>JAIOJX010000004.1:118649122-119364122 GCA_022376925.1 Tragulus kanchil | reverse complement strand
ATCTGTCTGCTAAGAATTCCTGATTGGGTAATGATTAGGACATCATAAACTATTCTTTTTCTCAGAGTGCAATAATTTATTATGTGTGTGTGTGTGTTCAGCCACCTAGTTGTGTCCAACTCTTTACAGCCCCATGGATGGTAGTCCACCAGGCTCTTCTGTCCATAGGATTCTCCCAGTAAGAATACTGGAGTGAGTTCCTCTTCCAGAAGATCTTCCCAACTCAAGGGTTGAAACTTTGTCTCCTGTATCTCCTGCATTGACAGGCAGATTCTTTACCAATGCACCACCTGGGAAGCCCAATAATCTATTAAATAAAAGCAATAGTCACATTATATGAAGATGAAACAGAGCAAGACCCTATGTTCCTTGCCCCCCTCCCCCACCATGTCCTCTGCCTGGTTTTAATCTGTGCAAAACTTTAGTCAAAGAATAACTTTAATCAGAGAAATGAGAAATGCTGAAACAAAGAAAAGCATTCAAAGGAGACTAAATAGTAATAATGTAGTCATTAAGCTTAGTCAAGGACCTTTAGTTCTTTCTCAGGGACTGTAGATAATATTTCGAACCATGGCCTGTGAGCTGTCTATTTATAGAGACCAGAACACCAAGTGGAGAAGTCAACGACATGATGCCCAGACTGCACCCAGGACATGGGCTGCCACAACTCTGAGAACTGACCACAAAGAAATGGGAGCCAATGCATTCTGTAACTGAAGATTAACTGTACCTCAAACAATCCAGATGATGCTGGTCAGACCACTGATGACCATTTTGAAGATGACTGTTACAGATGACTGTGCTGTTTCTACATGGAGGCCCCTCCTCCGATCTGTCTATAAAATCTGTCACCCCCTGCTTGTCAGTGGGGGTAGTTGTCCTTTGGACAGGCGTCCACCACCCTTCCCACTTTCCACCCCCAGCTGCTGGCATCTGAAATAAAGCAAACTTGCCTTTCCACCAACTTGGCTTATGTATTGGCTTTTGAGCAGCTAGTGGCCAGACCCCACACACTCCTTTTGGTAACAGATTTTGATGCCCAGTGTAGGGCTGGCTCCTGCTGGCTCCTGTGCTGTCATAGCACCTGGCTCTCCTGGGTCTCCCAGGGGAAAGTTGCAGTCGTGACAGTGCATCAGCCTGCTGTTCTTGCTAAACTAGCCTTGAATAGGGGGTTTAGGGGGTATTCCTAGCAGCTGCTGAAGTCATTTGTTTTGAGGATCCTCCCTGTTTCTCCCCCTGCTTAGCACTGGTTACCAACTTTCACTTTTCCTTGATGGAATGGAAACTTGCATTTGGGACAAGTTGATGAGCTCCAAGACTGGGTAAGTTCACCAGTGTGTACATGGGTAACCTTCCCATTTGTGAGTGCTAGTGCTATTTGGTCATTTTGCCAGTTGGTTCTGACATGTGTCTGATATTGATAACTGTTTGGGACATGAGGTGCTATTTGGTCATTTTGCCAATTGGTTCTGACATGTGTCTGATGTCGAGGACCATTTGTGAGTGTGAAGTGCTATTTGGACATTCTTGCCAATTGGTTCTGACATCTGACTACTGTTGAGGACTGTTTGTGAACATCAAGTGTCATTCGGGCATTTTGCCAATTAGTTCTGACATCTGACTACCACCGAGGACTGTTTGTGTTGGGGAAGTGTTTGTTTGGGACTTTGTACTGGTCACCCTCAGAGAGGGTTTGTGGCAGATCTGTCAGTTGGTGTGTGCATCCATTCATATGATTGGTACTCTTGCTGCCTTATGTATAACAGGAAATTTAGGTTCAATTCATTAAATTGGAATGCCTAATTTTGAAATATAAAAAGATGAAACAATGAGATCTCTTTTTGTCTGGATGTTTATATGTCTCAATATATGTTATGGTCTTTGGATTATATTGCTGTAACTAATTTGTAAAGAAGGTGTATTTAATTGACATTAAAAATATGAGCACTTATAAACTGAACAAATCTAAATTTATTTACTTTTGTCTTCTTGTACAACCAAGAGGGAAACTAAAGATGTCTGAGTTTATTAAACATACATGTTGTACAACTGAAAAAAAAATTATGCTATGAAAAAAAAGTATGTTTTTTTGAGGTTATGCTGGTGTAACATTTCAATCCCTTGGTTTTGTTAAGATTTCAAAGGTTAAATAATTGTGATATGTAAAAATGATAAGGGAAACATTTCTGTATGTAAAGCAAATAAGATGTGTGTTGTTGGTGAAGAGGAGATATAAAGAATAGAGATATTTATGTTGAAGAAAAATGATGATAATTTTCTCCCACAGTTGTTTGTTTCTGGATGGTGAAAATACAGGACAAATTTATTTGGATCTAGATATGACAAAAGATTTGTGAAAAAGGAATTTAAAAAATTTGTACATTGTCAGGATGAAGACTAGACTGACTTTATTTTTAATTTTTCTGATAGGTAAGAAATAGATTTATTCAAATTCAGAGAAAGCACAGTCCTCAGACAGAGTGTGGGCCATGGCAGAGTGAATCCAGTGGCCTAGACTGACTTTAATTAGGTAAATAAATTTTGTTATTAACAGTAAACTGATGTGAGATTGAAGTACATTTTCATCTCTGTTAAGAAAGCAAAGTTCTCCTGGAATATTATCTGATTTTGGCAACAGAGACTTCTAATGGAAAGTGATTGTGTTGTTCCTAGTCATACTTTTGACCCCAATATTCAGGATGAAAAAAATTGTCCAGTGAAGTTGTCACCGTGTATAGCTGCTCGTGATGTGTAGCATGGCTGGCTATAAGTGTATTGCTTAAACACATGACAGTGTCTGTGTGATGATTAGGTGTGAATGATAAAATGTATGGCCTATAAAGCATTTCCCTATTAACATACCTCTGAGCCTGCACATGATATCTAATCAATTAGTTTTCCCCCCAAATGGACAACTAGGCAAACATATAAACAAAACAAGGCCTAGCACTGAGGGACATGGATGGACCCAGAGCAGGCAAATGAACAACTCTGGCAATGCTGGAAAAATATATTGATTATCAATGCTCTCTATGGAAAGAGTTGCTACTTAAAAGGGGCAAACTGGGGTTTGCCTGGTGGTCCAGTGGGTAAGGACACCGCCTTGCAGTGCAAAGGGCGCTGGTTCAATCCCTGGCCTGGGAAGATCCCATGTTCTGTGGAGCGGCTGGACCGATGTGTCCAATTACTGAGCCGGAGCTCTGGAGCACATGCACCCAGAGCTGTGCTCCTTGGTTTTGTTAAGATTTCAAAGGTTAAATAATTGTGATATGTAAAAATGATAAGGGAAACATTTCTGTATGTAAAGCAAATAAGATGTGTGTTGTTGGTGAAGAGGAGATATAAAGAATAGAGATATTTATGTTGAAGAAAAATGATGATAATTTTCTCCCACAGTTGTTTGTTTCTGGATGGTGAAAATACAGGACAAATTTATTTGGATCTAGATATGACAAAAGATTTGTGAAAAAGGAATTTAAAAAATTTGTACATTGTCAGGATGAAGACTAGACTGACTTTATTTTTAATTTTTCTGATAGGTAAGAAATAGATTTATTCAAATTCAGAGAAAGCACAGTCCTCAGACAGAGTGTGGGCCATGGCAGAGTGAATCCAGTGGCCTAGACTGACTTTAATTAGGTAAATAAATTTTGTTATTAACAGTAAACTGATGTGAGATTGAAGTACATTTTCATCTCTGTTAAGAAAGCAAAGTTCTCCTGGAATATTATCTGATTTTGGCAACAGAGACTTCTAATGGAAAGTGATTGTGTTGTTCCTAGTCATACTTTTGACCCCAATATTCAGGATGAAAAAATTGTCCAGTGAAGTTGTCACCGTGTATAGCTGCTCGTGATGTGTAGCATGGCTGGCTATAAGTGTATTGCTTAAACACATGACAGTGTCTGTGTGATGATTAGGTGTGAATGATAAAATGTATGGCCTATAAAGCATTTCCCTATTAACATACCTCTGAGCCTGCACATGATATCTAATCAATTAGTTTTCCCCCCAAATGGACAACTAGGCAAACATATAAACAAAACAAGGCCTAGCACTGAGGGACATGGATGGACCCAGAGCAGGCAAATGAACAACTCTGGCAATGCTGGAAAAATATATTGATTATCAATGCTCTCTATGGAAAGAGTTGCTACTTAAAAGGGGCAAACTGGGGTTTGCCTGGTGGTCCAGTGGGTAAGGACACCGCCTTGCAGTGCAAAGGGCGCTGGTTCAATCCCTGGCCTGGGAAGATCCCATGTTCTGTGGAGCGGCTGGACCGATGTGTCCAATTACTGAGCCGGAGCTCTGGAGCACATGCTCCCAGAGCTGGTGCTCCGCAGTGAAAGAGGCCACTGTGATGGGAGGCCCACACAGGCCCAAGAACAAAGATAAATAAATGAAAGACCAATAGAAGTGGCCAAAAAGAAAAGAGGGGGAGGAAATAATGGAAGAAGTGTTCACATATTGAGGGAAGGGGAAGTCGCTCTGGCCTGTAGATGGTTTAATGTAAACTTTAGGATAACCAAAACAGGCTGCCTGTGGCTTATCAAACATACATTGTACATGTGCTTTAATCAGTAGACAGAAAATAATACAAAGGTGCATTTTAATTATTAGGCTCATTGTAATATGTGTAGTAATTTTCAAATGTTTGTCCAAGAAACACAAAATGTTATTGCCTTTCTTTTTCTGTACTTGTCCCTCCTCAAGACTGAGGAGCGTCAAAGAAAAGGGGGGACTGAAATGGAGTAAGACACTGTGGTTCCCACCCTTCCAGCATGTCCTCTGCCTGGTTTTAATCTGTGCAAAACTTTAGTCAAAGAATAACTTTAATCAGAGAAGTGAGAAATGCTGAAACAAAGAAAAACATTCAAAGGAGACTAAATAATAATAATGTAGTCATTAAGCTTAGTCAAGGACCTTTAGTTCTTTCTCAAGGACTGTAGATAATATTTCGAACCATGGCCTGTGAGCTGTCTATTTATAGAGACCAGAACACCAAGTGGAGAAGTCAACGACATGATGCCCAGACTGCACCCAGGACATGGGCTGCCACAACTCTGAGAACTGACCACAAAGAAATGGGAGCCAATGCATTCTGTAACTGAAGATTAACTGTACCTCAAACAATCCAGATGATGCTGGTCAGACCACTGATGACCATTTTGAAGATGACTGTTACAGATGACTGTGCTGTTTCTACATGGAGGCCCCTCCTCCGATCTGTCTATAAAATCTGTCACCCCCTGCTTGTCAGTGGGGGTAGTTGTCCTTTGGACAGGCGTCCACCACCCTTCCCACTTTTCACCCCCAGCTGCTGGCATCTGAAATAAAGCAAACTTTCCTTTCCACCAACTTGGCTTATGTATTGGCTTTTGAGCAGCAAGTAGCTGGACCTCACACACTTCTATCGCTATAAAAGAGTCACAAGAAGTAGAAGAAACTGAGCTTTCTTCATAAACATTAATCAATGAGGATCTAAAGCAACATAAAAAGGAATTGGGGCCTGAGTGTGAAGAGATTTTAGGTGCCTCAGAAAGGCTAGTAGTGTCTTTCCAGGAAAGCTGGAATTGGATTAAGATAAAATAATCTCGATGGAGAGATAAGTCTTTTTCCACTGAAGGAGATCTTCAGTGGAGAAACTAAAAGTAAAAGTAGATTTATTCATCATAAAAAGAGGAAAAGGAGACGACTGTTTCAGAAGGAGAGCTGTGAGAGGAGGCATCTGGAAAGAAAACCTGTGAATCATGAAGAAATGATAGAGCAGGAAAGGGATGAGGCCTTGATTGCTGAAGATAACAGTAAAAGGAAAGGGTGTGAGGTTTAATGAAATGTGTTGGCTGAACATTTTCCAAAATAGTTAATTCTTACAGTCTCTTAGCCCTTCCTGACTGAGGAAATAGCATACTAGTGGATGAAGTTTAGACTTCTCCAGTTCTAATGAGGTGGATGAACCTAGAGCCCATTATACAGAGTGAAGTAAATCAGAAAGAGAAAGATAAATTCTACATGATAACACACATATATGGAACCTAGAAAAATGGTATCCATGATCCTATGCCCAGGGCAGTGAAGGAGACACAAATATAAAGAACAGACTTTTGGACTCAGTGGGGAAGAAGAGGGTGAGATGGTTTGAGGCAATAGCATTGAAACATATACATTACCATATATGAAACAGACAACCAGTGGGAGTACGAAGCAGCGTACCCACAGCTGGTGCTCTGGGACAGCCTGGAGGAATAGGGTAGGGAGGGTGGGGAGACTGAGGTTCAGGATGGAGGAGACGTATGTATACCTATGGCCGAAATCATAGTGATGTATGACCAAAAACAAAATCACAGTATTGTAATTATTCTCCAATTAAAATTTTAAAAATAAAAGAAATTTAGACTTTTCTAGAAGAAGAAAGCAAAATTTTGTCTTTTTGAAAACTAGTACAGAAAAATAATAATTACGAGAGGGCAATATTCTATCTACATCTCTATTGCACTATTTACTTTACTTTTTTTTCCTCTGTCTTTCATTTACTTTTCACACCTCCGTATAGCCACTATCTCTGGAGAGGGATGTGAAAAGGTAAAGCAGAGGAAAATGTTTTTCAGGCTTTAGTTCTGAAGGTTCTAAGCCTTAGGGAAAAGCAGAGGATTCTAGACTTACCAAGGTATTCAGAGACAAAGCAGAATTTTCCCCCATCTTCTTAAACCAAAACCAAAATAAAACAAAATCCAAAATACTTCCAGCACAAATAGAAGAGAGAGAAGGGAGGGTAATAAACTTGGGAAGAGATATACGACCTAGAGAGAGGGCCGCCCTTGGAGTCACCCTGACAGGAAAGAGGAAAGTTGCAACAGTCAACGAAGACCTGCCATCACAGGTGTTGGGGTCCAGGGAGCTGGTCCTGAGTGAGCTGACCAGCCTGCACTTTTATAAGCAAAATATGCTGTCTCATGTCAGGGGTGCTGCTAGCTCAACTTCCCCTCTGTAGCCTTGCGCAGATTCCTCATCCAGAGCACTGTGCCCAAGAGCACTGATCCCCCGTCAGTGCCTACAGGGGCGATAATGACACTCCTAAAATGCCATTGGATGAAAGGGCATGAGCGAGTTTTATATGGATGAGAAAGTCGTTGTTCCTGAGCCCTGGTAATGTTACGTAACCAAATATGGGTTTCTCCACCTGACTCACAGCAAAGCCAATTCACTGATGACAGGCTGTGCTAGAGGAAAGTACAGTATTGATTGTAGGACCAAGCAGCGAGAACAGGCAGCTCATGCTCAAAAGACTGGGACTCCCTGATGGGTTTTAGGGAAGGGTTTTAGGAAAGGAAAGAAGAGGGAGAAGGTAGCAGGGTACCTGATCAGCCGTAGACAGTCTTCTGATTGGTTGGTGGCGAGGTAACAGGGTGGTATTTTGGGAATCAACATCAACTTTTCTCGTTCCAACCAGCCTCGAGTCTACATGCTGGTGGTCAGGAGTTAATTTCTTCCACCTGATGGAGGCTTTTTTTCCCTGCAAAACAATGCAAAGATATGGGTCAGGATATTATCTGTGGTCCCTGAGAAAGAACTAAAGGTTCTTGACTTTTTTTATGACTAAATTATTTTGCCATGCTTAGCTGCTTTCCTTTATGTCTGCATTTTCTCACTTTTTAAATTAAATTTGCTCTATGAAACTCAGAGAAGGCTTAAGAGGCTGAAACTTTTCTATAAATAAGAGGTGGGGAATATGGGGAGAGTCTGTCCCTGGGAAGGCCTCAAAGGGTCCTGCTCAATTTCAGTAAGACATACCCCTACTACAGAGCCTTCAGATAAGCAATATCTAAGTGGCCCCTAGAAGTAAGGTTTTACTGAAGAAATGCATTTTAAAAAGAAGCCTTCTGTTTTAGAGTTGAGAAAAATAAGAGTAAGAGTCAAATAAATTCCTCAGTTACAGAAGTGTGACATGTTTGCTTCCTATTTTTTTTGTTATTGTTGATTCTGAACTAACTAAATCTGTAATTTGAAAATCAGGCTTAATTTGTTTAAAATAGATTGAAAACATTTTAAAAGCATGTCAATAATCTGAATAACTATTAAAAATTTTAAAATAAGGAGGAAAAAAATCATTCTTAATACCAGTATTCAGAGACAAATACTTTTAACATTTTGAAATGATTTTCAAGCACATTGTGAGACATGACCATTCAGATGTAAAGAAGTTTACTTTGTAAAAGTTTGATCTCAGAATGTCTTTTCCTCTACAAGGCAAGGGTTGAACATGACAAAATGGGAGCCACCCTGTTGTACAACAGAAATCAACATAACATTGTTAAACAATTACTTGCCAATTAAATTATTTTTTCAGCTTAAAGACAGGTGCAAAAATAAATCCTCTTCTGCAGCCCAGAATTCATTATTCAGCATGAGTTTTTGATACAGATAAGAAGGCATATGATAGATAAAAAATATTTTTTTTTCAAAAGTGAAAAAAAAGGGTTGAACCACCATGAGGCGTAGTTAATTTCTTCCAAAGGGGGATCAACATCAACTTTTCTCGTTCCAACCAGCCTCGAGTCTACATGCTGGTGGTCAGGAGTTAATTTCTTCCACCTGATGGAGGCTTTTTTTCCCTGCAAAACAATGCAAAGATATGGGTCAGGATATTATCTGTGGTCCCTGAGAAAGAACTAAAGGTTCTTGACTTTTTTTATGACTAAATTATTTTGCCATGCTTAGCTGCTTTCCTTTATGTCTGCATTTTCTCACTTTTTAAATTAAATTTGCTCTATGAAACTCAGAGAAGGCTTAAGAGGCTGAAACTTTTCTATAAATAAGAGGTGGGGAATATGGGGAGAGTCTGTCCCTGGGAAGGCCTCAAAGGGTCCTGCTCAATTTCAGTAAGACATACCCCTACTACAGAGCCTTCAGATAAGCAATATCTAAGTGGCCCCTAGAAGTAAGGTTTTACTGAAGAAATGCATTTTAAAAAGAAGCCTTCTGTTTTAGAGTTGAGAAAAATAAGAGTAAGAGTCAAATAAATTCCTCAGTTACAGAAGTGTGACATGTTTGCTTCCTATTTTTTTTGTTATTGTTGATTCTGAACTAACTAAATCTGTAATTTGAAAATCAGGCTTAATTTGTTTAAAATAGATTGAAAACATTTTAAAAGCATGTCAATAATCTGAATAACTATTAAAAATTTTAAAATAAGGAGGAAAAAAATCATTCTTAATACCAGTATTCAGAGACAAATACTTTTAACATTTTGAAATGATTTTCAAGCACATTGTGAGACATGACCATTCAGATGTAAAGAAGTTTACTTTGTAAAAGTTTGATCTCAGAATGTCTTTTCCTCTACAAGGCAAGGGTTGAACATGACAAAATGGGAGCCACCCTGTTGTACAACAGAAATCAACATAACATTGTTAAACAATTACTTGCCAATTAAATTATTTTTTCAGCTTAAAGACAGGTGCAAAAATAAATCCTCTTCTGCAGCCCAGAATTCATTATTCAGGATGAGTTTTTGATACAGATAAGAAGGCATATGATAGATAAAAAATATTTTTTTTTCAAAAGTGAAAAAAAAGGGTTGAACCACCATGAGGGCACAAAGGTAAAAAGCTGGTGACTTCTATATTAGGTTTTCTTTTCAAGAAACTTACAATTTTCTACTGCACACCAGCAATGGTCTGGTGGACTGTTTGCATTGTTTTTATTGTTTCATTTTGTTTTTACTCTTTGTGTCATTCAACAATTACCACGACAACGCTGAGTAACAAATCCACTCCAAATTTTGTGGCTTAAAATAGCAGCCATTCATTTGTATGTGTCTGTGCCTCATCTAGGCTAGATTCGACTGGGCTTGGCTCCAACTTGCAAGTTGCATTCACATTTGCCATATATGTCTGTCTGGGAACCAACAGATTACCCAAGTTATGTTCTCCTGCTGGGGATGGCACAGATGCAAGAGAGCAAGTCCAACCACATTCACACATTTCAAGCTTCTGCTTGTTTCACACCTGTGAACAACCTATTGACCCAAATAAGTAGATGGACCAATCCAAAGCCAAGGGCAGCAAGGTACACTATACCTGACAGGAGGCCAAAGAGGTCCACACATCCAGCAACAATTAAGAAGTAGACTTTGTTCGTGCAGATTGGAGGACAGGAGAATTACTGAGTAATAATAGAGTCTATTCCTTTAAATTTCAGTATGAACATCGGGCATCATAAGTTTGCTATGTTATAATTCTTTAGAGATTGTATACTGTTAAGGTCCATGGTACTTACATTTTGATTTATAAAAATTTTCCCTATGACAACTTTTCATGGATGACTCATTTTCATAAACTAGGAGAGGAAGTATACGTTTGTACTGAGTTTATCCTCACTAGGCTGTTCAGTAACCACTTTTCCATGACAATAGCTAGTGACAGAAATATTCATTCTAATTCCTGTTTCTATTTTAAATTTTCCTTGTAAACTATAAGAAGTTTAAAGAGAACAATCATTTTTACATGCAAAGCATTCCCTTAACAGGGGAGTAGAAAGACCAGAAAAGAGAGGGTCAGATTCAGGAACTAAGACCCTGAAAATGCTTTTAGGGATCAGAAACTAGGAAGAAGGGAAGAAGACTCTTTGTTGGGAAATCAAGTAAAGAAGTTTTCAGACACCTCATGCTTTCGTAAAAGCAAAACCCTAAATGAAAACCAACAAAGTGATTCTGAAAAGAGTGCTCCAAGGTAGCTAGTTGCTTGTTTCATATAAATCACATGTGCTGCAGCTACTCTATGATGTGTTTGCCTCTCAACAACCCTGGAAAGAATATAATCGATTACTTTATCTTCCTCCCTTCCTTCTTTCCTTCCTCCCTCCCTCCCCTCCGTCCTTCCCTTCCTCTCTCCTGATCTCTTTCTCTCTTAAGTAAGCTTTTTTCCTATATACATTCATAAATTTGAAGGCAATATGAAAGCCCATTTAAGTTTATACCTCTGCTATTAGACTTGACCACCCCTAAAATAGCCTAGACAGAAAAGAAAGAGTTGGCAACCATTCAGTTGGAAGTTTGCTAATGTCAACATTTCAGGAGGCCGGTGTGCCAGGTGGTAGGAGAAAATAGACTTGTATTATATGGGATATATGAGCTACTGGCACTGACTTGAAGCAGTGCAGCTGTTGTGGCCACGCTTGGTCTTGATGGAATCAAGCTTAGGATGAGTCTGGCATCGCTCGAGGCTGTTGTCGGCTAAGACTGATTTGCTAGGACAGGCAGTAACTTCCCTAGAACTGCAAGCATTTAATATAGGGCGACTATTCACGTCACCTTCTGCCAAGTTTGCCATACAGAGCTATTGTGGAAGCACTCTAGCCAGCAGATATTGAGCAAGTCATGTCATGTGTTTTCCCTTTCAAAATCTTCCAGTGGCTAAGAAATTTCAGATGTCTGTGCTTCGCACATAAGTTCCTTCATGATGTGACTTGAGTCTTCTAGCTACTCATGGTTCATGCAGTGGCACAGTAAATGCATCACTGTTAGTTCCCTGGAGAAGAAAGTTGAGAGCCTACTTTGCAAGAATTCTGATTTCTGTGGTAAATATCCTTATTTTAGCTGATTTCAAGCTACCAGTGTGAAAACACTCAACGTGGAGCGAGAAAGCATTCCCTTAACAGGGATAAACATGATTCAGGAACTAAGACCCTGAAAATGCTTTTAGGGATCAGAAACTAGGAAGAAGGAAGAAGACTCTTTGTTGGGAAATCAAGTAAAGAAGTTTTCAGACACCTCATGCTTTCGTAAAAGCAAAACCCTAAATGAAAACCAACAAAGTGATTCTGAAAAGAGTGCTCCAAGGTAGCTAGTTGCTTGTTTCATATAAATCACATGTGCTGCAGCTACTCTCTCTATGATGTGTTTGCCTCTCAACAACCCTGGAAAGAATATAATCGATTACTTTATCTTCCTCCCTTCCTTCTTTCCTTCCTCCCTCCCTCCCCTCCGTCCTTCCCTTCCTCTCTCCTGATCTCTTTCTCTCTTAAGTAAGCTTTTTTCCTATATACATTCATAAATTTGAAGGCAATATGAAAGCCCATTTAAGTTTATACCTCTGCTATTAGACTTGACCACCCCTAAAATAGCCTAGACAGAAAAGAAAGAGTTGGCAACCATTCAGTTGGAAGTTTGCTAATGTCAACATTTCAGGAGGCCGGTGTGCCAGGTGGTAGGAGAAAATAGACTTGTATTATATGGGATATATGAGCTACTGGCACTGACTTGAAGCAGTGCAGCTGTTGTGGCCACGCTTGGTCTTGATGGAATCAAGCTTAGGATGAGTCTGGCATCGCTCGAGGCTGTTGTCGGCTAAGACTGATTTGCTAGGACAGGCAGTAACTTCCCTAGAACTGCAAGCATTTAATATAGGGCGACTATTCACGTCACCTTCTGCCAAGTTTGCCATACAGAGCTATTGTGGAAGCACTCTAGCCAGCAGATATTGAGCAAGTCATGTCATGTGTTTTCCCTTTCAAAATCTTCCAGTGGCTAAGAAATTTCAGATGTCTGTGCTTCGCACATAAGTTCCTTCATGATGTGACTTGAGTCTTCTAGCTACTCATGGTTCATGCAGTGGCACAGTAAATGCATCACTGTTAGTTCCCTGGAGAAGAAAGTTGAGAGCCTACTTTGCAAGAATTCTGATTTCTGTGGTAAATATCCTTATTTTAGCTGATTTCAAGCTACCAGTGTGAAATCACTGAACGTGGAGTGAGAAAGCAATGTGTATAACTAGTCTTTCAAGCTTATGGAAGCCAGCTTGAACACTCCACTGACTCCAGACCTTCCCCCAGCCTAGAATGTTCTTCACCTTCTTAACTCCTATTCTGCCTTCAACACTCAGCACCACTGATACCTGCTTACCACCTCCCAGCTCATCTGAGTTACATGCCTGAGGTCTGTGTGTCTATTTTACACTGTGGAAGGATACTCTCCTTTCTTCTTTTAATGAGTATTTATCGAGTGTTTTCTGTATTCCACACATTAACTTAAGTATAAGAGAAATACTGTTGAACAGAGCAAATTACTCAGGCTCTGGGCACATTTGCTCAGCCTAGTAAGAAAGGAAGACAAGCATATGGATGGTAAGTGCTGTTTTGTGGGTAAGTGCGATGGAGTGTCACCAGTATGGAGCATAGTCTGCACGCATTCTCACCATTTCACTGCAAGAATACAATGAGAAGAAATCCAAACTGGGAGGGATAAAACAATATACTTTTGCGATATTTCACCTCTCAAAATATTAGCAAACACCCTAGACCCACTCTAGGGAAATGCAGTGTAAACTGGTGTAGTAAATGACTGTTTATCAGACTAGTAAGAGACCAGTAGGAGATACAGCCTTCATTCTTTCCTGCATCTGCCCCTAAACGTGGAAGAAGTAATTGACCTGGGCTTAACCAATCAGAATACTTCATCTACTTGACAGCAGTCATTGTCCAAAAAATTGACCCAAAAGTGACTAATTATATTATCTTTATCCCAGGATTCACATAGAATGCCCAAAGTCATCTTCCCCCTCTTCCCAGGCTTAATAAGCTGGAATGTTATAGGACTGAGATTACCAGAAGGTCATTTTCCTTGATATTTGAAAGCATGAAAGTGCCATGCAGCAATGGGAAGAAGGAAAAAAATGGATTGAGATGAGTGTTTAGTTCAATTACCTGAGCCGCTAGGTCTGCCAGCTCTTGCTTTGGTCCACTACATCACCCAAACTTATTTCTCAGTTGTCTGAGCCAACAAATCAACTCTTAATTTTGCTGGTTTGAGTTAGGATTCTGTGATACAACCAAATGTTTCCTGACAAATATAGTGACCTTGGATGTGACCTCAAGGAGGCAAGACTGGCTTATAAAGGCTTCACCTTGAGGGAGGCACTTGTTCTGCTTTCTTGCAGCTTCCTCCTCTACCTAGAGTCTCTATGGGCTCCCAGACGGCACTGAGCACACAGGTGAGGCCTACAGATACGAAGAAGAGGAAGTCCCTGTGTGGGCACTTACCACTTACTCATAACAGATGCATCCAGACAGTACAACAGAAAGTTACCAGATAAATTGGGGAAGCCAAGAAGAAAACAGTCAGGATAGCTGTGATGGAGAGATTTTCTAAAAACAGTTCCTTAATAATAATAAATTCTCACTAAACTACTACATTTCTCCTTGGGCTTCCCAGGTGGGCCAATGGTAAAGAACCTGCCTGCCAATACAGGAGACACAAGAGATGTAGATTCAGTCCCTGGGTCAGGAAGATCCCCTGGAGGAGCAATATTCTTGCCTGGAAAATTCTATGGACAGAGGAACCCGGCAGGCTACAGTCCATGGGATTGCAAAGAGTCAGATACAACTTAGGACAGCAAGCTATTTCTCTTTATGTGGGTTTATCTTATTTAAACTTCTCTTACGGTTAATGGCTATGGACCATTGTTTCCTCGTCTTTCAGATAAGAAAACTAAGACTTTATATAACAACAAATTGAGATTGTATATGTTGCCCAAGTTTCCATTTCTACTAAGTTGGTCAGGATTTGATCCTGTTTCACGCCAAAGCCCAGCGGGGTTTGTTTCCACATGAATCTGTCCCAGCAATGGGAATCCCAAGTCTTCCCCTCTTCCCAGGCTTAATAAGCTGGAATGTTATAGGACTGAGATTACCAGAAGGTCATTTTCCTTGATATTTGAAAGCATGAAAGTGCCATGCAGCAATGGGAAGAAGGAAAAAAATGGATTGAGATGAGTGTTTAGTTCAATTACCTGAGCCGCTAGGTCTGCCAGCTCTTGCTTTGGTCCACTACATCACCCAAACTTATTTCTCAGTTGTCTGAGCCAACAAATCAACTCTTAATTTTGCTGGTTTGAGTTAGGATTCTGTGATACAACCAAATGTTTCCTGACAAATATAGTGACCTTGGATGTGACCTCAAGGAGGCAAGACTGGCTTATAAAGGCTTCACCTTGAGGGAGGCACTTGTTCTGCTTTCTTGCAGCTTCCTCCTCTACCTAGAGTCTCTATGGGCTCCCAGACGGCACTGAGCACACAGGTGAGGCCTACAGATACGAAGAAGAGGAAGTCCCTGTGTGGGCACTTACCACTTACTCATAACAGATGCATCCAGACAGTACAACAGAAAGTTACCAGATAAATTGGGGAAGCCAAGAAGAAAACAGTCAGGATAGCTGTGATGGAGAGATTTTCTAAAAACAGTTCCTTAATAATAATAAATTCTCACTAAACTACTACATTTCTCCTTGGGCTTCCCAGGTGGGCCAATGGTAAAGAACCTGCCTGCCAATACAGGAGACACAAGAGATGTAGATTCAGTCCCTGGGTCAGGAAGATCCCCTGGAGGAGCAATATTCTTGCCTGGAAAATTCTATGGACAGAGGAAGCCGGCAGGCTACAGTCCATGGGATTGCAAAGAGTCAGATACAACTTAGGACAGCAAGCTATTTCTCTTTATGTGGGTTTATCTTATTTAAACTTCTCTTACGGTTAATGGCTATGGACCATTGTTTCCTCGTCTTTCAGATAAGAAAACTAAGACTTTATATAACAACAAATTGAGATTGTATATGTTGCCCAAGTTTCCATTTCTACTAAGTTGGTCAGGATTTGATCCTGTTTCACGCCAAAGCCCAGCGGGATGAGTGTTAAGTTGTTCCACTGTTGAAATCACAAAGAAGAAAAGGAACATATAAGGGAAGTTTTTAGCTGAATTTAAAAGATGTTGAAATTACATGGAGCACAATTCACTGCCAACAAACAAACCCCAAGCATTCAGTCATCTAAAGCTATTTGGAAATGCCACATATTCCTCTTAGTTAGGTGTATTAGAGACTTAACATTAATTAGGGAGAAACCTAATTAACTTTATTTAATCCACTTCCCCTCAAATTTACTGGAATCTGGAACCATCTTGAGGGGAAATCTCATTATATAACATAAAGTAAATATTCCATGAGACACTTTTAAGGACATGCTTCTCTTTTTCAGAAGGAAGCATGAAATGTCAAAGGTCATAACAAACTGAGATCAATTAATCAATACATCTATGCTGAGTGCCTTTAATACACTCAGCACTGTGCCAGGAGCTATGGGCAATGGAAACAGTGTAAGCAACAAAGGCAATCTAAATTTCAAGGAATTTAAAACAAAGCAATAAAAGACAATAATTAAAGCTTTAAGTCAATCCAACAATTATGCATTAAATTACTGTGCATTAAATTTAAACAGTCTCTTGTAAGCTCTGCTGCGGTTACTGAATTGAGTAAAACTAGTTCCTGCCTTCAAAGAAAGTTACAGTCCAGAAATGGGGAGTGAAAGAGGAAATATCAGCGAGTTGGAGAAGTCAGAACAGATGTATTGAAGAAAGAAGTATGTGGTCTGAAGGAGTTAGTTTAAGTTGTTATTATTTTTAATAAATAAATACAAGATTTCTGTCTGGCCAAAGAGTGTCTATAAAAGAAAAGGTATTACTATCCAAGAGATAAAAACTCCTAGGAAAAAATAATAAAAATTCAGAAAAAAACAATAGGAAAATAAAGACTAAACCAGGCAGTCATACTCAATTATACTTATATACACAAAACTATAAATTGCCAATAAACACTTGAAAAATGCCCACCCTCACTAATAATTAGGGAAATACAAATAAAAATAAGGTGAATGTTTTTCATCCAACCAGTTAGAAAAAGATTTAAAAACCGATAGTGCCTATTGTTGGAAATGTTGCAGAGAATTAGGTATTTGCAAAAAGAGCTGGCAGAATATAAAACAAGATAGTTTAAGAGCAATTTGCTTGTACCTATCAAATAAATTGCTAGTGCCCTGTGATTCAGTCAATCCACTTGTAAAAATCTATCCCAAAAAGGCCAGGGAAGGGTGTGAATTTATTGCAATTTTTTTTGGTAAAATTTGGCCTCTTTTATTGTTTTTTTTATTTATTTACTTTCATCCATCTTTATTCCTTGGTCTGTGTGGGCCTCCCATTGCAGTGGCCTCTCTCGTTGCAGAGCACTGGCTCTGGGCGCATATGCTCCGGAGTGTTGGCTCCTAACTGAAGACAACGGTCCAGCTGCTCTGCAGCATGTGGGATCTTCCCGGGCCAGGGATTGAACCAGTGCTCCTTGCACTGCAAGGCAGACTCTTTACCCACTGGGCCACCAGGGAAGCCCTGCAAATTGTTTTAATCACAAAACATTTTGAAAAGTCCATCATGAGTGCAGAGGCATGGTTAAACTATATTATGGCACATCCATTTAATAAAACTCTCTGCAGTATCTAACAGACACGCACTAAGATCTCTTTGCACTAAGTTCTCCAAGACAGTGAAAAAAAATCAAGTTGCAGAACAATGTGTATTGTGTGGTTCCTTTTAGATTACAATGTATATGTATAAATCTATAAATAGATGCACATTTGTGTGTGGCTAGATGAATGCAAGAATGGGAGAATTCTCTTACAACTATTAATACCAGTTACCTTTGGGATGAGGACTGGAGTTAGGGTTATGATGGATAGAATTTTCACATTATGCTCTGTGTACTAATATATGTATTAAACGGTTTGCATTGAGAATATATTCACGCAGTGTTTATGCAGTTTCAAAAATAAACAGAGAAGAGGTATTTAAAGAAAGTGCAATTAAGATGGGGCTTCGCTGGTAACTGAGCACTAAAGAATCTACCTGCCAATGCAGGAGACATGAGTTTGATCCCTGGGTTGGGAAGATCCCCTGGAATAGGAAATGGCTACCCACTCTGGTATTCCTGCCTGGAAAACCCATGGACAGAGGAGCTGGTGGACTACAGTCTAAGGGTGCAAAAAGTCAGAAATAACAGTGACCAAAAGAAACAACCAAAAATTAAGATAAAGATTGAGTGCAAGCTGAGAAGGGTGAGTTTCTATGCATGTGATGGTGACGCATCTCATAACTCCATGGATAAAAATCTATCCCAAAAGGCCAGGGAAGGGTGTGAATTTATTGCAATTTTTTTTGGTAAAATTTGGCCTCTTTTATTGTTTTTTTTATTTATTTACTTTCATCCATCTTTATTCCTTGGTCTGTGTGGGCCTCCCATTGCAGTGGCCTCTCTCGTTGCAGAGCACTGGCTCTGGGCGCATATGCTCCGGAGTGTTGGCTCCTAACTGAAGACAACGGTCCAGCTGCTCTGCAGCATGTGGGATCTTCCCGGGCCAGGGATTGAACCAGTGCTCCTTGCACTGCAAGGCAGACTCTTTACCCACTGGGCCACCAGGGAAGCCCTGCAAATTGTTTTAATCACAAAACATTTTGAAAAGTCCATCATGAGTGCAGAGGCATGGTTAAACTATATTATGGCACATCCATTTAATAAAACTCTCTGCAGTATCTAACAGACACGCACTAAGATCTCTTTGCACTAAGTTCTCCAAGACAGTGAAAAAAAATCAAGTTGCAGAACAATGTGTATTGTGTGGTTCCTTTTAGATTACAATGTATATGTATAAATCTATAAATAGATGCACATTTGTGTGTGGCTAGATGAATGCAAGAATGGGAGAATTCTCTTACAACTATTAATACCAGTTACCTTTGGGATGAGGACTGGAGTTAGGGTTATGATGGATAGAATTTTCACATTATGCTCTGTGTACTAATATATGTATTAAACGGTTTGCATTGAGAATATATTCACGCAGTGTTTATGCAGTTTCAAAAATAAACAGAGAAGAGGTATTTAAAGAAAGTGCAATTAAGATGGGGCTTCGCTGGTAACTGAGCACTAAAGAATCTACCTGCCAATGCAGGAGACATGAGTTTGATCCCTGGGTTGGGAAGATCCCCTGGAATAGGAAATGGCTACCCACTCTGGTATTCCTGCCTGGAAAACCCATGGACAGAGGAGCTGGTGGACTACAGTCTAAGGGGTCGCAAAAAAAGTCAGAAATAACAGTGACCAAAAAGAAACAACCAAAAATTAAGATAAAGATTGAGTGCAAGCTGAGAAGGGTGAGTTTCTATGCATGTGATGGTGACGCATCTCATCTAACTAGGGCCATGGATGCATCTGTAGTAGAAACGGGAATTAACGTTTTATGAGAGACAATTGGGATTAAGGCAAAGAGAACCCTGGAACTAGAAAGAGTCTTTCAGGTTTCATGCTATAGCTTCAGTATTAGTTAAGTTCATTAGGATTGTTGAGGAAGGGCATAAAAACCTCCCCATGATCACTGGGCCACTCTATTTGACCTTAGGTTACATGGTGTGGTAAGGATCAAATTCCTATGAATTTCATATCAAACCACCTAAAATTCTGTATTTTCAAGGTCGACTTTGGTTACACCTGTACTTTGTTAGACCAATCAGAAGAGGTCACGATAACAGTATTAGTTTCTCTTAAAGCAAAACTACCCACTGCTTTAGAAAGAACTGTCCAAGGCCACTTGTTTTAGAAGAGGCCAGTTGGGGCTATCAGAGATTTTGAATTGTATGGGTTGCAAGAAGAAATTATATAAATCTAAAAAGTGGCAAGAGCTTTGAGACTGTCTTCCTTTCATTAGCTTCCTATTTGTCTCAAATTAAATCTTACTTCCTCACGCTAGTTTACGGCCCTTGGTAGCCCCCTTCCAAGAGCAACCCCTCCAGACTCAACCTCTCCCTTTTTCACTGGGATTCTATCACAAAGACAGATTATCCCAGCGCTGTTTCCACGGTCCACCGAGTCTTCTGGGCATTCCCCGGGGCATTTGCTACTGTTTGGGAAAGGGGGCTGTTGTCTTTGCTAATCTTGGCTCCCACCCTCTTTCTGAATCCCCATAGAATAGCAAGGTCAGGCTTTTACTTAAGACTTTACTAAGGGCTGGTAACTGAGCACTAAAGAATCTACCTGCCAATGCAGGAGACATGAGTTTGATCCTGGGTTGGGAAGATCCTGGAATAGGAAATGGCTACCCACTCTGGTATTCCTGCCTGGAAAACCCATGGACAGAGGAGCTGGTGGACTACAGTCTAAGGGGTCGCAAAAAAAGTCAGAAATAACAGTGACCAAAAAGAAACAACCAAAAATTAAGATAAAGATTGAGTGCAAGCTGAGAAGGGTGAGTTTCTATGCATGTGATGGTGACGCATCTCATCTAACTAGGGCCATGGATGCATCTGTAGTAGAAACGGGAATTAACGTTTTATGAGAGACAATTGGGATTAAGGCAAAGAGAACCCTGGAACTAGAAAGAGTCTTTCAGGTTTCATGCTATAGCTTCAGTATTAGTTAAGTTCATTAGGATTGTTGAGGAAGGGCATAAAAACCTCCCCATGATCACTGGGCCACTCTATTTGACCTTAGGTTACATGGTGTGGTAAGGATCAAATTCCTATGAATTTCATATCAAACCACCTAAAATTCTGTATTTTCAAGGTCGACTTTGGTTACACCTGTACTTTGTTAGACCAATCAGAAGAGGTCACGATAACAGTATTAGTTTCTCTTAAAGCAAAACTACCCACTGCTTTAGAAAGAACTGTCCAAGGCCACTTGTTTTAGAAGAGGCCAGTTGGGGCTATCAGAGATTTTGAATTGTATGGGTTGCAAGAAGAAATTATATAAATCTAAAAAGTGGCAAGAGCTTTGAGACTGTCTTCCTTTCATTAGCTTCCTATTTGTCTCAAATTAAATCTTACTTCCTCACGCTAGTTTACGGCCCTTGGTAGCCCCCTTCCAAGAGCAACCCCTCCAGACTCAACCTCTCCCTTTTTCACTGGGATTCTATCACAAAGACAGATTATCCCAGCGCTGTTTCCACGGTCCACCGAGTCTTCTGGGCATTCCCCGGGGCATTTGCTACTGTTTGGGAAAGGGGGCTGTTGTCTTTGCTAATCTTGGCTCCCACCCTCTTTTCTGAATCCCCATAGAATAGCAAGGTCAGGCTTTTACTTAAGACTTTACTAAGGGCTGGGATTTATTTGGGAAAGGAAGTTCACTGCAGGAAAGAGAAATATAACTGCCACTCGGAGAGGCTATTTTGAGAACCCATAGGCTCCAGGCCTCCCTCAGAATCCATTATAGGACCTCTTGTTGGCTTAACTCCTGGCCTGCTGCCGTTAGTGGGGCCAGTTTACTCAGCAGTGAGACTTCTGAACATTTATTTTCCTTAAAATTCAGTTCAACTGCTGAAAGATGTGGAAGGAGAAAAGGTTCATTGTCCTCTAGGTCCCACCGTAGGCAAGCTACTGAGCCCTTCTGTGCCTCGATCTCTTATTTTGTAGAATATGAAGAATAATAATACAGTGTCCCTATAGGCTTATTGCGAATTAAATGAGTTAATATATGGTAACACATTTAGAGCTGTGTCAGGTTGCGCTACAAAGTTCTGGATAAATGAGTTATTAATACCTGTGTCACACCACTGAACCTGATCCCACATTTCCATTACGTTACACTTTTGTAGTGGAGTCTTTTAACATAGGTGAAGAATTCACTTTTTTTTTTTTCTAGTCAATTCTCTCCATAGGCTTGGGATCATTTTTCTATATCAGTGGAAATTTTTGGGGTAGGCCCTATCATCTAACACATAGCTTATTGCCCAAGTACTGTGCAAATCACAGAAATTGTCTCTCATCATGAATAATGATTTTTTTAAAAAAAAAAACAAAGTGATTGAGGGCCTCTTGCTTTCTGTGTTCCTGAATGCATGTGTGTGTGTGTGCGCGTGCACACACGTGTTTAAGGTATGGGTATAACTTCCTTATCTCAAAGGTGAATAGGATTTAATAAGACCACAATTAATTTAAATGTTTAAATAAGAGTCTTAGATGAGATAGGGTAAACAGGACACCAGCTGAGTTTGAAAGCACCACTTCATAAAGATCAAGTATAGGAACACTGATGCCCTGGTAGTTTTATTAGAGAAACTTATCTTGTAGAAATGCATATCAGATAGAAAAGTCTTCAATTATTTTCTTATCTCTTAAAAATATTTAAATATATCACATACCTTAAGGGCATGAACGAAGTGAGGTTAGCTTTGTTTAACCAAAACAGGGCAGTCTGTGAAGCTTGTAAAAAAAAAGAAAATCAAATGTAGGACAAATGACAAGAAGGCCTGTTTTATGGAGTAAGTAGTAAACTAGGAGGTGATCCAGACCAAAACATTTGGTGCCTTTAAAACGATTTCAAATTTATTTCTGGAAAGGGCATTACTTTGGGAATGCAAGCTTGGTGGATAGATACCTATAAAATTAACTCTTGTGAGTTCATAGATTTTAAGTTTTTAGGGAAGGTAGAGCACAGGATGACAGGAAGTACACATGATATCCAGGGTTTTGTGGAAGAGAGGAAAGTTTCTGGTGGCCAAGAGGCCTGCACAAAGCATCCTGCCCAGTAAGGACTTGAACATGTTCTGCCCTCATCAGGAGGGATGCGAGCAGGAGATGCACCTCTACTCTCTGTAGACTGCTGTGGTCCAGGGAATGCAGAGGAATGTTTCCTCATCATTCACACCAAATGTGATGTATTCCAGGTTGCACAGCAAAACATTGCGTGTGTTCTTTCTGCAAGACAGAGGCGTTGGGGCAAAAGATCTCTCATTGCTTTTGTCTCTCTAGAATATGAGGTCTCCATGAGGGATCACAGCCATTCCTGATTCTCCTGAAGAATATGTGGTCACTGCCAGTATCAGAACTGGACTGATGAAGGGTCTGAGCCAATCAGACAACTCTTGGGTACTCAGAGTGATAAGGAAAGGCCTTGAAGCTAGAATATCCATAAAGAGGCTGAAGGCACCACCCATTCAGGCTTTCAGGCCGCATTTCGTAACTTCCTTATCTCAAAGGTGAATATAGGATTTAATAAGACCACAATTAATTTAAATGTTTAAATAAGAGTCTTAGATGAGATAGGGTAAACAGGACACCAGCTGAGTTTGAAAGCACCACTTCATAAAGATCAAGTATAGGAACACTGATGCCCTGGTAGTTTTATTAGAGAAACTTATCTTGTAGAAATGCATATCAGATAGAAAAGTCTTCAATTATTTTCTTATCTCTTAAAAATATTTAAATATATCACATACCTTAAGGGCATGAACGAAGTGAGGTTAGCTTTGTTTAACCAAAACAGGGCAGTCTGTGAAGCTTGTAAAAAAAAAGAAAATCAAATGTAGGACAAATGACAAGAAGGCCTGTTTTATGGAGTAAGTAGTAAACTAGGAGGTGATCCAGACCAAAACATTTGGTGCCTTTAAAACGATTTCAAATTTATTTCTGGAAAGGGCATTACTTTGGGAATGCAAGCTTGGTGGATAGATACCTATAAAATTAACTCTTGTGAGTTCATAGATTTTAAGTTTTTAGGGAAGGTAGAGCACAGGATGACAGGAAGTACACATGATATCCAGGGTTTTGTGGAAGAGAGGAAAGTTTCTGGTGGCCAAGAGGCCTGCACAAAGCATCCTGCCCAGTAAGGACTTGAACATGTTCTGCCCTCATCAGGAGGGATGCGAGCAGGAGATGCACCTCTACTCTCTGTAGACTGCTGTGGTCCAGGGAATGCAGAGGAATGTTTCCTCATCATTCACACCAAATGTGATGTATTCCAGGTTGCACAGCAAAACATTGCGTGTGTTCTTTCTGCAAGACAGAGGCGTTGGGGCAAAAGATCTCTCATTGCTTTTGTCTCTCTAGAATATGAGGTCTCCATGAGGGATCACAGCCATTCCTGATTCTCCTGAAGAATATGTGGTCACTGCCAGTATCAGAACTGGACTGATGAAGGGTCTGAGCCAATCAGACAACTCTTGGGTACTCAGAGTGATAAGGAAAGGCCTTGAAGCTAGAATATCCATAAAGAGGCTGAAGGCACCACCCATTCAGGCTTTCAGGCCGCATTTTCGCCTCCCCACTATATTCCAGGCACTGTGCCAGGCACTGGGGATGCAGAACCCAGCGAGAGAGGGTCTGCTCAGGGAAGCCGTCCCAGGGGAGAAAAGATCAACGAGCCTGTCCTAGGGCACATGGCAGTACAGATGCAGGGTAGCTACTTCAGTCCAAGGTGTCCTTAGGCAGAAGAGAAAGTGAGGTTCAGAGCACTCTCTCAGTTCTAAGCAAGACAACAGGATTGTAGGAGCTTTCCCTTGACCGACTGGCAAGAGTGGCATTGTAAAACAAGCCAAAGAGATACCCATCCTTTAAGGAGACCCTGGCACGTGCCAGTTGATTCTGCCAATTTCTCATGGACGGAAATACCGAGGAGGGAAGAACTGGTGAGTCTCTGCAAATGCACCGAGTCCCTCAGAGGGGGCTCTGTTTCCTAAAGGGCGCTCCACAGGGGCTGAACTACTTCCATCCGGGAGAAAAAAATTACCCTGGCAGTCAAGGCACGGGAGGGTGTACGTCTGGAGTCCTTTCAAGGCTTTTTCCATCTTGCCTGATGTGGCAACAAGGAAGGATTTGTTCCTTTTATTTATTTATTTTCCATTTGGAACGATTTCGTGTTGCCCCTCTCCCAGCCACTCGGGTTTGGGTTTTCCGTATGACTCATAATTCATTCCGAAAGTGGAGTCGAATTCATAAAAGTGGTGGAAGCGCGGCGGGGAGGGAAACTGGGAGCCCCAGGGAATCTTCACTACCGACATTCCCACTCAGCCCCCGGCGTGAGCGGCGGACGGGCTGGGGAGTCCAGCCTCCGCCGGGCTGCCGATACTAGCAAACCCCGGCGGCCGGGACCCGGCTGCTGAGCGGCGGGCGCGGGAGGGTCTGCGGCGGGCGGCGCTGCAGCAGCCTCGGCACGGCCGCCGCCGCCCGCGGGCGCGAGTGTGCGCGGGCGTGGAAGGCCGGCGTGCGGGCCCCGAGGGTGTGCGCGCGTGAGGCGGAGCGGGCTGACAGGCAGAGTGATAAGGAAAGGCCTTGAAGCTAGAATATCCATAAAGAGGCTGAAGGCACCACCCATTCAGGCTTTCAGGCCGCATTTTCGCCTCCCCACTATATTCCAGGCACTGTGCCAGGCACTGGGGATGCAGAACCCAGCGAGAGAGGGTCTGCTCAGGGAAGCCGTCCCAGGGGAGAAAAGATCAACGAGCCTGTCCTAGGGCACATGGCAGTACAGATGCAGGGTAGCTACTTCAGTCCAAGGTGTCCTTAGGCAGAAGAGAAAGTGAGGTTCAGAGCACTCTCTCAGTTCTAAGCAAGACAACAGGATTGTAGGAGCTTTCCCTTGACCGACTGGCAAGAGTGGCATTGTAAAACAAGCCAAAGAGATACCCATCCTTTAAGGAGACCCTGGCACGTGCCAGTTGATTCTGCCAATTTCTCATGGACGGAAATACCGAGGAGGGAAGAACTGGTGAGTCTCTGCAAATGCACCGAGTCCCTCAGAGGGGCCTCTGTTTCCTAAAGGGCGCTCCACAGGGGCTGAACTACTTCCATCCGGGAGAAAAAAATTACCCTGGCAGTCAAGGCACGGGAGGGTGTACGTCTGGAGTCCTTTCAAGGCTTTTTCCATCTTGCCTGATGTGGCAACAAGGAAGGATTTGTTCCTTTTATTTATTTATTTTCCATTTGGAACGATTTCGTGTTGCCCCTCTCCCAGCCACTCGGGTTTGGGTTTTCCGTATGACTCATAATTCATTCCGAAAGTGGAGTCGAATTCATAAAAGTGGTGGAAGCGCGGCGGGGAGGGAAACTGGGAGCCCCAGGGAATCTTCACTACCGACATTCCCACTCAGCCCCCGGCGTGAGCGGCGGACGGGCTGGGGAGTCCAGCCTCCGCCGGGCTGCCGATACTAGCAAACCCCGGCGGCCGGGACCCGGCTGCTGAGCGGCGGGCGCGGGAGGGTCTGCGGCGGGCGGCGCTGCAGCAGCCTCGGCACGGCCGCCGCCGCCCGCGGGCGCGAGTGTGCGCGGGCGTGGAAGGCCGGCGTGCGGGCCGCGAGGGGTGTGCGCGCGTGAGGCGGAGCGGGGCTAGCCCCTCGCCGCCCGCCGCCCCGCGGGTGAACGTTCTCGGGCCGTCTTCGGCACCCTGGGCCCCCCCCGGGGGCCGCCGGTCCTGGCGGGGGAGGGAGAAAGTGAGCGCCGGTGTCATCACCATCCATTGTCGGGAGGGAAAGAAACTGGAATCCAGCAGCGGCGAGCGGCAGTTGGGCGGTCACATCTGGGAATGCAAAGCCGACCTCCCCCGCCTCCTCCTCCTCCACCTCCTCCTCCTCTCTCACCCAGGATCACTTCCGAAACCACTTCGCCTTCAGCCCCTGCCTCGGCTAGAGGTTTCATTTTTAACTGAATATTTACGAAAGCTGGAAGCGTGCGAGGGGGTGGGGTGGGGTGGAAATAGCGGCTGCTTCTTTTCCAGGGATTTATTTAATGGGGATGTGTTCAAGGCAAGAGCGAATTCAGAAGGATATCGACGCCGTGATCCAGAAGTCCAGAGCCGAGAAGGACTGCCTGTTTGCAGGTGAGTTCTCGCCTTTCCAGACCTCGGACCCAGCGCCAGCTTCCTTTGCCCGCCCGTCTCCCCCTTTCCCAGTTTTCTGGCAGCGACGTGTGTAGCTGGGGATGGGGGTGGGCTGCACGTCCCCATTCCGGGGTTCATTTGGCAACAGCTTCTGCAGAGCGAGCGGGAGCCAAAAGGGGCAGGGGGCGCCAGCCTCTTCCCATCTCCCCTCCCCCCTGTCTGGGGCGGTCACCAGCTCTGGGGACAGAACCCCGATGCCCAGAGCGGGCGTCTAGGAGAGGAGCCATGCATTGTATTTTTAGTCTCCTGTGGACTCCCGGAGCGTCCGAACCCGTCTCCAGGGTTTCAGCAGCAGCGACCCAGGCGGCTGGTAGGACCCGCCGGGTTTGCGCAATGGGCTGAGCGGCGGCGGCGGCCGGGAATGGAGCCCGCTGCGCTGCGCGGCGCTGGCCGGCTGCGCCCGGCGCCCAGGGCCCCCGGGGCGGGGACCGCGCTGGCCGACCTCCGGCCTCTTCGGCTCCCTCTAGTACCTCCGACTGGCAGTGCCATGCTCTGCAAAGAGAAGAGATTTCCCCGGGTCCCAGAGGCGCCCCACGCCCCTGCCTGGGGGGCTCCTTTCGTCCATTTTGCTCCCCAGGAGAGGGGCTGGATTTTGCTTTCGCAGCCGCAAGCTCGGCGGGGGCCGCTTCCGGCTGCCCCGACCGGGAAATTCCCGCCGTTGCCATGGTACCCGGCACTTGTTGCGGGGGGCGGCCTTGCGCTGCACCCGCCTCGGGGTGCTCAGCATCCCCTCCGGCAGCGCTCGGAGAGAACCTCGGGGTTCTCCAGCCCTCGCCTCGCGTTCTGCCAGGCCTCGCCGTGGCTCCATCAAATAGGGAGTCCTAGTTAGCACCAAGGGTAAAAATCCACTCTGGGAGTAGTTTTTAACAAGACTTTTCGTTTCAGATTTCAGATACTCAGACTCCACCTTTACTTTCACCTACGTTGGCGGCCCCAAAAGGTATTTATGTGTATAGAGTTGCTTCATTTCCTGTTCACAGGCTGGTGTTTCCTTTGTTCTTACGACGCCGTGATCCAGAGTCCAGAGCCGAGAAGGACTGCCTGTTTGCAGGTGAGTTCTCGCCTTTCCAGACCTCGGACCCAGCGCCAGCTTCCTTTGCCCGCCCGTCTCCCCCTTTCCCAGTTTTCTGGCAGCGACGTGTGTAGCTGGGGATGGGGGTGGGCTGCACGTCCCCATTCCGGGGTTCATTTGGCAACAGCTTCTGCAGAGCGAGCGGGAGCCAAAAGGGGCAGGGGGCGCCAGCCTCTTCCCATCTCCCCTCCCCCCTGTCTGGGGCGGTCACCAGCTCTGGGGACAGAACCCCGATGCCCAGAGCGGGCGTCTAGGAGAGGAGCCATGCATTGTATTTTTAGTCTCCTGTGGACTCCCGGAGCGTCCGAACCCGTCTCCAGGGTTTCAGCAGCAGCGACCCAGGCGGCTGGTAGGACCCGCCGGGTTTGCGCAATGGGCTGAGCGGCGGCGGCGGCCGGGAATGGAGCCCGCTGCGCTGCGCGGCGCTGGCCGGCTGCGCCCGGCGCCCAGGGCCCCCGGGGCGGGGACCGCGCTGGCCGACCTCCGGCCTCTTCGGCTCCCTCTAGTACCTCCGACTGGCAGTGCCATGCTCTGCAAAGAGAAGAGATTTCCCCGGGTCCCAGAGGCGCCCCACGCCCCTGCCTGGGGGTCTCCTTTCGTCCATTTTGCTCCCCAGGAGAGGGGCTGGATTTTGCTTTCGCAGCCGCAAGCTCGGCGGGGGCCGCTTCCGGCTGCCCCGACCGGGAAATTCCCGCCGTTGCCATGGTACCCGGCACTTGTTGCGGGGGGCGGCCTTGCGCTGCACCCGCCTCGGGGTGCTCAGCATCCCCTCCGGCAGCGCTCGGAGAGAACCTCGGGGTTCTCCAGCCCTCGCCTCGCGTTCTGCCAGGCCTCGCCGTGGCTCCATCAAATAGGGAGTCCTAGTTAGCACCAAGGGTAAAAATCCACTCTGGGAGTAGTTTTTAACAAGACTTTTCGTTTCAGATTTCAGATACTCAGACTCCACCTTTACTTTCACCTACGTTGGCGGCCCCAAAAGGTATTTATGTGTATAGAGTTGCTTCATTTCCTGTTCACAGGCTGGTGTTTCCTTTGTTCTTAGTGTGTTGCGTGCTCGGGTATTTTTTTCTTTTTCTCTTGTCGTTGTCCTTTAGCCACATTCCAAGCCTGCGGTCCCTCGATTTTAAATAGCAGAGGGAAGATAAGTCTGTTTGATTCAAGGATTTCTAAGATCGTGCCACGGGCCATGAACGGAGCGCTTACACTCTTCGTGCTAAAGCTGCTCTACGGTAGCAGCTAGCTCTTGAGGCTTTAGGGGTGGACACAGGCAAGTGCAAAACCAGAATATTGGACATACAAGACATAAGATACAAGATGTCACAGAATAGTTTGGTCACATGTGATTTTTCTGGTGAGTTGGGGCTCCACGTTTCTATGTTTTTTTGTAGGTTGACATAAACATGGAGTCTGCCAGTTGTCTTTTTTTTTTTTTTAAGGAGTCCTATTTTGGTTTTCATAGTTGGAAAGAATTTGGAAGTTATATGTAGCTGGAGTGTGTAACTTCTTTCTTGAGGAGGAAGAATGAAACATGCATGTATTAACATTAAATTGTTAACAGTGTAAAAGAAACTCAAGTCCAATTTTGTGTTTACCGGTTAGAGATGAAACGAAATCATTAAACCATTAGAATATACTTTTCAAATGTCTTCATTTGTTAAGGTAGAATTTTCCTGTGGGAAGACCTGTGGGGGACGTGGTGGTTTAAATGCAGTGGCCACCACATATGAGAACTGTCAGAGATTTAGTTTTGCTGTGAGACCCTGACATTCAGTACCATTTGATCATATCCCAAAATATCTTTTAGCTAATGGAAACATTGATGAACATACAAATTGTGAAAGAAGCTTTCTTCTGTAAATAATTTTTTAAAAGCTTGGAATTAATGGGAATCTCAAAAATGCTTAGAATTTGTGTTGCAGTGTACATTTCATAAAAGCTTACATTGAAATAGTTACCAGTTTTCCCATAGGCACAGTATACTTGAGTGTCAGTATTGGTATATTGATTTGATTTACTAGTTGAAAAAATAACCTATGCAGTATGGACTTAAAATTACCGTATTTCTCAATTTCCTATCATACCATCTTTTTTTTTTTAATAAAAAGTGGTTAAATTAGAAGAAATTCAAGTTAACCCTGCTCAGACACTTACTATCTGAAGGATGCCGAAGGATGTTGGTGTATGACTAATAACCTCTTGAATTGTTTTCATAGTTAAAATATTCTATGTGGCCCACTGAAGACATTCCCCATGCAGCTGGGTTAACACCTGCTTGGGTTGCCTGTTTCACAATTGTGGTTTCATGAGAGGTGTGGAATTGGAATGCCCTGGGTAGACTTTTCAACTGACTAGTTTTATTATTAACAGTAAGATACTTGTTTTGGCCTCAGTTTAGTTCTCTGTACAAGGTGGGGGGGGGAGGTGAGCCTCACAGTTAATCTTTGTTAAAATCTGTTAGATACTGCACTAAGATTCTTTATCAACAAATTACTGAGCTAGTGTTAACATAGCAAGAGGTGGAGAAGGTGTATCTGCCTCTAGGAGCAAGGCCTGGAGGTTGGGATGAATAATTAACTAATTGAGATAACATCAGTTTTCACTGTAGGAACAAACACCATGGCTGCTCTTAAAAAGATGTTTCCTTCTTTATGTTATCCTCCTAAAGGATAGGTTTTTTCTTGCTTCCTGATTTAAATGACAGGGGACTTGCATATGTCATGTGGAACAGCTTGCTTTTGAAAGATGGTTGTGAATTGTTGATGTGTCTTTCCAAAAGCTTGCTCTATAAACCAGTATATAAAAGATTGCTTCAGTACTGTAATAATAATGTTTTTTTTTAAAAAAAACTTTATTTTATTTTATTGTATTTTTTTGGGTGGGGGAGCAGGTTGGGGAGGTAGGGGGGCAGGCAGGCCACTTCTGTTGGTCTTTCATTTATCTATTTTCGTCCATCTTTTTTGTACTGTGGCCCATGTGGGCCTCCCTTCTCAGTGACCTCTGTTGTCGCAGAGCACTGGCTCTGGCTGCATGCACTCCAGAGCTCCAGCTTGGTAATTGGACACATCGGTCCAGCCGCTCCACGGCATGTGGGATCTTCCCAGGCCAGGGATCGAACTGGCACCCCTTGCACTGCAAGGTGGTGTCCTTACCCACTGGACCACCAGGGAAGCCCCCTAATAATGCTTTTTATGTTACCCTTTTATGGTTTTATAGCTAATGGCAGAAAATAAATTCTCTGAAAGAAAAAAAATGTTTTTATGGATTACATTATTTACATTAGAATCTGATATTTGTTATGAATTTTTCATTGTGTCAATCGGGCATTTAAAGATAATTTTTTGTTTAGATTTAATATGCTTATCAGCTTATAATATTCAATTGATTGTATCACTTTAGATTGTTGTTCAGTCTTTTAAGTCGTGTGCAGCTCTTTGCGACTCCATGGACTGCAGCACACCAGGCTTCCGTATCCTTCTCTGTCTTCTGGAGTTTGCTCAAACTCATGTCCATTGAGTTGGTGATGCCATCCAGTAATCTGAGCCTCTGTCGCCCCCTTCTCCTCCTGCCCTCAGTTTTCCCAGCATCTGTCACTCTCTTCTTCTCCTCCTCCTTCTAGTTCTCTCCACTCCTCGCCTCCTGCATCAGGGTCTTTTCCAGAGAGTTGGCTCTTGACAGCAGGTGGCCAGAGTGTTGGAGCTTCAGCTTCAGCAGTCCTTCCACCGAGTCTTCAGGATTGATTCCCTTCAGGATCGACTGGGTTGCTCTCTTGACTCTCAAGAGTCTTCTCCAGCACCACAATTTGGAAGCATCAATTACTCGGCAGTCAGTCATTTTCGGCAAACTAGACTTAATTTCCTGATTAAAGGAAGGTGGAGATCTTCTGGAGAGATAGTCCATGTTTATCTTGAATTACATTGTGCCATCGTTTCATCTAAACCACCGAAACCATTTATGTTCAAGAAATGAGTTCCAGAATAATTTTCAGTTCAAGTTGTAGATAAAGCTTAATCTGCTATTTCCTCTCTGACACTCTCCAGAAACAATTGCACTTTGTTCTAAGAGAGAAGTTGATTTTCCGTGTTACTCTTTTAACAAAGAAATAATGTGGAGGTATGTTTGCGTAATAACTTTTTCACGTAATTTTTTGGTGTCTTTCTGTGGATAAGAGGAAATGCCATTAGGCCCCCCTGTGGCAGGGCTGGTCACCAGTCTAAGTTGGCCTTTCCTTGGGAGGGTGTGAGAGGGGTGGAGTGCCTTCTATCTGTGTCGACTTCTGGTGAGGATTGAGGGGAGCAGACGGTCAGCTGGAAGACTGGGCTTGCTTGGTTCTCCCTCACGGCAAGGTTCATGGAATTATTTTTATCCTCATCTTGGTGTTTGCAAACTTGAGGCTCAGAGAGTTTAGTGAACAGGCTCAGATTGCCTCAAGTTAATGATGAAGCTGCCACGTGAACCCTGTTCTGTCCTGCTTCTGAGTCCTGTTCTCTTTTCTCTACACTGATGTTCCCAGCTTCTTGGAGCAATCTCTTGAGACAGTTGAGCATCAAAAAAATAATGCAGATCTTCACTCGAGAGTTGTAGTTTTAGATCATTTGATTGGGAAATAATGAGAAAAGAAGTGTTAAATGTTAAGAATTAATTGTTCATGCAATCTACATATACTCAAAAAGGTGAGATGTATGTAAGACAAGATGAATTCATTATAGCACTGATCCTTACAGCGCTTCTGATTCCTGGGTTCCTGGAAAGAACACCAGTCAGTAGTCCAGCATCTGCTGTAGGCTCCTCCCAAATGCTGTCTCCCAGTTTCAGGGGTGTGCTGAGAATATAAACCAGGAACCTCAGCTGGTTTGTAAGTTGATGCAAAATTCCTTCCTTATATTTCATCATGCTGTGATCTCCTGCTTTTCTTTCTTTCTCCCTTACTGGTTGGTAGTAAATCTCCCCTTGCCCCTTTCTTTCTTTAAACGTACCCTATGAGGCCATGTTTATCTTGAATTACATTGTGCCATCGTTTCATCTAAACCACCGAAACCATTTATGTTCAAGAAATGAGTTCCAGAATAATTTTCAGTTCAAGTTGTAGATAAAGCTTAATCTGCTATTTCCTCTCTGACACTCTCCAGAAACAATTGCACTTTGTTCTAAGAGAGAAGTTGATTTTCCGTGTTACTCTTTTAACAAAGAAATAATGTGGAGGTATGTTTGCGTAATAACTTTTTCACGTAATTTTTTGGTGTCTTTCTGTGGATAAGAGGAAATGCCATTAGGCCCCCCTGTGGCAGGGCTGGTCACCAGTCTAAGTTGGCCTTTCCTTGGGAGGGTGTGAGAGGGGTGGAGTGCCTTCTATCTGTGTCGACTTCTGGTGAGGATTGAGGGGAGCAGACGGTCAGCTGGAAGACTGGGCTTGCTTGGTTCTCCCTCACGGCAAGGTTCATGGAATTATTTTTATCCTCATCTTGGTGTTTGCAAACTTGAGGCTCAGAGAGTTTAGTGAACAGGCTCAGATTGCCTCAAGTTAATGATGAAGCTGCCACGTGAACCCTGTTCTGTCCTGCTTCTGAGTCCTGTTCTCTTTTCTCTACACTGATGTTCCCAGCTTCTTGGAGCAATCTCTTGAGACAGTTGAGCATCAAAAAAATAATGCAGATCTTCACTCGAGAGTTGTAGTTTTAGATCATTTGATTGGGAAATAATGAGAAAAGAAGTGTTAAATGTTAAGAATTAATTGTTCATGCAATCTACATATACTCAAAAAGGTGAGATGTATGTAAGACAAGATGAATTCATTATAGCACTGATCCTTACAGCGCTTCTGATTCCTGGGTTCCTGGAAAGAACACCAGTCAGTAGTCCAGCATCTGCTGTAGGCTCCTCCCAAATGCTGTCTCCCAGTTTCAGGGGTGTGCTGAGAATATAAACCAGGAACCTCAGCTGGTTTGTAAGTTGATGCAAAATTCCTTCCTTATATTTCATCATGCTGTGATCTCCTGCTTTTCTTTCTTTCTCCCTTACTGGTTGGTAGTAAATAAACTCCCCAAGACCACAGAGGTTTGGTCCTTCATCTTGCTTACAGTCAGTAGTACAGTTAGTGGTAGAAGAAACAGAAGGGTAGAGTGGGTGGTGACCGCTGATGAGAGGCTGGGGAAGCAGGCTGAGTACATGGGGCCAGAGGTTAAAAAAGAGAGCAGGGGGAGCCCTGTATGAGCCTGGCCATGGCCCCTGGGAGGGATTCCCTGAAGGCTTTTAGCAAGGAAGGTATTATGAAGATACATCTGAAGTTTGAAGTGTTGGTTGTTTAAAAAAAAAAAATAGAAAAAGAGATAAACCAAAAAAAAAAAAAAAGTAAGAAACAACATGTGATTTCTCCATCTTCTATTAACATTAGAATTTATTCTCAGAATTTTTATGCATCTATGTGCCTATAAAATGTACACATCCAAAGACTTTATTTTCCTCTTGAGACCTCACTGTTTTACATCCAAGACTATAACATTAATGTCTTTCCTTTAGAAAGAATATGACAGTAAAGAAATATTTATTGAATTAGGGATTTTCTGATCAAGGAGCTAAGAAATCTAATATTTATATTAGAAATCAATATAAATTAGAACTCTGATGTTCAGTGGCATGTTCAGAGTTGCCTATAAATGTACACTTTATTGTATGAATAGATATGTTTTTATGTGGCCACAGTAGGTTGACAATTTTGTTTTTATTTCTTTCAATTAATTAATTTTCTCTTTGGCTGTGTTCACTGCTTTGCCCGACTTTCTCTAGTTGCGGTGAGTAGGCACTACTCTTCCTTGGGGTGCACCTGCTTCACAGGGTGGTGGCTTCCCTTGTCGCGGAGCACATGCACCAGGCACCCAGACATCAGTAGTTGCGGCACAGGGCCTCGGCAGTTGTAGCTCGTGCGCTTTAGAGCATGGCCTCAGTAGTTGTACCCCACTAGGCTTAGTTATTCCCGGGCATGTGGGATCCCCGCAGACCAGGGATCATACCTGTTCCCCCGGCATTGGCAGGTGGATTCTTACCCACCTGTCCACCAGGGAAGTCCCAGATTGACATCTTTGAAGTGCACCCTCCAGTTTGAGAAGTCTGTACACATAACTGTTTTGGAGCGTCATGTACGACTCTAGCCGTAGTGCTTCACAATCTCAGACCACGTGCGCTCCCCTTTTTCTCCTGGGCCTTCGCACACTCCTCCACATCCTACCCGCCCCCCTCTCCCACCTCTCAACGCTACTCAGCTTTCCTTGTTGAGATCTTTGCTAAACCAGCTTGCTCTCTGAGAAGCCTTTCCCAGTATCCCCCCACCATTTGATTTTGCTGGGTGTTTCTAGAAATTATGTTGTACATTGTATTGTTAGCTCCTGCTTTCTTGATCATCCCTCTGGCCATAAGCCTCCTTGAGGCCCCTACCGCACTACTGCCTAGTACTATATATTTTCTCAGTAAGTATTTAGATGTTGAGTGAATTACTGAATGAATGGTAAAAGGTCTTCTGGCAGGTGGGAAACAAATTCCTAACCCATAGGACCAGGTATAGGGATACTCAGATAGTTCAAAAAGCCCCGTGGGGGCTTCCCTGGTGGTCCAGTGGGTAAGGACACCGCCTTGCAGTGCAAGGGGCACCGGTTCGATCCCTGGCCTGGGAAGATCGCATGTGCCGCAGAGCTACTGGACCCATGTGTCCAGTTATTGAGCCGGAGCTCTGGAGCACATGCGCCCAGAGCCGGTGCTCTGCAACAAGAGAGGCCACTGTGATGGGAGGCCCACACAGGCCAAAGAGCAAAGATAGATAAATGAAAGATTAAAAAAAAAAAAAAAGCCCCCTGGTTGGTGATGTCACTTGGGAATGGAATTTCTTAGGAATCCAGAAGCTGTTTACCTGGGTTACAAGCCCTGTTCTCTGCCCTGTTCAACTGTTTTCAGGAGACAGATAATGCAATTGCTTAGGATAAGAGAGAGTTGGGGGACTGTGGTGCACTGGAGAGTTTGGTTTCTCAAGGTATTTCAGTTAAAAGAATCAGCACCCTTCTAGGGGTCCAGCACATCTTCTAGGAACCCTAATGTACCGGGGCTCCCTGTGTGCAATCCCTTATTCGTGCAATCTGGAAAGAGACAATCTACTTGATTGCCAACGGGGATTTGTTTACTTTTGATTTTCTTAGAAAGGAGGTGTGTACCTGTGTGCGGGAGTTAGGGAGTTGGGAGGGTGGAGAAATAATTCTATCTTTTCAAAAAGACTCATCAGTTTTCATTATGAAAAAAGTCCATATTCATTCTTAAGTTTTGAAATGTGTAATTATTTTGAAACCATCAAGTGCTTCTGAAGGTGTCAGAATGAAAAGATGGATTATTTTTATTTTTTTAAATTAGAATGCTTCTCTTAGCAATCTGGGCTTGTGCTTCATAATTTTTTGAAACGTTGTTTTTTTAAAAGTGTATGTGCTTTGTTTTTGTAAAGAGTGTTCTCTGGAGCCCTGGGAAACTACCTTGTAAGTTTGGGGTGACCAGTGGAAGGGAGTGTGAAGGAAGCTGAAGGAATGAGAGCCAGGCTTTCACATCCCTTTGTAAATCGCAGCTGCTGTAGCTCTTTCTGTTCCGGTATAGCATTTTCTTCTATGTTTCATTGGTTGATGAGTTTTAAAACCATTGACCTAAAGTAACCACCAATTTAACACAAGTTTAACTTTATCGAAGCTTATATATTAAAAGCATATTTAAACGCCATTTAGTTCATGTATTAAAATAATACTGCTCATCATATTTATTGGACATGGTCTCTGTTACACTTTTTGACTATCTTACATCCTGTATTTGCAAAGAAGACCAATAGGTATTTTGTCAGCTGTTTTACATTTTATAGCTAAAGAAACTGAGATTTGAGTAGTTTAAATAATTTATGGTTAGTAAGAAGCCAAGAAGGGATATCCTGCAGTGTAAGTCAATGTTTTTCTGAGGTTTTTAAGGGGCATGGGTTGAACTGATGTGACAAGAATAGTTGGGACTGTTTGGGCCTGGGCAGGGAATGTGCTGGGGACAGTACTGAAAATGTACTGCTTGGCAGGGGAAGTGCCCTCGCTCAGGGGCTAAGCAGTAATAATAGGACACTTGTGTACATAGACTGTGGAATTGTTGTGCAAATATTGGGCCCATCAATTTAAATTCCCCATTGTCTCTTTCTGCAGCATTGGGGAAAGAGAAAAAAAAAAGCGTAAAAATGAAATTTCATCAGTCTGAAATATATTTTGTAATTCTCAGATGCACTTGCTTTTGGATGGCTTGTGCTATAGTAGGTAAGTATTGCTCTAAGACAGCTGCCATTGACTTAGTATGGAATTTTAATCAAGTTATTAATATGTGATTTTCTTTATTCATTCTCTAAATTTCTGCAATCCTGTCTCCCATGTACCCCCAGGAAAGATGAATCAAAATATGATTTTATGAATAAGACTTGTCATTCCTGTTTTTTAAAAACCCATTATTTTTATTTTTAAAATTTTATTTTGGCCTCTTTTATTGATACTGTTTTGTTTTAAGTTTTTGGCCACCTTTATTGGTCTTTCATTTATTTGTTTTCATCTATTTTTGTTCTTTGGCCCGTGTGGGTCTCCCATTGCAGTGGCCTCTCTTGTAGCAGAGCACTGGCTCTGGGCACATGTGCTGCAGAGCGCTGGCTCATAATTGGACACATCCGTCCAGCCGCTCCGCGGCACATGGGATCTTCCCAGGCTGGGGATCGAACCGGCGCCCCTTGCACTGCAAGGTGGAGTCCTGACCCACTGGACCAACGGGGAAGCCCCTATTGATTTTTTATCCATGTATTTTCATCCATCTTTATTCTTTGCAGAGCCCCGGCTATGGGTGCATGTGCTCCAGAACGCTCGCCCATAATTGGACATACTGGTCCAACTGCTCCTCGGCATGTGGGATCTTCCCGGGCCAGGGATCGAACTGGTGTCCCTTGCACTGCAAGGTGGACTCTTTACCCAGTGGACCACCAGGGAAGCCCGTCATTCCTGTTTTGTTGTGATCATGCTTCAGGTTTTCTGTTCAGTTCAACCCAGCACATAGAAACAACCCATCATTTCCTCGTTCAAAGAAGCGTTTCTTCTCAGCCCTTACCTGGTCAGTTTCACATCACTTGACTCTGGTGTGGGGAACCGAGGTCTCAGCTTTCACGTGTCCTACCTTTCTGTTCACCTCCTAAGTTCCAGCAGCTCTTACTGTGAAATCATGATTGGCACCTTCCTCTCTCCCCATGTCTGCACTTGGTCTGGGCCCTGATCACCGTAGGTCAGTCGCTTTTAGCCAAGTGTCTTAAAATACTTGATTAAATACTTGATTAACAGCAAACTCACCCGTCCAGTTCATTTATACATGAATCCTTTAACCATGCATTTAATCATAGCATTAACCTGCTCAGAAGTGTTCTCAAATGCAACCGAGATTTTCTCCATATCAAATTTAATCCCCATTCTTGGCTTTCAGGAGCCACCTTCCCCTTCCATTCACACATGTTTCTTAGCCTTCCAAACACTAACTTACTATTTATTTATTGACCTCATCTCTCTACTTAGCAGCAGTCTGTGTTAACTCAGTGCATTAAGCACATACAGCTCTTCAAGGTTTATTGATAGATAATGTCTGTATCACATATTATTCCTGGTTAGGCTCTCAAGATCATGGTTTTTTTGTCACAAAGACAGGTTCCTTTCATCTTTCCTATGACCACAAGCGGCATCTCTGTGAAAATGTGGAATGTGTTCACACAGATGAAGAGGATAGAGTGAGACCAGGAGTGGAACAAGATGAGACTAAGACAAAAAATGAAGCCTGAGGAGGGCAGGATGAGAATAGAAACCTATCGGGCCCAATCCATTACCGAGTAACAATAACATCAGGTCTCAGTTGTAGTTTATTTGCGTGTCAGTGACATCTGGTTTGTGGCTGACACCTTCTTGGTACTAAATGGAGAGTACAAATGATTCAGTGTTTAATTTAAAAGGAAGATATTCACATAAGCCTTTGTGCAGTAGATCAGTTTTCCTTATACTGAAATTAGCAAACCAAAATGGTTTCTTTCTGAACATTTTGATATGGTGATTGGAAAGACCTTCCCAGTGACCAGAAAGTGTTCTTAGGATTTGTTAACCAGCTGAAGAAGTGCTGTAGTTATTTGGACTTTGATCATTGTTTTGTTTGAAAAGCAAATATAGGTGATTATTAGCCAAGAATCATTGGTAAAATATTTACTGTGTTTGAAGTAGAGGATTGAGCCAGAGACTAATATAACTACTTTACATTTGCTAGACTTTCATATCTATGCAGGAAAAGTCCAGGAAAAATTGGAAAACAACAGACAAAGATACTATTAAGGACAGAGTTATATAAAAGAAACAGTGATAGGTCAAATAAAATAAGTCACACACACAAAATCAGTACTTTGTTTAAAAACTAGAACTCTTTTTTAGCAGAGTGTCCAGAGTGTAGTGTTTCCTAATATATATATATATTTTAATAAAATTTTTTTTGACCACTTCTATTGGTCTTTCATTTATCTGTTTTCATCCATCTTTGTTCTTTGGCCTGTGTGGGCCTCCCATCACAGTGGCCTCTGTCGTTGCAGAGCAGCACCTCTGGGCGCATGTGCCCCAGAGCTCCAGCTCGGTAGTTGGACGCATTGATCCAGCAGCTCCACGGCACGTGGGATCTTCCCAGGCCAGGGATCGAACCGGTGCCCCTTGCACTGCAAGGCGGTGTCCTTACCCACTGGACCACCAAGGAAGCCCCCTAGTATTTCTTAAATGATAGTAATATTTTTCCTGCGTGATAGCATTTCCCAAACTGTTTAATTAGATGTTAGATATGTAGCCAAATATGTCTGAGAAATGCTTAAACAATATTAAACAATTTTAATGGTTGTCTTCTTAGGGGCTTTTATATATTAAGTGTGCATTACACATACCCAAGAGGTGAATTAAGTATTCAGGGTTTTTCATACTTATTTGATTACAGATCTGGAACATCTCAAGAGAGCTGTTTTATGGAAAACACTTTGGCAAACTCTTAGTCCTATTCATTATAAAGTTTTTGAATAAACAGCGGTATAGTATATGTGGAAATTGCCGATTCACATTGAGCCCTGAAGAATTTATTTTCAGTAATTTTTTCAGATCTTTTTTTCTGACAGGGAAAGTCTTAGTTAAAAGAACTTGGCATTTCATGCCACCAACATTTCTACATGAGGATTTATTTCTCTGGGTTGCTCCCTCCCTCCTTAGTTGTAATAAACTCATTTATAATGAGGGCTCTCAACTTCTCTTCTTTATGAAAGCACTGAAGTTAGCAGGGTCCTCTTTGGTACATGATTAGAAGTCAGCCTCCTAAGGAAGTGCTAGAGATAGATAATGAGTCTGTGTAGCAGAAGGACTCGTTATGTCCTCTTAAATTCTGCCACTCTGACTGCAGTAGTGCTTCTTAGTGAGTCATCTTTGATGGAGTATATACTTTGGGAGAAGCTGGTGGCAAGAGAAGACTAGAATTTATCTAAATGTTTCATTTATTTGACAGATTACATTTAAAAATCAATGAGGGTATCTATTTTGTAAAATCATTTTCTTTCCACTGTCCACATGAGAAAATTACTTGAAGGAATTTTCAAGCATTTCTCAGAATTTTTCCCTCACTAGTCTGGAAGTAAACTCTCTCTTCTTTAGACAGCATCTGTCGTTAAGCTTTGGGTTTCGCAGGTGGTATTAGTGGTAAAGAACCCACCTGCCAATTCAGGAGATGCCTGACAAGGATTCGGTCCCTTTGTCGAGATGATCCCCTAGAGGAGGACATGACAATCCACTCAAGTATTCTTGCCAGAAGAATCCCCTGGACAGAGAAGCCAATAGTCCATAGGGTTGAAAAGAGTTGGACATAACTGAAGTGACTTAGCATGCGTACACATTACTTGTGGTAACATACGTATGGAGAATGAATTGTCTGCTATAAAGTGCACACTTGCGGACACAGGGTGAGGTCCGAATTCAAAGTGATTCATGTTTATAGTTTATGTTGTTTTCTGTACAAGCTGCTGTTGTGATTCAGAGAAAGAGTGGAACCTCACGCATACTGAGAATCTAGTGTGTTCTAGGTTTGTCTTCTGGAAGTCAGTGTGCAAAATCGTAACATTGAGTTTGTGGCTGTGAATGCATTTGTTTATCTACATGTATTCGTGTCAGTGATGATCTTCAGAACAGTCTTCGATATTGGCATGTGGGAGACCTGAGCAGAAAGTTAAAATCTGCTTCATGGATAAAAGCTGGTGCAGTCATCCTTTCTCATTAAAATGCACCACAGCTTTATTTCTCTGGGTTGCTCCCTCCCTCCTTAGTTGTAATAAACTCATTTATAATGAGGGCTCTCAACTTCTCTTCTTTATGAAAGCACTGAAGTTAGCAGGGTCCTCTTTGGTACATGATTAGAAGTCAGCCTCCTAAGGAAGTGCTAGAGATAGATAATGAGTCTGTGTAGCAGAAGGACTCGTTATGTCCTCTTAAATTCTGCCACTCTGACTGCAGTAGTGCTTCTTAGTGAGTCATCTTTGATGGAGTATATACTTTGGGAGAAGCTGGTGGCAAGAGAAGACTAGAATTTATCTAAATGTTTCATTTATTTGACAGATTACATTTAAAAATCAATGAGGGTATCTATTTTGTAAAATCATTTTCTTTCCACTGTCCACATGAGAAAATTACTTGAAGGAATTTTCAAGCATTTCTCAGAATTTTTCCCTCACTAGTCTGGAAGTAAACTCTCTCTTCTTTAGACAGCATCTGTCGTTAAGCTTTGGGTTTCGCAGGTGGTATTAGTGGTAAAGAACCCACCTGCCAATTCAGGAGATGCCTGACAAGGATTCGGTCCCTTTGTCGAGATGATCCCCTAGAGGAGGACATGACAATCCACTCAAGTATTCTTGCCAGAAGAATCCCCTGGACAGAGAAGCCAATAGTCCATAGGGTTGAAAAGAGTTGGACATAACTGAAGTGACTTAGCATGCGTACACATTACTTGTGGTAACATACGTATGGAGAATGAATTGTCTGCTATAAAGTGCACACTTGCGGACACAGGGTGAGGTCCGAATTCAAAGTGATTCATGTTTATAGTTTATGTTGTTTTCTGTACAAGCTGCTGTTGTGATTCAGAGAAAGAGTGGAACCTCACGCATACTGAGAATCTAGTGTGTTCTAGGTTTGTCTTCTGGAAGTCAGTGTGCAAAATCGTAACATTGAGTTTGTGGCTGTGAATGCATTTGTTTATCTACATGTATTCGTGTCAGTGATGATCTTCAGAACAGTCTTCGATATTGGCATGTGGGAGACCTGAGCAGAAAGTTAAAATCTGCTTCATGGATAAAAGCTGGTGCAGTCATCCTTTCTCATTAAAATGCACCACAGCTAGATATGCGGCAGGAAAGAAACAGGCCCTCCAGCTGAAAAGCAGTCATTGCTTTATTATTACTACAGAATTTCATATGATTCTCTAGTGATTAGAGGTGGTAACTTAGTCGCTTTGTCATGTCCAACTCTTGAGACCCCATGGGACTGTAGCCCACCAAGCTCCTCTGTCTGGAATTTCCCCAGTAGAAATACTGAAGTGGTTTGCCATTTCATTTTTAGCTAACGAAAAAGTTTGAATCATTCACTGAGAGCCACAGTTTTTCTTGATTTTTCCTTGGATCAGTCCATCCTTATAGGAAAACCAACCTAGAACAGTGATTTCAGTGAGTTTCAATTAAGTGATTTCAGTCAAAGAGGCATATTCTTGACTGAATTTGCACCTACAATGATGAAACTTTGGCCTAAAAAGATTTTGTACTTAATTTTTGAAATCATACAGGTTTGATTTCATTTGAACTTTCTGTGTTGATTTCCTATGTCATTAATCTAAACTTTCTAACATCCTCAATTCTTGATGTCCAATATATGCAAAATTCTTTCTAGCTGTAAGTAATTGGTGGGCAAAAATCTACTAAAGCAGTAATTTTATAAAAGAGTTTTTTAAAACAAAGAAATGTTGACATTTTCAGCCTTTGGATTATATTCTGGGAAATATTACATTTCACATATACTTTGAAATCAGAATTCAGGTGCTTAGTGCTATACAGTTATGAGAATGGCTAAAAATGTCAAGGTGCTATAGGAATTGCACTTGCGGACACAGGGTGAGGTCCAATTCAAAGTGATTCATGTTTATAGTTTATGTTGTTTTCTGTACAAGCTGCTGTTGTGATTCAGAGAAAGAGTGGAACCTCACGCATACTGAGAATCTAGTGTGTTCTAGGTTTGTCTTCTGGAAGTCAGTGTGCAAAATCGTAACATTGAGTTTGTGGCTGTGAATGCATTTGTTTATCTACATGTATTCGTGTCAGTGATGATCTTCAGAACAGTCTTCGATATTGGCATGTGGGAGACCTGAGCAGAAAGTTAAAATCTGCTTCATGGATAAAAGCTGGTGCAGTCATCCTTTCTCATTAAAATGCACCACAGCTAGATATGCGGCAGGAAAGAAACAGGCCCTCCAGCTGAAAAGCAGTCATTGCTTTATTATTACTACAGAATTTCATATGATTCTCTAGTGATTAGAGGTGGTAACTTAGTCGCTTTGTCATGTCCAACTCTTGAGACCCCATGGGACTGTAGCCCACCAAGCTCCTCTGTCTGGAATTTCCCCAGTAGAAATACTGAAGTGGTTTGCCATTTCATTTTTAGCTAACGAAAAAGTTTGAATCATTCACTGAGAGCCACAGTTTTTCTTGATTTTTCCTTGGATCAGTCCATCCTTATAGGAAAACCAACCTAGAACAGTGATTTCAGTGAGTTTCAATTAAGTGATTTCAGTCAAAGAGGCATATTCTTGACTGAATTTGCACCTACAATGATGAAACTTTGGCCTAAAAAGATTTTGTACTTAATTTTTGAAATCATACAGGTTTGATTTCATTTGAACTTTCTGTGTTGATTTCCTATGTCATTAATCTAAACTTTCTAACATCCTCAATTCTTGATGTCCAATATATGCAAAATTCTTTCTAGCTGTAAGTAATTGGTGGGCAAAAATCTACTAAAGCAGTAATTTTATAAAAGAGTTTTTTAAAACAAAGAAATGTTGACATTTTCAGCCTTTGGATTATATTCTGGGAAATATTACATTTCACATATACTTTGAAATCAGAATTCAGGTGCTTAGTGCTATACAGTTATGAGAATGGCTAAAGTCCAGGTCACTGAAAATACCAAATGCTGGCAGTGGACTGATAGGAATTGCAGGTGGGAATGCAAAGTGTAAGTCCAGCCACTTTGGAAGACAGTCTGGACATTTTCTTATAAAACTAAACCTACTTTGACCTGTGATTCACCAGTCACACTCCTTGGTAGTTAGCCAGTGGGGTTAAAAACAGAATATTCACACAAAAACCTGCAGATGATGTTTATAGCAGTTTTATTCAGAATTTTCAAAACCCAGATGCAACCAATGTATCCTTCAGGTGATAGATGGATAAACAGACTGTGGTGCATCCAGTCACTAGTGGAATGTTTGTATTGTTTAACTAGTAAAGTAAAATTTTATTTTGTAGTTATTTCCAGAATTGACAGAAATGGGTCAGATACCCCAGTTAGTTGCACTGATTGCAGAAAATGTTCACAGTCACTTAGTAGAAATTGTACTTTTCCTAAAATAACAGAAGTTTGGAATGAACACATCATATCTAAATAGTTTAGTCCATAAGCATAAATAGGAATGAATTATCAGGCCGTGAAAAGACATGGAGGAAACTTAAATGCATATTACTAGGTAAAAGAAGCCAATCTGAAGGGCTGCATACTGTATGGTTCAACTATATGACATTCTGGAAGAGACGACACTATGGAGATAGTGAAAAAGATCAGTGGTTGCCAGGGGTTAATGGGGAAGGAAGGGCTGAATAGGAAGAAGAGAGAATTTTTAGGGTATTGAATCTATTCTATGTGATCCTGTAGTGGTGGGTACCTGTCATTTTACATTTGTGTAAATCCATATAGTGTACACCACCAAAAGGGAACCCTAAAGGAAACTATAGGTTCTGGGTGATCAGGATGTGTCAGTGTGGGTTCCTCATGAGTAATAAACGTACCACTCTGGTGGCGGATGTTGGTGATAGGAGAAGCGATGCTTGTGTGGAGGATAAAGGACATGTGAGGGCTTCCCTGGTGGCTCAGATGGTAAAGAATCTGCCAGCAATGCAGGAGACCCAGGTTTGATCCCTGGATCAGAAAGATTTCCTGGAGAATGGAATGACTATCCACTTCAGTATTCCTGCCTGTAGAATTCCAGGGACAGAGAAGCCTGGTAGGGCTACAGTCCATGGACTCTACAAAGAGTCAGACATGACCGAGTGACTAACACTTTTACACCCTTTTCATGAGGAATTTCTATATTTTGTTGTAAACCTAAAACTGCCCTAAAACAAAAGAAGTCCATTAAAAAAAGATTGCCAGGAAAAAAAAGACAGGTATTTGTCAAAGCTTTGCCAACTTAAGATTCAGATCTATAGAAAGTGTAAGGATTTCTTTTTGTATTACACAGGCATAGAAGTTTAAATCAGGAAAGTAAAAATCAGATAGTTTTACAAAATAAAGATGTCTTGACACAAAACTAAAATGGGTAACCTGTGTTATGGTTTTATTAGCATCTAGCTAATGATGCAAAAGAAAATCACGGTTTTAAATTAGAAATCAATTTGTTTTCAAGTAGAAACTGTCCTAAATAATAAGTATTTTGTATTCCAGGAAATATCAGTAACTAGTACAGATAATCTGTGACTACATAATTATGACCACCATAGAAACACAGTATTAACAATGCCAGTGCTTTTCTCAAAATGAAGTGATTTGGTGCAAAAGACATGGAGGAAACTTAAATGCATATTACTAGGTAAAGAAGCCAATCTGAAGGGCTGCATACTGTATGGTTCAACTATATGACATTCTGGAAGAGACGACACTATGGAGATAGTGAAAAAGATCAGTGGTTGCCAGGGGTTAATGGGGAAGGAAGGGCTGAATAGGAAGAAGAGAGAATTTTTAGGGTATTGAATCTATTCTATGTGATCCTGTAGTGGTGGGTACCTGTCATTTTACATTTGTGTAAATCCATATAGTGTACACCACCAAAAGGGAACCCTAAAGGAAACTATAGGTTCTGGGTGATCAGGATGTGTCAGTGTGGGTTCCTCATGAGTAATAAACGTACCACTCTGGTGGCGGATGTTGGTGATAGGAGAAGCGATGCTTGTGTGGAGGATAAAGGACATGTGAGGGCTTCCTGGTGGCTCAGATGGTAAAGAATCTGCCAGCAATGCAGGAGACCCAGGTTTGATCCCTGGATCAGAAAGATTTCCTGGAGAATGGAATGACTATCCACTTCAGTATTCCTGCCTGTAGAATTCCAGGGACAGAGAAGCCTGGTAGGGCTACAGTCCATGGACTCTACAAAGAGTCAGACATGACCGAGTGACTAACACTTTTACACCCTTTTCATGAGGAATTTCTATATTTTGTTGTAAACCTAAAACTGCCCTAAAACAAAAGAAGTCCATTAAAAAAAGATTGCCAGGAAAAAAAAGACAGGTATTTGTCAAAGCTTTGCCAACTTAAGATTCAGATCTATAGAAAGTGTAAGGATTTCTTTTTGTATTACACAGGCATAGAAGTTTAAATCAGGAAAGTAAAAAATCAGATAGTTTTACAAAATAAAGATGTCTTGACACAAAACTAAAATGGGTAACCTGTGTTATGGTTTTATTAGCATCTAGCTAATGATGCAAAAGAAAATCACGGTTTTAAATTAGAAATCAATTTGTTTTCAAGTAGAAACTGTCCTAAATAATAAGTATTTTGTATTCCAGGAAATATCAGTAACTAGTACAGATATTCTGTGCCTCCAGAATTCTGATCACCATAGAAACCCAGTATTAACAATGCCAGTGCTTTTCTCAAAATGAAGTAGGATTTGGTGCTATCAGATACCTCTGTGGCTGAATACTGAACTTAAATGTAAAATATGTTTGAAATATTTTTCTCTTGTACAACTACATACATACACACAAACCTGCAAAACACCAAAATGACAATACATTTTAAGCTTTCCCTGTCAACATACAAAGGTAACATTCTGAAGTATATTTGTAGACATTAAGAAAATAATCTGTTTCTTTCTCTCACATACACACATCCCCATATGGTCCTCAAAGATTGGAGGCACAGAGAATTGAATAACTTTGAAAAATTTTTTTAGTGGGTAAGAATAGGTCGGCAAGGGACATCATCTAATCTTTCAAAGTTCTGGTACCGCATTACTGCTTTTAGAACAAACACAAACAGATATAAACTTCTTAATGATTCCAAGTTGGACTGTGTTTATGAATTAATTATAGTCTAAATATTGTTCAAAGACTATGAAATTGTATTTTTCAAAGAAAGTACAGCAAACATAGGTTAATAATATCATTATAACAATTCTTTATAACCAGGAACATTACAGCATAGTATAGCAGAATTGATTTGGATTATTTTAACCAACCAGTCAAATGACTTAACCTCTCCAGGTCTGGATTTTATCTTCTATGAAATAGCAGTAGTGGGCTTCCCCTGGTGGTCCAGTGGGTAAGGACACCGCCTTGCAGTGCAAGGGGCGCCGGTTCGATCCCTGGCCTGGGAAGATCCCACGTGCCGCGGAGCGGCTGGACTTATGTGTTCAATCACCGAGCTGGAGCTCTGGAGCGCGTGCGCCCAGAGCCGACGCTCTGCAGCGACAGACGCCACCGTGATGTGAGGCCCACAGGAGCCAAAGAACAAAGACGGATGAACATAGAGAAATGAAAGACCAATAGAAGTGGCCCGCCCACCTCCCTCCCTCCCTCCCCAACCCGACCCCGCTCAAAATAAATTTTAAAAAATAAATAAATAAATAAATCTTTAAAAAAAAAAAAGAAATAGCAGTAGTTATACTTCAGGGTTGGGAAGACTGAACTGGTAGTAGGGTTGGAGAGGTGTGCTAATTATTTGGTTGTTTATGACTTTTTGTGACCCCATGGACTGTAGCTGTCTGTGCAGTTTTCCAGGCAAGAATACTGGAGTGGGTAGCGATTTTCTTCTCCCAAAGGGGTCTTCCCACCCAGGAATCAATCTTGGGTCTCTGTATTGGCAGGCAGATAATTTAGCATCTTAGCCACCAGGGAAGCCCAGTAGATTTGAAAGGAGAAACTGAAGACTGTTGCCTAGGCTTTGTGGTTTGCTAGAAGGAATCACAGGATTCAGAGAGCTGTTAAACTCACTGTTATATTTTATTCTAACAGAAAGATACAGATTAAAGTCAACAAAGAGCCTAGGCTCATTGGGCAGAGTCCAGGAGAAACCAACGCAAGTTTCCAAGTGTCTGGTTGGTAGAGTCACATGGACAATTTGATTTTCCTGGTCGGCAAGGGACATCATCTAATCTTTCAAAGTTCTGGTACCGCATTACTGCTTTTAGAACAAACACAAACAGATATAAACTTCTTAATGATTCCAAGTTGGACTGTGTTTATGAATTAATTATAGTCTAAATATTGTTCAAAGACTATGAAATTGTATTTTTCAAAGAAAGTACAGCAAACATAGGTTAATAATATCATTATAACAATTCTTTATAACCAGGAACATTACAGCATAGTATAGCAGAATTGATTTGGATTATTTTAACCAACCAGTCAAATGACTTAACCTCTCCAGGTCTGGATTTTATCTTCTATGAAATAGCAGTAGTGGGCTTCCCCTGGTGGTCCAGTGGGTAAGGACACCGCCTTGCAGTGCAAGGGGCGCCGGTTCGATCCCTGGCCTGGGAAGATCCCACGTGCCGCGGAGCGGCTGGACTTATGTGTTCAATCACCGAGCTGGAGCTCTGGAGCGCGTGCGCCCAGAGCCGACGCTCTGCAGCGACAGACGCCACCGTGATGTGAGGCCCACAGGAGCCAAAGAACAAAGACGGATGAACATAGAGAAATGAAAGACCAATAGAAGTGGCCCGCCCACCTCCCTCCCTCCCTCCCCAACCCGACCCCCGCTCAAAATAAATTTTAAAAAATAAATAAATAAATAAATCTTTAAAAAAAAAAAAGAAATAGCAGTAGTTATACTTCAGGGTTGGGAAGACTGAACTGGTAGTAGGGTTGGAGAGGTGTGCTAATTATTTGGTTGTTTATGACTTTTTGTGACCCCATGGACTGTAGCTGTCTGTGCAGTTTTCCAGGCAAGAATACTGGAGTGGGTAGCGATTTTCTTCTCCAAGGGATCTTCCCACCCAGGAATCAATCTTGGGTCTCTGTATTGGCAGGCAGATAATTTAGCATCTTAGCCACCAGGGAAGCCCAGTAGATTTGAAAGGAGAAACTGAAGACTGTTGCCTAGGCTTTGTGGTTTGCTAGAAGGAATCACAGGATTCAGAGAGCTGTTAAACTCACTGTTATATTTTATTCTAACAGAAAGATACAGATTAAAGTCAACAAAGAGCCTAGGCTCATTGGGCAGAGTCCAGGAGAAACCAACGCAAGTTTCCAAGTGTCTGGTTGGTAGAGTCACATGGACACATTTGATTTTCCTGCAATGAAGTGTGATAACACACGTGGGGTATTGCCAGCCAGGGAAGCTCCCCTGAGCCTTGGTGTCCAGGGCCTTTATTAGGGGTCAGTCATGGGCAGGATGTCCCTTTGTGACTGACCTCAGCTACTTAGACTCTGGCCACAAAGAAAAAAAAGAAAGGCCAACAAAAAACCAGATGTTTACTTTAAATCACATCTGTTGGCATAACTGAGCAAATCCAAGACCACAGGCCTACAATACCACTTTTATCCAGCAGAAGACTCGTGCCAAGGGCCAGTCTTGAAGACTTTTTGGTGCACGTGCAGGATTTGAACGTCCAAGGCCCGAGTTAACCCTTTCCTGCAGTGTCCAACACAGGACTTGACAGGGAAGGCAAAATACTTGATATAATTATTCATAACATTAGCCTGATTCTGCTTCCCTGGTGGCTCAGTGGTAAAGAGGCCTTTGCCTGCCAATGCAGGAGATGTGGGTTCGATCCCTGGGTTAGGAACATCCCCTGGAGGGGGAAATGGCAACCCACTCCAGTATTCTTGCCTGGAGAACCCCGTGGACAGAGGAGCCTGGTCCATGGGGTCAGAAAAGAGTCAGACACAACCTAGCGACTAAGAGACAACAAACAGCAACAAGCCCGATTCTAATTCCTGGAGCCTGAACCTAGCAGCAAGAAGAATAAGGGATGGGGGAGAATGCCATGTTTTGGGTAGGACAGTTGCCTTGATTGATTTGGAAGTACAAAATTTTCTTGATTCAAGAAGGCATTAATTTTCAGTTGAATAACAACTTTTAATAAAAATTGTATTAAGTGTATATCAAAGTTAAAAAGATAACCATTAGCATATACTCACTTATATTATGACATGCTATTCTTTATTTTATTCACTGTCACAAAGTCCAGCTGTAAAACTTTGTCATTTTTAGAGTCTTAAGATTCTCTGGAATCACGTCCGGCCATGGTCAGGTCACCACAACACTCCAGTGCCTTGCCTTCCTCAAATTCTGGGTTCCTCATCTTCACCTATAACTTTAGAATAAACTTCCTTTTGTTTTAATTTGAAAAAGTTTTCAAATTTAATTTGTAGTTTTCATCTACATGTCTCATTTTCTTAACCTTGAATTTTTTCCCTTTCTTTCTTTTAGCCAGGAAGCTCCCCTGAGCCTTGGTGTCCAGGGCCTTTATTAGGGGTCAGTCATGGGCAGGATGTCCCTTTGTGACTGACCTCAGCTACTTAGACTCTGGCCACAAAGAAAAAAAAGAAAGGCCAACAAAAAACCAGATGTTTACTTTAAATCACATCTGTTGGCATAACTGAGCAAATCCAAGACCACAGGCCTACAATACCACTTTTATCCAGCAGAAGACTCGTGCCAAGGGCCAGTCTTGAAGACTTTTTGGTGCACGTGCAGGATTTGAACGTCCAAGGCCCGAGTTAACCCTTTCCTGCAGTGTCCAACACAGGACTTGACAGGGAAGGCAAAATACTTGATATAATTATTCATAACATTAGCCTGATTCTGCTTCCCTGGTGGCTCAGTGGTAAAGAGGCCTTTGCCTGCCAATGCAGGAGATGTGGGTTCGATCCCTGGGTTAGGAACATCCCCTGGAGGGGGAAATGGCAACCCACTCCAGTATTCTTGCCTGGAGAACCCCGTGGACAGAGGAGCCTGGTCCATGGGGTCAGAAAAGAGTCAGACACAACCTAGCGACTAAGAGACAACAAACAGCAACAAGCCCGATTCTAATTCCTGGAGCCTGAACCTAGCAGCAAGAAGAATAAGGGATGGGGGAGAATGCCATGTTTTGGGTAGGACAGTTGCCTTGATTGATTTGGAAGTACAAAATTTTCTTGATTCAAGAAGGCATTAATTTTCAGTTGAATAACAACTTTTAATAAAAATTGTATTAAGTGTATATCAAAGTTAAAAAGATAACCATTAGCATATACTCACTTATATTATGACATGCTATTCTTTATTTTATTCACTGTCACAAAGTCCAGCTGTAAAACTTTGTCATTTTTAGAGTCTTAAGATTCTCTGGAATCACGTCCGGCCATGGTCAGGTCACCACAACACTCCAGTGCCTTGCCTTCCTCAAATTCTGGGTTCCTCATCTTCACCTATAACTTTAGAATAAACTTCCTTTTGTTTTAATTTGAAAAAGTTTTCAAATTTAATTTGTAGTTTTCATCTACATGTCTCATTTTCTTAACCTTGAATTTTTTTCCCCTTTCTTTCATCGAATTGTGTAATTGTGAAAAGTAAGTCTTTTCTCGGGAAAATCAGCTAAGATGTATTTTAGGGCCACTCCTGGAGCCCTTCTCTTGCTAAATCCCTTCTATTTTCCCAGCCTCCCCTATCCTTAGAATGAGTTCGTATATTCTGATACATTTGGCAGTTCCCCTGCCTTTTCTGGCATTGTCTGACCTGTAGTGACCCTCCCATAGGAAAAAAAAAATTAATTTGAGAGCTGTATCATAGACTTGTGCAACTGGCACATAGTGATTCCAACACAGGTGACTCAGGGATAACAATCAAATGAGGTGAAGTACTCTGTTAAGATCTAAGTTCTCACTTTTGCTAGTACTGGCAGGCATCTCTCACAACTTCTTCCTGCATCATAGGAGTATATGCTTTAGTGATAAGTTAGAAATAGGAGTCTTATAATCAGGGAAGTTCAATAACCAAACAAAGGCTTACTAAGCATGTGATTTGAGATAACGCAAATAGTGTCTAATTTCTGCTTCTGAATTCTCCCTCACGTTTTGGCCCAAGCATATTTCTGATTCATCCCACGTCCTTTACCTACTAGAGAAGCTGTTGGAAGGAACAGATGACCGGAATAACTTTCTGATAGCTTAGATTGCCTCAACATTAGCAGGCTTAATTAAAGTATCTTTGATAATTTAAATTAATTCGAAGCAATGTAATACAGAGAAAGCTCTTCAGATTTTGTAGAGAGCCTAAATAGGGACCAAATATTATCACTGGGTTAAAGATGTCTGTCTCCTCTACTGCCCTGCATTCGTGCCTCTTGTTCTTATTTTTCACAGTGCCCTTGGACCTTCTTCTCACACCCTATGCACTGTTTTTTTTTCTTTTTTCTTTCTTTTTTTTTTTTCAATTTCTCTCATTGCTGTTTAGGTTTGCCTAATGGCTCAGCCATTAAGAATCTGCCTGCAGTGCAGGAGATGCAGGTTCCATCCCTGGGTGGAGAATATCCCCTGGAGGAGGAAATGGCAGCCCGTTTCAGAATTCTTGCCAGGATAATCCCATGGACAGAGAACCCTGGTGGGCTACAGTACAGAGTTGCAGAGTTAAACACATCTGAATGACTGAGCATGCATGCACACACTCAAGGCTCTTGGAGCTGCTACACAGGTGAAGTGGGAAATGGAAGGGTGAAGGGACCGTCTGTAGTCTTGCTGCTCCTCCATTCACTGCTTCTTTCTGTGTGCATGTCTATTTTTATATGTATTTTACATGCACAAGGTACACTTTTTTAAGAGCAACTACTATCACAGTTGAAACCTGGGGAAACTGATTTTTTTTAAGAAAATACCAATTGTCAGATAAATCATTGATTTTTTTTCAATGACAAAAAACTTGCTGAAGTGTGTTGATCAAATATACTTTGAAGAAAAACATCGGTGTCTCAGAATGTTTCACGTTCATATGCCTTCCATATTCTGGTAACTCACGCTTCCTCTTTCTAAGAGTTAGTTCCTAAGTGATAAGTTAGAAATAGGAGTCTTATAATCAGGGAAGTTCAATAACCAAACAAAGGCTTACTAAGCATGTGATTTGAGATAACGCAAATAGTGTCTAATTTCTGCTTCTGAATTCTCCCTCACGTTTTGGCCCAAGCATATTTCTGATTCATCCCACGTCCTTTACCTACTAGAGAAGCTGTTGGAAGGAACAGATGACCGGAATAACTTTCTGATAGCTTAGATTGCCTCAACATTAGCAGGCTTAATTAAAGTATCTTTGATAATTTAAATTAATTCGAAGCAATGTAATACAGAGAAAGCTCTTCAGATTTTGTAGAGAGCCTAAATAGGGACCAAATATTATCACTGGGTTAAAGATGTCTGTCTCCTCTACTGCCCTGCATTCGTGCCTCTTGTTCTTATTTTTCACAGTGCCCTTGGACCTTCTTCTCACACCCTATGCACTGTTTTTTTTTCTTTTTTCTTTCTTTTTTTTTTGACAATGTCTCTCATGGCTGTTAAGGTTTCCCTAATGGCTCAGCCATTAAGAATCTGCCTGCAGTGCAGGAGATGCAGGTTCCATCCCTGGGTGGAGAATATCCCCTGGAGGAGGAAATGGCAGCCCGTTTCAGAATTCTTGCCAGGATAATCCCATGGACAGAGAACCCTGGTGGGCTACAGTACAGAGTTGCAGAGTTAAACACATCTGAATGACTGAGCATGCATGCACACACGCAAGGCTCTTGGAGCTGCTACACAGGTGAAGTGGGAAATGGAAGGGGTGAAGGGACCGTCTGTAGTCTTGCTGCTCCTCCATTCACTGCTTCTTTCTGTGTGCATGTCTATTTTTATATGTATTTTACATGCACAAGGTACACTTTTTTTTTTAAGAGCAACTACTATCACAGTTGAAACCTGGGGAAACTGATTTTTTTTAAGAAAATACCAATTGTCAGATAAATCATTGATTTTTTTTCAATGACAAAAAACTTGCTGAAGTGTGTTGATCAAATATACTTTGAAGAAAAACATCGGTGTCTCAGAATGTTTCACGTTCATATGCCTTCCATATTCTGGTAACTCACGCTTCCTCTTTCTAAGAGTTAGTTCCTAAGTGATAATTGGGAGCCATGTATGTGGTAAGAGGGCAAAATTACAAAACCAGACATAAATAAAATCTTGATATATTTGGATCAGTTCTGCGACCTTTCTTAGGACTTGAAGGCATGGCTGATTTTCATAAAAGCCACGCATTATCATTCAAAGAAAAGAAGCAAAAATTGTTTTTGATACCCTACTGAAAAGCACATGAATAATAAGTGTATTAGAAATTTTGTAAATGGTTGAAATTTTATAAAATGCTGTTTTATTTATTTTATGAATTCAAAAGATAGACCCTAGTTTTCTCTTTTTTTAATGATTTTATTTTTTTATTTTTGGCTGAGTTGGGTCTTTGTTGCTGCACAGGCTTTTCTCTAGTTGTGGTGCACAGGCTTTTCTTTAGTTGTGGTGCACATGCTTTTCACTTCAGTGGCTTCTTTTGTTGCAGAGCGCAGGCTGGGTGTGCTTGGGCTTCAGTAGTTGGAGTACATGGGTTTCAGTCCAGGCTGCAGAGCACAGGTCTAGTAGTTATGGTTCATGGGCTTAGTTGCTCTTCACCATGTTGAATCGTCTGGATGAGAATGGAACCTGAGTTTCATGTATTGATAGGTATATTCTTTACCACTGAGCCACTAGGGAAGCCCAACCCTAGTTTTTCTTAAAAATTAATTTACGGGCTTCCTTTGGTGGTCCAGTGGGTAAGGACACCGCCTTGCAGTGCAAGGGGCGCCAGTTCGGGCCCTGGCCTGGGAGGATCCCACGTGCCGCGGAGCGGCTGGATTGAGGTGTCCAATTGCCGAGCCGGAGCTCTGGGGCGCATGCGCCAGAGCCGGTGCTTTGCGATGACAGACGCCACCGCGATGGGAGGCCCACAGGAGCCAAAGAACAAAGATGGATGAAAATAGACAAATGAAAGACCAATAGAAGTGGCCCGCCCACTCCCCGCCCTCCCCAACCCGACCCCAGCCCAAAATAAATAAATAAATCTTTAAAAAAAAAAAATTAATTTACCTAGATTATTTTCCTAGTATTAGGGAATGAGTAAGTTTTAGTTCCAACTTTAAAGAATATATATTACCAGAGATATAGGAATCAAATAAATGGATCCCATTAGAAAATGTTTTCCTAAAATTTTAAATGACAGGAATTTAATGAAATACGTTAAGTCATCTTTTGTTTCATTTTTTAAAATTGCTTCGGTAAAACACAGTTGAGCAATTGAAATTTGTTTTTCCAATATCTAAATATTTTTGGCTAAAAATTAAGTGAGTTTGGATTTCAGTGAGTTTGGCTTTGAATCCAGTTAATTCTTGAAGGGCTATTGGGTTACTGATCTGTGAGGCAAAAGTCGTTTTATTATCCTGAATGTGGGCAGTTACTTATAAGCATCTTTTTGATCCTGTTTACTTAAAATCTGGGATTAGCATTGGGTGGCTGGAAAGGAGCGTGCATATTCCTCTTTGATATCTAGAGCAGCAAGTTTACACCTTCATGATTCTTATAGCTCAAATTGTGCGAGAGCCTCTGATAAAAGTTAATTTCAGTTTCAGCTACTTGTGAAGCATTTTATTGAAAATAAAATTAAAGTCCTTATTTTGAGGTTATGGAGAAGACTCAAGAATCAGAACAGAGTTTCTTTCAGCCTGAAGTTGAAAGTCTGCAAGTTCAAGGGCTAATAAATAAAACAGCAGATGATGTGATTATTAAGGGGAAGCTATTCCCATAGTGACTGACTTGGTAGAGGAACATTCCAGTCTTGAATCTCTCACTGTCTGTCTTCTGTCTCCCCACACCTCATTCTTTTTAAATTTACTTATAATATGATGTGATTAAAACCAAATAACTTGTTAGAATTTTCTTTTCTAAAAATGGGGAGGCACGTGCGCGGGCGCTGGATTGAGTGTCCAATTGCCGAGCCGGAGCTCTGGGGCGCATGCGCCAGAGCCGGTGCTTTGCGATGACAGACGCCACCGCGATGGGAGGCCCACAGGAGCCAAAGAACAAAGATGGATGAAAATAGACAAATGAAAGACCAATAGAAGTGGCCCGCCCACTCCCCGCCCCCCCCAACCCGACCCCAGCCCAAAATAAATAAATAAATCTTTAAAAAAAAAAAATTAATTTACCTAGATTATTTTCCTAGTATTAGGGAATGAGTAAGTTTTAGTTCCAACTTTAAAGAATATATATTACCAGAGATATAGGAATCAAATAAATGGATCCCATTAGAAAATGTTTTCCTAAAATTTTAAATGACAGGAATTTAATGAAATACGTTAAGTCATCTTTTGTTTCATTTTTTAAAATTGCTTCGGTAAAACACAGTTGAGCAATTGAAATTTGTTTTTCCAATATCTAAATATTTTTGGCTAAAAATTAAGTGAGTTTGGATTTCAGTGAGTTTGGCTTTGAATCCAGTTAATTCTTGAAGGGCTATTGGGTTACTGATCTGTGAGGCAAAAGTCGTTTTATTATCCTGAATGTGGGCAGTTACTTATAAGCATCTTTTTGATCCTGTTTACTTAAAATCTGGGATTAGCATTGGGTGGCTGGAAAGGAGCGTGCATATTCCTCTTTGATATCTAGAGCAGCAAGTTTACACCTTCATGATTCTTATAGCTCAAATTGTGCAGAGCCTCTGATAAAAGTTAATTTCAGTTTCAGCTACTTGTGAAGCATTTTATTGAAAATAAAATTAAAGTCCTTATTTTGAGGTTATGGAGAAGACTCAAGAATCAGAACAGAGTTTCTTTCAGCCTGAAGTTGAAAGTCTGCAAGTTCAAGGGCTAATAAATAAAACAGCAGATGATGTGATTATTAAGGGGAAGCTATTCCCATAGTGACTGACTTGGTAGAGGAACATTCCAGTCTTGAATCTCTCACTGTCTGTCTTCTGTCTCCCCACACCTCATTCTTTTTAAATTTACTTATAATATGATGTGATTAAAACCAAATAACTTGTTAGAATCCTGTCTAAAATGGCAGAATTTGTTCCATGACCAGAGGGAACATAAGGACCTATTTTATGACGTGTTTTTTGATAGTTTAAAATCATTTTGTATGTTTCATTTTCTTCTGTGCTTAATTTCATGGTTATCACTCTTTCGTACACTCAGAGCTTTGACTACAAGGCAGAAGATGAGTTGGTTAGATAGCATCACCCACTCAAAGGACATGAATTTGAGTAAACTCTGGCTGGTGCCGGAGGACAGAGGAAGCAGCCTGGCCTGCTGCAGTCCATGGAGCCTTAAAGAGTCAGAGACGGCTTAGTGACTAAGCAACAATACAAAGCAGTATAAATGTTGCACATATTACCACTGTTCTGTTGACAGATGGCAGCGTATGGATAAATGGTTGGACTTTTGTTGTTTGAGTGAGGCGATGCCATTAGGAACTTGTTTTCCGAAGTATGGGTATGTTCTGTACTTTTCTCCTGAGTGGAGAAATCCATTTACAGGTTTTGGGGAGGGGGCGGGAGGGGAGAGTGGGTTGGGGAGGGAGGGGGCGTGCGGGCCACTTCTATTGGTCTTTTATTTATCTATTTTCATCCATCATTATTCTTTGGCTCGTGTGGGCCTTCCATCGCAGTGGCCTCTGTTGTCGCAGAGCACTAGCTCTGGGCACATGCGCTCCAGAGCTCCAGCTCGGTAGTTGGACACATCGGTCCAGTCGCCACGCGGCACATGGGATCTTCCCAGGTCAGGGATTGAACCGGCGCCCCTTGCACTGCAAGGCGGTGTCCTTACCTACTGGACCACCAGGGAAGCCCAGAAATCCAGATCTGAACTATGCATCATTGAATACACACCAAGGGGAGGTGATATGGGGAATAACATTTGATGCTACTTCCTTTGCTTACAGTTTGTTTATTGTATTTGAATATGAATAAGAAGTTTTTCTACCAAGAATATGAAAGCAACATTTTGCTGAGCTAAATTTTAATAAAATCATTTGAGCTTATTTATAGTCACTTAACATTTTCAGCCCATTTGTTAATATTAATTCTACTTGCTGGAGAGAAAGTGCATAAATGGTATTCAATGTGATAATCACCTTATTACTGCCGACATGTGGAAGTCTGGCATTTTTAATATCAGATGGTCTAAGTTAAAAAACCTTGCCAGTGTCCCACAGCAAAGATAAGGTATGTTTGCTTGTGTCTCTTTAATCTTTCTATAATGAAATTAAGCCTAGAGGCCTTACACTATTTTAGATTTTCAAAATTAGGTCACGTAAATGTTGTGTCAGACTTCTAATTCATAAGTAGTATCCTCATGAATAGTGAAGATAGGTTATATTTATATCCTACTACTTGCTTAGCTGTGGATCAGCAGAGGTGAACAGAGAGCAATAATGTTACTTTTAAAGGTTGGTAAACTACTTTTCCTGATCTCATATGCTGACATTTTTTCCTGAAAATCAGAACATATGGTCTGGTAAGTATGAGTACATTTGGGGAAGGCAAAATAAAATGCTTCTAATTAGGGCTGACCTGGAAATTTTTGGATTAGGAGGGGGAGGGAGTGAAAAGGAACTTAAAAAGCAAGGGAATGAATAGTAGAGAGAATGGATTAGTAGCAAAACTCAGGAATCCCAGGGATTTATCTTGAAGAGATGGAGGAGAGTTCCTGTGGTTTGTGCGCAGGGGATCAAATTGAAAGCCTTCCACCTAGGGAATGATTTAAATACCCTGGTCCTATCCAGAGGTTGAATGCTTTATTTACTTTGAGGAAGAGGTTTGACCCTTCTCATAGATTCCTTCAATTTCAGATGCAATGCAAATACACTTCCCCTTTGGCTGTTTTACAAGGACATTGAGGATTAATTAAATTTAAAAGAAAGTAGTGCATTGAACTCCCTGGAGGCAGAGGAACTATTTATTATTTTCTCATCATTCATTCCTTACTCATTCATTTTACAAATATTTGTTGAATAGTAATTACAGTGAAGACACTAGACCGAGGTGCTCCAACTGGGAACACAAAGATGAATGATTAGGGTGGCTTCCGCCCTCATTATGTGTTGTGTTCATACTTTATTTTAAACATTTCCATTCTTACATGAGTAATTATTCAGGGACATAATGTTGCCAGTCTCAAATTTACTAACATCACTGACACGTTTGAGCTTATTTATAGAAAAGTTTGAATTTTCACGCTTGCATAAATGGTATTCAATGTGATAATCACCTTATTACTGCCGACATGTGGAAGTCTGGCATTTTTAATATCAGATGGTCTAAGTTAAAAAACCTTGCCAGTGTCCCACAGCAAAGATAAGGTATGTTTGCTTGTGTCTCTTTAATCTTTCTATAATGAAATTAAGCCTAGAGGCCTTACACTATTTTAGATTTTCAAAATTAGGTCACGTAAATGTTGTGTCAGACTTCTAATTCATAAGTAGTATCCTCATGAATAGTGAAGATAGGTTATATTTATATCCTACTACTTGCTTAGCTGTGGATCAGCAGAGGTGAACAGAGAGCAATAATGTTACTTTTAAAGGTTGGTAAACTACTTTTCCTGATCTCATATGCTGACATTTTTTCCTGAAAATCAGAACATATGGTCTGGTAAGTATGAGTACATTTGGGGAAGGCAAAATAAAATGCTTCTAATTAGGGCTGACCGGGAAATTTTTGGATTAGGAGGGGGAGGGAGTGAAAAGGAACTTAAAAAGCAAGGGAATGAATAGTAGAGAGAATGGATTAGTAGCAAAACTCAGGAATCCCAGGGATTTATCTTGAAGAGATGGAGGAGAGTTCCTGTGGTTTGTGCGCAGGGGATCAAATTGAAAGCCTTCCACCTAGGGAATGATTTAAATACCCTGGTCCTATCCAGAGGTTGAATGCTTTATTTACTTTGAGGAAGAGGTTTGACCCTTCTCATAGATTCCTTCAATTTCAGATGCAATGCAAATACACTTCCCCTTTGGCTGTTTTACAAGGACATTGAGGATTAATTAAATTTAAAAGAAAGTAGTGCATTGAACTCCCTGGAGGCAGAGGAACTATTTATTATTTTCTCATCATTCATTCCTTACTCATTCATTTTACAAATATTTGTTGAATAGTAATTACAGTGAAGACACTAGACCGAGGTGCTCCAACTGGGAACACAAAGATGAATGATTAGGGTGGCTTCCGCCCTCATTATGTGTTGTGTTCATACTTTATTTTAAACATTTCCATTCTTACATGAGTAATTATTCAGGGACATAATGTTGCCAGTCTCAGCAATAGTTAATCTTTGACTAACATCACTGACACGTATTTTTACTTCACAAATTCATTTTTCTCTTATGAGTTTAGACATACTCTACCCTGTATTGTAAGTGGTACAACATATACATTTTTTTCTATATTATAATCATTTCTATATAGACTCCTTTTTCTTACTGAAAAAATAAGCACAAATTGTAACTATAAATCAAAATAACCCCCCTCATAGACTACTTCTTCCATTAAAATACATAGGTCTTATTTTAGATGGAATGCTGAGAATAATTTTAACCACATATTTGTATTTGTAAAAATATTACTAAGTAGAGTTTTAAAAAAGAAAGTCTCTACTATTCATATTCTTTAATTAGCATTAAAGAAGCATAAATTAATCTGCAATTTGAGTGAAAGTATGTGTTAATTGCCTAAAGACAAAAACTTAGACATTTCCAATAAGCATTTGTAAATCTGTTTTAGTAGAAAAATACACACTATCTTCCAAAATGGCTGGTGAAGGTTTCCTAGCTTAGATGACTTTATAGCTGGTCGAATCTTGAAGTTCTTTGAATAATGAGTGAACAGTTTTGACTACCAGTCTAAAAGTGTTGGTTGTCCATTTCAGTCTGAGTAAGTGAAAGCATATAAATTTTAAACGTGTGCCTGGTTCTCTCCTTTGGGTTTGATAAGAAATAGACTCTCCTTCCTTACTTTAGAAGAAAGGAGAATTTCTCTCCTTGGTTATTTCTCAGTTTAGGTTTGTGTTTCTGGAGAAGGAAAATAGGGCTGAAATCAGTAGCCTTGGTCACTGCCACATAATAGGAATGTGTCCATGTCCTGGGCTGGACTGAAAAAATAGTGGATGAAGAATAATGATAAGTGACAACTGAAGTTTTATATATATTCATATATTCTATTTCTCTTCATCTTATGTAATGCTATAAAAATGATAAAATGCCTAAATGTAGTCTCGACAGAACACTAGCAACCAACTTTTCTTAAATTGCATGAGCCTATCAGAAATCTTATGAGGATATTTTGGGGCTAAGCTAATGTTATTTGGAGCTAGTGTCAGGAGTGATTTCCAGAATTCACTTGACTTCCATATTTATAGCATGGGTTTTTAAAAATGGTTTCTTCAGTTTGGCTACCTTTAAAGCAAGTTTAGTAAGTGTCACAAATGACATATTTTTCTATTTCTGCCTCCTGTTCCTTTCCCAGAAACAGGAGGTGGGTGAAGTCTTCGTAGGTGATGCGCTTGTGGGGCAGTCAGGGGTCCTGTGGTTCTGTTGCAGTTCAGTTCCCGTGAAGATCAAATCCTTCCAACGTCTCTGTGACTTCAGCTGTCCCACTTCTAACAATTGCTCTAGACTATAGCCTTCTTTTACGGAAAATGCAGATTCAATGATGTTTCTATTTGTTGTTTTTTTTTTTTTTTTGCATTAGTTTAAAAGTGCTACTTGTAGTTGATTAGAGAATGGAGATTAGCAAGCCAGGATTTCTGGAAAGATTTCTCTTGGAGCATGGAACACATGGAAAAGGGAACACACATGAGCTGTGGGTCTCGACATTTGTATATGTCAGGGTGCCTTCATTTGGTAATGATGGAATACTCAGCTCAATTAGCTGAAATAAAGGAGGATTTTCTTGATTATCTCACTCTGGAATTAGTGGATAAATTGCATTAAGGTGGATTGATTAGTTCCTAGTTTAAGCGTTTTCAACTACTTGTTTTTTCCCACAGTTGACTGTCTTCGAGTCAGCTAGTACATATCACTTTCTCCAGGGACTGAAAGAAAGCTGGAGACCAGTAAGTGAAAGCATATAAATTTTAAACGTGTGCCTGGTTCTCTCCTTTGGGTTTGATAAGAAATAGACTCTCCTTCCTTACTTTAGAAGAAAGGAGAATTTCTCTCCTTGGTTATTTCTCAGTTTAGGTTTGTGTTTCTGGAGAAGGAAAATAGGGCTGAAATCAGTAGCCTTGGTCACTGCCACATAATAGGAATGTGTCCATGTCCTGGGCTGGACTGAAAAAATAGTGGATGAAGAATAATGATAAGTGACAACTGAAGTTTTATATATATTCATATATTCTATTTCTCTTCATCTTATGTAATGCTATAAAAATGATAAAATGCCTAAATGTAGTCTCGACAGAACACTAGCAACCAACTTTTCTTAAATTGCATGAGCCTATCAGAAATCTTATGAGGATATTTTGGGGCTAAGCTAATGTTATTTGGAGCTAGTGTCAGGAGTGATTTCCAGAATTCACTTGACTTCCATATTTATAGCATGGGTTTTTAAAAATGGTTTCTTCAGTTTGGCTACCTTTAAAGCAAGTTTAGTAAGTGTCACAAATGACATATTTTTCTATTTCTGCCTCCTGTTCCTTTCCCAGAAACAGGAGGTGGGTGAAGTCTTCGTAGGTGATGCGCTTGTGGGGCAGTCAGGGGTCCTGTGGTTCTGTTGCAGTTCAGTTCCCGTGAAGATCAAATCCTTCCAACGTCTCTGTGACTTCAGCTGTCCCACTTCTAACAATTGCTCTAGACTATAGCCTTCTTTTACGGAAAATGCAGATTCAATGATGTTTCTATTTGTTGTTTTTTTTTTTTTTTTGCATTAGTTTAAAAGTGCTACTTGTAGTTGATTAGAGAATGGAGATTAGCAAGCCAGGATTTCTGGAAAGATTTCTCTTGGAGCATGGAACACATGGAAAAGGGAACACACATGAGCTGTGGGTCTCGACATTTGTATATGTCAGGGTGCCTTCATTTGGTAATGATGGAATACTCAGCTCAATTAGCTGAAATAAAGGAGGATTTTCTTGATTATCTCACTCTGGAATTAGTGGATAAATTGCATTAAGGTGGATTGATTAGTTCCTAGTTTAAGCGTTTTCAACTACTTGTTTTTTCCCACAGTTGACTGTCTTCGAGTCAGCTAGTACATATCACTTTCTCCAGGGACTGAAAGAAAGCTGGAGACCACTCTAGTGGTTTTTCCTTTCCTTCATCCAAACAAGGGAGATGCTTTCAGAAGCTCATTATTTTAGACCTATGTTCCATGTACCATTGCTAAAGTTGGGTGTCAAATTAGCCATCCTAAAATTAGCAACCCAGAGGAAGATATGATGTAGTCATTGATAGTAGGAAAATTTTTTAAAAAACACCCCAAAAACGGAATAGATGTTGTTGGTGTGACAAACACAAAGTCCACTGGAGAGAGTTTTTCCATTTCCATTTCATAGTGTATTTTTCTGCTTGGTCTTGGAAGAACTACAGAGCAATTGGATTTATCTTCAACAAATAAATGTACTGTGCTCTCTGAGAGCAGTGCACTCTGACACACAGCTCTTTGTTAACAAAAGACTCTCCTTGGTTTGAGTGTGCCTGGGGCAGGTTTCTGTAGCCATTACCAGTATTTTTGCCAGAAACCTCAAAGATCTGTGGTGAGCAGGCATGACAGAAGAAGAGACTTCACAGGAAATTGAGATTCATTAGGAAATAGGTCAGAGTATATCATAATGAACCACGTCTTTCTGGTGCAGAGGGTGGAGATAATGATTGGTAAATATACTTTTGGATAATACTCTACTGTTCATTTGATTTTATATTATTGATGTGGTTGCAAATTCACATGTATGGCTTAAAATACGTATTAATACTTTAAAACTCATGATGGAAATTAAAAATTGAGTAATTCTCATCTCTGTATAAACTGTAATTACGAAAATTCTGAATTAATATTTATATAATGCCAAGAAGTTAATTCTAGCTTGACTCTTCAAGTAGCATTTCAGTTCTTTACTGAAAGAAAACCACTTATATGTGATGAGTCGTTAACATTATTTTATTCCTTTCAGTGTATAGGTTTGTCAGGTCAGAAAGAACATCTTGATATACTATTGGTTAACCTGTGGGTCAAGGCACTCAAAAATAAAATGCTTTGGTGATCTTGGACAAATTTCGTCATTCAGAACAACTGCTTTGTTTGTGCCAAAGGAAGGGGGTGGGTTGTGGGAAGATGTTTAGACCTGGAGACTGTTTCCTTCTCCAGGGGCTGTTCCATTTTTCCTGGGGGTTGTTAAGCTGCTGTTTGACCCTCTGGCCTTCTGAGAAAGACTCTCTAGTCTACCAGTTATCTGAGATGTGACTTTTCTAGGGGACCAGACTCCCTGAGCCGTTAAATTGGCTCCCCTCTCCTTTTTTCCACCCCATCCGCTCTTGTCAGCTATCACAGCGTTTGGTTTTCTTGGCCAACACGGGCATTTTCTATGTTTAGCAATTCTAGACTAGTTTCACTGCAGTAACCAAATAACTGAAATCTACGCCACGTCATTCTACTAAGGTTTATTTCTGTCTTACTCCATCATCTTTGACTGGTGGAGACTCCATATAGTAGAATTGAAGAGCCTGAATCTTGCATGTGTGTTATCTGGAAACACACCTTGCTGACTCTATTTGAGGGAAAGAAAGAAACTTTTATTACCCCCAGAACAGGTGTGACACACAGTGCTTCCTCTCCCGTATCACCGGCTCACGTCAGTCATGCAGACCTGCCCAACTGTAAGGGTTACACAGAAAGGGAGCAAGAGGAATGTCAGTGAGCATTATTATAGTTGCTTTATTTCTCTGTTCTGGGAGAGGCTGCAGTTTCTGACCACTTGGAGACTATCTCGTTCCCCCACCTACCTTACTTGGTACAGTGGTCTCTTAGAATGTATAGATATAGATAATTCCTAAACAAGGTATATGGCTCACCGTGTATCTGGATTATTGCAGGTGTTTTCTATTGGAAGATTATTTTGGAAACACTGTCTTCCTTGTAGCGGCTAACACACTGAGGCTTGTCAGTTTCTAGCCTTCGATGGAGATTGCGCCTTCCCCAAGGTTATCTCCCTGCACCCTTCTCAAGAGTGCTGCTCTTAGGCTCAGTCTGTTTTGCTTTACAATTAGGAGATAAGCCTGTGAGTTCTGGGAGATGGCAAGAAGATACAAGTATTTCCACTTGATGGGCTCCATTTCTTTCTTAAGGAAGGTAGAGGAGTAGAGAGATTAAGGAAGTTCAAATGGCCACTGTGAAGAGAGATGTGGAGTGGGTAGGAGAGATCTTCAGTGCTTTCTGTTTCATTCTATGCAAAGCCTTCCATTGTTGTAAAGCTCATGTTGTTTTTACTGTACTGCTTTCCCTTCCCTCTTAACCACCGCTGCTGGTGTCATTTTTTAGTTGCTAAGTCATGTGCAACTCTTTCACAGCCCCATGGACCATAGCCCTTCAGGCTCCTCTGTCTTTGGAATTCCCCAGCTAAGAATACTAGAGTGGGTTGCCATTTCCAAGAGACCTTTCCAACCCAGTGATCAAGCCCATGTCTCCTGTATGGGCAATCAGATTCCTTACCACTGATCCACCAGGGAAGCCCACATATGAATATAGGTATACACACTCAAATATAGCTACTGGTTTTAAAATAAAATTGACCTTTTGTTGTATATGACCACATGTCATGAATATTTTCCATATCAACAAGTATCTTTAAAACATGATTTTTAGTGTCGGTGTACATTTCATATTAGGATATATCATAATTAATGTGACTATTTATTTTTATTATTTTTAATCTCTTGTCTGCACTATTGTTTCTTACTGTTTGACACCTGATTTACAGTTTTCCATCAACCCTAAGTCCAGTCAGCACACCAGTGACTTCAGGATTCATACTGATGATCTGCTGGATATACAAAGGCCTTTAATTCTTTGAATGCCTCAACGCTAGTATTTTCCTGTGCTAGCCATTTCAGTCACCCACCTGGTAGTCACACTCTGGAACTTACCGTCTCCTGGAATGGCTTAAACTCTGGTGTATTTCGTTCACATACCTTACTCTCTGACCTTGTGAATGTGCTGTCTTTCCCACTCTCACATCATTACTACATTTAATGGAGACCTTTGCTATCATGGCCCCTTTACTTTCTTTATTAACTTCCTCCTAATTTTACTCCTTCCCGTTGTAGCCTGTTCCACCATTTTAGAGACCCATTTGGCAATATCCTCTCGACTTTCCTGTCCTTTTAGCTTTCTCTTGGGCCCGTCTAGGTAAACTGAATTAAAGTTTTGCTTTACAATTAGGAGATAAGCCTGTGAGTTCTGGGAGATGGCAAGAAGATACAAGTATTTCCACTTGATGGGCTCCATTTCTTTCTTAAGGAAGGTAGAGGAGTAGAGAGATTAAGGAAGTTCAAATGGCCACTGTGAAGAGAGATGTGGAGTGGGTAGGAGAGATCTTCAGTGCTTTCTGTTTCATTCTATGCAAAGCCTTCCATTGTTGTAAAGCTCATGTTGTTTTTACTGTACTGCTTTCCCTTCCCTCTTAACCACCGCTGCTGGTGTCATTTTTTAGTTGCTAAGTCATGTGCAACTCTTTCACAGCCCCATGGACCATAGCCCTTCAGGCTCCTCTGTCTTTGGAATTCCCCAGCTAAGAATACTAGAGTGGGTTGCCATTTCCAAGAGACCTTTCCAACCCAGTGATCAAGCCCATGTCTCCTGTATGGGCAATCAGATTCCTTACCACTGATCCACCAGGGAAGCCCACATATGAATATAGGTATACACACTCAAATATAGCTACTGGTTTTAAAATAAAATTGACCTTTTGTTGTATATGACCACATGTCATGAATATTTTCCATATCAACAAGTATCTTTAAAACATGATTTTTAGTGTCGGTGTACATTTCATATTAGGATATATCATAATTAATGTGACTATTTATTTTTATTATTTTTAATCTCTTGTCTGCACTATTGTTTCTTACTGTTTGACACCTGATTTACAGTTTTCCATCAACCCTAAGTCCAGTCAGCACACCAGTGACTTCAGGATTCATACTGATGATCTGCTGGATATACAAAGGCCTTTAATTCTTTGAATGCCTCAACGCTAGTATTTTCCTGTGCTAGCCATTTCAGTCACCCACCTGGTAGTCACACTCTGGAACTTACCGTCTCCTGGAATGGCTTAAACTCTGGTGTATTTCGTTCACATACCTTACTCTCTGACCTTGTGAATGTGCTGTCTTTCCCACTCTCACATCATTACTACATTTAATGGAGACCTTTGCTATCATGGCCCCTTTACTTTCTTTATTAACTTCCTCCTAATTTTACTCCTTCCCGTTGTAGCCTGTTCCACCATTTTAGAGACCCATTTGGCAATATCCTCTCGACTTTCCTGTCCTTTTAGCTTTCTCTTGGGCCCGTCTAGGTAAACTGAATTAAAGATTTGTGCACCTGCTGACTCCACTCCTAGACTGATTCACATTTCTGCTGGCAGAAACTCAGGAGTGACAATTAATGTTCCTAAATGTATAATCTCTAGCCTCAGCTGGGGCCTCACATGTCAATTACTACATCAGTTGTTGAAAGGATATCAGGATATCAAATAGTGAGACATCAGTGCAGTCTGATTCTCTGTTTAGTTCTCTCCTATTTTGCGTGGTAGTTTCTCTCTCTCTCTACCTCCCTCCTGTTCCCTCCTAAAACCTCTTATTCCTCCACCTTTTTCCAGATGATATTTCATCAGAATTCTTGTTAAAATCAGTAACCAAAAGGTAGTAACTCTTTTCCCTTTTTGCCAAGTACCTACAACCTTGTTTTCTTCCATCATCCTTTCTTCTTGTCTTTCAGTCTCATTGGAAAGGAGCCCATGGCTAATGTGAACACATCTGCTCCACAATTTATGACCCTTTCATTCACCTTCTTCTTGCTAGTTCCTTTTGTCGTAGAAAAAAAAAAAAGCAATCTTACAAATAAAAACTCCCTTGTTTTCTCATTCTTCTTTTGTTCCCGCTTTCCTTCCCTCCAAAGCCAGGTTCTCTGACAGAAGTGTTCGTGTTCTTTTCTTTATATCCTGAGCTTTTCTCTTCAGCTGAACAGCAGTTCTGTCTAATAGATGCCTCTTGTGCTTATTTTGTTTGAATGTAGCCTTTGACAGGGTTAATTAGGCCTCCCTTTGGAAATGCTCTTCTCCCTTGGCCTCCATGATGGACTCCTGGTTCTGCCTCAGGTCTTTGACTGCCACATCCTTTTATGGACTCCTTCCCTAGTATTTTCCTGTGCTAGCCATTTCAGTCACCCACCTGGTAGTCACACTCTGGAACTTACCGTCTCCTGGAATGGCTTAAACTCTGGTGTATTTCGTTCACATACCTTACTCTCTGACCTTGTGAATGTGCTGTCTTTCCCACTCTCACATCATTACTACATTTAATGGAGACCTTTGCTATCATGGCCCCTTTACTTTCTTTATTAACTTCCTCCTAATTTTACTCCTTCCCGTTGTAGCCTGTTCCACCATTTTAGAGACCCATTTGGCAATATCCTCTCGACTTTCCTGTCCTTTTAGCTTTCTCTTGGGCCCGTCTAGGTAAACTGAATTAAAGATTTGTGCACCTGCTGACTCCACTCCTAGACTGATTCACATTTCTGCTGGCAGAAACTCAGGAGTGACAATTAATGTTCCTAAATGTATAATCTCTAGCCTCAGCTGGGGCCTCACATGTCAATTACTACATCAGTTGTTGAAAGGATATCAGGATATCAAATAGTGAGACATCAGTGCAGTCTGATTCTCTGTTTAGTTCTCTCCTATTTTGCGTGGTAGTTTCTCTCTCTCTCTACCTCCCTCCTGTTCCCTCCTAAAACCTCTTATTCCTCCACCTTTTTCCAGATGATATTTCATCAGAATTCTTGTTAAAATCAGTAACCAAAAGGTAGTAACTCTTTTCCCTTTTTGCCAAGTACCTACAACCTTGTTTTCTTCCATCATCCTTTCTTCTTGTCTTTCAGTCTCATTGGAAAGGAGCCCATGGCTAATGTGAACACATCTGCTCCACAATTTATGACCCTTTCATTCACCTTCTTCTTGCTAGTTCCTTTTGTCGTAAAAAAAAAAAAAAAAGCAATCTTACAAATAAAAACTCCCTTGTTTTCTCATTCTTCTTTTGTTCCCGCTTTCCTTCCCTCCAAAGCCAGGTTCTCTGACAGAAGTGTTCGTGTTCTTTTCTTTATATCCTGAGCTTTTCTCTTCAGCTGAACAGCAGTTCTGTCTAATAGATGCCTCTTGTGCTTATTTTGTTTGAATGTAGCCTTTGACAGGGTTAATTAGGCCTCCCTTTGGAAATGCTCTTCTCCCTTGGCCTCCATGATGGACTCCTGGTTCTGCCCCACATCTCTGACTGCTACATCCTTTTATGGACTCCCTTCCCTATTCCAACTTTGCAAATATCAGGGTAACTTAACATTCCTTTCTTTTCCCTCGTCTTTATCTACTCCAAAGTGAAATGAACGTGTTAGTCGCTCAGTCATGTCCAACTCTCTATGACCCCATGGACTGTAGTGTGCCAGACTCCTCTGTTCTCTGTTCATGAAATTCCCCAGATCTCTGGGGAAATCTCCATCAACTGCTGTGCAGAGTTAGTTTCATTATTGTCATGTTGCAGGTCTTCCCAATTCCTGATGCTTTGTGCTTTTGAGCCCAGATCAACGTTCTTTATATCTGCTGCTCTGCTAGGCACAACAACTTGGATTCCATTTTAAGATTTTTCGAACTAAGTATGTCAAAAATGAAATTCATCTTCTGCCTCCTCCCAGGTTCCTGTGCCATTGATTGTACTGCTCACCCATATTTATATATGTGACAAGCTTGTGTGACTTCCAAGATGCCTTTGTATATTTCCTGCGTATAATTAATTACCACATTTTTGTTTATATTTTAACTCCTTAATAACAGTCAAATGACTAATATTGAATGGTGGTAGTTACTTTCCATCCCAACTTCCTCTATCTTTCTTCTGACCACCACCATTTCTTTCTTTGATTGTTCTAATTTTCCAAATTAGTCTCTCTTCTTCCTGCCTTGCTTCATTCCATTCCATTCCACCCTGGCAAAATAATCTTAAGTATAAATATGGTCAGATTACTACTTCCTTTTAAAACCCATTCTAGTTTATTCACTGACCACAAAGTGCATCTAAAAATCTTCATTGTGTCATTCAAAAGCCCCCATGTGATCAGGCATCTCTTGATCTTCCTATCTAATTATTAATCTTTCCACTTTGTCTACTTTTGGTGGGAGGGTGGCTGGGGTGGGAGGGGCCGGTGGGCCACTTCTATTGGTCTTTCATTTATCTGTTTTCATCCATTTTGTTCTGTGGCCCATGTGGGCCTCCCATCGCAGTGGCCTCTGTTGTCGAGAGCACCCGCTCTGGGCGCATGCGCTCAGAGCTCCAGCTCGGCAATTGGACACATCGGTCCAGCCGTTCGAACCGCGCGCCCTTTCACTGCAAAAGGCGGTGTCCTTACCCACTGGACCACCAGGGAAACTCCACTTTGTCTACTTTTGATATCTTATTTTTATTTTGTGTTTCATTTTGCTCCTGTTTGTTATGCTTTCAGTTTAGATGCCATTTCCTCTAAACTGTGGCCCCTAATACTTGCCTGTATGTATAGTGACCTCATGATTAAAATTCTGTATTTATGACTCTGTCTTCTACATTCCCTCAAAGGAAAACAAACAAAAAAAAATTTGTTTTCTTTTTCACTTAGCACAGAGCCTGCTTAAAGCAGAGAATCAGAACTGTTGAATGAAGGAGTAAGTGCTGTTGGGACCTAAATAGACAGGCCTGTTGATGAGAAATTATCTGTCCCCATGATTGCTTTTTCTTACTTTCATAGGATGGTAAGAATTAATACCCTTTACCTCTTTAATTCACTTGATTAAATCTTAGTATTGACATCTAAGATTCAGCTTAAGTAGTCATACTTGGTCAGTCATTACCTTGAGGCGCTTACTCTCACCCGTGGCACTTCCTGCCTATTTGTTATAGCGCTTCAAACAAAAGGCTTTCCTATTTGTATAAATCATGAGTATGAATGGTGGTAGTTACTTTCCATCCCAACTTCCTCTATCTTTCTTCTGACCACCACCATTTCTTTCTTTGATTGTTCTAATTTTCCAAATTAGTCTCTCTTCTTCCTGCCTTGCTTCATTCCATTCCATTCCACCCTGGCAAAATAATCTTAAGTATAAATATGGTCAGATTACTACTTCCTTTTAAAACCCATTCTAGTTTATTCACTGACCACAAAGTGCATCTAAAAATCTTCATTGTGTCATTCAAAAGCCCCCATGTGATCAGGCATCTCTTGATCTTCCTATCTAATTATTAATCTTTCCACTTTGTCTACTTTTGGTGGGAGGGTGGCTGGGGTGGGAGGGGGGCCGGTGGGCCACTTCTATTGGTCTTTCATTTATCTGTTTTCATCCATTTTGTTCTGTGGCCCATGTGGGCCTCCCATCGCAGTGGCCTCTGTTGTCGCAGAGCACCCGCTCTGGGCGCATGCGCTCCAGAGCTCCAGCTCGGCAATTGGACACATCGGTCCAGCCGTTCCGAACCGGCGCGCCTTGCACTGCAAAAGGCGGTGTCCTTACCCACTGGACCACCAGGGAAACTCCACTTTGTCTACTTTTGATATCTTATTTTTATTTTGTGTTTCATTTTGCTCCTGTTTGTTATGCTTTCAGTTTAGATGCCATTTCCTCTAAACTGTGGCCCCTAATACTTGCCTGTATGTATAGTGACCTCATGATTAAAATTCTGTATTTATGACTCTGTCTTCTACATTCCCTCAAAGGAAAACAAACAAAAAAAAATTTGTTTTCTTTTTCACTTAGCACAGAGCCTGCTTAAAGCAGAGAATCAGAACTGTTGAATGAAGGAGTAAGTGCTGTTGGGACCTAAATAGACAGGCCTGTTGATGAGAAATTATCTGTCCCCATGATTGCTTTTTCTTACTTTCATAGGATGGTAAGAATTAATACCCTTTACCTCTTTAATTCACTTGATTAAATCTTAGTATTGACATCTAAGATTCAGCTTAAGTAGTCATACTTGGTCAGTCATTACCTTGAGGCGCTTACTCTCCACCCCGTGGCACTTCCTGCCTATTTGTTATAGCGCTTCAAACAAAAGGCTTTCCTGTCTATATTTACTTCTTGACATCAAGGCAAGAATTTATACTGTTCTTATCTGTTTCTATACATGACTGACCCGGGAAACGAGGAACTCTTAAGTTTTTTATTATAAGGATGTTGGCGACTGCCCTCAGCAATTCCTCATGTAAGTTAATCATAGGAGTTCTCCAGATGATTACCAAACTCAAATATTTTAAATGCTGTTTTCCCTTACTGTTCAATAATTGTTACAACTAACCACAGCTTTCCCCCACTGATTTTTAAATGACCTGTCTCAAATAAAACTTGACTAAGCATGGTAAGTAGCTATTATGGCCTGGTGCTTCCATATCCTTTATTCATTCTTTTGACACTAGAGTTGAAAGCATCCCTGGGCACAGGATGAATTACATTTGGCCAGCCTTTTGAATCTGAGCCGTGCTCTGCAGCCATTAGGAAATGAAACCTTCCAGGTGTTGCTGATTGTGTTGATTTTCTTAGGCAGTGAGAACCTACTTCAGGATAGAAAATAACTGCATTCATAGAAGAACATATTCAGAGTCTAGGGTAATATAGAATTCTAAGCTTTTTGGGTTATATTCATATTTATGTTGCCCATGACTTGAGTTCTGCATACTTGTCCTTATAATCCTGAAAATGCAGAAGAAAGAAAATTGCTTATAATTTAAGGACCCAAAGAGAATGGAATGACAGTTTGATCTCTTACGACTGTGCAAACACACACACATTTGCATGTTCTCTCTCTTCCTTTACAAAAAAAAAAAATTTGTTTTCTTTTTCACTTAGCACAGAGCCTGCTTAAAGCAGAGAATCAGAACTGTTGAATGAAGGAGTAAGTGCTGTTGGGACCTAAATAGACAGGCCTGTTGATGAGAAATTATCTGTCCCCATGATTGCTTTTTCTTACTTTCATAGGATGGTAAGAATTAATACCCTTTACCTCTTTAATTCACTTGATTAAATCTTAGTATTGACATCTAAGATTCAGCTTAAGTAGTCATACTTGGTCAGTCATTACCTTGAGGCGCTTACTCTCCACCCCGTGGCACTTCCTGCCTATTTGTTATAGCGCTTCAAACAAAAGGCTTTCCTGTCTATATTTACTTCTTGACATCAAGGCAAGAATTTATACTGTTCTTATCTGTTTCTATACATGACTGACCCGGGAAACGAGGAACTCTTAAGTTTTTTATTATAAGGATGTTGGCGACTGCCCTCAGCAATTCCTCATGTAAGTTAATCATAGGAGTTCTCCAGATGATTACCAAACTCAAATATTTTAAATGCTGTTTTCCCTTACTGTTCAATAATTGTTACAACTAACCACAGCTTTCCCCCACTGATTTTTAAATGACCTGTCTCAAATAAAACTTGACTAAGCATGGTAAGTAGCTATTATGGCCTGGTGCTTCCATATCCTTTATTCATTCTTTTGACACTAGAGTTGAAAGCATCCCTGGGCACAGGATGAATTACATTTGGCCAGCCTTTTGAATCTGAGCCGTGCTCTGCAGCCATTAGGAAATGAAACCTTCCAGGTGTTGCTGATTGTGTTGATTTTCTTAGGCAGTGAGAACCTACTTCAGGATAGAAAATAACTGCATTCATAGAAGAACATATTCAGAGTCTAGGGTAATATAGAATTCTAAGCTTTTTGGGTTATATTCATATTTATGTTGCCCATGACTTGAGTTCTGCATACTTGTCCTTATAATCCTGAAAATGCAGAAGAAAGAAAATTGCTTATAATTTAAGGACCCAAAGAGAATGGAATGACAGTTTGATCTCTTCACTGTATTCTGCACACATGCAAACACACACACATTTGCATGTTCTCTCTCTTCCTCATATTTTTATTTCTTATGTATAAAGAAAGATTATCCTAAATGGTATTTTGTAAGTAGCCTTTTTTTCACATAATAATAACAAAAGATGTCTACAACCCCTTTCTGTATGATACTTTATGCTTGAGGCAACTATTTGTGAATATTTTTGTTGCTTCCAGTATCGTTCAGTGAATGAGGATCCTTGTACTTAGATTTTCTTTCACTTGTCTGTTAACTCATAATATATTCCTAGAGTGAAAGTTCTGAGTCTTTTGACACATGTTGCGAAATTGCCCCTAGGAAAGTGGCACCAATTTACACCCCTGCCAGCACTCTCATGACTTAACTTGTGCAGGGTGTCAGACTCCTTTTAAATTTTTGCCAATTCCATGCACATAAAGGTGAATCTCGTTATAGTTTTAATTTGCATTTATTTAATTGGTAGTCAGTTTGAATATGCTTTCAAGTTTAGTTCCTTCTCCTGGATTTGGTCAAAATCCCCTTAGAGGGTCTTGATACCACTTCTCCTGCAGAGCGGGTTTCATCTCTGCTTAGATAAATTTGATGTCTTTTGGGCATTTTTTTTAGGATGGTTTCAAGAACTTCGGTTTTAACTATAAGCCTTTCGGTACAGGTTCTAGAAACTGGGGCCATGTGTACCTGGCTATATATTCTCTGTGGAATAATCTGTGAGAACAGTACCTGTGACAAGCACCTTGACGATCACTCTGAATTGTCAGTGCTCAGATAGCACTGAGTTAGTTATGGGTGGCACCATGACCTGATTCTTTACCGCCTGAGCCCAAAGAGTTGGACATGACTGAAGCAACTTAACACACATGCACACATGGCCTGATTCAACACCCAAACTACTTAGAAAATGAAAAAAGTAACAGCCTAATCCAGGTTACTGCTTAGTCACCCAGACTTCCTAAAGCAGTGAACTGGGTTGTTAATGATTGTTGGAGTCTTACTGGTTTAGCTAATTGAATATTTATTAGACACACTTCATAAAAGCCAATAGGTTGATCCTGTAATCTGCACTAATAATGTGTACTAATTAATTAATGATTAGTATTGTCAGTGAAAGGGCAAGATATTTTTATAAGTTTTTCTTTTATGTGTCTTTTTAAGAATAAATGTGAATTACTTTTTTGATTATTATTGTTTGCTTTTAAATTTTTATATTTTTGCTTCACTGTATAATACAGTGGTGAATTATTTCTAAACTTTTCCCCCAACAATACATTATTTTGATTTATAAATAACTCAGCAGATAAGGAATTATTATTTCCTGAAGCACTACAAGTTGATATACTTTTGAATATGTAAAATTTAAGTGTTTGTGTACTTGAACAGTGTTTTTGTGATTTAGAGTTACTGTGGGATTTATAAATTTCAAAAATTTTCACTTTGGTGAATTCAGAATTATCCCTCACAATGACATCTTGATATATTTCAGTTTAAATTACTGTTTATTTTTGAGCAAAGGCATGATTTAGATGAAGGAAACACTTGTTCTTTATTGTTAGGGACAATGAAAGTGTTATAAATTAAACCTGTACATCAACACTTAGAGGACATCATTTTTATGTTTTAGCCATAGTGCTCAGCATGTGGAATCTTAGTTCCCCTACCAAGGACCAAACCCAAGTCCCTGCCCCTGTGCAGAGCGGGTTTCACCCAAAACGGCATAGGCCTTGGTTTTAACTATAAGCCTTTCGGTACAGGTTCTAGAAACTGGGGCCATGTGTACCTGGCTATATATTCTCTGTGGAATAATCTGTGAGAACAGTACCTGTGACAAGCACCTTGACGATCACTCTGAATTGTCAGTGCTCAGATAGCACTGAGTTAGTTATGGGTGGCACCATGACCTGATTCTTTACCGCCTGAGCCCAAAGAGTTGGACATGACTGAAGCAACTTAACACACATGCACACATGGCCTGATTCAACACCCAAACTACTTAGAAAATGAAAAAAGTAACAGCCTAATCCAGGTTACTGCTTAGTCACCCAGACTTCCTAAAGCAGTGAACTGGGTTGTTAATGATTGTTGGAGTCTTACTGGTTTAGCTAATTGAATATTTATTAGACACACTTCATAAAAGCCAATAGGTTGATCCTGTAATCTGCACTAATAATGTGTACTAATTAATTAATGATTAGTATTGTCAGTGAAAGGGCAAGATATTTTTATAAGTTTTTCTTTTATGTGTCTTTTTAAGAATAAATGTGAATTACTTTTTTGATTATTATTGTTTGCTTTTAAATTTTTATATTTTTGCTTCACTGTATAATACAGTGGTGAATTATTTCTAAACTTTTCCCCCAACAATACATTATTTTGATTTATAAATAACTCAGCAGATAAGGAATTATTATTTCCTGAAGCACTACAAGTTGATATACTTTTGAATATGTAAAATTTAAGTGTTTGTGTACTTGAACAGTGTTTTTGTGATTTAGAGTTACTGTGGGATTTATAAATTTCAAAAATTTTCACTTTGGTGAATTCAGAATTATCCCTCACAATGACATCTTGATATATTTCAGTTTAAATTACTGTTTATTTTTGAGCAAAGGCATGATTTAGATGAAGGAAACACTTGTTCTTTATTGTTAGGGACAATGAAAGTGTTATAAATTAAACCTGTACATCAACACTTAGAGGACATCATTTTTTTATGTTTTAGCCATAGTGCTCAGCATGTGGAATCTTAGTTCCCCTACCAAGGATCAAACCCAAGTCCCCTGCATTGGAAGCATGAAGTCTTAACCACTGGACCACTGGGGAAGTCCTTAGAAGGCATAATTTAATTCTTATACAGGAGGGATAAAAGATTTAGTTTTAAATGAGGAAAAGAAAAATAATTTCTTCAGATTAATTTCAAATAGGTTGGTTGGTTGAATGTTTAGTTGCTAAGTAGTGTCCAACTCCTTTGTGATCTCATGGACTGTAGCCTGCCAGGCTTCTCTGTCCATGGGATTCTCTAGGCAAGAATACTGGAGTGGATTGCCATTTCCTTTTCTAGGGGATATTCTTGACCCAGGAATTGAACCCTCGTCTTCTGCATTGGCAGGTGGATTCTTTACCACTGAGGCATCAGAGCAGCCCATATTTCAAATAGCGATATTTCAAATAGGCAATATAGCCTATTGAGGAGAATCAAATTATACCTTGACTTCTTCTGTGGTTTAGTCTGTCGTCACTTTTAGACTATTTTTTAAGTTACAATTAAAAAATAAAAATTAGGTTGTAAAAAAATCTTTACCTGGCTAAAAATGGAAAGTTTTAAAATTGTCCCAGATTTTGTTTGGGCATCTGAGGTACCATGTTTGTATGTGGAAAACATCCTTTAAATTCTCTTTTTGTTCGGCCTCACCATCTGGCATGTGGAATCGTAACTCCCCCACCAGGGGTTGAATCTGTGTCCCCCTTTAGTGGAAGTATGAAATCTTAACAATAGGACCACCATTAAATTTGTGGTCCCTCTAACAAATTTCTTGAAAGATTAACCTGTAATTATCAATATGAAAAGATGAAAACTAAGGCAGCCAGGATTTTTTTTTACAGGTGTTTACAAGTATAAGTTTTATTATTTATCCTTTTTTTAAATACAAATTTTCACTTGGGTGATCAGAATTATCCTCACAATGATTTGATATATTTCAGTTTAAATTACTGTTTATTTTTGAGCAAAGGCATGATTTAGATGAAGGAAACACTTGTTCTTTATTGTTAGGGACAATGAAAGTGTTATAAATTAAACCTGTACATCAACACTTAGAGGACATCATTTTTTTATGTTTTAGCCATAGTGCTCAGCATGTGGAATCTTAGTTCCCCTACCAAGGATCAAACCCAAGTCCCCTGCATTGGAAGCATGAAGTCTTAACCACTGGACCACTGGGGAAGTCCTTAGAAGGCATAATTTAATTCTTATACAGGAGGGATAAAAGATTTAGTTTTAAATGAGGAAAAGAAAAATAATTTCTTCAGATTAATTTCAAATAGGTTGGTTGGTTGAATGTTTAGTTGCTAAGTAGTGTCCAACTCCTTTGTGATCTCATGGACTGTAGCCTGCCAGGCTTCTCTGTCCATGGGATTCTCTAGGCAAGAATACTGGAGTGGATTGCCATTTCCTTTTCTAGGGGATATTCTTGACCCAGGAATTGAACCCTCGTCTTCTGCATTGGCAGGTGGATTCTTTACCACTGAGGCATCAGAGCAGCCCATATTTCAAATAGACGATATTTCAAATAGGCAATATAGCCTATTGAGGAGAATCAAATTATACCTTGACTTCTTCTGTGGTTTAGTCTGTCGTCACTTTTTAGACTATTTTTTAAGTTACAATTAAAAAATAAAAATTAGGTTGTAAAAAAATCTTTACCTGGCTAAAAATGGAAAGTTTTAAAATTGTCCCAGATTTTGTTTGGGCATCTGAGGTACCATGTTTGTATGTGGAAAACATCCTTTAAATTCTCTTTTTGTTCGGCCTCACCATCTGGCATGTGGAATCGTAACTCCCCCACCAGGGGTTGAATCTGTGTCCCCTTCAGTGGAAGTATGAAATCTTAACAATAGGACCACCATTAAATTTGTGGTCCCTCTAACAAATTTCTTGAAAGATTAACCTGTAATTATCAATATGAAAAGATGAAAACTAAGGCAGCCAGGATTTTTTTTTACAGGTGTTTACAAGTATAAGTTTTATTATTTATACTTTGTTTAAAAACAAATTATCTGTCCTGTTTTACCCATCAGTTATTTTCCTTTCTCTTTCTTGCTTCAGTAGTATGCTGTGCTCTTTATTTTCCATTTACTCCTTACCTACTATTTGCTCTCGCCATTCTCATTGATCTGGTCCCCTTCTACGGGTATCTTCTTTCTCTGAAGTCTTCTTCCTCTCAATTTTACTAACATTTCTCCTAATTTTGTTTGTTTTATTTCTTTTCCTTTTGTCGAGCGCTTCTCAGGCTTTGGCATTTCCACATTTTTGCTTCTTTATCTGCTTGCTTGCCACTTAATCTCCTTGCTCCTTTCTTAATTGACACTACACATAGCTTTTGGAATTTCTTATACTTTTACAAACTTAGCTGTGGCTGTCAGACCCTGGAGACTCAACCTTCTTATCTCTCTCTGCACTCTTGGACTTACTGCTCTTGCCTTGGGTGTTCTTATTCTCACTTAGGATAGTGAGACCAGGCTTGCTGCCACATCTGTCACTCAGGACAGTAAAAAGAATGGGTCTGAAAACATGCTAATATCCTGCTGAGGCAAAAACTCCAGGGTTAGGGGAAGTTATTGAACGGTCTGCCAGCGTCCTTTTGGGAAATCCTGCCTCTTTTATTTGAAAGCCTGGCCAACAGCCTTTGAAAGAAGAAAATCGGTACTTAAAACAAGGTATAAATTAAAAAGACTTACCAATTATAGAAAAAATTTAAGAAGCAATTATTTGCATCATTTTCTTGATAAATGTGTTGGTGGTGATAGATGTCGGCAAAGCTGAATCTTTTCAGTAAATCATATTCTCATTTGTAATCCATAATATAATTTAATGTGTGGCTTATAAACTGTTGTTTACTGTAACTGATTTCACTAAGAATGAAAATAAATAGTGAATTGGGTCAGCCTCACCATCTGGCATGTGGAATCGTAACTCCCCCACCAGGGGTTGAATCTGTGTCCCCTTCAGTGGAAGTATGAAATCTTAACAATAGGACCACCATTAAATTTGTGGTCCCTCTAACAAATTTCTTGAAAGATTAACCTGTAATTATCAATATGAAAAGATGAAAACTAAGGCAGCCAGGATTTTTTTTTACAGGTGTTTACAAGTATAAGTTTTATTATTTATACTTTGTTTAAAAACAAATTATCTGTCCTGTTTTACCCATCAGTTATTTTCCTTTCTCTTTCTTGCTTCAGTAGTATGCTGTGCTCTTTATTTTCCATTTACTCCTTACCTACTATTTGCTCTCGCCATTCTCATTGATCTGGTCCCCTTCTACGGGTATCTTCTTTCTCTGAAGTCTTCTTCCTCTCAATTTTACTAACATTTCTCCTAATTTTGTTTGTTTTATTTCTTTTCCTTTTGTCGAGCGCTTCTCAGGCTTTGGCATTTCCACATTTTTGCTTCTTTATCTGCTTGCTTGCCACTTAATCTCCTTGCTCCTTTCTTAATTGACACTACACATAGCTTTTGGAATTTCTTATACTTTTACAAACTTAGCTGTGGCTGTCAGACCCTGGAGACTCAACCTTCTTATCTCTCTCTGCACTCTTGGACTTACTGCTCTTGCCTTGGGTGTTCTTATTCTCACTTAGGATAGTGAGACCAGGCTTGCTGCCACATCTGTCACTCAGGACAGTAAAAAGAATGGGTCTGAAAACATGCTAATATCCTGCTGAGGCAAAAACTCCAGGGTTAGGGGAAGTTATTGAACGGTCTGCCAGCGTCCTTTTGGGAAATCCTGCCTCTTTTATTTGAAAGCCTGGCCAACAGCCTTTGAAAGAAGAAAATCGGTACTTAAAACAAGGTATAAATTAAAAAGACTTACCAATTATAGAAAAAATTTAAGAAGCAATTATTTGCATCATTTTCTTGATAAATGTGTTGGTGGTGATAGATGTCGGCAAAGCTGAATCTTTTCAGTAAATCATATTCTCATTTGTAATCCATAATATAATTTAATGTGTGGCTTATAAACTGTTGTTTACTGTAACTGATTTCACTAAGAATGAAAATAAATAGTGAATTGGGTCAGTAATACCTCTTCCCTTTTTTACCTCCTTTGCAGCCTTTACTGATGAAGTGCCACAGGAAAGCCTTTTCTTTCATTGGGCTAAATACATTGGACATTTTTCCTAGCATTGCAACTGAAATTTTACACATTTGTAAATGATTACTTGATCAGAGATAAGTTTCTTTCTCTGGACTGTGAACTCCACAAGGGCTTTCGGTGTTATGTTGTCCAGGGCCCAGCAAAAATGCCTGGTACAGAATAGGTGCCCAATGACTGTTTCTCAGTTGAGTGCCTAATAAGTGAGTAAGTAAAAAAGATGTGGATAAGAAAACTTCTGAGAACAAAATCAGTAAAACAGTTACTAACTGGTTTACTCACCCATCATTCCAGCAGCCATAGCCAGCAGGAAAACAAAGTGTCACCCCGTGCACTGCAGGCATTCATATCAATCTAAAGCCTCCCCAATTTCCAGGGCTTCCTGAGACTCTTAAGAACATCAGTGAATGTTGTAATTGAAATATTCTCAAATGAGTTACCTTCCAGTGGGTTCTTCATATACCCCTCTTATTCCTTAGCGTCTTTTCACTTCTTATCACTTGATCATATGACCCTTTGCCTTATATGAAGCTGGAAATTGTATCAGAGCATTCGACATGCACCAGAATCTCAGTGGAAATGAGGTTTCCTCCACCTCCACCTCCTCCATAGCACACTGAAGAGCAGAACAGAGGTCAGAGACCTTTACTCAGTCAAAGAATAATCAGTCTCTTATCTTGATGAGATTTTGCTTTACCTCCTCTCTGAATGGAAGAAGAAACCATTGGAAGAAGTAAATGGAAAACAAACAAACAAAAGCCTGAAAAGAAGCTCTGGGGCCAGGGGTTTCCTGGAAAGGGTTCAGGGAAGGAAAAGGATTCGAAGACTAGGTGTTATGTAAGATGTGCTGGCCAAGATGATCTGCAGCTTCTAACTGGTAAGTTAAAAATGTACGAAGTAAATCTATTCAAGACATGTCATCCCTCGCTGGGAAGACTTAGAACAGGATTTTACTTAGTTACTCAAGAAAAAAAATTCTTTGGAAGAAGTTCCAACTTTGCCTCCTTGGAAGTGTCGTGGAAAGAGACTTTTCCACATCCGTCTTCCCAGAAAATGAGGGCACTGTGATGTCGTGGGATCTTGTGTGTCTGGTTATAAGAGGATGATACCTGTTGTAGACCCATGATAACACCAGTCCCATACGGACAGGGTCGGTTTTACTCTTAACTGATTGTAGTTCTTACCCATCACACAGCAGGGCACAGGTAGTGTCGAGTAAGTGTGTGTTAAGTGACTGACCAGCTGAATGAAAGATTACAAAGGGCCTCCCACACTGGAACATGGGAAGGACTGTTCGGTTGCTTGATTCTTGAAATTCCTCCCTTACCAAGTCCACTACCTAAAGAACAAAGATCTGTGGCATAATTGGGATCTCCAGAAAAAATTGCAGTACCAACAGTTACTTAAGCTCTCACCATTTTACAGAGTGTTTGTGCATACATTTGCATGTAATGTCATTTTCAGAGCTGCCTAGCCCCCTGAGAGCATAGCGGAGTGTAGAAGTAGTCAGATCATGAGTTACCTTCCAGTGGGTTCTTCATATACCCCTCTTATTCCTTAGCGTCTTTTCACTTCTTATCACTTGATCATATGACCCTTTGCCTTATATGAAGCTGGAAATTGTATCAGAGCATTCGACATGCACCAGAATCTCAGTGGAAATGAGGTTTCCTCCACCTCCACCTCCTCCATAGCACACTGAAGAGCAGAACAGAGGTCAGAGACCTTTACTCAGTCAAAGAATAATCAGTCTCTTATCTTGATGAGATTTTGCTTTACCTCCTCTCTGAATGGAAGAAGAAACCATTGGAAGAAGTAAATGGAAAACAAACAAACAAAAGCCTGAAAAGAAGCTCTGGGGCCAGGGGTTTCCTGGAAAGGGTTCAGGGAAGGAAAAGGATTCGAAGACTAGGTGTTATGTAAGATGTGCTGGCCAAGATGATCTGCAGCTTCTAACTGGTAAGTTAAAAATGTACGAAGTAAATCTATTCAAGACATGTCATCCCTCGCTGGGAAGACTTAGAACAGGATTTTACTTAGTTACTCAAGAAAAAAAATTCTTTGGAAGAAGTTCCAACTTTGCCTCCTTGGAAGTGTCGTGGAAAGAGACTTTTCCACATCCGTCTTCCCAGAAAATGAGGGCACTGTGATGTCGTGGGATCTTGTGTGTCTGGTTATAAGAGGATGATACCTGTTGTAGACCCATGATAACACCAGTCCCATACGGACAGGGTCGGTTTTACTCTTAACTGATTGTAGTTCTTACCCATCACACAGCAGGGCACAGGTAGTGTCGAGTAAGTGTGTGTTAAGTGACTGACCAGCTGAATGAAAGATTACAAAGGGCCTCCCACACTGGAACATGGGAAGGACTGTTCGGTTGCTTGATTCTTGAAATTCCTCCCTTACCAAGTCCACTACCTAAAGAACAAAGATCTGTGGCATAATTGGGATCTCCAGAAAAAATTGCAGTACCAACAGTTACTTAAGCTCTCACCATTTTACAGAGTGTTTGTGCATACATTTGCATGTAATGTCATTTTCAGAGCTGCCTCAGTTTCCCACTCTTCTTGAGAGCATAGCGGAGTGTAGAAGTAGTCAGATCAGCTAGGTTCAGTAAGCCATTATCACCTGCTTAGGACTTCTCCCAAAATGGTCCTGGAGAGACTCTTGTGAATCAGTCAGCTTATTTATAGTGCCATCTCCATTATTCAATATGATGAAAAAACAGGTGTGCTGAATGTCATTGGGATAACCTGAACATCTGTTGAAAGGTAGTTTCAGTAGGTAGCTCTGAGATAGGCTGAATTGTGATATTTCTAAAAAGCCCCTGGATGAGCTGATGCTACTGGCCTGTAAATCATATTCCTAGTAGTAGCAAGTTGTTAGGACACTAGAAAGTCTTTAGGGGCTGTTTAGGTCTCCTGTTTTTCTCTGGGTGATACATTCGTGATAGGATAACATCACCCACTGTCTCATTAAAACACAGAAGGACAGACAGCATGACTCATGGAATCTGTCTTCACTGAAAGTGAGTGGATTAAGTCAGATTAAATACACATCCATATACCAGTCTAATTGTAGGCACTTGGTGGGAAAATGGAGGCTTTCAGATGGTGTTACTGGTTTAAGGTCAAGAAAATATTGGACTTAAGTCTTCAGTCATCAACATTTGCCTCTTCCTACTCTCCCAAGGGCCAATTTTCCCAGAATCAACTTCTGGAAAAAAGAAATGCACTAGTTTAGGGATAGAAGAGCTAGTATTATTAATCTCTTGTCACTATGCTGAAAAAAGAACATACGCTTGATATGATTTTCTTTAAAATTCAAAACCTAAAAAATGTCCGTGGGTTTTCTTTGTGTGTCTGGTTATAAGAGGATGATACCTGTTGTAGACCCATGATAACACCAGTCCCATACGGACAGGGTCGGTTTTACTCTTAACTGATTGTAGTTCTTACCCATCACACAGCAGGGCACAGGTAGTGTCGAGTAAGTGTGTGTTAAGTGACTGACCAGCTGAATGAAAGATTACAAAGGGCCTCCCACACTGGAACATGGGAAGGACTGTTCGGTTGCTTGATTCTTGAAATTCCTCCCTTACCAAGTCCACTACCTAAAGAACAAAGATCTGTGGCATAATTGGGATCTCCAGAAAAAATTGCAGTACCAACAGTTACTTAAGCTCTCACCATTTTACAGAGTGTTTGTGCATACATTTGCATGTAATGTCATTTTCAGAGCTGCCTCAGTTTCCCACTCTTCTTGAGAGCATAGCGGAGTGTAGAAGTAGTCAGATCAGCTAGGTTCAGTAAGCCATTATCACCTGCTTAGGACTTCTCCCAAAATGGTCCTGGAGAGACTCTTGTGAATCAGTCAGCTTATTTATAGTGCCATCTCCATTATTCAATATGATGAAAAACAGGTGTGCTGAATGTCATTGGGATAACCTGAACATCTGTTGAAAGGTAGTTTCAGTAGGTAGCTCTGAGATAGGCTGAATTGTGATATTTCTAAAAAGCCCCTGGATGAGCTGATGCTACTGGCCTGTAAATCATATTCCTAGTAGTAGCAAGTTGTTAGGACACTAGAAAGTCTTTAGGGGCTGTTTAGGTCTCCTGTTTTTCTCTGGGTGATACATTCGTGATAGGATAACATCACCCACTGTCTCATTAAAACACAGAAGGACAGACAGCATGACTCATGGAATCTGTCTTCACTGAAAGTGAGTGGATTAAGTCAGATTAAATACACATCCATATACCAGTCTAATTGTAGGCACTTGGTGGGAAAATGGAGGCTTTCAGATGGTGTTACTGGTTTAAGGTCAAGAAAATATTGGACTTAAGTCTTCAGTCATCAACATTTGCCTCTTCCTACTCTCCCAAGGGCCAATTTTCCCAGAATCAACTTCTGGAAAAAAGAAATGCACTAGTTTAGGGATAGAAGAGCTAGTATTATTAATCTCTTGTCACTATGCTGAAAAAAGAACATACCTTTATATGATTTTTCTCTTTAAAATTCTCTGAGAGGATACAGCTCTGCAGAGAAAACCGAGTCTCAACTCATTGATTATTCTTTAGATAACTTCATTCACAGTTGGGAGACAAGGTAATAAGCTTACACATGAAAACTTTTTTCCTTAAGTAGTCTGTGGTTTCCAAACATAAATTTTTGTTTTGCTTTTCTGTAATGCAGCAAAATTGAGACTTAATTTGATCAACTACAAAGAAATAAATATAATGTGACCCAAATTCACTAAACAATGCTTTAAAGCAAGTATTTAAATTAGTAAGAATTGGAATATATGTTTGGTTTTATTTTGACTTATTTTATTTTAGTCTCTTTAGACTTATTTTAGTCTTTTGACTGATGCTTATACTTAATAACGGAATATTTGTGTCAGGCACCATTTCTCAAAATTATATTTTCTTCCTACTAATGCATTATTAAATTAATGTGGTAAAAAAATTAATGTGGTAATGTGGTAGTACTAATTCAGCTACTATTTTATAAACTTTCATGTCTTTTTTTAAAATCTGGCAAAAGCTTCTCTCAAGATAATCATTATGCTGAGTAATGTTCACTCTTATACTTGAAGTAGTTACTAGATAATCCTCCAAGTAGTACTCCAGACCCATCTGCATACTCATTATAGCACTTCTGATGGTATTAGAGTTTCTGAATTTCTGTATCTCTGAGACAATGGAAATTCCCCAGATTACACCAGGAGAATTTTTATATTAGACTTTGTATTTAAATCTCACATTATTTGAATACTCAAAATTCTAATTTTAGATGTGATATATATTTAATGACTGACATGAGTTCAGTCAATTAAGTCAATGAATTAAATCAGTACAGAAATTTGGAGTTCAGTTAACCTGAGTGAAAGTCACTCGGTTGTGTCCAACTCTTTGTAACCCCATGGACTACATAGCCTGCCAGGCTTCTCTGTCCATGGTTTTTTCCAGACAAGAATACTGGAATAAGTTGCTATTTCCTTCTCCAGGGAATCTTCCCAACCCAGGAATCAAACCTGTATATCCTGTATTGCCAGCGGATTCTTTACCATCTGAGCCACCAGGAAACCCTCAGTTAACCTAACACAGATGAAAAACTATGTCCTAAGTCATTATCCCCTTTTCACTCAGTGAAAGAGTCTCAACTTGATTCAAAACTTCACAGTTGGGAGACAAGGTAATAAGCTTACACATGAAAACTTTTTTCCTTAAGTAGTCTGTGGTTTCCAAACATAAATTTTTGTTTTGCTTTTCTGTAATGCAGCAAAATTGAGACTTAATTTGATCAACTACAAAGAAATAAATATAATGTGACCCAAATTCACTAAACAATGCTTTAAAGCAAGTATTTAAATTAGTAAGAATTGGAATATATGTTTGGTTTTATTTTGACTTATTTTATTTTAGTCTCTTTAGACTTATTTTAGTCTTTTGACTGATGCTTATACTTAATAACGGAATATTTGTGTCAGGCACCATTTCTCAAAATTATATTTTCTTCCTACTAATGCATTATTAAATTAATGTGGTAAAAAAATTAATGTGGTAATGTGGTAGTACTAATTCAGCTACTATTTTATAAACTTTCATGTCTTTTTTTTTAAAATCTGGCAAAAGCTTCTCTCAAGATAATCATTATGCTGAGTAATGTTCACTCTTATACTTGAAGTAGTTACTAGATAATCCTCCAAGTAGTACTCCAGACCCATCTGCATACTCATTATAGCACTTCTGATGGTATTAGAGTTTCTGAATTTCTGTATCTCTGAGACAATGGAAATTCCCCAGATTACACCAGGGAGAATTTTTTATATTAGACTTTGTATTTAAATCTCACATTATTTGAATACTCAAAATTCTAATTTTAGATGTGATATATATTTAATGACTGACATGAGTTCAGTCAATTAAGTCAATGAATTAAATCAGTACAGAAATTTGGAGTTCAGTTAACCTGAGTGAAAGTCACTCGGTTGTGTCCAACTCTTTGTAACCCCATGGACTACATAGCCTGCCAGGCTTCTCTGTCCATGGTTTTTTCCAGACAAGAATACTGGAATAAGTTGCTATTTCCTTCTCCAGGGAATCTTCCCAACCCAGGAATCAAACCTGTATCTCCTGTATTGCCAGCGGATTCTTTACCATCTGAACCACCAGGGAAACCCTCAGTTAACCTAACACAGATGAAAAAACTATGTCCTAAGTCATTATCCCCCTTTTCACTCATTTTTTTCTTAGGAGAGTGATAAAATGAAAGAGTTTTATATGAAAGTGAAAGTGAAAAGGGTTAGTCACTCAGTCGTGTCCGACTCTTTGCGACTCCATGGACTGTAAGCCACAGGCTCCTCTGTCCATGGAATTCTTCAGGCAAGAATACTGGAGTGGGTTGCCATGCCCTCCTCTAGGGGATCTTCCCAACCCAGGGATCGAACCTGAGTCCCCAGCATTGCAGGCCAACTCTTACTCTCTGAATTGTCTTTAATAAGAGGAGACTGTTATAGTAGTGGCTGTAAGGCTGGACATGAGTAGATGAGGCTGATGTTAAATGGCAGGATTTGATGTTGATTGGAAGTGCAGGGTGAGATGTGTTGATTGCATATATGGTATAGAATAGGGGAGCTTCATTAAAACAAAGTTTAAAGCACAGCGAATTTGATTACCTGAGGATTAAAGCCTTTATTTAATTCTTCTAATGAAAATAATATGCTTTATACCTGAGTCATTTTTTATAAATATCAATTTTCTCTCTTTTACATAATTTTCATAAGTAGTATATAATATATATGACATTCAAATTAGCTAATTACGTTTCCAGTTTGAATAGCATGTTTGAAGTGACTTTGATTAGTAAGATTGACTCTTTTGCAATCTGGGAGATGTATAAGTTGTTAAAGAGTTAAAGTTTGCTTGAGAAGACCGTTTAAAGTACATGTTGATTAAAGATTCCAAAATAAATCACTCTTCTGCTTTGATAATAACCGCATCCAAGGAAGATCTTGCCTTGCTCAAGGGTCTACAGAGAAGGCCATGATAAATTTTGTTTTTCTTCAGCAACACAGTGATACATAGCATTTTAAACTTCTTCCTTTGCTGTTTAGAAAGTTGAACCTTTTATGTTCTAATTTTATTTTTAAAAAACTTCGAGAATTTGACCTTGTTCTTCCAGCTCTGACTCATGAAAATAATGGATGTAATTGCGGTGTTGTGACTGTTTTATCTTATAAATATAAATGAATACTTTTTTCTTGTTTGGACAATTGTCCTTTTAAATAAAAACAAAAATCAGTTTTTCTGCTTTTGCAGAATATGTTATTTGAAACCTGATGAAAATATATTTGTTTTCAGTTGTACAGTTTATGTAAGTGTTCTTAAATTTGGTCTTTTCCGAAACAAAAGGAGCATCTTCTCTTAACTTATAATTAAATCTTATTTAATTTCCCTAAGCAAGAGTATTAAGTGTTTTTCTTAAGGTGAATAATATACTATGCGTAATCATAATTGGACCTACTCTTTGTGATCATAAGTAACTTGATCTAAGAACACTGATAGAGCATGAAAGTGAAATTATCTTCTAAGTAGATAAGCCACTTTCTACTTCATTGGTGGCCTTTAGAACAATACCACCTTAAAAATTCATACCTTCCTGTCAAAGTGAAAGTATTCTGAAATGACAATTTTCAAGGCTTGTCACTTTGTTATAGGATTTTCTAACACATTTTTATTTTCTGAAAAGTATTTTAAATTCATTTTCAGTTAAAAAAAAAGAAAACCTGGTTCATCCCAAACTGTGAATCTAGAAGGTGACATCCATGCTTTTGACTTCTCACTCTTATCTCTGTTTAAAAAATGTATAAAATTCCAAATCCCTTTGCTACAGCTCTTTTCCTCTACCCAGTTCCTCTCCCCATGCTATTCAGTGATAGTGGGAATTATTTATTTTATTAATGTATGTCTTTAATTCTCCTGTGGAAGTAATTGAGGACCCAGTATTGCTAAGTGTGAAAACAAGGATTAGGTGAATCGACCCATTACACAAAAGAGGGAACAATAAAGAAAATGCATGCCTTTCGTTCATGTCATTGTTCATGTGTGCTTCCTTGTTCTGTGCCTGGTACAGTGGGTATAGTAGTGGGAAGACTGACTGGGGCCCTTGCCTTGTATGGCAGACAGACAAATGGATGTAGAAATAAACCAGATAATCACAGATGATAGGTAGTTTTTCAAAAGCAAATTTACAGGATGTGAATCAATGACTGCCTATGATATCTGTTTTGTTTTCGTGTTGTGACTGTTTTATCTTATAAATATAAATGAATACTTTTTTCTTGTTTGGACAATTGTCCTTTTAAATAAAAACAAAAATCAGTTTTTCTGCTTTTGCAGAATATGTTATTTGAAACCTGATGAAAATATATTTGTTTTCAGTTGTACAGTTTATGTAAGTGTTCTTAAATTTGGTCTTTTCCGAAACAAAAGGAGCATCTTCTCTTAACTTATAATTAAATCTTATTTAATTTCCCTAAGCAAGAGTATTAAGTGTTTTTCTTAAGGTGAATAATATACTATGCGTAATCATAATTGGACCTACTCTTTGTGATCATAAGTAACTTGATCTAAGAACACTGATAGAGCATGAAAGTGAAATTATCTTCTAAGTAGATAAGCCACTTTCTACTTCATTGGTGGCCTTTAGAACAATACCACCTTAAAAATTCATACCTTCCTGTCAAAGTGAAAGTATTCTGAAATGACAATTTTCAAGGCTTGTCACTTTGTTATAGGATTTTCTAACACATTTTTATTTTCTGCAAAGTATTTTAAATTCATTCTCAGTTAAAAAAAAAAAAAGAAAACCTGGTTCATCCCAAACTGTGAATCTAGAAGGTGACATCCATGCTTTTGACTTCTCACTCTTATCTCTGTTTAAAAAATGTATAAAATTCCAAATCCCTTTGCTACAGCTCTTTTCCTCTACCCAGTTCCTCTCCCCATGCTATTCAGTGATAGTGGGAATTATTTATTTTATTAATGTATGTCTTTAATTCTCCTGTGGAAGTAATTGAGGACCCAGTATTGCTAAGTGTGAAAACAAGGATTAGGTGAATCGACCCATTACACAAAAGAGGGAACAATAAAGAAAATGCATGCCTTTCGTTCATGTCATTGTTCATGTGTGCTTCCTTGTTCTGTGCCTGGTACAGTGGGTATAGTAGTGGGAAGACTGACTGGGGCCCTTGCCTTGTATGGCAGACAGACAAATGGATGTAGAAATAAACCAGATAATCACAGATGATAGGTAGTTTTTCAAAAGCAAATTTACAGGATGTGATCATCTCTGGGAAATGCTATTTCTGATTAAGGAAATGATTTCTTTCTTTGTTATTTACTCTGTGTAGAGATGAGGTATGATACTCGAACTGTCCAGTCAAGTCAGAATTGTCCAATCAAACCTTAATGAAGGTTTACTTGGGGATTTAGTTTAGTCCTTGATGGAATCATCATGTTATTACTGCCACTGTTTATTCACCAAACCACCAGTACCGGTTGCGTGCATGCGTGCGGTTTTGTATTGGGTTGGCCAAAGAGTGTTTGTTCAGGTTCTTCATATGGACAAACCCAAATGAATGTTTTGTCTGACTTGGTTATGCCAGGTTCTGTTCAGTCTGTGGAGAACAAATGTGAAATTCTCTGATCTCAGTGAGCTTACCATTTGTTTTCTGCTCCTTTGATAAAGCCCACCTAGAGAGCAATGGTCTGGAAGTCTCTTTCCTCTGGAAGTCTCTTTCTTCTGAAAGAAAGCTTCAAGGGGAAGACTACTAGAGAAGTTGTTTTCCATTTCTACTCTCCATTAGGCTTGGGAAAGTGAGACAGAGATATAATCAGGGGGTTGGATTTTGGAATTGCTCATGCTTGTCTTCTTTCTTTTTAGTGATAGTTGTTTTTGTAGATCCTTGCACACTCCTTTTCACAGGTGGGATGCTGGTGAATATTAATGACTGGCTGTGTGTTCAGACCTCTGACTGTTGCAGACTCTTTGGGGCCTTTATTTGTGTGTCAGACACTAGAGTTTGAACAGTAGAGTCTTCTTTGGCTAGTGGAATACTATCTCATTAAGGAGAGACTCATCTGGAGAGCTCTGTGAAGTGTTCTTTTGAAGGTTTTATATCAAATATGGGAGGCCTTTAATACATTTCTGTTTTTTACATTTGCCTGAATTTATGGACAATAAACTTGAGCAAACTCCGGGAGATGGTGAAGAACAGGGAAGCCTGGCATGCTACAGTCCATAGGGTCGCAGAGTCCAACATGACTTAGCGACTAAACAACAACAATAATTTATACTTGCCTTGAGACTTTTTCATGGTTTTAAAAGGTGCTGTTATTTATTTTTAGTCCAAAGAACTTGAACTTTTAAAGTATTCTTAAAATGTAGCTTTGTTTTAAATTTACTTTTTAGGTAAGAAAAATGTCATTTGGGGGAACTTTCTACAAAAGAATAATGGACTGCAGAATTTATGGATTCTGTAAGTTTTTATTATAGAATCAACTGTGTGGCAGGCGCTTTGCTGGCTGCTGGGAATATGATGACAAGCATGGTGAATGTGCTTGATTTCATTATGCAATCAGGCAAAAAATACTTAATGAAATATTTCCAGTACTCTTGTAGAAAATGTGATGTGATAATTGTTCAGCAAGATCCCTGTTTTCAGGAAAACTGTAATGGGGGCAGAGTTCATAAAATGTAATTTAGAGAAGAAATTTTATTAAAGTAAGATGAATGTCATATGATACTGACTACACATGTTGTTATAATTTAAAGAAAGGGAAAGCTGCATTGTTTTGAGTGAGGCACTGGGTTCTTAAATATAAATATAATTCAGAAAAATATCTAGGATGATGACCATGACATTAATATTGGATAACATTTATTGGGCCCTTATATGATACAGACAGCTTTCACACACACATACACTCAACACACACACACACACACACAAAATCTCTCATATAATTTGAATTGACATTTTCAGTTTTTTGAGTTTTAACTTCTTTAAATTAGTTGTTGTTATTTAAGTACAAAAACCTTTGGAGGAGATATTTTCTTCCTTTATCTTATCACTTCAATTATATCAGAAATATAGTGAAAATGAGATAGCTGAAAAATATATGACATAAATATGACAGTGCCATGTCACTTGAAGAATGAACTTCAAAAAAAAATTGGTAGTTATTTTAAGATCATTGACTTTTCACAGTTAATCTCTAAATTGTTAATTATTCCAAGTGCTTCTTAACACATTTTGTTTCTCCTTGAAAGTTTATAATGCTAAAGAAGTGAGGGGTGTGTTGAATTTACATTTCAGCTTTTGTTCTTAAGGGAAATGCAGAAATCTCCTAGATCGCATTTAAATTATAACAAACTTTTGTGTTAGATGATGAGGAACCACACAGCCACATTTTCTACTCACTTGAGAACTTCTTCCACAACATAGGACTTCTCTTGGTGGAGGAAACAAATCTGAGAAACGAATTCTTCCCTCTCTCTGTCAAGTTTTAGAAACCAAGCTGTTACTGTAAAAAACAACTCTGAATACATGGACTTAGGTCTCTTAATTACTCTCTCATTTTGGAAACCATTAAAAGATGGGAGGAAATCAACCCTGAATATGTGAAGAGCTAATTCATTGGAAAAGACTCTGATGCTGGGAAATATTGAGGATAGGAGGAGAAGGGGGCAACAGAGGATAAGACTGTTGGATGGCAGATGGCATCATCGATTCAGTGGATATGAGTTGAGCAAACTCCTGGAATTAGTGAAGGACAGGGAAGCCTGGCATGCTACAGTTCATGGAGTGCCAAAGAGTCGAACACAATTGAGCGACTGAACAAAATGGGAGTCAACTAAGATCATAGTCTGCCATATTGGTGAACTTAGTGAAGACAAACTGTAACTGTGGAGGGATGTGTGTGTGTGTGTGTGTGTGTGTGTGTGTGTGTCTGTGTGTGTGTGTGCATGCGCGCTCAGTCTTACTCTGTGATTCCAGGGATTATATAGTTCACCAGACTGCTCTGTCTGTGGAATTTTCCAGGCGAAAATACTGGAATGGGTTGCCATTTCCTCCCTCAGGGGATCTCCTGATCCTAGGATCAGATCCATGTCTCCTTGCCTCCTGCACTGACAGGTAGATTCTTTACTACTGAGCCACCTGGGAAGCCCCTGCAGAGGGCTTAGGCTTTGCTTAATTGCCTGTGGCAAAGGACCAGCTGGGAAGTAAAATAAGGAAGAGCTTGTATTTATTTGGCTTGCTTATCAGTTCAGAAAAAATTTTCCCAGTTAATACCTGTATCAAAATAGGGCTGAAAAATATATGACATAAATATGACAGTGCCATGTCACTTGAAGAATGAACTTCAAAAAAAAATTGGTAGTTATTTTAAGATCATTGACTTTTCACAGTTAATCTCTAAATTGTTAATTATTCCAAGTGCTTCTTAACACATTTTGTTTCTCCTTGAAAGTTTATAATGCTAAAGAAGTGAGGGGTGTGTTGAATTTACATTTCAGCTTTTGTTCTTAAGGAAATGCAGAAATCTCCTAGATCGCATTTAAATTATAACAAACTTTTGTGTTAGATGATGAGGAACCACACAGCCACATTTTCTACTCACTTGAGAACTTCTTCCACAACATAGGACTTCTCTTGGTGGAGGAAACAAATCTGAGAAACGAATTCTTCCCTCTCTCTGTCAAGTTTTAGAAACCAAGCTGTTACTGTAAAAAACAACTCTGAATACATGGACTTAGGTCTCTTAATTACTCTCTCATTTTGGAAACCATTAAAAGATGGGAGGAAATCAACCCTGAATATGTGAAGAGCTAATTCATTGGAAAAGACTCTGATGCTGGGAAATATTGAGGATAGGAGGAGAAGGGGGCAACAGAGGATAAGACTGTTGGATGGCAGATGGCATCATCGATTCAGTGGATATGAGTTGAGCAAACTCCTGGAATTAGTGAAGGACAGGGAAGCCTGGCATGCTACAGTTCATGGAGTGCCAAAGAGTCGAACACAATTGAGCGACTGAACAAAATGGGAGTCAACTAAGATCATAGTCTGCCATATTGGTGAACTTAGTGAAGACAAACTGTAACTGTGGAGGGATGTGTGTGTGTGTGTGTGTGTGTGTGTGTGTGTGTGTCTGTGTGTGTGTGTGCATGCGCGCTCAGTCTTACTCTGTGATTCCAGGGATTATATAGTTCACCAGACTGCTCTGTCTGTGGAATTTTCCAGGCGAAAATACTGGAATGGGTTGCCATTTCCTCCCTCAGGGGATCTCCTGATCCTAGGATCAGATCCATGTCTCCTTGCCTCCTGCACTGACAGGTAGATTCTTTACTACTGAGCCACCTGGGAAGCCCCTGCAGAGGGCTTAGGCTTTGCTTAATTGCCTGTGGCAAAGGACCAGCTGGGAAGTAAAATAAGGAAGAGCTTGTATTTATTTGGCTTGCTTATCAGTTCAGAAAAAATTTTCCCAGTTAATATTGTGCTTGGTTACAGCTCCCCCAGATCTTAGCCTTTGAGCTACCCAAGCCTTACATTTATAACTTCCCTTCCATGGCTCTCCCAGTCACACATGCTGTTGTTACCTTTGACATCATCTTTGAAATTCTGTGTTTTTCAACATCACTTGTCTACTTAGAGGATCTGACCTTGTCTGTGGCATTGTCTTGATTCTGCCTGCATATACATATTCCCCATTTGAAAAAAAAAATTAGTAGTTTCACTACAATTCTTACTTTTTTCTCCATATCTTACTCACACATATTAAAGTACTAACATTTGAGAAAAGCCTAGGTCCAGCCATTTGAATTATTTCAGTTTCTGAGTAAAACGAGAGGACTGAAGTAGAGGAAGGAAGGTATAAGGACATACCAGTGGATATAAGATATATATACCTTATAGCTGGTGTATGTATATTATATCTGATTATATACTGGTACTCAGATAAAGAGGGTCACATTTGCAGTGTTCGCCAGCAGTGAGTATGTTAACATAGGTATTGGTCCTATTGGTGGGACGGATTACCAGGCACATTACAGCGATTGCTAGAATGATGTATGCCTGGAAGTGGGCATGGTGAACACATTTAAGCTTTTCAGCCCGTCTCATGCCAGGGTTGTAGCTCTGTGAGAAACAAGAATCCAGTTACGATAAGAGTACCTTTGCAATAAATTTGCAATAAATAGCATCTTTGCTGTTTGTTGATGGTCCATGGGTTCATGCCTCAGTATCTCACAACTTAAGCTTTCTTACATGAAAGGGTCTATATTAGACACTGAAGACTCTTCCAGGCCTGTCACTTTTGTCAGTTGAAACATTCATTCTTCGGACATTAATTTTCCATATTTAGACACAAATTATAAGTCAAAGTACCTACTGAATACAGAAAGATTTCAGGATTAGATTCTTTACTACTGAGCCACCTGGGAAGCCCCTGCAGAGGGCTTAGGCTTTGCTTAATTGCCTGTGGCAAAGGACCAGCTGGGAAGTAAAATAAGGAAGAGCTTGTATTTATTTGGCTTGCTTATCAGTTCAGAAAAAATTTTCCCAGTTAATATTGTGCTTGGTTACAGCTCCCCCAGATCTTAGCCTTTGAGCTACCCAAGCCTTACATTTATAACTTCCCTTCCATGGCTCTCCCAGTCACACATGCTGTTGTTACCTTTGACATCATCTTTGAAATTCTGTGTTTTTCAACATCACTTGTCTACTTAGAGGATCTGACCTTGTCTGTGGCATTGTCTTGATTCTGCCTGCATATACATATTCCCCATTTGAAAAAAAATTAGTAGTTTCACTACAATTCTTACTTTTTTCTCCATATCTTACTCACACATATTAAAGTACTAACATTTGAGAAAAGCCTAGGTCCAGCCATTTGAATTATTTCAGTTTCTGAGTAAAACGAGAGGACTGAAGTAGAGGAAGGAAGGTATAAGGACATACCAGTGGATATAAGATATATATACCTTATAGCTGGTGTATGTATATTATATCTGATTATATACTGGTACTCAGATAAAGAGGGTCACATTTGCAGTGTTCGCCAGCAGTGAGTATGTTAACATAGGTATTGGTCCTATTGGTGGGACGGATTACCAGGCACATTACAGCGATTGCTAGAATGATGTATGCCTGGAAGTGGGCATGGTGAACACATTTAAGCTTTTCAGCCCGTCTCATGCCAGGGTTGTAGCTCTGTGAGAAACAAGAATCCAGTTACGATAAGAGTACCTTTGCAATAAATTTGCAATAAATAGCATCTTTGCTGTTTGTTGATGGTCCATGGGTTCATGCCTCAGTATCTCACAACTTAAGCTTTCTTACATGAAAGGGTCTATATTAGACACTGAAGACTCTTCCAGGCCTGTCACTTTTGTCAGTTGAAACATTCATTCTTCGGACATTAATTTTCCATATTTAGACACAAATTATAAGGCAAAGTACCTACTGCATAAAGGAAGATTTCAGATTTAATCAGTAATGTGTTGACGTGCTTGATTTTGCTGTTTTTGCTGTTGTTCTTGAGCTGCATTTAACATTTGTTTGTCTTGTCTTCAAATTAAATGTTTTCCTGGGTTAGAAGTTGTCTTGCGGGCATTTTGTAGAGAGTCTGGTGCCAAGTCTGCCTCAGGCTGGAGAGTTGGCCTACTCTTAGCCTCTGAGACTCAAAGTACCTCAAAGTCTTTATCATTTTGGATATCCTGGTAATTCTCCTTGGTGTATTTAATCCTGATCACCAACTAACCCTCAAAATGGCCATTTAATTCTCTTTTTTTGAGTCCTCTTCAGAAAATGTTGTGTATTTTTCTACCATGTTTGAAAAACTATCCCAACCAATGTGTAGTTACCTGGGTAAGCACATGGTGATTTATTTTACTTGAGTCTTTACTCTCTAAATGCTCACTTCTATAGACTTGCAGTAGTAATATCAACATTTCATTTCTGAAAGTTATTTTTTTTTTATGTGTCCTTTGCCAGTATTATAACCACTAGCCAAAAGTAGATGTTGAGTATGTGAAATATAACTGAATTGAGATGTACAGTGATAAGGTACAGTAGTACCTCACTGTAGTTTTGATTTGCATTTTTCTGATAATTAGTGATATTGAGCGTCTTTTCATATGCTTACTGACCATCTGTATGTCTTCTTTGGATAAATGTCTATTAAGGTCTTCTGTATATTTTTTCAATAGGTTGTTTGGTTTAGTCTTTGTTGTTGAGTTGTATGAGCTATTTGTGTATTTTGGAGATTAAGCCCTTGTCTGTCTCATCATCTGTTTTATTTTATTTTTTTACCTTTCCAGTGGAAAGTTTAAAATTACACACATGACTTCCAGTGTATGTCTTTTGGACAGTGCTGCTTTAAAATCAGAATGCATGAAGAATGTTTCAAAATGGTTTTGAAAGGCTGGATTTGTTAATCTATTTGTGGAGTTGCAGGATCAAAACAGTGTAATCACACAGAGCAGTGTAATTTTTAAATTGAGAACTGCTTTGTGATCAATAATTTACTTCCTTGTAAAGCAACTGAGGGTTTTAATGTTGCATGTGGGATGGATGTGACATTTATAGATGGACAAACTCCAAGCTTCCAGAGCAGTGTGATTGTTGCCATCTTGATTATCTTGTCAACGTAGAGACAAATACACAGAAGGAAAAATGTTTTAGTAGAAATTTTTTGTTTCAGATGTTTTAATGTATTATTTTAAAATTGTAATTATTGACACAACTAGTAGTATGATCAGTACTAGTCAGAGATTTGCTTTGGGTTTATGTTATGCTCTGATGAGTTTCCAGACCCTAAAGTAAATCATGGGGTTTTCTTCATGTGAGTTTTATGTGCCTCACTTGATTATAGGAGAACAATCACAGTAGTTAATTAGCTTGCTTCTTTTTAAATTGCTACTTCCTAACGTCTCACACAAGTGAGGAGAGAAAAATACTAATTTGATAAAGATGCCTGACTTGTTTATAGCTAACTGGGCTTATGTTCTTCTAAAATCAAAAGATTGCAGTACAGAATATAAAAATTGGAAATGTAATTACTTGTATGAGATTAATTATTGAAAATGAAATTTTTGAAGCACATACTTTTATTACTTTTAAAAATAGTTCACTGATTCAGACAGTTGCTTTATCTCAGGCAGTGTAGCTCAGGAGACAATGTGATTTTAGAAGTAAAAGTTGAAAAGATTGTTGATGTGTTTTGATCATATATCTAGGGACTATTTTCTGTAATGTCTGCTTAATTTTGAAGAGTAGAGTGAAGGTTGCTGACAAAACTGATAAATAAGAAATGATGGCCTACATGTATTATTTCAAAAACTGAAAAAAAATGAAGAGTCTATGGAAGTTTTATCATCTGTTTTATTTTATTTTTACCTTTCCAGTGGAAAGTTTAAAATTACACACATGACTTCCAGTGTATGTCTTTTGGACAGTGCTGCTTTAAAATCAGAATGCATGAAGAATGTTTCAAAATGGTTTTGAAAGGCTGGATTTGTTAATCTATTTGTGGAGTTGCAGGATCAAAACAGTGTAATCACACAGAGCAGTGTAATTTTTAAATTGAGAACTGCTTTGTGATCAATAATTTACTTCCTTGTAAAGCAACTGAGGGTTTTAATGTTGCATGTGGGATGGATGTGACATTTATAGATGGACAAACTCCAAGCTTCCAGAGCAGTGTGATTGTTGCCATCTTGATTATCTTGTCAACGTAGAGACAAATACACAGAAGGAAAAATGTTTTAGTAGAAATTTTTTGTTTCAGATGTTTTAATGTATTATTTTAAAATTGTAATTATTGACACAACTAGTAGTATGATCAGTACTAGTCAGAGATTTGCTTTGGGTTTATGTTATGCTCTGATGAGTTTCCAGACCCTAAAGTAAATCATGGGGTTTTCTTCATGTGAGTTTTATGTGCCTCACTTGATTATAGGAGAACAATCACAGTAGTTAATTAGCTTGCTTCTTTTTAAATTGCTACTTCCTAACGTCTCACACAAGTGAGGAGAGAAAAATACTAATTTGATAAAGATGCCTGACTTGTTTATAGCTAACTGGGCTTATGTTCTTCTAAAATCAAAAGATTGCAGTACAGAATATAAAAATTGGAAATGTAATTACTTGTATGAGATTAATTATTGAAAATGAAATTTTTGAAGCACATACTTTTATTACTTTTAAAAATAGTTCACTGATTCAGACAGTTGCTTTATCTCAGGCAGTGTAGCTCAGGAGACAATGTGATTTTAGAAGTAAAAGTTGAAAAGATTGTTGATGTGTTTTGATCATATATCTAGGGACTATTTTCTGTAATGTCTGCTTAATTTTGAAGAGTAGAGTGAAGTCAGGTTGCTGACAAAAACTGATAAATAAGAAATGATGGCCTACATGTATTATTTCAAATCACCAAGGTTCAATTGAAAAACTAAATATGATCAGGAGTTCCTAAAGATAAAATGTAAACATTGTAAAGGAGGTAACATAAGATATAAATAATACAGAGATAAACGGTCATAGGAATTTAAAATTCATGCATTAAAAAGAGTTGGTGGGATAGGACTAGGATTGATTTTTATGATAAGCTGACTGTATGTACATTTAATTTGTTGCCTTGCCATTTGTCTGTGTTTTCTTAACATATATTTTTAATTTGGGTCATAGGCAGTGTTTCTTAAAATGTGGTTCAGAATTGTGCATCAGAATTATTGGCATGCATAAAAAATTCAGATTCCGAAGTCTCAAAATAATTGTATCTGTTCTTCTAGGTGTGATGCCTGGAAATCTGTAGTTTAGCTTTAATCTCTGGAGTATTTTAAATTGTAAAAAATAAAGTGTATATTGGTTTACAGAGTTATGTTAGTTTGAGAGGTACAGCATGGTGATTCACTATTTTTGCATATTATATTCTATTATAGGTTATTACAAGATAGTGAGCATTTCCTATGCTATACTGTATATCCTTGTTGCTTGTCTATTTTGTATATAGTAGTTTGTATCTGTTAATCTCATACCCCTAATTTGTCGCTCCCCCTTACAGTACAGAAGTACTGTGCTTTACTTCTGAGTCTATTTGGTAAAGATAAATTTGTTTTCTATATCTGCAGGTCTGTTTTTCTTTCGCATATTCATTCACTTATATTATTATATTTTTTAGATTCCACATATAAGTGAGATCATACAATATTTGCTTTTTTGCATCTTATTTCACTAAATATAATATTCTCTAGTTCAATCTAGGTTGCTGTAAATAGCAGTATATTTTTCCTTATGTCTGAGTAATACTCCATTGCATGTATGTGTACCCCCAGTAGAATCTTGAGGACATTTAAGTGTGAGACTCTCTTTAAGATGTCAGAGTGTATTGGTGAAAATTTTCATGACATGTGTGGTATCTCAGCAATAGCTGAAATGAATGTGCACTATAAATTCACTGGTAATGATACAATATACAAGTCTAACCTTTCCTGAACACTGTAATACTTGAGATTTTCACGTGCTTTTGATAGTGCTGATTGGGGACCAACAATTTCTGCATCAGTAGTAAATTGTCAGTGATCTTATTTCTCAGTTCTTGGGGGCAAGCAAGTCTTTTGTTGGTATTTTATAATTGCAGCACTCTGGGCAGCACATAGGAGTTAACAGTCAGGGCATACTTCAGGGACTAAGTGCTGTTATCAAAGAACTGGCTATATAGGGTTCAGCCCAAGGCTGGTTTTCCTCCTGTTTTCAAGATGTCTGCCATTAACAATCAGCACTTTGCTAGCTGCTTTGATCAGATTCAACAAAAGAGTGAGGGTATTACCTTATATGAGTTTTATTATAATGGAATTATCACATTCCACTCTTTTTGTGATTGTTTCAAGATAGTGCAAGTACTAATTTTATTGAACATCTCTGTATCTATTTCCTTGATCTAGATTCTGTCTTGAGAATATTTTAAGTATTTTATTTTATTGTTTAAATTTTTTTTTTTTTGGCCACTTCTGTTGGTCTTTCATTTGTCTGCTTTCATCCATCTTTGTTTTTCAACCTGTGTGGGCCTCCCATTGCAGTGGCCTCTGTCACTGCAGAGCACCAGCTCTGGGCGCATGCGCTCCAGAGCTCTGGCTCAGTAGTTGGACACGTGGGTCCAGCTGCTCTGTGGCATGTGGGATCTTCCCAGGCCAGGGATCGAACCGGTGCCCCTTGCACTGCAAAGCAGTGTCCCTACCCACTGGACCACCAGGGGAGCCCCAATTTTAAGTATTTTAAAAGTGGAATTGTAGAATTAAGATAGGCTCATAGTCAGAAATTGCTTTCTAAATTCATTGTGTCAATTTATATGCCAGGCAGGAATGCTCGAAAGTTACCATTTCTCCCTATTCTTGGCAGTAATTGATGTTACATTTTAAAATCTGTTTCAATATTAGGGTATTAAATCATATCTCATCATTATTTTAATTTGTATCTACTGATCATTAATGAGTTGGGGCATTTTTTGAATATTTAAATTTTGGAACTTTGTTTCTGTGAAGTTTCATATTCTTTTGCATATATGTTATTGGGTCTCAAATACTTTTCTTGGTTACTTTTATAAATTCTTTATATATTCTGAAAAGTTTGCTTACGGGGTACAAAACTTTTAATGTCTGGTATCAGTTTTCTTTTATCTGAAAATATTCCCCCTTCCTGGCCCACTTGACAATATCTGGAATCTTTTGATTGTAAACTTCCTGTGATGGTTGATATAAGAAACAATCCAGTGACATTCTGTTCAGCCCAAGGGCCTGGACTTTAACAGTCAGGGCATACTTCAGGGACTAAGTGCTGTTATCAAAGAACTGGCTATATAGGGTCCCCCTGGTTTTCCTCCTGTTTTCAAGATGTCTGCCATTAACAATCAGCACTTTGCTAGCTGCTTTGATCAGATTCAACAAAAGAGTGAGGGTATTACCTTATATGAGTTTTATTATAATGGAATTATCACATTCCACTCTTTTTGTGATTGTTTCAAGATAGTGCAAGTACTAATTTTATTGAACATCTCTGTATCTATTTCCTTGATCTAGATTCTGTCTTGAGAATATTTTAAGTATTTTATTTTATTGTTTAAATTTTTTTTTTTTTGGCCACTTCTGTTGGTCTTTCATTTGTCTGCTTTCATCCATCTTTGTTTTTCAACCTGTGTGGGCCTCCCATTGCAGTGGCCTCTGTCACTGCAGAGCACCAGCTCTGGGCGCATGCGCTCCAGAGCTCTGGCTCAGTAGTTGGACACGTGGGTCCAGCTGCTCTGTGGCATGTGGGATCTTCCCAGGCCAGGGATCGAACCGGTGCCCCTTGCACTGCAAAGCAGTGTCCCTACCCACTGGACCACCAGGGGAGCCCCAATTTTAAGTATTTTAAAAGTGGAATTGTAGAATTAAGATAGGCTCATAGTCAGAAATTGCTTTCTAAATTCATTGTGTCAATTTATATGCCAGGCAGGAATGCTCGAAAGTTACCATTTCTCCCTATTCTTGGCAGTAATTGATGTTACATTTTAAAATCTGTTTCAATATTAGGGTATTAAATCATATCTCATCATTATTTTAATTTGTATCTACTGATCATTAATGAGTTGGGGCATTTTTTGAATATTTAAATTTTGGAACTTTGTTTCTGTGAAGTTTCATATTCTTTTGCATATATGTTATTGGGTCTCAAATACTTTTCTTGGTTACTTTTATAAATTCTTTATATATTCTGAAAAGTTTGCTTACGGGGTACAAAACTTTTAATGTCTGGTATCAGTTTTCTTTTATCTGAAAATATTCCCCCTTCCTGGCCCACTTGACAATATCTGGAATCTTTTGATTGTAAACTTCCTGTGATGGTTGATATAAGAAACAAGCCTACTTAACAGTAATTTTAGTAGTTAAGATTAGGGCTTTGAATCCAGGAGCTTCAGTTTGAGTCCAGGCTCTTTGTGATCTTCTGTAGTTACTTCATCGCTAATTTTGTACATTTCTCTAATTTGTGTATAACTTACTGTAGCAAACATGCACAAATACTTGGCTCAGAGCTCGAAACCATACCTACAATAAATGAAAGTAATAATAAAACCATTATTATTCATAATAAGGAAAAGAATAGCACCAACAAAGCTCATTTCATCAAATAGCTTTTGCTTTCAGAGTGCCTTTACTTAAGTAAATCTTGGTTATCTGAGCATTTCCTAATTCCTATTTTAATAGAGCATTGTGATGCTAGAAACATAGAGTGATTGATTCTGCAGTGTTCATATACTGTAGACATTTATCTTGCTTATGAAATCACTACTCAAGGGCTTCATAATTTACACAAAAATCTATATAGCTGCTTTTTTATTGGGTAGCCTTGTCTGAGTGTGAGATTTGCATATATTTATGTAGTTCATTAAATCAACATATTCTTTGTAAACTGATATAAAATCTTTTTATACACAGTTGTAAGAGCATTTATTGATTTAATAAATCAGACACTTGTCAACCATACATCAGTATAAATTGTTGTTTATATATATATATTGTGAGCATAACTCTTTAGACAGAGTACATAATTCATCATTCAATTAACATAGATATGTCATCAGTCAGTATTTACCTCCTCTTTGGTACATAGAAGTTACAGTTGTTTCTCATTTGATAATTTTCGTTTGGTGTTTTTATGTTTTGCAGATGTTTTAAATGTAACTTAAAAAAAAAACTCATTTCACAGTACAAATTAAGTAGAATTGATGGGTATAGAATGAATAATCTTTTTCTTAAAAACATTATGGCAAATCCTAAAGGTCCAATTAAAATCCGTAAGTCACTAAAACTCACCTCTTAATATCTGAATATATTATTTGATTTTAAGGCTTAATCTTTGGAAGATACTACAAAGAAGAAATTTACGGGGTTTTACTAAAATTTTTGTTAAACTAATATTCCCCCTTCCTGGCCCACTTGACAATATCTGGAATCTTTTGATTGTAAACTTCCTGTGATGGTTGATATAAGAAACAAGCCTACTTAACAGTAATTTTAGTAGTTAAGATTAGGGCTTTGAATCCAGGAGCTTCAGTTTGAGTCCAGGCTCTTTGTGATCTTCTGTAGTTACTTCATCGCTAATTTTGTACATTTCTCTAATTTGTGTATAACTTACTGTAGCAAACATGCACAAATACTTGGCTCAGAGCTCGAAACCATACCTACAATAAATGAAAGTAATAATAAAACCATTATTATTCATAATAAGGAAAAGAATAGCACCAACAAAGCTCATTTCATCAAATAGCTTTTGCTTTCAGAGTGCCTTTACTTAAGTAAATCTTGGTTATCTGAGCATTTCCTAATTCCTATTTTAATAGAGCATTGTGATGCTAGAAACATAGAGTGATTGATTCTGCAGTGTTCATATACTGTAGACATTTATCTTGCTTATGAAATCACTACTCAAGGGCTTCATAATTTACACAAAAATCTATATAGCTGCTTTTTTATTGGGTAGCCTTGTCTGAGTGTGAGATTTGCATATATTTATGTAGTTCATTAAATCAACATATTCTTTGTAAACTGATATAAAATCTTTTTATACACAGTTGTAAGAGCATTTATTGATTTAATAAATCAGACACTTGTCAACCATACATCAGTATAAATTGTTGTTTATATATATATATTGTGAGCATAACTCTTTAGACAGAGTACATAATTCATCATTCAATTAACATAGATATGTCATCAGTCAGTATTTACCTCCTCTTTGGTACATAGAAGTTACAGTTGTTTCTCATTTGATAATTTTCGTTTGGTGTTTTTATGTTTTGCAGATGTTTTAAATGTAACTTAAAAAAAAAAAACTCATTTCACAGTACAAATTAAGTAGAATTGATGGGTATAGAATGAATAATCTTTTTCTTAAAAACATTATGGCAAATCCTAAAGGTCCAATTAAAATCCGTAAGTCACTAAAACTCACCTCTTAATATCTGAATATATTATTTGATTTTAAGGCTTAATCTTTGGAAGATACTACAAAGAAGAAACTCCAGAGAGTGGATGCCTAGTTACTCAGTGTTGACCGATTATTGGCGACCCCATGGGCTGTAGTCCACCAGACTCCTCTTTGTGTGGGATTCTCCAGGCAAGAATACTGGAGTAGGTTGTCATTCCTTTCTCCAGGGGGTCTTCTCGACCCAGGGATCAAACCTAGGTCTCCTGCATTGCAGGTAGATACTTTACAGCTCGAGCCACCAGGGAAGCCCCCTCCAGATGTGGGGAGAAAAATTCATTCACTCATTCGCTTATTAGGGTACATGTTGTGCTACTTTTCAGAGAACTATAGCCAAGTGTAGAAATCATACTACTTGCCAAGATTGTAAGCTGATTATATTAACTGCATCTTTTGAATTTGAAGGCATGCTAGTATTGTCCTGCTTCTACTTGGTGTGATCTCTTATTATTAATGGGGGGTTGTATATTCATTGATATAAACATATATAAGTACAAAATTAGTCAGTATGTGCTTATATCAACTGTATTCACTGTACTTTAGAATAATATGCTTTAACTGTTCTTTAATACTTTGCCAATTTTAGACAGTTGCTGTTGAATGCCTATTATATTAGTCTTTATCCTCTCTTGCATTGATGCCTTTTTGGTTGCATCCGTAAATCAACATCGCATTTACGTTGACTATATCACTGTATTATAACTACATTTTTTTTATATACAACCTTTTATTTTTTCTTGGAGTTAAAAGTTGCCTGTGAATTTTTTTCATTAGCTTTTATTTGATTATGTATCTATTTTTCTCAGTTATTTCACAACATTTGTGATGACCCTCAATAATTTCCCCAAATGGTCAAACACATCAAATAAACTATAAGTGACTCATCTCTCTCTACTCCTGGTGACCTTCTAGAGTTTTTCTTTTTTATTTTTCTTGATTCTGGCCCATTCTGTCTATTGGTCTAATGCACATATATTATCCTTAAGCATAGCCTTGTGTTGTCTTCTTGTTTACTGGATACCATGCTTTTCCTTTCTTGTTGGAAATTATACTCTTAGCTTCCAAAGAAAAGTGAAATAATCCAGTACCTTGTTGATTCCTACATACATGTCCTGTCTTTGTATCTGTTTGAAAGCTGATATTAGAACTTTCATGTTTTGAAATTTCACAATAATGTATTGTAGAATGGACTTTAAAAAAAAGTTTTTATTTATTTATGTTTGGCTATTCTGGGTTTTCACTGCTGCCCCAGGCTCTTCTCTAGTTGCAGGGAGAAAGGGCTGCTCTCTAGTTGAGGTGAACAGGCTTCTTGTTGTGGTGACTTCTCTTGTGGAACTCGGACTTTAGGGCACATGGACTTCAGTAGTTGTGGCACATGGCCTCAATAGTTGCAGCTCTGAAGCTCTAGAGCGCAGGCTCAGTAGTTGTGGCTCACGGGCTTATCTGCAGCATTGGGATCTTCCCAGATCAGGGATCAAACCTATGTCTCCTGCTTTGGCAAGCGAATTCTTCACTACTGAGCTACCAGGGAAGCTCTTAGAGTAGACTTCTTAAGAAAGTTCCATTAGACTTGGCATTCACAGGAAGATCTTCTGGTACATACGCTCCTGTCCTTCTATGAAATTTTCTTGCACTGTATATTTAATAGTATTTCTTCTGTTTTTTTTGAATCTATTGTTGAAACTTCCTAAAATGATCTTCTGTGTTTCTTGTCTTTATTGTCATATTTTCCATGTCTTTGATTCTATCCTGCTTTTCTCAAGATTTCTTCAGTTTTATCTTCCAACCCTTTTTGTTGAATTTTTAATTGACTGTATATTTATTTACTTATTTACAAGGCTCTTTCTTAATTCTTTTATTTTTCCTTTTTTTTCCTTTCAAAAATACTTTCTTAAAACATTTTGTTTTATCCCACGTACTTAATATCTTCTGGCTGTGTCTCTCTTTAGCAACTTAATTTTCTTTTACTTCCTTCATTATTTCTGCTTTCTCCGAGTTTTCTTTTCTGTTTGTTTAGGTATCCTACTTTCATTTTTTCTTTTCTTTTAGTCATTGATTATCCTGTCTATTGGTCTAATGCACATATATTATCCTTAAGCATAGCCTTGTGTTGTCTTCTTGTTTACTGGATACCATGCTTTTCCTTTCTTGTTGGAAATTATACTCTTAGCTTCCAAAGAAAAGTGAAATAATCCAGTACCTTGTTGATTCCTACATACATGTCCTGTCTTTGTATCTGTTTGAAAGCTGATATTAGAACTTTCATGTTTTGAAATTTCACAATAATGTATTGTAGAATGGACTTTAAAAAAAAGTTTTTATTTATTTATGTTTGGCTATTCTGGGTTTTCACTGCTGCCCCAGGCTCTTCTCTAGTTGCAGGGAGAAAGGGCTGCTCTCTAGTTGAGGTGAACAGGCTTCTTGTTGTGGTGACTTCTCTTGTGGAACTCGGACTTTAGGGCACATGGACTTCAGTAGTTGTGGCACATGGCCTCAATAGTTGCAGCTCTGAAGCTCTAGAGCGCAGGCTCAGTAGTTGTGGCTCACGGGCTTATCTGCAGCATTGGGATCTTCCCAGATCAGGGATCAAACCTATGTCTCCTGCTTTGGCAAGCGAATTCTTCACTACTGAGCTACCAGGGAAGCTCTTAGAGTAGACTTCTTAAGAAAGTTCCATTAGACTTGGCATTCACAGGAAGATCTTCTGGTACATACGCTCCTGTCCTTCTATGAAATTTTCTTGCACTGTATATTTAATAGTATTTCTTCTGTTTTTTTTGAATCTATTGTTGAAACTTCCTAAAATGATCTTCTGTGTTTCTTGTCTTTATTGTCATATTTTCCATGTCTTTGATTCTATCCTGCTTTTCTCAAGATTTCTTCAGTTTTATCTTCCAACCCTTTTTGTTGAATTTTTAATTGACTGTATATTTATTTACTTATTTACAAGGCTCTTTCTTAATTCTTTTATTTTTCCTTTTTTTTCCTTTCAAAAATACTTTCTTAAAACATTTTGTTTTATCCCACGTACTTAATATCTTCTGGCTGTGTCTCTCTTTAGCAACTTAATTTTCTTTTACTTCCTTCATTATTTCTGCTTTCTCCGAGTTTTCTTTTCTGTTTGTTTAGGTATCCTACTTTCATGTTGGAGGCTTTTCTCAAATGTCTAGTGATTGTTCACTGCCTATTTATGTTCAAGAGTAAGGCATTGAGTAAAATATAGTAATGATATATGTAAATATTATAGTAAGAAACAATAATCAATGAAACTCAGTATGTGCAGTAGCCACACTCTTTAAAAGACTGTTTCACTTTAGGATTCATCCAAAAGTTTACTCTTCCTACAAAAAATACCCAGTATCATTAAAACTGCTGCTGTTGCAAAACATGAAATGAAGGGGAAAATAAGAGAGAAGGAAAGATGTAGGTCCACAAGGAGAGAGAGTGAGATGTAGACAGACTAGGACTCAAAAATGGGTAGATGGATTGATAAGTGTGAATGCAAGTGGAAGGGGAAAGCGAGAAAGAAGAGAGAATAAATGATAATAAGAATATATATTCAGTAAACTTAATGACCCTTCAGTAAAGAGAAGCTTTGTGTAAACTTTGCCCAGAAAAAAAATGACGAGAAAATTCATGTTAATCATTTTCTGGGGTTAGCTATTATGTTTTATTTTATTACTCTATTACTCTTGAAGTAGTCCTTTTCTGGTTACCTAAAGTTGATAAAGTGAGAGTACCCTCCTTCAGCTTATTTAACTTACATGCACACTTCAGGTTGATTTGAATATCTTGTTCAACCTGAAGTATAAATTAAGTTTTTGGTAATTTTCTCCTTCTTTGCTTAGATTCTGTCTTCTACTGCTTTTTATCTTTACATTGGAATGATTCATGAAGCAGTGGTTGCTATTGCCTTAAAACTTTATCAGCAGTGGTAACAGAGAAGTCCTCACGTACTTCTTATCTATATCCTTTTAAGAAGGAAATCCTTCCATTTGGAAGAATCAGAGATTAGAATCAATTTAATACCCAGTGGTACTGTCGTCTAACTGAGTCGTGCTAATTGTCATTTCTGTACCATTGTTCTGGTAAGAATCTTTTAAATAAAGATGAAGAACAGCTTGTGTGTGTGTGTGTGTGTGTGTGTGTGTGTGTATGTGTGTGTGTTTGCGTGTTTGCTCCTTCATAGTATGGGTTTTCTTGAATTTTATTCTCCTTTTTTAAAGTGTCAATATTCAGGTGTAACAGATTTAGCAATGTAACTCTGCTGTTGACTTTTGAAAAAAAACATAATTTTGTTTCCATGTCTACAAGGTCCATATCTGATTAAAAATGATTTCATCTAAAAGATTCTGAATCAGTGAGGTTGAAAGATGCAACCTAGCCTCTGTGTATATATGTCTCTGTCTCTGTGTTTCTGTCTATATATTATATTTTCATGGGCGCAGATGGGCATGTCTAAAATATCTTGATTTGATCCTCATTTTAATTGATAGATTGAGAAAGTATGAAAGGTATGTATGTATACATGCATATATGTGTGTATACATGCAAATATATTTGAATGCTTTCCTAGCCTCAGCATATAGTAGTATTTGGAAGTGTTTTTTAGCAGGTGGTTTCTTGTTACTAATCATCTGTAAAAGGGTGTTTTGATTCTTCCTCTAGTAAACAAAACCCTCCTCCTGCCTCCTCAGAGCTTGGTAATTTGGCCTATCATAGAGTTAACTTTATGACACCATTAATTTTCCAAGCTTCCACTATATCTATCAGGCATTTTTCTAGGCAAAGAGAAAACCAATTTTTTTTTCTCCATTTAAAAAAAATTTTCTTTTTTGCTTTTACAGTTTTGTTGTTTACAGATATGTATAATCCCAGATTAATCATATGTATATCCCTGAATGTGCTTGATCCCGTCTGAAAACGAATTTTATTCAAGAAATCACCCTTAGTGAAAAGGTCAGGGGTAAGAGGGAGTTAGTTTAATCTAGTCATGCGCATTGTCCCTGTTGCCCACCTCCCCCCCAATGTGATATTCTTATCAATTTAAAGTTTTATTAATCTTTCCTTAATATGGCTTGTGATAGATTGCGAAGTGGAATGACTCTTATTACGTCCAAAATAATAAGAACAAACAGTGTGTGCTGACTTTTGGTCATTGGTTACCATTTTGTAGGCTTACCCCAGAGCTGTATATTTATTTACTTATTATCATTAAAAATTTTTTAAATTTTATATTGGCGTGTAGTTGGTTAACAATGTTTTGCTAGTTTCAGGTGTATACCAGAGTGACTCAATTATGCAAATACCTATACATGCATCTATTCTTTTTCAAATTCTTTTCTCATTTAGGTTATTCCAGAATATTGAGAGGAGTTCCCATGCTATACAGTGGGTCCTTGTTGGTTTTTATTTTAAATAAGGAAGTGTGTACATGCCAGTCCCAAACTCGCAGAGCTATTCATTTCTGGATATATGGCATTTTATTTAAGAAAAAACAAATTTGGAAAAGTTTTCCTGTTTCTCCACAGCAAATATGTGCTGTTTTGTACAGCACCTATAACACCACAGAATGGCCATGCTTTTTCATGCTTTAATTACTGTATTGTTGATTGCAGGAACAAAAGAAACAGGAATATTTTAGCGTATTCAACTTCATATTGATTTTATGTTAATGTAAGAGATTTTGTTTTGAGAAACATACAAAATAGTAGCAATTGGTAACAATTCTTGGCAAAACAGCTGACGAGGCGTTTAAATTACTGCATTCGTTCATTCAGTAAGCACTGAAGACCAGACTCTACAAGCCACCCTGAGTACAGAAAAATCTCTGTCCTCACAACACTCACAGCTCGTGGGACAGCTAAAGAGGCAGACATTACCGTACATTCTAACATTGTAGGTGACAGTGCAGATAAATACAGGGAACTGTGGGAGCTATAGGAGAGGAACCACATACAGATCTGTAGGGGAGAACAAAGGTATTTCGGTATAAGAAATAATTAATTCTAAAATGTTCTAAATGTTAATATTGGACTTGATCACATTTTTCCATTCACAACATGAGATTTATATATGAAACTTGACACAGAGATAGAATAATAAAGCTAAAATTTACCCAGTGTTTGCCACGGTGGTTAAGGAGCGGAAGTGGCATCTTTAATCCTCCTTCTGTCGCATCCTTTCTGTGTGAGTTCAGGCATAGTTAACTGTGCTGTATTTTCCTCTTCTGTGAAGTGGGGCTAATAGTGTGTCATAGGGCTGCCGTGAGGTTTCAGTGAGTTAAATCTCTAAGGGATTTAGAAGAATGCTTGGCATGTACAGAGTGATCAATCAGCGGTAGCTATTATTGTTATTATTTGCATAATACCACATCATCTTTTTAATATAAGTCTGACACGTTCGTATGAGAGGCAGAATAATGGCACCACAGTGTTCACATTCTGATCCCAGAACCAGTGAACATGTTCCCTGGCCTGGCACAGAAGAATTTACAGATGGGATTAAGTTTTCACCATGGGGAGATTATCCTGGATTATCATAGCGAGCCCAGTGTAATTACTGGGATCCTTAGAGGCGGGAGAGTCAGAGTAGGAGATGTAATGCAGGCAGCAGAGGGTTGAAGTCAGAGATTGAGGGTGCTTTGTTGTTGGCTGAGAAGATGGAGAGAAGAGAGTACCAGGAACCAAGGAGTGTCTTAGGCAGCCAGTTGAAGCTGGAAATACCAGAAATGAATTGTCCATTCATACCTTGGGGGTTGGATCATAAAAGAGGCTGAGTGCTGAAGAATTGATGCTTTCGAATTATGGTGCTGGGGAATACTCTTGAGAGTCCCTTGGACAGCAAGGAGATCAAACCAGTGAATTCTAAAGGAAATCAACCCTGAATGTTCATTGGAAGGACTGATGCTGACGCCGAAGTTCCAGTACTTTGCTACCTGATGAGAAGAGCCAACTCATTGGAAAAAGACCCTGATGCTGGGAAAGACTGAGAGTAGGAGGAGTGGGGGGCAACAGAGGATGAGATGATTGGTTGCCATCATTGACTCAATGGACACTAGATTGAGCAAACTCCAGGAGACAGTGAAGGACAGGGAAGCCTGGTGTGCTACAGTCTATGGGGCCTCCAAGACTCAGACACCACTTAGTGACTGAACAACAATGACTTGGGGTTTTGGGGTGTGGAACGTGGCCCTACAACTTGATTTGGGCCTGGTCAAACCTGTTTTGGAATTGTGACCTCCAAAGCTGCAAGTTAATAAATACATCTTTATACATTTAAGCCACTGAGTCTGTGGTAATTGGTTAGAGCAACAATAGGAAACAGACATTATTCCCTTTTCTCAAATGAGGAGATGCACTCTGGGAAGTTACATCACTAGCAAGGTTATCAGAAGCTCTGACGTGTGAGTGAACAGGGTTTGCAAGCAGCTAGGCCTTGTGAGTGAATAGTAGCTAGGGGTCCTGTGACCTTCAGCTCTGTGCAAGGCCTTGCAGTCAAGTCCTTGTTACACCCCGTCTGCGTATGAGAGGCAGAATAATGGCACCACAGTGTTCACATTCTGATCCCAGAACCAGTGAACATGTTCCCTGGCCTGGCACAGAAGAATTTACAGATGGGATTAAGTTTTCACCATGGGAGATTATCCTGGATTATCATAGCGAGCCCAGTGTAATTACTGGGATCCTTAGAGGCGGGAGAGTCAGAGTAGGAGATGTAATGCAGGCAGCAGAGGGTTGAAGTCAGAGATTGAGGGTGCTTTGTTGTTGGCTGAGAAGATGGAGAGAAGAGAGTACCAGGAACCAAGGAGTGTCTTAGGCAGCCAGTTGAAGCTGGAAATACCAGAAATGAATTGTCCATTCATACCTTGGGGGTTGGATCATAAAAGAGGCTGAGTGCTGAAGAATTGATGCTTTCGAATTATGGTGCTGGGGAATACTCTTGAGAGTCCCTTGGACAGCAAGGAGATCAAACCAGTGAATTCTAAAGGAAATCAACCCTGAATGTTCATTGGAAGGACTGATGCTGGCCAAGTTCCAGTACTTTGCTACCTGATGAGAAGAGCCAACTCATTGGAAAAAGACCCTGATGCTGGGAAAGACTGAGAGTAGGAGGAGTGGGGGGCAACAGAGGATGAGATGATTGGTTGCCATCATTGACTCAATGGACACTAGATTGAGCAAACTCCAGGAGACAGTGAAGGACAGGGAAGCCTGGTGTGCTACAGTCTATGGGGCCTCCAAGACTCAGACACCACTTAGTGACTGAACAACAATGACTTGGGGTTTTGGGGTGTGGAACGTGGCCCTACAACTTGATTTGGGCCTGGTCAAACCTGTTTTGGAATTGTGACCTCCAAAGCTGCAAGTTAATAAATACATCTTTATACATTTAAGCCACTGAGTCTGTGGTAATTGGTTAGAGCAACAATAGGAAACAGACATTATTCCCTTTTCTCAAATGAGGAGATGCACTCTGGGAAGTTACATCACTAGCAAGGTTATCAGAAGCTCTGACGTGTGAGTGAACAGGGTTTGCAAGCAGCTAGGCCTTGTGAGTGAATAGTAGCTAGGGGTCCTGTGACCTTCAGCTCTGTGCAAGGCCTTGCAGTCAAGTCCTTCTGAAGTTCTGAACTCTCTGGCTCTTAAGGTGGTCAGTCGCCTCTCTTCTCTCTGAGCTACGTTCTTGCAGGTTGCCCACCCCTGTCTTTTCCTACTCCTTTTAAATCTCTGAGCACTTTTCTGGACCCTTCTCTTTTTCCAAAAGTGTTAGCCATCTCTTTTCCATGGATGACTCTCCCATTGCATCCTTTCCTGGTGAATTTATGCCGTCTTTTTCCTGTCTTTACCCTCCTTTTAGTAAGAATCCATCAGGGAACATTAATCTGTGGTTAGTCCAGCCACACTCGACCCAAGCAACATATTAAATTTTGATCTGTGGCAGTACCTTCGAAAGATTGTAAACAGTAGCGTAAATTCAGCCAGATGACCACAGGGCAAACGTCTCACGTGGTCATTATGAAAGCACCCACGGGTTTTGCACTCTTTAGTAATCTTTCCATACAATCTTAGTGGTAGGGCAGTAAGTAGGAGGCAGTGCCTTTTCACAGCCTGCCAAAATATTCATAATGGATACATTTTGTATTTGGGGACAGATTTCTATGAGAATTTACTTACATTTTTTACAGATTTTTCTGGGAGTTTACTCATACTTTCATGAACTACTTCCCCATATTGGGGGAAGAAAGGAAATTACAATGCATACATTTTTGTGTGTGTGTGGGTCAAAGTGTCCTGGATTCATAAAGACCTTTTATAAAAAATGAAATACTGCCAAAGAGATGACCAGAATTAATCATTTAGTAAGAATAAAACATGATTAATCATCAAAAATTTAAATGTTCATCTTTAAACAGCTATTCAGACCACTAATACCATGGGCGATATTAATAGGGGGAATAAGTACACAGTAATTAAAACAATATAAAAAACCCCACTAGTTGTTTGCATCATAATACATGCGATGTTGGGAAAGACTGAGGACAGGAGGAGAAGGGGACGACAGTGGATGAGATGGTTGGATAGCACCACTGACTCAATGGACATGAATTTGAGCAGGCTCTGGAAGATAGTGAAGGACAGAGAAGCCTGGCATGCTTCCCTGGGGTCCCAAAGAGTCGGACACAATTTAGTGACTGAACAAGAACAACACGGTATGTTTACCTTTTAATTTATATTTGCTAATATAAGTGTCTCGTGTCTCTATATAATCGGAAATTATAACTGTGTAGGTCTTCACAGAACAGATATGTAGAGCTGATTTGTCATTCTCCAGCAGTGTACAAGAATGATTGAGTTTTTTCACTTGTTCTTTAAAAGATGAGCATTGCATTGTGTCTTTATTTTCAGTGCTCAGTTCTCAGCTTTCTAATTGTAATTCTGTTCTTCAATTCTCACATCTGAATGGATAAAACTATAGCAAGAATCTCAAATTTATTATGCTTTATCAAAATGAGTAATTCTTTCTAAAATTTTTCTGTGCTTCAAAATGATCATCGAAGATTTTTGTGCTTTCACAACAAACTTAACTTGTAGCTTTCTGGGAAGAAAGAAAGATAGTCTTATCCTGACACTAGAATTTTGTTAAATTACAAAGGAAGATGACTAGATGATATGGCACAGAATTTTACAAGTGAGAAAATAATTATATGATATAGGAGAGTTTTGATTTGATAGTTGTGTCAGTGTATTGAATATTTTTTTTTTTTACTTGCTCTTCTAAGGGTTTGATGTTAAATGAGCCTAATGCCTAGATAACATTAAGATTCTAGGGTAAAGGACTGTGATAAAATTTTCTTGCTACTAGTGAATGTAAATTGTGTTTGACTAAATGTACTGTAAGTCTTGTTGCTGTTCTTTACTCGCTGAGTTGTGCTGGACTCTTTTGCAACCCCTTGGACTGTAGCCCTCCAGGCTCCGGCTCCTGGAGCTGGATGGATTTGCCAGGCAAGAAAACACAGAGTGGGCTGCCATTTTCTTCTGCAGGGGATCTTTCCTGACACAAGAATTGAGCCCACATATCCTGCATGCTCTTAATATTGATTCCATGCAGTATTTCATTCAGTAAATAGTGACTGCACATCTACTGTGTATCAACCACAGCAGTGGCTTTGTTAACAAAGCAGTGGTTTTCTTCGTGCTTTGTTAACAACCGTGAACAAGGCAGTGTCAGCAGAAGATCTGGTGGAACACTTTAGGAAATTTGAAGTTTATTTTAACTAACTACTGAAGGATTTTAAGTGGGAGCTACATAATTTGTAATGTAAGTTATATTATTTATAAGTACATCACTGTGGTTTCTCTGTGTATAATGGATTATTTGGAGAAACAAAGAGGAAGCTGGAAGACTGGGTAGAGGCATTAAAGTTATTCAGGGGGAAAATGATTGTGGCTTGCCTTGGAGTTGAAGAAGAGGAGATGCAAAATGGTGAACAGCTTCAAAAGGTGGTGTTGGTAAGGCTTACCAATAGACAGATATGAAAGGGTGAGCGAGGGAAGGAAAGGAATTAATCATGATGCCACAGTTTTGGACCTGAGCAGATATTTAGATGGTCAAGATAGAGAAGTCTTGGGAAGGGCAGATTTGGGGGTTAGTGCAGAGACTCAAAAGTTAAGTCAAATAGGAAGTTAGATTTCTAGTCTGGCGTTTGAAGTGTGGGATCGAGGCAGGAAGGATGGATTCGGGACTCACTGAAATAGAGGTGACTTTTAAAACCCAGGCATAGATGATGTGATGTCTCTGCAGATAAGAGGTGAGAGAATTGTAGGACTGAGCCCTGGAACATACCATAAATTTAGTAGTCATGCAAAAACATGGGTTCAGGAGTTGAAACTAAAGAGGGACCATAGACAAGAAACTAAGACAGAGGATAGTGTCGTGGAAGCCGAGAAAAGGAAGTATTGCAAGAAAGAGAACACAGTTAATCTCCCAGTGCTAATGAGAGTTCAGCTATGATAGGGAGAGACAACTGATCATCAGACTTGGGAGAAAGGAGGTTGGTGATTATATTAACAAGACAAGCCCAATTTAATTGGGTTAAAGGGAAACAGGAGCTGGGAAAATAGAAGAAATAGTGAGTATGCATAGTTCTTTCAAGAAATGTTCATAAAAGGCAGAACAGAGAAATAAAGTGATAGCCCAGAAAAATTATTGTAGGTTAAAGTGGAGTATGTTTGGATGATTATCTTAGGCTATACTAGAGTATGTTTGGATGCTGATGGAAAGACATAAGAAGAATCTGATGATGATAAACAGGCGAATTTCACATGTGAAGTTATTAGAAGTTGACAGTATAAGCATCAAGGAATTATACCACTGTGGCCAATTGAAACTCATATTAAAACCTGGGAATCTGACCAGAGGTAAGAAGTTTGACAGGAGCTTCCCTGGTGGCTCAGTCTGCCTGCAGTATGGGAGACCTGGGTTCAATTCTTGGGTTGGGAAGATCCCCTGGAGAAGAAATGGCAACCCTCTCCAGTATTCTTGCCTGGAAAATCTCATAGGAGCCTGGCAGGCTGCAGTCCAAGGAGTTGTAAAGAGTTGGTCATGACTGAGCAAGTAACACACTCGCAAGTAGTTTGATAAAACATAATGAATCTTTTTACACCAAATTTTGAAAGTGATATGTAGATAAATGACCTTAGCAACTATTTTCTCTCAAAGAAGAAATCTTGTATGTCTTCTTGATCAAAATTACAAACATATTATTGAATGAATAGGAAATGCTTTTAAAACCATAGAGAAACCACATGTATATCCTGTCTCTGAAGGTGTGCCAACAGGAATTTCCCAGAGAACACTGCCAGTATTTTGGTCCTTTGTTGTAGGTTTTAAGAAGAATCATATTAAACCTTGTGACCTTCTTCCCTCTCCGAAGTTAAGTAGTTTAAAAGATAAAGAGGGATATTATAAAAAGAAGTATTTTCACAGCGTTTCCAGAGAAAGAGCACCTCTTGGAAACAAAACATGCAGAACATTTTCAGAAATGATCTTCAATATGAAAAGTCAAAGTCTAATTGAGTTCCATGGTAGTAATTGAACTCTGAGACACTTAACAGAACCTGTAGTGTCTTATTAGGGTACAACTATCATAAGCCATACAATCTTTAAGCATATTATTTGAAATTAGCTTATTTCTATCCTTGTTATGGATCCCATCAGTAGTCATATATAATTATGAATGGAGAATGTTTCAAAAGCAGTGTTTTAGAAATCTTCCTATTAATGCTCCTGAAGTGCACTTTCCATTGCTTACATCATAAGAGATGTTTACTACCTCAGGGTCAAGGTCTAGCTTGGGCAGCAGTTTGCATTCAATAGGGATCTAGACCTTATGTCAAGGGAGGGTTTGTGTTTCAGTCCCCTCTTCTCTCCTCTTGTTTATTCTCAACTCCGGTGTCTTCTCCTAGTAATCTGGCTGCAACTAACAAAAAACCATAATAGCTTTGAGGTTTTTTTCCTTTCCATGTTAGTCTTTCAGGGAGGGTCTGTTCTCTGTGCTCAGGGACCAGGCTCTTCCACCTCATCCCAGGATGGACCAGGATGGTATCCATGTTCCTAATAAGACTGAAGAATGGAGAAGGAAGAAGGCAAAGGGACATTTACCAGCTGCCTCCTAGAGAAGGAACCCTGAAGCTGCTGCAAGATAGTTTTGTGTGAACCATGTTACCAGAAGGTGATTGTATCATAATTCCTGGGTGCGGGGAAGACTGGGGAATATAGTCTTGATTTGGGGCAGCCATGTTCCAAGGTAAACATTTAGTTTCCATAAAGAAAAACTTGAATAAAAATTAGGGTCAAGAAGTTCTGCCATTTCATCCAGCTTCTTACATCACACCATTCCCTTGAAGCGTACGTGCTGCTGATCATCTGTCTTCTTCCCTTCCAGACCTATTCTTCATGGATCTTTGAAAATGAGAAAATGGCATCCTTTTCTTGCAGCCAAGCTGCACTAGGGTTCAGGTATTCCTGAGCAAAGTGCAGGCTGGGTAGCATTCTTTTGGGAACTCTCAGCCGGAAGCCCTTATGCAGTGCTCCCTTCTCACAGATGTACATGGCAACCCTCTTTCCTTCCTCTGAGATCTCTTTTATGTTCCCTGCTACTTGTGGGGAGGAGAGCAATCAAATTGTCTAATTCAAGTAGTTCACATGAGGTAAAAATATTTTTTTATCTTCCACAGGAGTTATGTATGAAATATTTTTGAGATGAAATAAAACTCTTTCAGTTCTTTAATATCCTGATATGCATATCCTTCTAATACTAGTCTCCCTGTGGTGAAGAGAAGTCTGTCTTAGTGTAGTTTTGTTTGGAGGTTACAGCTGAGAATGCCTCCTCTGTTTCAGAAAGCATACCATTTAAACACCAGTGGGTGCAGGAGACCCTCACTTTCTTGTTTGTTTTCTAGGGGTAGCATTAGTTTTTATAATGCAGTCATGCCCTGATATATGATCTGTTGGGAAGATGAGAATTGGCCAGTTGTTTAAGAAGCATGAAGCTAATTTTGCTTGTTTTGTAGCCCACAAATTCAGTAATTTGTCGCAGAGTGCAGAGCTAACCTTCCTGATAGAGAATGTTGAATTCACTGAATCTTTTCTCCCATTTTATCTGAATTCCAAGTCAAGAACTTGAGACCTCTTAAATAAACAACTGTATTGTTCTGTACTTTCCATAGACTACAGTTGATTAGTTCATAGGGGTGGAGTATAACTGGAATAATCAGTACTAATTTGGGCATGAGTTTGAACCTCTCTTCTTCTCCGATAACTGTTTTACACAATAGTGTCTTATTTAGCATAAAAGTGTGAGTGAATTCATAGAAATATTTTCTCCTTAGTGTAAAAAACAAGAAATTCTTATTATTTGGTGAGAAATCATGGCTTTGTTTGCAGGATGTTATGATTTTAAGAAAACTACTAGAGCTGTATTCTTTTTTTTTTTTTTTCAGGTACTTTTTATACTACAGTCTTTTTTAAAAATGTATTCTGTTTTCTGTGTATCTGTACCATACTCCAAGCATGTAGCTTTGTAATAGTATTAAGAATGTGACTGAGTAGATGAATCAATTTTATTTTCCATGCACAGGCTGTTTCCTTTTTCAATGTGTCCAATTAAAATGTGTTACAGCTTTCATAGTGAATTTTTCAGTGTAATATTTGAAGGATGAGAGACAGCTGGACTGAAACAGTTGTTTTCTGTGAAAGTTTCAGGAATGACTGAAATCTACTTTAAAATTACTTGCATTTATTTTTCTCCACCATTAATTTCTAACTAAGGGCACTGAAAAACTGAAGTTTTGTAGTTAACCAAAGCATTTTGACGTTATGAAATTTTATAGTAAGCCAAATGCATTCATAATGTTAAGCACTGCCTGAGTACCACCTTCTGTGTGTTTCCAGTTCCCTTTCTTCCTTATGTGTTCCAGCTCCTGGCAATTCAATAGGATCCTTAAAAACCAGTGGTGCAGGAGACCCTCACTTTCTTGTTTGTTTTCTAGGGGTAGCATTAGTTTTTATAATGCAGTCATGCCCTGATATATGATCTGTTGGGAAGATGAGAATTGGCCAGTTGTTTAAGAAGCATGAAGCTAATTTTGCTTGTTTTGTAGCCCACAAATTCAGTAATTTGTCGCAGAGTGCAGAGCTAACCTTCCTGATAGAGAATGTTGAATTCACTGAATCTTTTCTCCCATTTTATCTGAATTCCAAGTCAAGAACTTGAGACCTCTTAAATAAACAACTGTATTGTTCTGTACTTTCCATAGACTACAGTTGATTAGTTCATAGGGGTGGAGTATAACTGGAATAATCAGTACTAATTTGGGCATGAGTTTGAACCTCTCTTCTTCTCCGATAACTGTTTTACACAATAGTGTCTTATTTAGCCTAAAAGTGTGAGTGAATTCATAGAAATATTTTCTCCTTAGTGTAAAAAACAAGAAATTCTTATTATTTGGTGAGAAATCATGGCTTTGTTTGCAGGATGTTATGATTTTAAGAAAACTACTAGAGCTGTATTCTTTTTTTTTTTTTTTCAGGTACTTTTTATACTACAGTCTTTTTTAAAAATGTATTCCGTTTTCTGTGTATCTGTACCATACTCCAAGCATGTAGCTTTGTAATAGTATTAAGAATGTGACTGAGTAGATGAATCAATTTTATTTTCCATGCACAGGCTGTTTCCTTTTTCAATGTGTCCAATTAAAATGTGTTACAGCTTTCATAGTGAATTTTTCAGTGTAATATTTGAAGGATGAGAGACAGCTGGACTGAAACAGTTGTTTTCTGTGAAAGTTTCAGGAATGACTGAAATCTACTTTAAAATTACTTGCATTTATTTTTCTCCACCATTAATTTCTAACTAAGGGCACTGAAAAACTGAAGTTTTGTAGTTAACCAAAGCATTTTGACGTTATGAAATTTTATAGTAAGCCAAATGCATTCATAATGTTAAGCACTGCCTGAGTACCACCTTCTGTGTGTTTCCAGTTCCCTTTCTTCCTTATGTGTTCCAGCTCCCTGGCAATTCAATAGGATCATGCATTTGAGTTCCAGAGAATAGAGTGTGGCTGGAAGTGACTTTTGTCTTTTCAAGCCTGTGCTTGTGAGACTCTTCTTTATGGCCTCCATGTTGTTTGTTGCACATGCTGAGGAGGAAGAAGCCTTAGCAGATGGTTGGTCAGGGCACCTCAGTGACTCTGTGGAGCAGAATTACCCTCTCTCCTCCACGTACTGTGATATGGATGAGAAGTCAATGTTTGCAGTGTTAAACTCCTGAAAGCTCATGTAAGAACTGATACCAACACGTATATGGTCCTCGGCCCTCTTGGGACCTTAGACTCAGAGCTGTGTGCTCTGGAGGAAATAAGATTTGGTGAAAACAAGATGCTATCTCTGCCAGAGATAACTTGCCAATGTTTTTAGGCATGGATGTTTTATGTGCTTTAAATGAACATTCTGTGTGTCTTACATGATCCCAGATGTTTCCTAACCCTGCAAAGAGATGTAAATTGTATACTCACTAGGAATTCTTGGGAAAGTCCAGCATAGAAGGCATTTCAGTTCATTCAAAATCATGAATACTTTCTGCAGCAGATGATTAACACTGGTGATTGTACTGTTTCATCGCCAGCTTACTGGAACGAGCTGTAATGCAGCTTGGCAACTGTCAACAGCTATCAGAAACCATTTCAAATAATTTACTGATTAGAGATAAGTTATTAATTTGTGCCCAGCTTTTCTACTCTGTGAATGCTGAGGTGGATTTTGTAATAGTATTAAGAATGTGACTGATGTAATCAATTTTATTTTCCATGCACAGGCTGTTTCCGTTTTCAGTGTGTCCAATTAAAATGTGTTAGAGCTTTCGTAGTGAATTTTTCGGTGTAATATTTGAAGGATGAGAGACAGCTGGACTGAAACAGTTGTTTTCTGTGAAAGTTTCAGGAATGACTGAAATCTACTTTAAAATTACTTGCATTTATTTTTCTCCACCATTAATTTCTAACTAAGGGCACTGAAAAACTGAAGTTTTGTAGTTAACCAAAGCATTTTGACGTTATGAAATTTTATAGTAAGCCAAATGCATTCATAATGTTAAGCACTGCCTGAGTACCACCTTCTGTGTGTTTCCAGTTCCCTTTCTTCCTTATGTGTTCCAGCTCCCTGGCAATTCAATAGGATCATGCATTTGAGTTCCAGAGAATAGAGTGTGGCTGGAAGTGACTTTTGTCTTTTCAAGCCTGTGCTTGTGAGACTCTTCTTTATGGCCTCCATGTTGTTTGTTGCACATGCTGAGGAGGAAGAAGCCTTAGCAGATGGTTGGTCAGGGCACCTCAGTGACTCTGTGGAGCAGAATTACCCTCTCTCCTCCACGTACTGTGATATGGATGAGAAGTCAATGTTTGCAGTGTTAAACTCCTGAAAGCTCATGTAAGAACTGATACCAACACGTATATGGTCCTCGGCCCTCTTGGGACCTTAGACTCAGAGCTGTGTGCTCTGGAGGAAATAAGATTTGGTGAAAACAAGATGCTATCTCTGCCAGAGATAACTTGCCAATGTTTTTAGGCATGGATGTTTTATGTGCTTTAAATGAACATTCTGTGTGTCTTACATGATCCCAGATGTTTCCTAACCCTGCAAAGAGATGTAAATTGTATACTCACTAGGAATTCTTGGGAAAGTCCAGCATAGAAGGCATTTCAGTTCATTCAAAATCATGAATACTTTCTGCAGCAGATGATTAACACTGGTGATTGTACTGTTTCATCGCCAGCTTACTGGAACGAGCTGTAATGCAGCTTGGCAACTGTCAACAGCTATCAGAAACCATTTCAAATAATTTACTGATTAGAGATAAGTTATTAATTTGTGCCCAGCTTTTCTACTCTGTGAATGCTGAGGTGGATTTTTGCCTCTTAAATATGGTAATGGATTTTCCTTTGCATGCAAATGATTATTTATAAACTAAAATTCCTTTTCCTCAATGATCAACTTTCAAATGCCTTTAATGGATGACACTTTAAAAAAATGCCGTCATGCGGTTCGCAGAAGCTTGTTTGAGATTTAGGTTTTTTTAAAAAACTCAATTTGCCTGAAGTGAAGCTCCATCTTTGGTGTTTTAGGAAGCAACGGAAGGACATTAAATTTCTCCTCCTTACTCTCTTATCTAAGTGTTTAATTAGTACATTTTCTTCCAGGAAGAGACTGTTCTTTCTCTGTTTCCAGATCAAACAGTTGCCTTCTTAAGACTTTGGTGATGATAATGATAATATGATTCAGTGGATATCAAAGGCCAGGGGCCTATCTTCTCTTTAAAAAATTGGTTGTTTGGCTTTGGCTGGTATATATTTAATTTCATTTAGGTGCTTTGGGTTTGCTTAAATACTAGATTCTGGATCTAATTCTATCAACTTTCTTGCTAAGTGATATCAAATAAATCCCTTAACTGCCCTCCTTTCTCATTCATTCATACCTATAACAGGGAAAGTTAGGAAGCCCTTTACAAAAGGTCTGTGATCCACAGATAATTTTTTAAAAAGTTTTTGCATGGTAGGTAGTACCTTTACCCTTGGTGTCTGTAATCCTAGGGGTGAGAATAAGTTCTTTTTTAAAATATAATTTTATGTATTTTTTTTTTTTGGCTATGCTGAGTCTTCTCTGGTGAGCAGGATTTTCTCTAGTTGCAGAGTGGAGGCTAGTCTCTAATGGCATTGCACATGCTGCTCATTGTGGTGACTGCGTTTGTTGCAGAACACAGGCTTCAGTAGTCCCAGCTCCCAGGCTCTAGAGCACAGGCTTAGTAGTTGTGGTGCTTGGACTCAGTTGCTCTATGGCATATGCGACCTTATCAGACCAGGGATCAAACCAATGTCTCCTATATTGGCAGGTGGATTCTTTCCTATTGAATCACCTTGAAACCCCTTCAGGAAATGGGGAGATTGCAAAATAATTCTCAAAGTGTTAAGTTCTGGATATATCGAAATTTTTTTAACATTTATTTATGAGAAACTTATTTTCATTGTAAAGTTTAAGTAGAATTTTGAAATCCCCCAGGAGAAATTATTCTCTTTGGGTCTACATATATCTGTGCAGTGACATTCTTACAAATATTCTTCAGGACCAACTGTAGAAATTCTTAAAAATATAATTGTCTATTCAGATTACACACCTTTCCTTTCTGGTTTTGGAATGGACAAATATATAGCTCAATGAAATTATATTGCGTGTGTGGAAATTGATTCTTTACTCTTACCTACCTTATTAAGCATGCAAATTGCTTTCTTTTCAGTAGATGCTTTTAAAATAAATTATAGCTAATCAAATGTGTCACATTGTTTCCTTTAAATGGTTCAGTGTATATGCCAGCACAGCAAAGGAAGAAATCATTCTGGTTATCCGTTACTGAAGACAGAAGTTGATTGGTTCAAAAATGAATTTGCATCTACATGAACTGATATTTACAAACTGATGTGTAGCTGAGTAGGAATCACAGTTGTGTCTAAAAGAGATGATTGCTTTTGAATATATGGTGAAATGTTAGATTATCACAGTTGTTAAACTGAAAAAATATTGGCTAACTATTGCTTCCTAGTGTACGTACATGCTCAATCAGGGCATTTCTGTGAAATTCAAACAGAATTTCATGAACTTACTGCCAATAATGACTGTTAACCAGAGCAAAATGAGTGGGCTAAATAATGTAAATTAAAGGGTAATGTATCTGTTTACTAATTGTTTTTTTTTTTCCCCCATGGCAGACATTTTCACTGGTTTATAGAGTATGCCACACTGGTGCTAAAACAAGTATTTACAGTTCAGTTATGTTGCCATAGCAGTGGAAGATCTGTTAGGTCTTAATTCAGTCCTTCTAAAATATAATCAGTATATTCTTTTCTGTTGGTGTTTGTATTTCAGTATGGCAGTGCTAATGTTGGCCTTATCAGTTTATAAGCAGTTCTGCTTAGTTTTTCTAATTCTGTGCTTATAAGTGAGATTTCCTTTAAGTCATGACTATAGAATCCTCCCTTAGAGCCTGAACTGTTTCTAGCTATGCCACCTACTCCTCTGGTATTTATTTCTATGCCTTTTTTTAGAAAGCTGACAATTTGGTTGCTTTATATGTGGTAATTCCACAGTTGGGCTTCCCTGGTGGTTTAGTGGTAAACTTACCTTACTTTTACTATATCTGTGCAGTGACATTCTTACAAATATTCTTCAGGACCAACTGTAGAAATTCTTAAAAATATAATTGTCTATTCAGATTACACACCTTTCCTTTCTGGTTTTGGAATGGACAAATATATAGCTCAATGAAATTATATTGCGTGTGTGGAAATTGATTCTTTACTCTTACCTACCTTATTAAGCATGCAAATTGCTTTCTTTTCAGTAGATGCTTTTAAAATAAATTATAGCTAATCAAATGTGTCACATTGTTTCCTTTAAATGGTTCAGTGTATATGCCAGCACAGCAAAGGAAGAAATCATTCTGGTTATCCGTTACTGAAGACAGAAGTTGATTGGTTCAAAAATGAATTTGCATCTACATGAACTGATATTTACAAACTGATGTGTAGCTGAGTAGGAATCACAGTTGTGTCTAAAAGAGATGATTGCTTTTGAATATATGGTGAAATGTTAGATTATCACAGTTGTTAAACTGAAAAAATATTGGCTAACTATTGCTTCCTAGTGTACGTACATGCTCAATCAGGGCATTTCTGTGAAATTCAAACAGAATTTCATGAACTTACTGCCAATAATGACTGTTAACCAGAGCAAAATGAGTGGGCTAAATAATGTAAATTAAAGGGTAATGTATCTGTTTACTAATTGTTTTTTTTTTTCCCCCATGGCAGACATTTTCACTGGTTTATAGAGTATGCCACACTGGTGCTAAAACAAGTATTTACAGTTCAGTTATGTTGCCATAGCAGTGGAAGATCTGTTAGGTCTTAATTCAGTCCTTCTAAAATATAATCAGTATATTCTTTTCTGTTGGTGTTTGTATTTCAGTATGGCAGTGCTAATGTTGGCCTTATCAGTTTATAAGCAGTTCTGCTTAGTTTTTCTAATTCTGTGCTTATAAGTGAGATTTCCTTTAAGTCATGACTATAGAATCCTCCCTTAGAGCCTGAACTGTTTCTAGCTATGCCACCTACTCCTCTGGTATTTATTTCTATGCCTTTTTTTAGAAAGCTGACAATTTGGTTGCTTTATATGTGGTAATTCCACAGTTGGGCTTCCCTGGTGGTTTAGTGGTAAAGAACCAGCCTGCCAGTGCGAGAGATGCAGGTTTGATCCCTGAATCAGGGCGATCCCCTGGAGTATAAAACGACAACCCACTCCAGTATTCTTGCTTGGGAAATCTCACGGACAGAGGAGCCTGGTGGCCTACAGTCCATGGGGTCGCAAAAGAGTTGGACAGGACTTAGCTACTAAACATCAACAAGTCTACAGCTATGCGATGTTGATTCAAGTTGTGCCCCTCCCAGCTTAAAAAAATTATTTTACTTAGCTGTGTTTCAAACAGATCTGGGTTTGAAGCTTCACTTTCTCCTTTATTAGGATGTGACTTTGGGAGTATTTTTAAACTTGGAAGTCTAAACTGTACACTAACAGTGAATTTAGGGTACTTTATTAAATGACCTAATTAAGTGCTTGGTACATAAAATATGTTCAGTGAAAATATATTGAATGAAAGAAGTACACATAAACTTTCATTAGCTGCCTTTCAAGCTTTATTTATTTTCTGCTTTTATAAACATGTGTTTCCTGATATGAGTACTTCAGATTTGATTTCAGTATCTGAGAGGCTGTTTTTTCTCATTTAACCACATTGATTAGAGCCAGTGATGTCTGTATATTGCCAATGATGTCTCAATTAAAAATATCCACTGGGAACAAAGCTCCATTTAATAAAGCTGGCTTAGGCACAATGATCGCTGAGAAAGTCCCCTTTGCCCAGTGCAGAAAAACCCTAAGTGTGTTGTTTGTAAGCAGATCTTTATGGGGACTCGCTGGGTGCTGGATATTCTCCAAGAAGGGCAGTACCACCAGGGGTGGTTCCGGTTGGTCACATCTAAGTGCAGGAAGCAGTCATGGTCTCTGGATCATCTCTCTCCCCATGCTTGTAGGTCCGTTCCAAGGGGTGGAGGCCGAATCTGCATGCAGAAGGCAGGACTCCTTTCTTTGGAGGCAAAGGACGGAAATGCACTGGGAGGAAATTCACATCTTAGAATAATAATACATTCCTGCTTCTGTTATTTCTTTCTGTGGAATTACACCAGAGGAGTGTGTCATGGAAACTACTTTCCCATGGATAGTTTAAGGACAAAGTAATCGCCAAACGAGAAAATGCAGGGGAAAGGATGGGGAGAATAAATTAGGAGTTTGGAATTGATTGACATACATACATTACTGTCTGTAAAACTGATAATCAACAAGGCCCCTTGCTGTTATAGAACAGGGAGTTCTAGTCAGTATTCTGTAATAACCAATAGTGGGAAAGAATCTGAAAAAGAATGGGCATATGTGCATGTGGGAAAAGAAAGGACAGGGTAATCCCATGCTACAGTGGCATTTATAGTCATAAATCAAAACCATCTCACATTTCTCAGGGCCTTTGAAAGCTGTAAGAGAAACAGGCACTTCCTTTGTAGGAGTAGTTTTGTGAATGCAGAGCATCACCCTGTTAATGGTTTTGGTAACCATTTTATCCTCAGCTCGCTATCAGCAGGGCTACAGAATTTTTTATGACCACTTACGCCTTTTGTAAAGAGCATTTGAGCTACTTCCTTGTACAAAGAACTGTAGGCACATTTGGACACGCTGTGAGTCAGCAGGAACTCCCTGCTTTTTTTTCTCTGATATGAGTACATTTGATTTCAGTATCTGAGAGGCTGTTTTTTCTCATTTAACCACATTGATTAGAGCCAGTGATGTCTGTATATTGCCAATGATGTCTCAATTAAAAATATCCACTGGGAACAAAGCTCCATTTAATAAAGCTGGCTTAGGCACAATGATCGCTGAGAAAGTCCCCTTTGCCCAGTGCAGAAAAACCCTAAGTGTGTTGTTTGTAAGCAGATCTTTATGGGGACTCGCTGGGTGCTGGATATTCTCCAAGAAGGGCAGTACCACCAGGGGTGGTTCCGGTTGGTCACATCTAAGTGCAGGAAGCAGTCATGGTCTCTGGATCATCTCTCTCCCCATGCTTGTAGGTCCGTTCCAAGGGGTGGAGGCCGAATCTGCATGCAGAAGGCAGGACTCCTTTCTTTGGAGGCAAAGGACGGAAATGCACTGGGAGGAAATTCACATCTTAGAATAATAATACATTCCTGCTTCTGTTATTTCTTTCTGTGGAATTACACCAGAGGAGTGTGTCATGGAAACTACTTTCCCATGGATAGTTTAAGGACAAAGTAATCGCCAAACGAGAAAATGCAGGGGAAAGGATGGGGAGAATAAATTAGGAGTTTGGAATTGATTGACATACATACATTACTGTCTGTAAAACTGATAATCAACAAGGCCCCTTGCTGTTATAGAACAGGGAGTTCTAGTCAGTATTCTGTAATAACCAATAGTGGGAAAGAATCTGAAAAAGAATGGGCATATGTGCATGTGGGAAAAGAAAGGACAGGGTAATCCCATGCTACAGTGGCATTTATAGTCATAAATCAAAACCATCTCACATTTCTCAGGGCCTTTGAAAACTGTAAGAGAAACAGGCACTTCCTTTGTAGGAGTAGTTTTGTGAATGCAGAGCATCACCCTGTTAATGGTTTTGGTAACCATTTTATCCTCAGCTCGCTATCAGCAGGGCTACAGAATTTTTTATGACCACTTACGCCTTTTGTAAAGAGCATTTGAGCTACTTCCTTGTACAAAGAACTGTAGGCACATTTGGACACGCTGTGAGTCAGCTCTCGCTCTCAGGTGCCAACTACTCCCGTCTGCTTGCCTGGTCCCTGCGCCCACTTCTCCTTCCCGTTGGGCTTGGCTTCCTCTGAAAAAGGTGAACACTAAGCCACTCACGCTCTATTCCTCTTTTCATGTGTGGATGTGTAGATACTATGTCAAACACTTTGATCAAATGTGTTACAATGGCAGATGTGGATAATATTTCTAAAAAGTAAAACACTTGAGTTTATCTTCATTACTTGTAGCTTGTATTCAGTTCTTTTCAGCAACTTGTTTTAAGGTTGGCTGTGATTTGCACCTTCCACTGTTCCATGGGCTACAGTTACTGGAGGTGTACAGATGAATAAATGCAGTTGTTGCCCATGAAGAGATTTGGGTTCTACGCTTGGTTGGGAAGCTAAAACTGAAAATTTTGAAGAATGAGGGTGGTGCATTTAAAGTCCTCCAATTCCTTTGTTGTTGTTCAGTTGCTAAGTCATATCTAACTCTTTGTGACCCCATGGACTGCAGTCACACCAGGCTTCTTTATTCTCCACTTTCTCCCAGAGCTTGCTCAAACTCCTGTCCTCTGAATCAGTGATGCCATCCAACCATCTCATCCTCTGTCAACCCCCTTCTCTTCCTGCTCTCAATCTTCCAAGCATCAGGGACTTTTCCAATGATCTCTTCACATCAGGTGGCCAGAAGTATTGGAGTTTCAGCTTCACCATCAGTCCTTCCTGTGAATATTCAGGGTTAATTGCCTGTAGGATTGACTGATTAGATCTGATTTTCCTTTGCTCATCCACAAATTTCTGCCCAGTTATCACTTTGTCTGGGAAACTTCCCTTCCCCCACACCATAGGCAAGTCATGTGCCCCTGTTTTATGCTCCAATTTATGAGGTAGTCTTTCCTAAAGGGCATTTATCATAACTAATTTTATCTATTTGGGTGCTATTTTCATTGTGTTTTCCTTCCAGAGTTCAGGGATCCTATCTATTTTAATTCAGTTATGTTGGCACAGAGTAGGTGCTCAATAATCATTTACTCCATACTTGGTTGAATGAATGCTGAGTTCTGACTATTAATGGCCGGTGAGAACTAATTATCAAATTCAGTTTCTTCTTATTTCTTTTCACTCTAAGTGTGAATGTCATTTCTCTCAAGGGCTTAGTATTTTTCGTGTTTATAAAGCCTTTCTTTGCTTTTAGTCATTATGGTATAATCACTTTGAATTGCTTTCTCAGAGTCATGTTTGTGACTGGTAGAATGGGTTAAGATTATTTGAGTGCTTTATTTAAGTGGATGCATATTTGAGAACGAACACTTGGGGTAGACATGACCATTTCCTGCATTCATTAGTTCTTTGCTATTGTTTCAGGCAGAAGTAAGTTAAGGCTTAAGTATTTTCCTTTAAATTCTAATGAGTAGTTCTAAGCCATTATCTTGTTTCCTTTGTTAAATCACAACATCTAGTGAAGAAGCTTCATTGATGTTTTTGTGATTCTAGAAAGCAGAGTGGGTGTAGGTGATGAATGGATGCTATTGAAGTAGGCTGACGCAAAAGTGAATTTTGACATATCTAGGAACTGACTTACATAAAGTGAGTCTGTTGATCTTAACGTTTTGAGTTCTGATCAACTTTTGTTGTTTTGATATTCTCATACAGTCTTTTAAGATTGACCTCACTCTTGTATTCTTTTTCCTCTCTACTATTCTGAGTACAATTTTAATTGGTGATTATCTCAGCTTCACTTTTTTGCAGGTTGTCACACTGTCTATTTTTATGTCAGGCCTTGTTTTTTTCGGAATTGTGCTTTCAGAGTTAAGGTCCTATGGTTTTCTCAGTTCTTAAAGAACTACACAGATTTGTGTTTTTCTTTTCTTTTTGGCATCCATATGGGACTTTCGATTACACCCTTTTTGTAATTAGTTGTCTTTTCTTTCTTGAGAATGCCTGATGTAGAAATAGTTCTGAAAGAGAATGAAGGTTAACATTTGAATATTTTTAATAATTTAATATCAGGGAATTGAAGTATTTTTGAATTGATAGCTTCTCCAGCAAAGTTTTAAAACATTTTGGAAATTTATAAGATACGATTTTGATAGCACTCAAGATGAAATTTTATATGGAGTATTTTAGAATTTTTCATATACTTTCATATCGGAGACACATATGTTACTTTGAAAAATATTTACTGGGATGAGACAAAAGTTTTTCATTTATATAGAAAGAAGTAGCCAAAGCTCATTTTCTGTTCAGACTGACTGAAGATTTAAACTTTTTTTCTAATAAGTGTACTTAACTGTGTGATATTAATGTTTTTATATCTCAGTCTTGCAATATACATATAAATGTGCAGTTGTTGGAAATTACCCCTGTTCTGAAGTGAAAATCTCATTCATTTAAAAAAAAATCGACCAATTTTTGCTCTCATTGCTTTAACAGCTGTGAACTAACTAAAAAGTTTTCAGCAGTCATCTTATTATTATAGAATCTTTGCTTTGATAACTAATACAGATTTGCAGAATTGATGCCAGATAGAATTGTACGTGATCTCCATTCACAAAGAGTGCTTTGCCTGAAGAAGCTTCATTGATGTTTTGTGATTCTAGAAAGCAGAGTGGGTGTAGGTGATGAATGGATGCTATTGAAGTAGGCTGACAAAGTGAATTTTGACATATCTAGGAACTGACTTACATAAAGTGAGTCTGTTGATCTTAACGTTTTGAGTTCTGATCAACTTTTGTTGTTTTGATATTCTCATACAGTCTTTTAAGATTGACCTCACTCTTGTATTCTTTTTCCTCTCTACTATTCTGAGTACAATTTTAATTGGTGATTATCTCAGCTTCACTTTTTTGCAGGTTGTCACACTGTCTATTTTTATGTCAGGCCTTGTTTTTTTCGGAATTGTGCTTTCAGAGTTAAGGTCCTATGGTTTTCTCAGTTCTTAAAGAACTACACAGATTTGTGTTTTTCTTTTCTTTTTGGCATCCATATGGGACTTTCGATTACACCCTTTTTGTAATTAGTTGTCTTTTCTTTCTTGAGAATGCCTGATGTAGAAATAGTTCTGAAAGAGAATGAAGGTTAACATTTGAATATTTTTAATAATTTAATATCAGGGAATTGAAGTATTTTTGAATTGATAGCTTCTCCAGCAAAGTTTTAAAACATTTTGGAAATTTATAAGATACGATTTTGATAGCACTCAAGATGAAATTTTATATGGAGTATTTTAGAATTTTTCATATACTTTCATATCGGAGACACATATGTTACTTTGAAAAATATTTACTGGGATGAGACAAAAGTTTTTCATTTATATAGAAAGAAGTAGCCAAAGCTCATTTTCTGTTCAGACTGACTGAAGATTTAAACTTTTTTTCTAATAAGTGTACTTAACTGTGTGATATTAATGTTTTTATATCTCAGTCTTGCAATATACATATAAATGTGCAGTTGTTGGAAATTACCCCTGTTCTGAAGTGAAAATCTCATTCATTTAAAAAAAAATCGACCAATTTTTGCTCTCATTGCTTTAACAGCTGTGAACTAACTAAAAAGTTTCAGCAGTCATCTTATTATTATAGAATCTTTGCTTTGATAACTAATACAGATTTGCAGAATTGATGCCAGATAGAATTGTACGTGATCTCCATTCACAAAGATTGCTTTGCCGAGGAAACAATATACAGAGGAATCACAAATTTTTCTTCACATTTGGCTGTTGAATACACTTTATGATTTGTTTAAATTGAATGGCTTATGACTTGGAGCAAGAGCTGGTGTTCTGCTACATATAATATAAATATTACATATAATGTTAATAAATACATTGTATATATAAATGTTAATAAATATGTTGTATAGATTCAATTCCGTAATTGTGAAAAATGATGAAATTTAAAGAAAGGCATCAGGACCAAAGAAAACCAAAGTTTGGGATCAACTGCTATGTAAGTAAGGGCATACTGATAGACCTCTCTGGGCCTAAATTCCCTTATCTATTAAATGAGAGACCCAGATAGATGGTCCATTTTTATAACTGTAATTCTATGAGTGTTATGGGAGTAAATTTTATTTCTCTTTTCAGTTCAGAAAGTGAACTCTTTTTGAATTATTTCTTTTCAGTTAGGTATGAATATCTCCTGCAGGCATCTTCCATCCATCTTTCCAGATTAGCTGTCTCGAATGTTTTCCGTTCCTTTTCTTTCCGATAAATTTGGACTCTGTCTTGACACTGGTGACAACTTCAGTATCCTTCTTGTCACCTTGCAGATTTTAAACATAAAACTCCTCATTGCTTTTAAAAGGCGAGCGAGGGAAAGTATGCATTAGTACTAGGAAGCTTGGCCTGAAGTATTTCCTAGCTTTAAAAAATTTTTCGTATCTTGAACAGGATTTATTTTAGAATGTAAAATGTGAGAAGAAAGAAGCTAGATGGATTTGAGAATGCATTTATGGTCAAATAAACATTTCAGATACTTTCTGAAAGCAAACATGGATGAAAATATATTAACAAAGGTATGAAGAAGTGTTTTGTCTCCTACTAATTAGAGCAAGCACCTGGCTATATTTCCTCTTTTAAGACTGAAATAGATTTTTTAAAAACGTACAATTTTGAGTCAGCACAGATCAAAGATGGATTTTAACTGGATTTTGTTTGGTCTTGGTTATATCAATATTTTTCTGTCAACCTCTACCATTTTATAAAGTCACAAACTTTTATATCTTGAAAAAAATGCTGATATGACAGAACTGAGTTATGTGTGGATTATTAAGCAGTACTTCAGCAAATGAAATTCTTAGTCATTGACAAAAATCATTGATTTTTTGTTATATTTTAAATGATTTCCTTTGAAAATAATTTATACTTTTAGAATATTAATACATTCTCTTGTTATGATGATCAAAGGTGAAATACAACAGATGAACAAATAGCTGTATAAATTTAGAAGCCAAGATGCAACCTGTGAGGGAAAGGGTACCTGGTGAGGGAAAGAACTTATTACTTTGGGACTGTGACTTTATTCTGTCGATTCTATGTTTAGGAATACTTGGAGGAAGATGATTAAATCTTGTTGCAAAATAATCAGAAGTTTCTTGCCATAAGGAAGCTCAGGGTGCAAAATCACAAGCGGCCAAAAGATTTTTAAGAGAAGACTGTCAGAAAATCCGATTCTGCTTCTGGTTCCACATGGAATTGAATGACTCCCTATATATTTCTGTTTCTTTACCTGTAAAATGAAGACGTGCATGAGGTGATTACTGACTTCTGTTCTACTCAAACACTACGAAGTCCAGATCATATTATGAACACTTTTTTTCCCATTTCCAAAACCTTTTTTATCCTTTAGTTGGCCTTCAGAAGTGAAATCAAAACAGACTCTCTACATTTTGAATTTCTTTGTTTAATTGATTTCCTTTCACTCTTCTGTCCAAAAGAATGAGCATGTTCATCACTTGGACTTGAGTCAAATGAACACATAAAATAGAAAATTCATAACATTGTGTGCAGGCGAATAGATCTGGCTCATGTAAATGTGGTAGATGTCTTAAATTTATCTTGGTTGTAAAGAAGAAAGATGTACTTGTTGAACCTTGAATAAAGGCAGCTTTTTTGTCCTTTCCATTTTGAAGATATATTCATCTTGATCTTATGATGGTGGGAAATGTCCATTATCTCTTTTAGGTTGTTTTTGGAGGGGGGTTAGTTATTGGGAAAGCACAATGTATTTTGGATTTTGTTTGGTCTTGGTTATATCAATATTTTTCTGTCAACCTCTACCATTTTATAAAGTCACAAACTTTTATATCTTGAAAAAAATGCTGATATGACAGAACTGAGTTATGTGTGATTATTAAGCAGTACTTCAGCAAATGAAATTCTTAGTCATTGACAAAAATCATTGATTTTTTGTTATATTTTAAATGATTTCCTTTGAAAATAATTTATACTTTTAGAATATTAATACATTCTCTTGTTATGATGATCAAAGGTGAAATACAACAGATGAACAAATAGCTGTATAAATTTAGAAGCCAAGATGCAACCTGTGAGGGAAAGGGTACCTGGTGAGGGAAAGAACTTATTACTTTGGGACTGTGACTTTATTCTGTCGATTCTATGTTTAGGAATACTTGGAGGAAGATGATTAAATCTTGTTGCAAAATAATCAGAAGTTTCTTGCCATAAGGAAGCTCAGGGTGCAAAATCACAAGCGGCCAAAAGATTTTTAAGAGAAGACTGTCAGAAAATCCGATTCTGCTTCTGGTTCCACATGGAATTGAATGACTCCCTATATATTTCTGTTTCTTTACCTGTAAAATGAAGACGTGCATGAGGTGATTACTGACTTCTGTTCTACTCAAACACTACGAAGTCCAGATCATATTATGAACACTTTTTTTCCCATTTCCAAAACCTTTTTTATCCTTTAGTTGGCCTTCAGAAGTGAAATCAAAACAGACTCTCTACATTTTGAATTTCTTTGTTTAATTGATTTCCTTTCACTCTTCTGTCCAAAAGAATGAGCATGTTCATCACTTGGACTTGAGTCAAATGAACACATAAAATAGAAAATTCATAACATTGTGTGCAGGCGAATAGATCTGGCTCATGTAAATGTGGTAGATGTCTTAAATTTATCTTGGTTGTAAAGAAGAAAGATGTACTTGTTGAACCTTGAATAAAGGCAGCTTTTTTGTCCTTTCCATTTTGAAGATATATTCATCTTGATCTTATGATGGTGGGAAATGTCCATTATCTCTTTTAGGTTGTTTTTGGAGGGGGGTTAGTTATTGGGAAAGCACAATGTATAAGACTCAATACTTAGGTATTTATGGGTAGATTTCTTAGTATAATCAGTTATGTGATTGCTTAACAACAAAATATGGTTTTGTGAGTCACCTTATTACATATTAACAGTTGATATATTTCCATTATCCAAATTCATTATTTAGAGTTGCTAAATCTAAGAATTAAAGCAAAATTGTTTCATGAATTTGGCCCATGTTTAGTGACAAACTGATCTGAACTGATATGACATGATTTATACCAGGAACATTCATGCATCTTCCTCCATTATTACTGTTTTTGATGGTGCAGTGTAGAATATGTGCTCTGTTAACCATTCTCAAGTGTGAAAAATTCATAATTTTAGAGTACATCTGGTCACTGTAGATTCAGATAAGAGACAGAGATCTTTATTATTATTAGTTTTCTCAATGGGTTAATATGTGAACAAAACAGTACTGGTTTCTTACTCATTTTTGCTGATAGTGGAAATACAGTGCAATAATTTACACAATAATTTAGTGCTCCCCCCCTAAGAAAGATTGGAATTCAAATCTGGAAAAATAAAATGCATACAGTATGGGAGAGAATCTTAATGACCACAAAGCCTATGGTAGTACTTCTTTATCAAAATTAGTTCATAGTACTTGTGATTTTTTTTTTTTTTAGTACTTGTGATTTTTAAAGTCACTGTTGTTTGCTATAAGTGTAAACAGTGTTTTTGTACAGACTTGATCAACATGGTTAAAAGAAATTCTGGATAGAAATAGTTGATAGGCAGACTGATATTTGCATAAATGCTAATTCATGGACTGCTTTGGAAACTTTCAATATTTTGCTGAATAATTTGGCTTTGAAAGCGAAGTGGTCAGAGTTGTTTTTTAATGACAAATGCAAATGACATATAATAATTTTGATTCAGCAGATTGTGCTTAACAATGATAAGATTAAATTGTGACTAATTTTCACATAATAGTGCTTTTAAATTTCTGATTTATGTTCATAGATGACATTTAAAACTGATGAAGAACTTGCTCCTAACATTAAAGATGGTATCTATTGGACCATCTTGTGGGCAACTAGACTTTTAAAATAAACTGAAAATTCAATGGCTAGTACCATCACTTTTTCAAAACTTGAAGTACAGTTGCTTACAGGTTTATACTGGATCCCCGGGAAAAGGGAATGGCAATCCATTCCAGTATTCTTTATGTTTGTGTGTGTGTGTGCTACTTCAGTTGTGTCCAACTTTTTGCCGCCCTAGGGTCTGTAACTCGCCAGGCTCCTCTTTCCATGGTTTTCTCCAGGCAAGAATACTGGAGTGGATTACCATGCCCTCCTCCAGAGGTTCTTCCTGACCCAGAAATCGAATCCACTTCTTCTGCATTGGCAGGAGGATTCTTTACCACTGAGCCACGTGGGAAGCTGTATATATGTTTAGATTTCAATTAAACTATACCCAGACCAGAGAAGGTAGTTGTTAAATGATTTATGAAATGACATCAATTATTGATTCCCTTACAATTTGTTATGCATAACAAAGGGCTTTTGTCAGTGTCTATGGTAGAACCTAATGACTTTATTATCCGTTTCAGTCTCTTATGCTGTGAGGCTTCATTTTAATATTCAGTGTGATTACTTATTTTCCTACAAAGTCAGATTCTTTACAATTCCCTACATATCTGTTTCTCACATTTGTTCATCTTTTCCTTAAATCTGTGGTACTCATCAATTTCTGATGTATTCTCAAGTGTGATAGTTACCTGCAACAGCCTTCCTTAAGTGGCCTGGTGCTATGAAGGGCATTTCCTTACTTTACTTACACTCTCTAGAGTAACTGAAAAATTTACTAATGAGGAAAAAGAACTTAAATGACAACATTTGTTATGAAAAATCATGTTGGAAAGTCTTGTGGAGGCCTATGAACTAATGATGTTAAATACAAAAATAGGGAAAGAGTTGTGCAAACATGTTTACCATTGAATTTTATCTTTCTTTTTTATGGAGGTTTTATTTCAGATCCCATATGGACATTTATCTTCTTTTCAGTTGGTGTGGGTGAATTTGGTAATAGTTGATGAAGGAGCTCTTGAGTAGAGTTGGGGGCTGGGAAATCTCATAAAGGAAATGTCATCGTTTTCCTTTTCCCTGGCCCTCTTAAGAAAAGGAAGGTCAGAAAGAAAAGAAAAGACCTTTGTTATGATGAGTCTCTAGAAGTAGAGACTCTTGCTCTTCATTTGCTTTGGGCTATCCCTGGATGAGCAAAGTCATCATAACAATCATAAGTATACATGGTCAGTTCTAAATGATAATAGAGGGAGCCATTTAGGTGAATTGTTTGCAGAAATAATCGGAATCATTTCAAACAAGTCACATAGTCCCTAATGTATTTACTACTGTATAAAATTGATTCTCCTTACTATTTCATGTCCTTAGAACTGTGTAATTCCCACCCAGGTTGCGAATGTTTCCAGGACAGCTAGCATACATTTTAAATAATATCTCAGATTGACTGAAAAGACAGCTAATGATCTCTCTCTCATTCTCTCGTGCTCTCTGCTTTGCTCTTCTCTGCATTCTTTGCCCTGAGAAACTTCTTCATTGACTTCCCTGGGTGTCACTTTTTCATCACTTTTTAAAAATAGAAAAGTGACTTTCCATGGATGCTAGAGTTTTCCCATTTTCTTCAGTGAATTCACAGTGCCAAAATCCAGGAGGCCCAGATGCAGACACAGACTCATTCTTGAACCATGCATTGCCTAGAAAGGGAAGCTGAAAGAGTGGGATCTTTCTACCCACCCTAATTTCAAGCCCTAAGAAGATTATGTACAGATTATGTATACAGAACCAAGTGTTAGACAAACTGTATTCTAAAATCTCAATATCGTTGGTATTGCTGTAATGCATTACTACAATAGAAATGTATCATTAGTAGAAGGGTTTGTAGTGATTGGAAGAGCATTCTTATGAGTCAGACTGATGGTGGTGCCTCTTATTTGGTAGTGCTATCATAAGATTCCAGTGTGACTCATGGGAGCTAGCCACACAGAACAGTTTCTGTGATTTATTTAAACGTGTTTGCATGGCTTGCAAATATTGAAATTTCAAGACCTTCATGTGCCCTTTGCTGTTTGTTCAGATTTTATAATCAATATTGCAAATATCAGGTGCAATATTTTCATGATTTTAGGCATGCTGAATTATAGATGAATGTATTTGAACCCTCTGCACATAATATAAACACAGGCAATGTGACTCCTGTGTTCTCTCATTCAAGACTTTATACAATACAATGAAATTCCTCTACAATGATTAGTTTCACGCAGACACATTATAGACTAATTTATATCCCTTAAACTGTTCCATATGTAAAAAAAAAAAGTCTGTAACATGAATGAAAGGCAGTGTTATTCATCTCTCCTAAAATCAGAGTTATAAACAGACTTACTGCATTTTGATGGTTTATCTTTGAATAAAAGACCATTTTAAAACAGGTTTACTGTATAAAATTGATTCTCCTTACTATTTCATGTCCTTAGAACTGTGTAATTCCCACCCAGGTTGCGAATGTTTCCAGGACAGCTAGCATACATTTTAAATAATATCTCAGATTGACTGAAAAGACAGCTAATGATCTCTCTCTCATTCTCTCGTGCTCTCTGCTTTGCTCTTCTCTGCATTCTTTGCCCTGAGAAACTTCTTCATTGACTTCCCTGGGTGTCACTTTTTCATCACTTTTTAAAAATAGAAAAGTGACTTTCCATGGATGCTAGAGTTTTCCCATTTTCTTCAGTGAATTCACAGTGCCAAAATCCAGGAGGCCCAGATGCAGACACAGACTCATTCTTGAACCATGCATTGCCTAGAAAGGGAAGCTGAAAGAGTGGGATCTTTCTACCCACCCTAATTTCAAGCCCTAAGAAGATTATGTACAGATTATGTATACAGAACCAAGTGTTAGACAAACTGTATTCTAAAATCTCAATATCGTTGGTATTGCTGTAATGCATTACTACAATAGAAATGTATCATTAGTAGAAGGGTTTGTAGTGATTGGAAGAGCATTCTTATGAGTCAGACTGATGGTGGTGCCTCTTATTTGGTAGTGCTATCATAAGATTCCAGTGTGACTCATGGGAGCTAGCCACACAGAACAGTTTCTGTGATTTATTTAAACGTGTTTGCATGGCTTGCAAATATTGAAATTTCAAGACCTTCATGTGCCCTTTGCTGTTTGTTCAGATTTTATAATCAATATTGCAAATATCAGGTGCAATATTTTCATGATTTTAGGCATGCTGAATTATAGATGAATGTATTTGAACCCTCTGCACATAATATAAACACAGGCAATGTGACTCCTGTGTTCTCTCATTCAAGACTTTATACAATACAATGAAATTCCTCTACAATGATTAGTTTCACGCAGACACATTATAGACTAATTTATATCCCTTAAACTGTTCCATATGTAAAAAAAAAAAGTCTGTAACATGAATGAAAGGCAGTGTTATTCATCTCTCCTAAAATCAGAGTTATAAACAGACTTACTGCATTTTGATGGTTTATCTTTGATAAGACATAAAACAGGTATTCTACCATATTTTAAGAATGGTGCAGTGGGGGCTTCCCTGGTGGTCCAGTGGGTAAAGAGTTCGCCTTGTAGTGCAAAGGGTGCCAGTTTGATCCCTGGCTCAAAGTGGACAGAATTTATGAAGTTGACTTTATTATTTTAACACCTAAATTAATATGAAATAAAGAAGCCTTCCTTTATGATGCCAAAGCTTCTTTGTTTATATTCACATGATTCAGATGAGAATTGGAGGTACAGATAAGTTTAACTTACTGATATATGTATTTATCAGAAAAAAACTCATTTGCCATGAACAGAACTCAGTGCCATGAACAGAAATCATTTGCATTATGATCAGTTTTTTTTTTTTGCAACTTAACTTTTATCCCTATAGAGTAGAAAAATAGCTGAGATGATCAGAAATCCCTTGGGAATCAGACACTAATTTGCTTGGGCTACCAAACAATGCCCATAGTTCCAGTGGAAAACATTCATAATCCTTTTGACCTGTTTTCATATTTTTGACAGTCTTTTCTTGTAGTCTTCCTTCTATGATAATAATTTCCAAAGGTAATTCTTCATCACAAAAAAACTTCAGCTGGAGTGTTAATTGGCTGTAGAGGCCTTCTTGAGCTTGCAGATCGTGATTTATTGAGATAGAATTTAACTTCTTTCCAGAGCTTTTCATAACAAATCTTAGATTGGAGTTGTAAATAAAGCCTCTATTATTTGCTTCTCTGAGGCTAGAAAAACAAAACCACACACACTACAGCAGATTTCATCTTCACTACCTATGTAATTGGATGAATAGCTGTTTAGTTGAGTCCTGCCAGAAAGTGACCTTTCTCACCCGCTGTAACTCTGGGAATATACTGGCCAAGTAATTTTCTTGGCAGAAATTTGTAGGCATTAGTTCCACATAAAAGTCAATTCTTGTCCCTCAGTAGTTGCTTGTCGTTTCTGATTAAATGAAAATCATTTTGAAATATGGTATTCTTGGGATAGCTTTGGTTTACACAATGGCTTTGTCCAATAATATCCTGGTCAAACAGAAAGGCAGATTCTTGTTTAACCTGTGGAAATAACTGTATGGCCATGAAACCTATGGAGACTCATTAGGAGTTTCTGGTTTCTAGAGGGATCAGTGAGAGTGAGATGCTCTTTCTAAATGTTTCATTTTAATTTATAAAAAACAGTGTCTGCAAAATTGAAAGTCAGGTACAGCTCAAACAGGAAAAAAAAAAAAGAAGGAAGTCTTCATCATCTGTTTGTTAGAAAATAAAATATTGAAGCAGGAACAACGGTATTTCAACAGATCGCTATGATCAAATGTTCCTGATCAGTTTACTCAAATGTATATAATTCTTGTTTCATTGGATCAGTATCCTTGGCCTTCTACTTCCACAGGGAAAATCCACCTGCTGAATTCAGACAAATGTTCAGAACGGGTATTCCGTTGGTAATGGACTCCTTAAACTGCTACTTTTCCTTGGTCAAGCCATCCACATGGTGCTAAATATTTGCTGCTTTTAGAGGCAGTCTTTTAGTTACATATTCACTGGCTTGAGAATGAATTGCATTTGCTAATTGAATATCTAGTAATCAGTTAACTTTGTGATCAAAATATGTCAGATTTAAGTCCATTGCCCTTGTTTTCAAATAATTATACTTTCCACATTAATCTTGTGAGAAGAAATCATTTTTCAAAAGCTTAATGAAGAGTGAAAGGCTAATTGATTTTAGCAAGCACTAGGAAATACTGGTCTACAGTCTGAAAGTCTAGTGTTGCATTGACTCCCAAAGGCTGTGGTCCAGAAAGAAATGAAAAGGGCATATTTGCTTCTCTGAGGCTAGAAAAACAAAACCACACACACTACAGCAGATTTCATCTTCACTACCTATGTAATTGGATGAATAGCTGTTTAGTTGAGTCCTGCCAGAAAGTGACCTTTCTCACCCGCTGTAACTCTGGGAATATACTGGCCAAGTAATTTTCTTGGCAGAAATTTGTAGGCATTAGTTCCACATAAAAGTCAATTCTTGTCCCTCAGTAGTTGCTTGTCGTTTCTGATTAAATGAAAATCATTTTGAAATATGGTATTCTTGGGATAGCTTTGGTTTACACAATGGCTTTGTCCAATAATATCCTGGTCAAACAGAAAGGCAGATTCTTGTTTAACCTGTGGAAATAACTGTATGGCCATGAAACCTATGGAGACTCATTAGGAGTTTCTGGTTTCTAGAGGGATCAGTGAGAGTGAGATGCTCTTTCTAAATGTTTCATTTTAATTTATAAAAAACAGTGTCTGCAAAATTGAAAGTCAGGTACAGCTCAAACAGGAAAAAAAAAAAGAAGGAAGTCTTCATCATCTGTTTGTTAGAAAATAAAATATTGAAGCAGGAACAACGGTATTTCAACAGATCGCTATGATCAAATGTTCCTGATCAGTTTACTCAAATGTATATAATTCTTGTTTCATTGGATCAGTATCCTTGGCCTTCTACTTCCACAGGGAAAATCCACCTGCTGAATTCAGACAAATGTTCAGAACGGGTATTCCGTTGGTAATGGACTCCTTAAACTGCTACTTTTCCTTGGTCAAGCCATCCACATGGTGCTAAATATTTGCTGCTTTTAGAGGCAGTCTTTTAGTTACATATTCACTGGCTTGAGAATGAATTGCATTTGCTAATTGAATATCTAGTAATCAGTTAACTTTGTGATCAAAATATGTCAGATTTAAGTCCATTGCCCTTGTTTTCAAATAATTATACTTTCCACATTAATCTTGTGAGAAGAAATCATTTTTCAAAAGCTTAATGAAGAGTGAAAGGCTAATTGATTTTAGCAAGCACTAGGAAATACTGGTCTACAGTCTGAAAGTCTAGTGTTGCATTGACTCCCAAAGGCTGTGGTCCAGAAAGAAATGAAAAGGGCAGTGGATAGCACTAGAGTGTTCCAAATCAAATTTTACTTACATATAGTATTGAAATAAAATAATAAATCAAACGCCCATGGAAGACCAAAAAAATCATTTAGCCACAAAGAATAAGTGTTATACTCAAAAGAAAATGACCTTGTCTCTGACAAACAAAAATAATAAATTACTTGCAGCTTTCAGTGTATAATATCTAATGTATTACAGTTGCTTTCAGGCCCCATGATCTATGAAAATCATGACTATGACTTAAAACCCTAAATAAATCACCTGTGTATTCTCTACTTTCAAATAATTAGGCCCCAATCATGAAATTAAAATAGCTTGTAGATGTTTACATTAAAATAACTCAAGCAACTTCATAGGTCCATGTTCAGATTGGGATGATTTTGGTGCAAAAGAAACAAAACGAAACTATTTTATGCTGACTGGAACTGTTGAAAGGTTGTTCCTACCATGAAGAGTTTACTGACACTGAAATGTAATTTTATTTCCATCAGGGCTCTGCCTCTGTCTCTGTCCCTGAAAATTTCCAAGGTCTACCTTTCTCTGGTCACCGTGGGTGTTAGGAGTCTCCCGGCAGAAATCATGTCTTATATGCCTCCTCCTCCACAAACAAGTGGAGCAAGTGTCACTTAACTGCTAAGTAAAGGTTCCAAGCTCTACTCAGAAACGAATCCGTCTGCACTAACCACTCATGCCAAGGTATAGGCTAGTGACTTCTCTTTCCTGCTTTAAAGAGAGATAAGCAGTTCTAAACAGCCTGAGAGAAGTGATTGTCTGCAAATTCAAGGGCTTCCTGGCTCAATGGAGAGCTAGGAAGCCTTACGGATGTCTGTTATGGACTCCTGTGTCTGCTCATGCTTAAATTTGGTGGGAGAGGGGGAAGTTGAGAAGCCATTTTCTTTGATCATCTCCTCCCTACCACAAGATGCTTTTCCACGTCACATCTTGTGAGAAGAAATCATTTTCAAAAGCTTAATGAAGAGTGAAAGGCTAATTGATTTTAGCAAGCACTAGGAAATACTGGTCTACAGTCTGAAAGTCTAGTGTTGCATTGACTCCCAAAGGCTGTGGTCCAGAAAGAAATGAAAAGGGCAGTGGATAGCACTAGAGTGTTCCAAATCAAATTTTACTTACATATAGTATTGAAATAAAATAATAAATCAAACGCCCATGGAAGACCAAAAAAATCATTTAGCCACAAAGAATAAGTGTTATACTCAAAAGAAAATGACCTTGTCTCTGACAAACAAAAATAATAAATTACTTGCAGCTTTCAGTGTATAATATCTAATGTATTACAGTTGCTTTCAGGCCCCATGATCTATGAAAATCATGACTATGACTTAAAACCCTAAATAAATCACCTGTGTATTCTCTACTTTCAAATAATTAGGCCCCAATCATGAAATTAAAATAGCTTGTAGATGTTTACATTAAAATAACTCAAGCAACTTCATAGGTCCATGTTCAGATTGGGATGATTTTGGTGCAAAAGAAACAAAAGCGAAACTATTTTATGCTGACTGGAACTGTTGAAAGGTTGTTCCTACCATGAAGAGTTTACTGACACTGAAATGTAATTTTATTTCCATCAGGGCTCTGCCTCTGTCTCTGTCCCTGAAAATTTCCAAGGTCTACCTTTCTCTGGTCACCGTGGGTGTTAGGAGTCTCCCGGCAGAAATCATGTCTTATATGCCTCCTCCTCCACAAACAAGTGGAGCAAGTGTCACTTAACTGCTAAGTAAAGGTTCCAAGCTCTACTCAGAAACGAATCCGTCTGCACTAACCACTCATGCCAAGGTATAGGCTAGTGACTTCTCTTTCCTGCTTTAAAAGAGAGATAAGCAGTTCTAAACAGCCTGAGAGAAGTGATTGTCTGCAAATTCAAGGGCTTCCTGGCTCAATGGAGAGCTAGGAAGCCTTACGGATGTCTGTTATGGACTCCTGTGTCTGCTCATGCTTAAATTTGGTGGGAGAGGGGGAAGTTGAGAAGCCATTTTCTTTGATCATCTCCTCCCTACCACAAGATGCTTTTCCACGTCACATCTTCCATGTAATTGTGTGGACAAGACTAGAAAGTAGATGTTATCTCACCTAACAAAGAAGCAGGAGGAAGTTAGCTAGTTTAGTTTTCTCAGGTTCATGTGACATTCATGCTCTTTCTCTGGCACTCTTCAGGTTGTAAACCAAGTCATATTTGCTAAGCAATGTTGTGGGGAGATTTGAGCTGAAAGATAAAATGATGTATTTTAAGTAAATATTCATCCCACAAATAAGGACAATATTCCTACTAGGTGTTAGGCATATGGTAGGTGCTGAAAAGTCATGGTGAAGAAAGCAGGTGCCTTCTAATTGCACAGATTTCAAGGGGGAAGCAAATGTTAATGTCACATAAATAAATGCATAATTGCAAATGGGGCAAGTGCTCAGTCTTGAGAGATCTGTCCAGGTCTGGGAAGGTTCACCAGAATGCTTTTAGCTAGGAGGTGACTTCTGAGTCTTGAAATCTGAAGGGTGAGAATGAGTTCACAGGGCAAAAAGCAACAGGAAGAGGGAGAGAGAGATAGAGGACGAGGAATGGCAAAGAACTCAGATAGGTTTGTGTGTGTGTGGGGGGGATGGGGGGAGGTTTGGGAGGGAGGGGTGCGGGTGGGCCACTTCTATTGGTCTTTCATTTATCTATTTTCATCCATCTTTGTTCTTTGGCTCGTGTGGGCCTCCCATCGCGGTGGCCTCTGTTGTCGCAGAGCACTGGCTCTGGTCGCATGCGCTCCAGAGCTCCAGCTCGGTAGTTGGACACATCCGTCCAGCCGCTCTGCGGCACGTGGGATCTTCCCAGGTCAGGGATCGAACTGGTGCCCCTTTGCACTGAAAGGCGGTGTCCTTACCCACTGGACCACCAGGGAAGCCCTATAATGTTTTCTTAAAACATGTTTTCCTATCTCTGTAAGGCCTTACTTCAGTTACAGAATTACTCTGTGATATTCAGCTTTTCAGCCTTGATATCCTGTGCAAATCATTTGTAGCAGCTTTAGACTTTAAAACCATTTATATCTTGAACTTAGATGTAAAATGGTGAAGATAAGGGCTTCTACATTTTAGTGAATATTTATCCAAAGAGTATTGAATTAGTTACAGTTACAAACTGTGCAGAGAAGAAAACTCCAGACATTAAACTTTGAGAGAAGAAACATGGAAATTTATAGATATATAAATTTATACATACACATATATATTTATAAGTTTAATGAAGGTTTCAGGTAATATTTATATATAATTAAATTACCTGATGCAAAGAGCCAACTCATTGAAAAAGACCCTGATTCTGAGAAAGACTGAAGACAGGAGGAGAAGGGTTGGCAAAGGATGTGGTAGGTGCTGAAAAGTCATGGTGAAGAAAGCAGGTGCCTTCTAATTGCACAGATTTCAAGGGGGAAGCAAATGTTAATGTCACATAAATAAATGCATAATTGCAAATGGGGCAAGTGCTCAGTCTTGAGAGATCTGTCCAGGTCTGGGAAGGTTCACCAGAATGCTTTTAGCTAGGAGGTGACTTCTGAGTCTTGAAATCTGAAGGGTGAGAATGAGTTCACAGGGCAAAAAGCAACAGGAAGAGGGAGAGAGAGATAGAGGACGAGGAATGGCAAAGAACTCAGATAGGTTTGTGTGTGTGTGTGGGGAGGGAGGGGTGCGGGTGGGCCACTTCTATTGGTCTTTCATTTATCTATTTTCATCCATCTTTGTTCTTTGGCTCGTGTGGGCCTCCCATCGCGGTGGCCTCTGTTGTCGCAGAGCACTGGCTCTGGTCGCATGCGCTCCAGAGCTCCAGCTCGGTAGTTGGACACATCCGTCCAGCCGCTCTGCGGCACGTGGGATCTTCCCAGGTCAGGGATCGAACTGGTGCCCCTTTGCACTGAAAGGCGGTGTCCTTACCCACTGGACCACCAGGGAAGCCCTATAATGTTTTCTTAAAACATGTTTTCCTATCTCTGTAAGGCCTTACTTCAGTTACAGAATTACTCTGTGATATTCAGCTTTTCAGCCTTGATATCCTGTGCAAATCATTTGTAGCAGCTTTAGACTTTAAAACCATTTATATCTTGAACTTAGATGTAAAATGGTGAAGATAAGGGCTTCTACATTTTAGTGAATATTTATCCAAAGAGTATTGAATTAGTTACAGTTACAAACTGTGCAGAGAAGAAAACTCCAGACATTAAACTTTGAGAGAAGAAACATGGAAATTTATAGATATATAAATTTATACATACACATATATATTTATAAGTTTAATGAAGGTTTCAGGTAATATTTATATATAATTAAATTACCTGATGCAAAGAGCCAACTCATTGAAAAAGACCCTGATTCTGAGAAAGACTGAAGACAGGAGGAGAAGGGTTGGCAAAGGATGTGGTGGTTAGATGAATCACTGACATGAGTTTGAGGAAACTTCTGGAGATAGTGGAGGACAGAGGTGCCTAGCTTGTTGCAGTCGATGGGATTGCAAAGGGTTGGACATGACTTAGAAAGACTGAATGACAACAACTTAATGTGACGACTTGGCATGCTCTGTCCACTACTCATGTCTTGTTAGAATTGCACTAGTGACCTGGTTTTGGTTAAGATTAAAGAAAGAGAAGCAGAACTTTATTTAAATAAACTGCATTGAGTAATGCATACTTTTCCTTTCATGGAATATATGATGTCACAAAAAATTCCTCCTCAAACACTTTCTATCCCTCTGCCCACTTTTTTTGTTAGGCAAACTGGCATTCCTTCTCCTATAGGAGTAGGCTAAATAAAGACTTTCACATGTAGTGTTCTCCTGGCAAGTAAACTAGTTAAACTACAGCTTGAAATGCTCACGTTTACCCTTTTGTGAACATAACTGGTGCTTCAATTTCTCAGAGCACAGCAGAGAAATTCCCCTATACCATGTCATTGAATTCCATCTTATACTATCAGGCCTGTTAATAATTTAAGTGTCACACCCTCCTTTTGTAGATTCTAAAATGAAAAGAGAGTACATATGACCTGGGCGTTCATAATCCATGCTGGTTCTGTACATCATGAAAAGCCTGTGAAGAGAATGTGATGAAAAGGCCAAACACGTTTACAGTGGTGTATTGTTGTTCAGTCCCTTAGTTGCATCCAGCTCTTGGCAGCCGCACGGACTGCACCATGCCAGGCATCCCTGTCCTTCATTATCTCCTGATAATGCTCAAACTCATGTCCATTGAGTCAATGATGCCATCCCACTATCTCATCCTCTTTTGCTTCCTTCTCCTCCTGCCTTCAATCTTTCCTAACATTAGAGCGTTTTCCAGTGAGTTGGCTCTTCACATTAGGTGGCCAAAATATTGGAGCTTCAGCTTCAGCATCAATCCTTCCAGTGAATATTCAGGGTTACTTTCCTTTAGGATTGACTGGTGTAATGATCTTGCTGTCTAAGGGACTCTAAAGAGTCTTCTTCAGCACCACATTTAAAAGCATCAGTTCTTCGGTGCTCAGCCTTCTTTATGGCCCAACTCTCACATCCATACATGACTACTGGAAATAACATAGCTTTGACTACACAGACTTCTGTTGGCAAATCGATGTCTTTGCTTTCTAATATACTGCCTGTGTTTGTCATAGCTTTTCTTCCAAGGAGCAAGTGTCTTTTACTTTCATGGCTGCAGTCAGAGTCTACAGTGATTTTGGAGCCCAAGGAGATAAAATCTATCCCTGTTTACACTTTTTCCTCATTTGTTTGCCATGTAGTGATGGAACTGGATGCCATGATCTTGGGTTTTTGAATGTTAAGTTTTAAGATAGCTTTTTCACTTTTCTCTTTCACCCTCATCAAGAGGCTCTTTAGTTCCTCTTTAGATTGTGAAGAGCCTTGGGAGACATGCTAAAGAGTTAGAATATTATTTTGCAGGATCAATATTTATATGGTTTTGAAAACAAGATCCAGACCATAACTTCACTGCAGTCACTCCAGGTGCTTTTTATAGATGCACATTTCCAGGTTCTGCTTCAGATCTACTAAATCAGAATTTCCCTGGTCCAGAAAGTAGCCAAGAGAGCAAAGAGACAACTCATAGGAGAAGACCCTGATGCTGGGGGGAAAAAAAGGCAGATGGAGAAAGGGACGACAGAGGATGAGATTGTTGGATAGCATCACCAATTCAATGGACGTGAGTTTGAACAAACTCCGGCAGATGGTGAAGGACAAGGAAGCCTAGCGTTCTGCAGTCCATGGGGTTGCAAAGAGACAGAGACGCCTAAGTGACTGAACTGAACTGAGAAAGTAACCAAGGGGCTTTTGCCCTGATCTGGCCAAGTGGTAAATTGGTTCCTGGTTCCCTAACAGCAGCTGCTACTCTTATTTGCACTGAATTTCTTGGTATTTAATTTGCTGAGTTGAAAATTCACGTAAAGAAGGCTATGAGTTCTATTTTGTATGTGTTGGGTTTGATTTGCTTCCAGAATATCCTACTGAAAATGTGAGAGAGAAAAAAAATAGAAGCTGGCTGCTTGATTTAGAGATCGGGAATTTTTGAATCTTCTACTTCTAGATGGTAGGAGATTTTCACAGATGTAGTTGAGATTACTCAAGTGAAAAAAATAGAGCAGAAAGCATTCAAATATGAAAACACCATGAAATGTGAACTATCAAAAAAGATTAAGAACACATCAAAAGTAAGTGGGGACTCAAGGAGAAGTGGAGTTCAGGAACCAAGAAAGGAGCATTTCATGATATTTTCATTTTTATTAAATGCATTTGAAAATTCATGTAAGAAAAGGTTTAGAAATTTAAAAAAGACCAATGGTGATCTCAAGAAGTAGAATTTTGGTGGAATACTAGGAGTGGAAGTCAGATTGTAAGGTGCTTGTAAAGCAGATAGCTTGTGAGGACAGGTTAGATTATTCTTTGTATAGATTTAACTTTGAGAAGAAAAGTAAGGTGATTAAAAAAGGGTAGAAGGTAAAGAGAGAGCTTAAACACTGCAACCTTTTCTCTTTCTTCCCTTTCCTTACCATGGAATTCTCCAGGCAAGAATACTGGAGTGGGTAGCCTATTCCTTCTCCTGGGGTCTTCCCAACCCAAGAACTCAACCTGGGGTTAAATGCAGAGGTCTCCTGCATTGCAGGCAGATTCTTTACCAGCTAAGCTACAAGGGAGTCCCCCCTTTCTACACAGTACACATTTATTATGAGGACCAAAACGATATAGATATAAACAAAGAACAGTTTCCTTTCATCCAGTAACTAAGAGATGATAGCTATTAAAGTTTGTCATTATTTTACAAGCCGTGTTTCTATCTGTATGTATTTGTAGTAGACATACCTTTATACATTTTTTTAAAATTTTTGGTCACTTTTATTGGTTTTTATTTATTTATTTTCATCCATCTTTATCCTTTGGCCTGTGTGGGCCTCCCATTGCAGTGATCTCCCTCATGGAAGAGCACCAGCTCTGGGTGCATGCACTCCAGAGTGCCAGCTTGTAATTGGACACACTGGTCCAGCCGCTCCGTGGCATGTGGGATCCCCCTCGACCAGGGATCGAACTGGTGCCCCTACACTGCAGGGCGGTGTCCCTCCCGCTGGACCACCAGGCAAACCCCATTATCCTGAATTTTGTTCTGATATAAAGCAGCTCTGTAGTCATTTAGGAAGATTAGTGCTTGCCAAGTGAAGTGTTTAGTTAACAAACTAATGTATCATTTTAAGGGGCTCCTGATGAAGAGGGAAAGACAAGGGGTTTATCTTTCTTCAATGAAAATGTTTGCAAAAATGGAGATGCCACATTAGAAAAGAAAAAAGCAAACTCAGCCTGTGGAAGCCCACCTTTATACGTTCATAATGAAAATATGTTACAACTGTCTAACTTTTTGTAGGTGCCTTAATGTATCAGAAACATTTAACTCCATTGCATGTTAGTTCACACCATTATTTTTTCATAGTTGGCTGGCATCACATTGTGTGTGTAGTAGTTGGTGTAGTCCCATTATTGGCATTTTGGACTTTGGGGGTATTTTTTTCTTTTTAAATAGTGCTGCCATTAATATCTTTGTGGGAAAATCTTTCTGACTTGCATAATTACATGTTTGATTAATTTCAAATGATGTCATTGTTAGATTAAATTAATAGAGAAAGATACCAAATGAACTGTGGGTTTATGGGACCTATAAATCAGCTAGATATATTAGTCTTAAAAAAAGGAAAGACATTTCCTTTCTGGGCACAAGGACAGCACTATGAGCTGGTAGGTGGTTGGTAGGAGGAACAGTTGAGAGAATACCTTGCGGGAGTAACCACAGGATCATCTGTTGTATCTTGTGTAAATTCTAAAAGTGATCTGATAGGAGAGAGAATATATGTAAAGATTTGGTTTATTGGAGAAACTGCTTTTGATTTTAGAGAATAAAGTAAAAAGGTATTGCTAGTAAAATATTCTTGCTTGCTCTGTCAAAACCTCTGACTGTAACTGAAGAAATAAGAGTTCAGGATCTAGGAGTTTTGAGTTAGAGATGGCAGAAAGTCACAGAATTTGGGGACCCCCTTGTAGAATACAGATATTGAATTCATTTCCTCTGAAAAGTCTGCTCAGTCTAAAATTCTTTCATCTTCAAGTCTGAGTTACCCTCTCTGTTATATTAAAACTGCTTTCTTCCTTTGTGGTTTAGTCCACTAAGTTAAAATGGACCCTTTGCCCACCCCATGGGCTATAGCCTCCCAGGCTCCTCTGTCCATGGGATTTTCCAGGCAAGAATACTGGAGTGGGTTGCTATTTGCTTCTCCAGGGCATCTTCCTGACCCAGGGATAGAATCACGTCTCCTGCATTTGGCAGGTGGATACTCTACCACTGAGCCATCAGGGAAGCCCTTTACCCCCTTCTTATTCTTAAAGAATATTCTTAGATCTGTGAGCATAGGAGCTAGGTCCAAATCCAAACTACTCTTCAGTTCTCTGAAGACATTTCAGAAGGAAGAGAATGGTAATGGAGCAAATGGTGAATTGATACAAGAATGACCCTATGAACGGTTTTAATAATAGGAGTTAACAAATATATGAGCAAAGTCCAAGGTTAGGTAGATACTGGACATCCAAGAAGGTTCTTCCAGGAACTTCTCCAGAGGCTCTTGGCTGTCAGAAGGTATCTTTGGGGATTGATGCTTTTAGAGCTGTAAGAGGAAGAAGCTACCATTTTATCGAAAAAATTAGTGACATTACACAAATAACTTACAGATTCTAGTTTTAAACTTGTGATATTAAAGACCTAGTACTGAGCACTGCATACGGTACATGCCAAACACTTATTGACAGACCTGAATTTTTGTAGCAAAGCACCCCAATGTAATTGTAATTTGGCAGATTCCAAATATCTGAAGGAAATTTTAAGAATAAGAATGCAGAGCTGGCTCCATATTTTTCTTTCTTCTCATGTTCACCCTCTTTCACTTCTCTGGTTTATTTATGTATATATTTTGCCTGCTTTAGCACTTATTATGTAGCTCATATGCTCCACTTATTATCTTATCTATTCAAGCTTGGTTCGTTGTTCTTTTTTTGGCCCTACCTATTAGGTCCTTTAACGAAATAAGAGTTCAGGATCTAGGAGTTTTGAGTTAGAGATGGCAGAAAGTCACAGAATTTGGGGACCCCCTTGTAGAATACAGATATTGAATTCATTTCCTCTGAAAAGTCTGCTCAGTCTAAAATTCTTTCATCTTCAAGTCTGAGTTACCCTCTCTGTTATATTAAAACTGCTTTCTTCCTTTGTGGTTTAGTCCACTAAGTTAAAATGGACCCTTTGCCCACCCCATGGGCTATAGCCTCCCAGGCTCCTCTGTCCATGGGATTTTCCAGGCAAGAATACTGGAGTGGGTTGCTATTTGCTTCTCCAGGGCATCTTCCTGACCCAGGGATAGAATCACGTCTCCTGCATTTGGCAGGTGGATACTCTACCACTGAGCCATCAGGGAAGCCCTTTACCCCCTTCTTATTCTTAAAGAATATTCTTAGATCTGTGAGCATAGGAGCTAGGTCCAAATCCAAACTACTCTTCAGTTCTCTGAAGACATTTCAGAAGGAAGAGAATGGTAATGGAGCAAATGGTGAATTGATACAAGAATGACCCTATGAACGGTTTTAATAATAGGAGTTAACAAATATATGAGCAAAGTCCAAGGTTAGGTAGATACTGGACATCCAAGAAGGTTCTTCCAGGAACTTCTCCAGAGGCTCTTGGCTGTCAGAAGGTATCTTTGGGGATTGATGCTTTTAGAGCTGTAAGAGGAAGAAGCTACCATTTTATCGAAAAAATTAGTGACATTACACAAATAACTTACAGATTCTAGTTTTAAACTTGTGATATTAAAGACCTAGTACTGAGCACTGCATACGGTACATGCCAAACACTTATTGACAGACCTGAATTTTTGTAGCAAAGCACCCCAATGTAATTGTAATTTGGCAGATTCCAAATATCTGAAGGAAATTTTAAGAATAAGAATGCAGAGCTGGCTCCATATTTTTCTTTCTTCTCATGTTCACCCTCTTTCACTTCTCTGGTTTATTTATGTATATATTTTGCCTGCTTTAGCACTTATTATGTAGCTCATATGCTCCACTTATTATCTTATCTATTCAAGCTTGGTTCGTTGTTCTTTTTTTGGCCCTACCTATTAGGTCCTTTAACTTTAATCATCCATGTCTGCTTCTATTAGATTGTTTCCCTAAGGACCATGTAAGTGAAATTGATTCTGATTTCACAGCCCTGGTGATTTTCTGGCGTACAATCACAGTGATGCTATACATCATAGGGGCTGAGGAATCATTTTGTAAGGCCTTTGTTTTCTGTTTTGTATTTGAAAAATTAGGCATGATCATGAACGTGGGAACATCTCCTAATATCATGAAGATGATACAGTCATAAAATATAATCATCCATGTTAGCTTTGGTCTCTGAAAAATGCATTATATTGTGATTTTGAGCAAATTGAGATCCCCAGAGAACCTTCGTTCATGTAAGATTTCACTTCTGTAAATTTTCATTGCTTGTGCCAGAAGCTAAAATTACTCGGCACCTGCTGCTATGTGTCTGTCTTTGTCCTGGGGGCTTTGCACCTGTTAAGTCATTAAATCATCACAGCGGGCTTGTAAGGTAGGTCTGGATTCCCCCATTTTATTGAAAAGAGATGAGAGCTGAGTGTGTAGAAATGACTTCTTGCGCCAGCCAGCTCAAAGCTGGAATTTGATCCTGTTTGTCTGGCCTGACTACATGGTCTCCTAACTAGAGATAGACATGGACATGTATGAGGGCTTCATTTTGGTTTTAAACGTTGACTCGGATGAAAAATGAAGCCAAGCGTCGTTGGTTGAGGTGGTAAGCGGTTGGGAATCCTTTCAGCACAGTACTGAGTATAATCTTTGGCAAGGTCCCAGGCTTCTGTCACAGAGTACTGCCAGATAAAGGGTTGCCTTGATCACTAATAATTTCTTTTTTGAGTAGTACCGTTCCATTGTAAGGGAACGAATTGTGGGAAGATAAATTTACATGAGGTCATAGTGTATATTTCCTACAGCTTGTTTGGGACATGGTTATTTCATCTTCTAATTTTTTAGCATTTGCTTCAGGGCCCAAAGCTGGGCTCTTGGCTGAGGTCCAGCAGCTGCCCTTTGTTCCTATAATTTTGCCTGCTTTAGCACTTATTATGTAGCTCATATGCTCCACTTATTATCTTATCTATTCAAGCTTGGTTCGTTGCTTTACCTATTAGGTCCTTTAACTTTAATCATCCATGTCTGCTTCTATTAGATTGTTTCCCTAAGGACCATGTAAGTGAAATTGATTCTGATTTCACAGCCCTGGTGATTTTCTGGCGTACAATCACAGTGATGCTATACATCATAGGGGCTGAGGAATCATTTTGTAAGGCCTTTGTTTTCTGTTTTGTATTTGAAAAATTAGGCATGATCATGAACGTGGGAACATCTCCTAATATCATGAAGATGATACAGTCATAAAATATAATCATCCATGTTAGCTTTGGTCTCTGAAAAATGCATTATATTGTGATTTTGAGCAAATTGAGATCCCCAGAGAACCTTCGTTCATGTAAGATTTCACTTCTGTAAATTTTCATTGCTTGTGCCAGAAGCTAAAATTACTCGGCACCTGCTGCTATGTGTCTGTCTTTGTCCTGGGGGCTTTGCACCTGTTAAGTCATTAAATCATCACAGCGGGCTTGTAAGGTAGGTCTGGATTCCCCCATTTTATTGAAAAGAGATGAGAGCTGAGTGTGTAGAAATGACTTCTTGCGCCAGCCAGCTCAAAGCTGGAATTTGATCCTGTTTGTCTGGCCTGACTACATGGTCTCCTAACTAGAGATAGACATGGACATGTATGAGGGCTTCATTTTGGTTTTAAACGTTGACTCGGATGAAAAATGAAGCCAAGCGTCGTTGGTTGAGGTGGTAAGCGGTTGGGAATCCTTTCAGCACAGTACTGAGTATAATCTTTGGCAAGGTCCCAGGCTTCTGTCACAGAGTACTGCCAGATAAAGGGTTGCCTTGATCACTAATAATTTCTTTTTTGAGTAGTACCGTTCCATTGTAAGGGAACGAATTGTGGGAAGATAAATTTACATGAGGTCATAGTGTATATTTCCTACAGCTTGTTTGGGACATGGTTATTTCATCTTCTAATTTTTTAGCATTTGCTTCAGGGCCCAAAGCTGGGCTCTTGGCTGAGGTCCAGCAGCTGCCCTTTGTTCCTGCTTCTTCTTCCTATGATGTACCTCCCCACTGATATTTGCTCATATTTAATTACTTAATTTGATCTCTCTCCTGTTCAGTCTATCCTAAATGTTTCCAATCATAGTGATTTTTCCAAAATACTAATTTTTCCTAAAATACTGCTATGTTTCATGCTCTGATTTCACTTATATAGTAATCTTGAATTGACAAAATTACAGAGATGGAGAACTAATTATTGGCTGCCTGTGGAAGGAGACAGGTATGACTCTAAAGAGGGAAATGTTTGAGTGATCAGAGTTCTGTATCTTGATTTGCGATAGTGCAGACACAATGCAAATGTGAACAAATGACATACATACTAATGTCGACTTCCTGCTCGGTGTTGTATGATCGGTACCTAATATGCAATCAATGGTGAAACTGGGCGAAGGCTATATGAAACCTCTCTGCACTGTCTGTGTAACTTCATGTGAATCTGTAACTATTTAAAAATGAAAAGCACAAAAAAGACTGTTGTGCTTTAAAATATCAGATTCATTTGCTATCATATTCATTATGTTTTATATTCTTTGTTCTCTTGTAAATTAATCATTTAGTCATGTCTCAGTTTTTTTTTTTTTTTTTTTCCTACCTAAATCTTATTTGGCATTAACACAGTGCTTGACTTTAGCAGGTTATGAAGAAATGCTTTTTGAATTAATTGAACAATTAAATATGCTTTATGAAAGAGCAGTAAATCAGTACTAGCTCTCGGACTATTTATCTTTCTTTCCTATTCTCCTCTTTCTTGTCTCTGACTAATTTCTTTCCAAGGAAGAGGCAGCATGCCAGATATTTGACTGGTGGAGTCTTGGAAACTTGGACTTGCCTTGGAGGGTTGCATTACCTGTGGCTACTGTCACAGAGTCCGGTTACAAATTGTGAAAGGCAATGGCTTTTTGAGGACTTAAGACTTAGTGTTATAAAGACAGGATGAGCCAAGAAACTCAAGATATGAACTAGTGTACCCTCTTCATCCATCCATTCAAATTTATTAGGACTACTTTTACAGCCCAATATATGACTTTTCTACCCATGTATATCTAAAGTAAAAGATGGGCTCTTGGCTGAGGTCCAGCAGCTGCCCTTTGTTCCTGCTTCTTCTTCCTATGATGTACCTCCCACTGATATTTGCTCATATTTAATTACTTAATTTGATCTCTCTCTGTTCAGTCTATCCTAAATGTTTCCAATCATAGTGATTTTTCCAAAATACTAATTTTTCCTAAAATACTGCTATGTTTCATGCTCTGATTTCACTTATATAGTAATCTTGAATTGACAAAATTACAGAGATGGAGAACTAATTATTGGCTGCCTGTGGAAGGAGACAGGTATGACTCTAAAGAGGGAAATGTTTGAGTGATCAGAGTTCTGTATCTTGATTTGCGATAGTGCAGACACAATGCAAATGTGAACAAATGACATACATACTAATGTCGACTTCCTGCTCGGTGTTGTATGATCGGTACCTAATATGCAATCAATGGTGAAACTGGGCGAAGGCTATATGAAACCTCTCTGCACTGTCTGTGTAACTTCATGTGAATCTGTAACTATTTAAAAATGAAAAGCACAAAAAAGACTGTTGTGCTTTAAAATATCAGATTCATTTGCTATCATATTCATTATGTTTTATATTCTTTGTTCTCTTGTAAATTAATCATTTAGTCATGTCTCAGTTTTTTTTTTTTTTTTTTTCCTACCTAAATCTTATTTGGCATTAACACAGTGCTTGACTTTAGCAGGTTATGAAGAAATGCTTTTTGAATTAATTGAACAATTAAATATGCTTTATGAAAGAGCAGTAAATCAGTACTAGCTCTCGGACTATTTATCTTTCTTTCCTATTCTCCTCTTTCTTGTCTCTGACTAATTTCTTTCCAAGGAAGAGGCAGCATGCCAGATATTTGACTGGTGGAGTCTTGGAAACTTGGACTTGCCTTGGAGGGTTGCATTACCTGTGGCTACTGTCACAGAGTCCGGTTACAAATTGTGAAAGGCAATGGCTTTTTGAGGACTTAAGACTTAGTGTTATAAAGACAGGATGAGCCAAGAAACTCAAGATATGAACTAGTGTACCCTCTTCATCCATCCATTCAAATTTATTAGGACTACTTTTACAGCCCAATATATGACTTTTCTACCCATGTATATCTAAAAAGTAAAAGATTGTCTTGTGAATATCTTTTGTGGTTGTAGTTTTCTATGAAAATCTATTTCAGATCATCTGTGTTTTTAATGATCTTTTGATTCAGTTTCTCATATTATGATTATGGATTTATCTGTTTTTCGCTTTTAATTCTGTCAGGTTTTTGTCTAGTGGTTTTTGAAACTCTGTTATTAGGTATATACCATTGATGGGTATTGTGTCTTCATTCTGATGAATTGACCTTTTGTCATTATGAATGATCTCTTCATATCTTTGTCTTGAGATCTTTGTTAGTAAACATTCTAGTCTTACGCTGGCCGATTGCATAGTGCATCTTTTCCATTTAAAAATTTTCAGTCTATCTGTGTCTTTTTATTTAATGTAGATCTCTTAAAGACAGCATAGAATTGGGTCTTTTCTTTTTAAATGCATTTGTCTGTCTTTCCTTTTTATTTAGTGTGTTTAGTCTATCAGCATTTAAGGCAATTCTTGCTATGGTAGGATTGAAGCACAATTATTATTTGTTTTCTGCTTTTCCCTTGATTTTTTTGTTCCTCTGTTTCTGCTTGCTTTTGGATTAGAGGTTCCGGTATGATTTTAGAATTCCATGTCATTTATTACTGGTTTTAATCTTGTTTGGGGCTTATTCTGTCAGCTGAGATCAAGCACATTCAGGGTGGTGTGGCCGTAGACTGGGCTTATTCTAGGAATTACAATGTATAGTCTGACGATTTCTTAGAAGTGTTATTTAGGGTTAATGTTATGCTATTTCCATGAATATTAAGGACCTTGAAACTATATATGATCATTTAACCCGTCCTGGACATTATGCTGTAACTGTCATGCGTACGACATTTGCGTATGTTATATAGATCAACGGTGAAGTGTAGAAATTTTACTTTAAAAGGCCATGTATATTTTTAAAACATTACAAGAAAAATAGTCTTTTGTGTTTTATCAGCCAAAGTATGACAATTTCTGGTGGTCTACGTTCCTTCTGGGTGTTTGAATTTCTGCTATCGTTCAGCCTAGAGAACTTTATTTGGAATTTCGTGTATTTTAGGTCTGCTGGGACATATTTCTGCAGTCTTCCTTTATCTGAAAGCTTCTTTATGGGCCTTCATTTTTGACAGATATATGGCCTGGGAAAAGAATTCTTGCTTCCTAGCTGTTACCTCCCTCTTCCACGTCTTCCCCACTGACACCCCGTTCTTTACTTCTCTTCTGCCCTGCGTCCTGCTTAGTCTCTTATGAAAACATACATTGATCCTAATTTCCCTGTATGTAATGTGTCTTTTTTTTTTTCTTATATGAAATTTTTCTCTTTATGTTTGATTTTTAGCAGTTTGATTATGTGTAATCTGGTGATAGATTTCTTTGTGTTTAGCCTGTTTGAAGTTTCCTGAGCTTCTTCAATTTATACATCTATGTTTTTCACTCGAAATTAGAGATTTTCAGTTTTTTTTCTGCATTATTCTTTCTTTTCAGCTTCTAAAACTCTTAATTATGTTAAATACTTGCTATTTTGTTAGCATCCCATAAGACTCTGATAATCTCTTCGTATTTGTTTCTTCTTGAGACTGGATTTTCTTTCACATTCTTAAACAATACTTATTTACTGTTTTAACACCATTGAGGGCTAATCAACATGGGTGACATTTTCTCTTGAATGTAGGTTCAAGTTTCTTATTTGTTCATGTGTCAACTAATTTGGACTATATCCCCTTTTGTGAATGTTACTTTACATAGGCTCTGTATTCTGTACATTTCTTCAAAGAGAATTGGTATATTTTGATCTGAACAGGCAGTTATTTTGACTGAATTTGAACTCAATTTTACTTTTCTGTGACAGATGGGAGCCCCACTGATCCATCTAAAAAGCTAATATTGAATATGCATTGTGTATCACACATATGTGTCTAGCATAGGTAACTGTGCTAAAAATACAAAAAGCAATGGACCTTAACTTCAAGTGACTTGCAATCTAGTTGATAAAGGAGAGTAAACAAAGTATGACAGAAACGGAGAGTAAGCAAAGTATGACAAGTCCCCATGTGTCATATAAGTACATAGAAGCAATAGGGTTACTGAGAATGGAGTTGTTAGCAATGATTTTTGAAACAACCCAAGCCTTCTGAGAACAGGAGGTAGTTTATTTATATAATGACGATGAAAAACTGGCTTATGAATAGCTATTACTATTATTATAGTTAGTTACACTGTCATCATTTTGTTAATTCTTTGTAAAAAAAGGACATGTTTCTAAAGAATAGCATTTTGTGAGGAAGCATTATTAAAAGTAAATGTTTAGGGCATACCTGTTGGTCCAGTGAGTAAGAACACCACCTTGCAGTGCAAGGGGCGCTGGTTTGATCCCTGGCCTGGGAAGATCCCATGTGCTGCAGAGCGGCTGGACTGATGTGTCCAACTGCCAAGCTGGAGCTCTGGAGCACATGCACCCAGCGCTGGCGCTCTGCAGCGAGAGAGGCCACTGCAATGGGAGACCCACACAGACCAAAAAACAAAGATAAATAAATGAAAGATAAATAGAAGTGGCCAAACTAAATAAATAAATAAATGTTCAAATTTAAAAATGTTTACATTCTTGAGTGTCATACTACACAGGAGAATACTTCATTTTTGGTAAGAAAAGATGATTGGATAATGCCTGTACAAACAATGCCCATGATCATGAAGAAGTGAATGTTAGACATTGTTGAGATTAAAAGACCTAGCTCTACTAAAAAAAAAAATCACAGAAGGTTTGTATTGCTATGTCATATATCTTAAAATTTTGAAACGTCCCAGTGTCAAATATCAAAGATATTTTCTAATCCATTTTTATTTCTGTTTATACTTGTATCTCTATAAAATAATGACTAACATGGTGTTTGCTTTTATTGTGTAAAGCATGTCTGCCTTTGTAGTAACCTGAGCTTGTCTTTCTTCTTTTACAGTGTGTCCTATTCAGTACATGTATCTGAGGATTACCCAGGTATGTTTTCCTTTTTTAAATTTTTATTACAAATATTCATGCCATGATTCCTTTGAATAGTTTTCTTCCGGAGATCTGAAATGTAAGATATCATTCTGTTGATTGCCTACAAGGTACATGTCTTACCCTGAAATGCAGTCCAGAATCAAAATAGTTTCCCTGAGAAACTTCTTTCCTTGAGCTCATATGATAGTGTCAGCCTATAAACTTATATCATTACAGTTAAAATAAAGATTCTCTAAACTGGTTTAGTTGGTTTGGGGACATTATTTGGCTTTTCATAATCTAAAAATTGTAGGTAGGAATAATAGCTAAAACAATAGCTAAAAATAATAGTAGTGAAAAGAATAGGTCTTTCTCATTTTCTCTTTGGTTATAAAGAATAGCATTTTGTGAGGAAGCATTATTAAAAGTAAATGTTTAGGGCATACCTGTTGGTCCAGTGAGTAAGAACACCACCTTGCAGTGCAAGGGGCGCTGGTTTGATCCCTGGCTTGGGAAGATCCCATGTGCTGCAGAGCGGCTGGACTGATGTGTCCAACTGCCAAGCTGGAGCTCTGGAGCACATGCACCCAGCGCTGGCGCTCTGCAGCGAGAGAGGCCACTGCAATGGGAGACCCACACAGACCAAAAAACAAAGATAAATAAATGAAAGATAAATAGAAGTGGCCAAACTAAATAAATAAATAAATGTTCAAATTTAAAAATGTTTACATTCTTGAGTGTCATACTACACAGGAGAATACTTCATTTTTGGTAAGAAAAGATGATTGGATAATGCCTGTACAAACAATGCCCATGATCATGAAGAAGTGAATGTTAGACATTGTTGAGATTAAAAGACCTAGCTCTACTAAAAAAAAATCACAGAAGGTTTGTATTGCTATGTCATATATCTTAAAATTTTGAAACGTCCCAGTGTCAAATATCAAAGATATTTTCTAATCCATTTTTATTTCTGTTTATACTTGTATCTCTATAAAATAATGACTAACATGGTGTTTGCTTTTATTGTGTAAAGCATGTCTGCCTTTGTAGTAACCTGAGCTTGTCTTTCTTCTTTTACAGTGTGTCCTATTCAGTACATGTATCTGAGGATTACCCAGGTATGTTTTCCTTTTTTAAATTTTTATTACAAATATTCATGCCATGATTCCTTTGAATAGTTTTCTTCCGGAGATCTGAAATGTAAGATATCATTCTGTTGATTGCCTACAAGGTACATGTCTTACCCTGAAATGCAGTCCAGAATCAAAATAGTTTCCCTGAGAAACTTCTTTCCTTGAGCTCATATGATAGTGTCAGCCTATAAACTTATATCATTACAGTTAAAATAAAGATTCTCTAAACTGGTTTAGTTGGTTTGGGGACATTATTTGGCTTTTCATAATCTAAAAATTGTAGGTAGGAATAATAGCTAAAACAATAGCTAAAAATAATAGTAGTGAAAAGAATAGGTCTTTCTCATTTTCTCTAGGTATATGTGTATATAATAACATGCTCAGTCATGTCCAACTCTTTGCTGTCACCATGGACTGTAGCGCCCCAGGCTTCTCTTCCGTGGAATTCTCCAGACAAGAATACTGGAGTGCATATCCATTCCCTTCTCCAGGGGATCTTCTTGACCCAGGGATCGAACCTGGGTCTCCTGCATTGCAGGCAGATTCTTTACTGTCCGAGCCACCAGGGAGGCCATTCTTTAATGATATGAATAATTAAACAGTTCTCACAACCACCCTAGGAGACTGTTATCATAATATCCCCATTTTATAGATGAATGATGACAGTGTTCATAAGAGAAAGAGCTGTAATTTGAAACCAGTAGTCCAGAGCCCATGGAACATCCCACTAGACTTGTACTGGGCTTCTTGCATATACACAGCTGTCCTCCCTGTATGTCCTGAAGTGGATCTCTAGGTCCACAAATACTTGTGCATATAGTGAGATCACTACAGACCCATTTTTTTTATACAATAAACCAGTATCTTTCTTCAAGGCCATATTCAGTCTTACTTTCTAGACTCACTGTAATCTCACCAGAGCTCAGGCTGTGTTTGCCAACATGTGTCTTAAGAATTTAAAGATAGGAACAAGATGTGCTTATCTTTAGTGCTTTTTTCACAAATGACATGTATAATTTTATCTTGAGTAAGAGTATGATCACTTTAGCCTCAAGTAGATCAAATATGACTTGATCAGTTTACTCTGAAAAGTAGACTGTGGTGAAGATTAGAGGCTTCCCAGGTGGCACGAGTGATAAAGAACCTGCCTGCAAATTCAAGCAGAGACATAGGTTCGATCCCTGGGTCAGAAACATTCTCTGGAGGAGGAAATGGCAACCCACCCGAGTATTCTTGCCTGGAGAATCCCGTGGATGGAGGAGCCTAGTGGGCTGCAGTCCATAGGGTCACACAGAGTCGGACACAACTGAATTTCCTTGAGCTCATATGATAGTGTCAGCCTATAAACTTATATCATTACAGTTAAAATAAAGATTCTCTAAACTGGTTTAGTTGGTTTGGGGACATTATTTGGCTTTTCATAATCTAAAAATTGTAGGTAGGAATAATAGCTAAAACAATAGCTAAAAATAATAGTAGTGAAAAGAATAGGTCTTTCTCATTTTCTCTAGGTATATGTGTATATAATAACATGCTCAGTCATGTCCAACTCTTTGCTGTCACCATGGACTGTAGCGCCCCAGGCTTCTCTTCCGTGGAATTCTCCAGACAAGAATACTGGAGTGCATATCCATTCCCTTCTCCAGGGGATCTTCTTGACCCAGGGATCGAACCTGGGTCTCCTGCATTGCAGGCAGATTCTTTACTGTCCGAGCCACCAGGGAGGCCATTCTTTAATGATATGAATAATTAAACAGTTCTCACAACCACCCTAGGAGACTGTTATCATAATATCCCCATTTTATAGATGAATGATGACAGTGTTCATAAGAGAAAGAGCTGTAATTTGAAACCAGTAGTCCAGAGCCCATGGAACATCCCACTAGACTTGTACTGGGCTTCTTGCATATACACAGCTGTCCTCCCTGTATGTCCTGAAGTGGATCTCTAGGTCCACAAATACTTGTGCATATAGTGAGATCACTACAGACCCATTTTTTTTATACAATAAACCAGTATCTTTCTTCAAGGCCATATTCAGTCTTACTTTCTAGACTCACTGTAATCTCACCAGAGCTCAGGCTGTGTTTGCCAACATGTGTCTTAAGAATTTAAAGATAGGAACAAGATGTGCTTATCTTTAGTGCTTTTTTCACAAATGACATGTATAATTTTATCTTGAGTAAGAGTATGATCACTTTAGCCTCAAGTAGATCAAATATGACTTGATCAGTTTACTCTGAAAAGTAGACTGTGGTGAAGATTAGAGGCTTCCCAGGTGGCACGAGTGATAAAGAACCTGCCTGCAAATTCAAGCAGAGACATAGGTTCGATCCCTGGGTCAGAAACATTCTCTGGAGGAGGAAATGGCAACCCACCCGAGTATTCTTGCCTGGAGAATCCCGTGGATGGAGGAGCCTAGTGGGCTGCAGTCCAAAGGGTCACACAGAGTCGGACACAACTGAATGACTAAGCATGCATGCCTAAAATGTGGCAAAGATTAGCAAATTTTATCAGCTTATATTTCATATATATGCTTTTTATTCCACTATTCTTACTTAATAAAATATGATGGTTACCAAACTAACTGATCTGATCAATCAGGGTCCTAAATTAAAATTATAATTCCAATCCTTTTAAAATCTAGCCATTTTATTAATTTACCAGGCACGATTGGGATCAAGATTTTCTGTATAAAATGAGTAGATTGCTGTAACTTTGATTATATGTATTTTGAATATTTTAAAAAAAAAATTAGTTAATAATGTTGTGTGAGAATATTGTAAAACTTATACTTCTTTAGCATTTAACCTAAGTATTTCCTGTGGTAATTTGCATTCTGTGTTTAACCTTTCTATCAGATCAAATGTTACATTTGAAAATAATTTTCATAAACCATAAACTCTCTTACAGTTACTTTGCTATGGTCTCTGTATATTTTAAGCATAGCATTCTATAAAACTATTGTCCAATTTTATAAGGAGTTATTCATTATTAAAGATATGCCTATTTTAGGTAGATATTATTGGAAGAATCAAGACATGAAATACAGAAAGAAAAAAGATTTGGATGGTTTTGCAGTGAGCCCTCTCCCTTATGATATAGTGTGTTTTCGATGTTGAATGTTTGCTTAACTATGTTAGGAAAATTAAAAGCCCCATTTTTATTGTAAATATTTTAATTATTGTGCTCCTTATCTGAGGCAGCTTCTAGAGATGTCACCATGAGGGATGCAAGACTTTTAAGTCAAAGTGATAGAAATAGTGCCACAAATCAAACAAAGCCCAGTTGACGACAGTAAGTGAATTATTCTGTAGCCTCAAGTAGATCAAATATGACTTGATCAGTTTACTCTGAAAAGTAGACTGTGGTGAAGATTAGAGGCTTCCCAGGTGGCACGAGTGATAAAGAACCTGCCTGCAAATTCAAGCAGAGACATAGGTTCGATCCCTGGGTCAGAAACATTCTCTGGAGGAGGAAATGGCAACCCACCCGAGTATTCTTGCCTGGAGAATCCCGTGGATGGAGGAGCCTAGTGGGCTGCAGTCCATAGGGTCACACAGAGTCGGACACAACTGAATGACTAAGCATGCATGCCTAAAATGTGGCAAAGATTAGCAAATTTTATCAGCTTATATTTCATATATATGCTTTTTATTCCACTATTCTTACTTAATAAAATATGATGGTTACCAAACTAACTGATCTGATCAATCAGGGTCCTAAATTAAAATTATAATTCCAATCCTTTTAAAATCTAGCCATTTTATTAATTTACCAGGCACGATTGGGATCAAGATTTTCTGTATAAAATGAGTAGATTGCTGTAACTTTGATTATATGTATTTTGAATATTTAAAAAAAAAAATTAGTTAATAATGTTGTGTGAGAATATTGTAAAACTTATACTTCTTTAGCATTTAACCTAAGTATTTCCTGTGGTAATTTGCATTCTGTGTTTAACCTTTCTATCAGATCAAATGTTACATTTGAAAATAATTTTCATAAACCATAAACTCTCTTACAGTTACTTTGCTATGGTCTCTGTATATTTTAAGCATAGCATTCTATAAAACTATTGTCCAATTTTATAAGGAGTTATTCATTATTAAAGATATGCCTATTTTAGGTAGATATTATTGGAAGAATCAAGACATGAAATACAGAAAGAAAAAAGATTTGGATGGTTTTGCAGTGAGCCCTCTCCCTTATGATATAGTGTGTTTTCGATGTTGAATGTTTGCTTAACTATGTTAGGAAAATTAAAAGCCCCATTTTTATTGTAAATATTTTAATTATTGTGCTCCTTATCTGAGGCAGCTTCTAGAGATGTCACCATGAGGGATGCAAGACTTTTAAGTCAAAGTGATAGAAATAGTGCCACAAATCAAACAAAGCCCAGTTGACGACAGTAAGTGAATTATTCTGTAGCGCAGGAAATAGGGTAGAAGATGCTTTTAATAAACCAAGTGAACCAAATGTGTAGCTCCCTCTTGTGGCCAAGAGGTATTACTCTGGTTTTTCTCACCATCGGAGAGCCCTACTTGGAACTAAGGTATACAAAAACTGAAATTGCAAAGAAAGTGTTGGTTATCATTGGTGCTTTTTTTTTTTTTTTAATTGATTTTTTTTTTCATGAAGCAAGTTAGTAGTTAATTTCCATTATAATTTAATTTATTAAAAAAAGATTGAAAATAAAACACGAAGATGGAGAGAATGTATTTGGGGATAGAACCAAGTATTTTTCCGGGGCGGGGGTTGATAGCTTTTTTTTTTTGCCTGTAAGTCATCGTTTTTAATTTTTCATCCATCTTTATTCTTTGGCATTTGTGGGCCTACCATTGCAGTGGCCTCTCTTCATCGCAGAGCACCGGCTCTGGGCGCATGCGCTACAGAGCGCTGGCTCATAATTGGACACACCGCTCCAGCCGCTCAGTCGCACGTGGGATCTAACCCGGTCAGGAATCGAGCCCGTGCCTTTTGCACTGCGAAGCGGAATCGTTACCCACTGGACCACCAGGGAAGCCCCCAAGTATTTTTGTATACATGACTGAGTTGATTCTAAACACCAGTCTGTACATAGACGGAACAAGTGTATCGCGACCATTTATCCAGGAAGAAGTGTGCTGAGAAAGACTGAGTATTCCTCAAGGCTGAGTCCTTTGGGTGGTAACCGAGTCCTTAATTCAGTTCTGATTACCATCACTTCTGGAGAAGAAGCAGTATTTTGATGGAGCTTTCTCTGAAGTGAATGTGACTATGATATAATATTTTCTCCCATAATTAAATTTTAATTCTGATTATCTTAGGTAGATTTATGAGATGTAAAAAAAAGATTTGGATGGTTTTGCAGTGAGCCCTCTCCCTTATGATATAGTGTGTTTTCGATGTTGAATATTTGCTTAACTATGTTAGGAAAATTAAAAGCCCCATTTTTATTGTAAATATTTTAATTATTGTGCTCCTTATCTGAGGCAGCTTCTAGAGATGTCACCATGAGGGATGCAAGACTTTTAAGTCAAAGTGATAGAAATAGTGCCACAAATCAAACAAAGCCCAGTTGACGACAGTAAGTGAATTATTCTGTAGCGCAGGAAATAGGGTAGAAGATGCTTTTAATAAACCAAGTGAACCAAATGTGTAGCTCCCTCTTGTGGCCAAGAGGTATTACTCTGGTTTTTCTCACCATCGGAGAGCCCTACTTGGAACTAAGGTATACAAAAACTGAAATTGCAAAGAAAGTGTTGGTTATCATTGGTGCTTTTTTTTTTTTTTAATTGATTTTTTTTTTCATGAAGCAAGTTAGTAGTTAATTTCCATTATAATTTAATTTATTAAAAAAAGATTGAAAATAAAACACGAAGATGGAGAGAATGTATTTGGGGATAGAACCAAGTATTTTTCCGGGGCGGGGGTTGATAGCTTTTTTTTTTTGCCTGTAAGTCATCGTTTTTAATTTTTCATCCATCTTTATTCTTTGGCATTTGTGGGCCTACCATTGCAGTGGCCTCTCTTCATCGCAGAGCACCGGCTCTGGGCGCATGCGCTACAGAGCGCTGGCTCATAATTGGACACACCGCTCCAGCCGCTCAGTCGCACGTGGGATCTAACCCGGTCAGGAATCGAGCCCGTGCCTTTTGCACTGCGAAGCGGAATCGTTACCCACTGGACCACCAGGGAAGCCCCCAAGTATTTTTGTATACATGACTGAGTTGATTCTAAACACCAGTCTGTACATAGACGGAACAAGTGTATCGCGACCATTTATCCAGGAAGAAGTGTGCTGAGAAAGACTGAGTATTCCTCAAGGCTGAGTCCTTTGGGTGGTAACCGAGTCCTTAATTCAGTTCTGATTACCATCACTTCTGGAGAAGAAGCAGTATTTTGATGGAGCTTTCTCTGAAGTGAATGTGACTATGATATAATATTTTCTCCCATAATTAAATTTTAATTCTGATTATCTTACTAGGAGATTAGCTAATATACTTGATTTCTCATACATATATAAAAGTATTATATAAAAATTACATGCTTGCTTTCCCTTTTCAGTATTCATACCTGTATTTTTTTCTCCTCTTGCACTAGCCAAAACTTCCAGAGTGATTTTTAGTAATAGATATGAGAGTTGGCAACTTTCTTTCTTTTCTCAAAATTAGTGGACTTTCTTCTAGTCGCTTTCAGAGAAGCAACATTTTCTCATTTACCAAGGTTTTTTTTTTTTTTTTTTTTTAATGAATATTTAGAATTTATCCAATCTTGTTTGGCATCAAATGAGGTATCATATATGGTTTCTCCTTTGAACAGAAGGGGAAATGTTGTATCGCCAGATATCTTAGTGCTGCTTTGTAAGAATTATGTGTATTTTGTCAAATATTCTGTTATTAAATTATTTAAATTGCTGAAGAGATTAAACTGTTCTTTGGCATTTGATAGAACTTGCTAGCAAATCTGACTGAGCCTATTATCTTTTTTAGGGATGGTTCTAGGGCAGATGTATTTTTCTGCCATGATTAGTGGTCTTTTTTTATAATGTTTCTTAGTCATTTTTTAACATGTGCTCTTTTTCAAAGCTCACTATGTTAGAGAAACGTCCAAATTTTTTTTAGCAGAAAGTGTTTTTATAGTATCAATCTGTAAGTCTAAAAATCTGCATTTCTATGATTATTTCCACTCTCTTATTTATGTTATTTTATATTTGTTTTTGTCTTTTCCCCCTTTTATTTTTCTTCCAAAAGGTTTGTCTATTTTAAAAGTTATTTCAAACAAATAGCCCTTTTATGTTGCTTTTAATTTCTAAAAATTAAGACGGAACAAGTGTATCGCGACCATTTATCCAGGAAGAAGTGTGCTGAGAAAGACTGAGTATTCCTCAAGGCTGAGTCCTTTGGGTGGTAACCGAGTCCTTAATTCAGTTCTGATTACCATCACTTCTGGAGAAGAAGCAGTATTTTGATGGAGCTTTCTCTGAAGTGAATGTGACTATGATATAATATTTTCTCCCATAATTAAATTTTAATTCTGATTATCTTACTAGGAGATTAGCTAATATACTTGATTTCTCATACATATATAAAAGTATTATATAAAAATTACATGCTTGCTTTCCCTTTTCAGTATTCATACCTGTATTTTTTTCTCCTCTTGCACTAGCCAAAACTTCCAGAGTGATTTTTAGTAATAGATATGAGAGTTGGCAACTTTCTTTCTTTTCTCAAAATTAGTGGACTTTCTTCTAGTCGCTTTCAGAGAAGCAACATTTTCTCATTTACCAAGGTTTTTTGTTTTTTTTTTTTTTAATGAATATTTAGAATTTATCCAATCTTGTTTGGCATCAAATGAGGTATCATATATGGTTTCTCCTTTGAACAGAAGGGGAAATGTTGTATCGCCAGATATCTTAGTGCTGCTTTGTAAGAATTATGTGTATTTTGTCAAATATTCTGTTATTAAATTATTTAAATTGCTGAAGAGATTAAACTGTTCTTTGGCATTTGATAGAACTTGCTAGCAAATCTGACTGAGCCTATTATCTTTTTTAGGGATGGTTCTAGGGCAGATGTATTTTTCTGCCATGATTAGTGGTCTTTTTTTATAATGTTTCTTAGTCATTTTTTAACATGTGCTCTTTTTCAAAGCTCACTATGTTAGAGAAACGTCCAAATTTTTTTTAGCAGAAAGTGTTTTTATAGTATCAATCTGTAAGTCTAAAAATCTGCATTTCTATGATTATTTCCACTCTCTTATTTATGTTATTTTATATTTGTTTTTGTCTTTTCCCCCTTTTATTTTTCTTCCAAAAGGTTTGTCTATTTTAAAAGTTATTTCAAACAAATAGCCCTTTTATGTTGCTTTTAATTTCTAAATGCAGTAATATTGATAGTACTTTTATTAATTTCTTCTGCTAATGTTTCTCAGGCTTCTCTTTCCTACTTTCTCTGAATTTATGGTTCAATGATTATCTTATCATTTAAGTTTGAAAATACAGTATGGGATTATTTTTTGCCCTATGAACATGTATCAGCATAATCCTCCAAATCCAAGATTATGCCATTTTACTTATTTCCTTAGGAGCAGATTTACTCTTTTATAATTTTAACCTATTAAGTTGTCTGTGCCATCTATTGAAATTTATTTCATAGTTTATTTACATGAAATGATGATTTAGAGGCTCTTTAATTAAGTTTTAGGTATACATAACAACATGTATATATATGAAATACAAGTATTGGTTTTTCAAAATAATGAAGAAGTAGAGCAGCTTTCTAGTTTACTTGTACTTCTTCATGGAATGTATATGGTAACCAGTTTTCTGTTTTTTAAAGCTTAGTATATTACAAATCGGGCTTCTCAGGTTTCACTAGTGGTAAAGAATCTGCCTGCAAAGTAGGAAACCCAGGTTCAGTCCCTGGGCCAGGAAGATCCCCTGGAGAAAGAAAAGGCAACCCACTCTAGTTTTCTTGCCTGGAGAATCCCACGGATGGAGGAACCTGGTGGCCTACAGTCCATGGGCTCGCATAAGAGTCAGACATGATTGAAGCAACTCCAAACACATGTATATTACAAATCACAGATAATCTGTTATGTTGTGACAGATCAGCAGGATTCTTTCTCATCACTTACCACCTTTAATTAGGAGGCTTACCTACTGGAGGGTATGCATTCTCTCCTTCCTCTTGTATGTTTTACAACATACTGCAATTGTTGAGTGGCTGTTTTTTGATATTAAAGAAATAGCAAAGCAGTTATGTTTGTACTCAGTTTCACCACTGACTATACTATATGTAATTACTTTAATTACTACATAATTTGGGTGAATTAATTTGCCTGAGTCTTGGTGTCCTTATCTTTAAAATAGAGCTAATTTTGATAATCAATTGACTTGGGTGGTTTACATGAATATTATATATAGGGGAAACATGCAGATTATAGTATAAAACCAATGTAGTTATTATTTGTAACTATTTCTATGAAGTTACATAGTAATGAATGATGGAATGATGGCTTAAATTAGAAATAGAACAAGACTAGTAGTTTAAGACATGTGTTTCCATAGTTTTACTCATCAACCTCTGTCCACAGATGTTCTAGGAATCCTTGCATTTTCAGGTAGGGAAAGGAAGAGAAAATATCCACTACAAAAATGTTCTAGGAACATGTATCAGCATAATCCTCCAAATCCAAGATTATGCCATTTTACTTATTTCCTTAGGAGCAGATTTACTCTTTTATAATTTTAACCTATTAAGTTGTCTGTGCCATCTATTGAAATTTATTTCATAGTTTATTTACATGAAATGATGATTTAGAGGCTCTTTAATTAAGTTTTAGGTATACATAACAACATGTATATATATGAAATACAAGTATTGGTTTTTCAAAATAATGAAGAAGTAGAGCAGCTTTCTAGTTTACTTGTACTTCTTCATGGAATGTATATGGTAACCAGTTTTCTGTTTTTTAAAGCTTAGTATATTACAAATCGGGCTTCTCAGGTTTCACTAGTGGTAAAGAATCTGCCTGCAAAGTAGGAGACCCAGGTTCAGTCCCTGGGCCGGGAAGATCCCCTGGAGAAAGAAAAGGCAACCCACTCTAGTTTTCTTGCCTGGAGAATCCCACGGATGGAGGAACCTGGTGGCCTACAGTCCATGGGCTCGCATAAGAGTCAGACATGATTGAAGCAACTCCAAACACATGTATATTACAAATCACAGATAATCTGTTATGTTGTGACAGATCAGCAGGATTCTTTCTCATCACTTACCACCTTTAATTAGGAGGCTTACCTACTGGAGGGTATGCATTCTCTCCTTCCTCTTGTATGTTTTACAACATACTGCAATTGTTGAGTGGCTGTTTTTTGATATTAAAGAAATAGCAAAGCAGTTATGTTTGTACTCAGTTTCACCACTGACTATACTATATGTAATTACTTTAATTACTACATAATTTGGGTGAATTAATTTGCCTGAGTCTTGGTGTCCTTATCTTTAAAATAGAGCTAATTTTGATAATCAATTGACTTGGGTGGTTTACATGAATATTATATATAGGGGAAACATGCAGATTATAGTATAAAACCAATGTAGTTATTATTTGTAACTATTTCTATGAAGTTACATAGTAATGAATGATGGAATGATGGCTTAAATTAGAAATAGAACAAGACTAGTAGTTTAAGACATGTGTTTCCATAGTTTTACTCATCAACCTCTGTCCACAGATGTTCTAGGAATCCTTGCATTTTCAGGTAGGGAAAGGAAGAGAAAATATCCATACTGGTAACAGTGTTTAATAAAGATCTATAGATTCTCTACAAAACATACATGTTAAAGAACCTAACTGTCTGTAGAGGCTTTCAGAAAGAAAAAAAAAAAAAACAATTGTCAACCCTAGACTCAAAGTGGGAGACTTCCAGTGAAGAAATTTGAGCTTGAAAGCATTCTGTTCTGTCTTTTGACTCATTTTGTTACCTTAAATGCATTGTTTACCCTTTTTGTGTCCAATTTCCTGTGTATAAACAAAGATGATATCTTATTTACAGCTGTCAAAATAGTTTGAAGAAGATTTAGACATAATTAGTTAAATAACAACAACAAAAGGAAACATTGAATCAATTCAGACAGCTGGAACGCTCCTCAAAGCTCTTTCATCAGTAAACCTCTTCATTTTATAACTAAGCAGACTGTGGCTTAGATTTAAACAGCTAATTGGTAGCTGAGTCTAGATTTTAAGTGCTTTGCCTACTGGTACATTTCTCTTCTTGACTTGGATTTACCTTTGTGATCTGGCCTATTATAATGGTGATTTAATGGATACTGTTATGAAAACTGAAAACATTTTGGTTTGGGAAAATTAAGCCAAAAGCAGAAATTAGAAGTGTTCTAATGCTGTAATCAAAATACAAACTTGTAGAAAATCTGTTAAAAAATGTTATGCTGAATACATAACATTTGTTAACCAAATTATATTCTCTTGAATTAAAGAAAGCAAAGCAGTTATGTTTGTACTCAGTTTCACCACTGACTATACTATATGTAATTACTTTAATTACTACATAATTTGGGTGAATTAATTTGCCTGAGTCTTGGTGTCCTTATCTTTAAAATAGAGCTAATTTTGATAATCAATTGACTTGGGTGGTTTACATGAATATTATATATAGGGGAAACATGCAGATTATAGTATAAAACCAATGTAGTTATTATTTGTAACTATTTCTATGAAGTTACATAGTAATGAATGATGGAATGATGGCTTAAATTAGAAATAGAACAAGACTAGTAGTTTAAGACATGTGTTTCCATAGTTTTACTCATCAACCTCTGTCCACAGATGTTCTAGGAATCCTTGCATTTTCAGGTAGGGAAAGGAAGAGAAAATATCCATACTGGTAACAGTGTTTAATAAAGATCTATAGATTCTCTACAAAACATACATGTTAAAGAACCTAACTGTCTGTAGAGGCTTTCAGAAAGAAAAAAAAAAAACAATTGTCAACCCTAGACTCAAAGTGGGAGACTTCCAGTGAAGAAATTTGAGCTTGAAAGCATTCTGTTCTGTCTTTTGACTCATTTTGTTACCTTAAATGCATTGTTTACCCTTTTTGTGTCCAATTTCCTGTGTATAAACAAAGATGATATCTTATTTACAGCTGTCAAAATAGTTTGAAGAAGATTTAGACATAATTAGTTAAATAACAACAACAAAAGGAAACATTGAATCAATTCAGACAGCTGGAATGCTCCTCAAAGCTCTTTCATCAGTAAACCTCTTCATTTTATAACTAAGCAGACTGTGGCTTAGATTTAAACAGCTAATTGGTAGCTGAGTCTAGATTTTAAGTGCTTTGCCTACTGGTACATTTCTCTTCTTGACTTGGATTTACCTTTGTGATCTGGCCTATTATAATGGTGATTTAATGGATACTGTTATGAAAACTGAAAACATTTTGGTTTGGGAAAATTAAGCCAAAAGCAGAAATTAGAAGTGTTCTAATGCTGTAATCAAAATACAAACTTGTAGAAAATCTGTTAAAAAATGTTATGCTGAATACATAACATTTGTTAACCAAATTATATTCTCTTGAATTACACCTCACTGCCTTCCATTGTCAGCACTTTACGTAAGCCATTTAATCCTTTAAATTGAGTGATTCACTTCCTTGTTTTCTTAAACAGAAAATTCTAATTTATTTGCCTCTTTATACTTTACCAGAAGCCTCCTCACTCCATGACACTGAGGTATTCCATGATACTATGTCCATTTTACAGATTTTTCTGTCTCTTCCCTTCTAGTTGGTGTTCAGCTATTGCTTCTGTTGTTTTAACGCTCTTTTTATTCACAAGTTTGCTTCAAGGAATCCATTGTGCATGGGGAAAACCTAACTAAATTGATTTTGTAGCAAATAATGTTGAATCAGTGAGGCTATGAATGAGGGTTTAAGAAATTTAAAAATTGGTTTTAAGAGCAGCTTTTCATCCTCACTTGAAAGTATGAAGTTACTGACAGAAGAGATTCCAGATAAGCAGTCAAAATTACCCCTAATATGACAAGGCAGTAATTAAAAAGATGTATAAAATCTGTTTTTTAATCTGGGGTCTCACTTGACAAACACAGAAATCTCAGATGAGATGCTACTTGAAAAGGAAATAAGGCAAAATTTGTAATGAGAATAAATCGAAGTAATGAGGCAAACCTGCTTTGTTTCAAGTCTAGCCCACCCCATCCCCTCTCACCTTCTTCCTAAGTAGCTTAAAGGCTTATTATGGCTTTGAGAGTCTCATGGCTACACTGTTAAATAACAACAACAAAAGGAAACATTGAATCAATTCAGACAGCTGGAACGCTCCTCAAAGCTCTTTCATCAGTAAACCTCTTCATTTTATAACTAAGCAGACTGTGGCTTAGATTTAAACAGCTAATTGGTAGCTGAGTCTAGATTTTAAGTGCTTTGCCTACTGGTACATTTCTCTTCTTGACTTGGATTTACCTTTGTGATCTGGCCTATTATAATGGTGATTTAATGGATACTGTTATGAAAACTGAAAACATTTTGGTTTGGGAAAATTAAGCCAAAAGCAGAAATTAGAAGTGTTCTAATGTTGTAATCAAAATACAAACTTGTAGAAAATCTGTTAAAAAATGTTATGCTGAATACATAACATTTGTTAACCAAATTATATTCTCTTGAATTACACCTCACTGCCTTCCATTGTCAACACTTTACATAAGCCATTTAATCCTTTAAATTGAGTGATTCACTTCCTTGTTTTCTTAAACAGAAAATTCTAATTTATTTGCCTCTTTATACTTTACCAGAAGCCTCCTCACTCCATGACACTGAGGTATTCCATGATACTATGTCCATTTTACAGATTTTTCTGTCTCTTCCCTTCTAGTTGGTGTTCAGCTATTGCTTCTGTTGTTTTAACGCTCTTTTTATTCACAAGTTTGCTTCAAGGAATCCATTGTGCATGGGGAAAACCTAACTAAATTGATTTTGTAGCAAATAATGTTGAATCAGTGAGGCTATGAATGAGGGTTTAAGAAATTTAAAATTGGTTTTAAGAGCAGCTTTTCATCCTCACTTGAAAGTATGAAGTTACTGACAGAAGAGATTCCAGATAAGCAGTCAAAATTACCCCTAATATGACAAGGCAGTAATTAAAAAGATGTATAAAATCTGTTTTTTAATCTGGGGTCTCACTTGACAAACACAGAAATCTCAGATGAGATGCTACTTGAAAAGGAAATAAGGCAAAATTTGTAATGAGAATAAATCGAAGTAATGAGGCAAACCTGCTTTGTTTCAAGTCTAGCCCACCCCATCCCCTCTCACCTTCTTCCTAAGTAGCTTAAAGGCTTATTATGGCTTTGAGAGTCTCATGGCTACACTGTGAACACATATTACTCTCATGTACTTGCTACTCAGGATATAAACAAAGTACAGATGTATCTTTGGAAACAAAATAATGGCCTAGCTTGATAGCTCTCACTACATTGACACAATATTATGAATACTTGACTCAGGATCTTTTATCATGTATACATTAAGTCATTCTCCTCGCAGAAATTGATGGCTTCTATTATCTGTTGGGTATGTTTCATACTTTCACATTTTATGTATACATATATATATATGTTTTCCATTTATATATCATTGACAAGCATATTTTAAGACCACTGTTTAACAGTTGGTAGAATATCTGTTGAACAGTTGTGTCACAGATGCCCTGTAATCATCAATGAGCAAAAAGTATAACAACTAGGTATATATGTGTTATATTGCCATATGTATATGATGTACACTGTGGTGCTCAGTCATGTCCGACTCTTTGCCCACCAGACTTCTCTGTCCGTGAAAATTTCCAAGCAAGAATACTGAACGGGTTGCCATTTCCTTCACCAGGGCATCTTCTTGACCCAGAGATGAAACCCTTGTCTCTTGTATATCCTGCATTGGCAGGCAGATTTTTTTAACCACTACGCCACCTGGGAAGCCCCAGGTATTACCATAGACTTATACTAGTATTGGAAAGGATGCTCTTCAATGACTTGAGGCAACCAGTTGAATCGAAATGATCCATTATTGCATGAGATGTGTTTGGATAATCTCTATCCAAAGCCTGTACTTCTGTAGGAGATGCAAGCATCTTTAAAGAAGCTATTTATAAATAATTTGCACATAAATCTGTAACTTACTTCATCTTTTCCTGAGATTAATCAAAACATTAGTGTGTACCTCATGAGTGTTGGAAGTGATGTGGCTGTTCCTTTATTTTTTTTAATAAATGGTGTGCTTTTTCAAGTTACTATGCATTTAGTTGTCTATATTTCTTTACAGATAATACATATGTGTCCAGTTCAGAAAATGATGAAGATGTATTAGTTACCACAGAGCCAATTCCAGTAATTTTTCATCGACTAGCAACAGGTAATAGGAATACACTGTTTTCCTGGTTAATATTTTGTTGATTGTAGGTAGCTTTGTTTTTTTGATTTCTTTTAGCCCATACATTAGATATTTATCTTTGGGATCTATAAAGCTTGTTCTCCATGCAAATTTTCTGTTTAACATCACTAGTTTTTTTCTCAACAGTTTTATAAATACATAAATTAGTGTTTTTTAAAAATCCTGTTTAAACACATTATGTTGATATTTGCCTTTGTGAAAATATTTTCATACATAATGATACTGCTAGACAAACTGAATATCAAAAAAAAATACTTATAAGGCAATGCAGATTCCATGAAATATATAGTGAGAGCTGAAAGAATTTGTACTGTGACCACTTAACTCTGACTACACTTTTATGGGCAGTGAAAAATCAGAATAGTCTGTATATAATTCTCCAACATAATATAATTTCAAAAATGCTTCTTAATTCCCTTGCAAAAAAAGAATCATCTGTGGGGTGTTTTATATGAAATTTATGAATGTTTGGTAAATAGTATACTGAAAACTAAAATGATCCTTTAATTATAAATTTCAGAATTAAGAAAGACAAATGACATTAACTGTTGCTTATCCATAAAATCCAAATTACAGAAGGAAAATGGTGAGGTATGTAAATTACATTTTATGTTTTATTATATTTCTTCAAAACAGTATATAGTTGAAATTTACCATGTATTGGTAGTGACTATGATCATTATTTAGATGAAGATTGCATGTAGTGAATGAAGTGCATGCTACTGGCTTAGGCATTTATGTGTGGGAAGTACAGTGTCTTCTGATTAACTATCTTTAAAGTAATAGAGCATCTGGTTTAAATCTAAATAAAGTATGTATAAAACCTAACTTATTCTCTGTAGTTTCATCAAATAATGTAGTTGATTGAAGAGCACTTATGTAACATAGAGTAACTATATGTGGTATACATAATTTTGATGAGACCCTTAAAATTCTGTCTGTAAAAGATGGTCTTTCCAGTTAAAGAAACACAGAGCTCGGGTATAGTCTTAGTGTTTTGGGCCAGTGTTAAAACAACAGCAACAAATGTATCCTCTCTCCTAACTTTTAATATATTTACTTCAACCTGTAAATAAATACCAGGACATTAAACAAAATGAAAGTGATGGGTGGGTCCAACAATTCTTTGATTTTGAAATTATACTTGGAACTTCCCAGGTGGTTCAGTGGTTAAGACTTAACATCACAATGATGAGGGTGAAAGTGCATGGTCCCACTAGTTTTTTCTCAACAGTTTTATAAATACATAAATTAGTGTTTTTTAAAAATCCTGTTTAAACACATTATGTTGATATTTGCCTTTGTGAAAATATTTTCATACATAATGATACTGCTAGACAAACTGAATATCAAAAAAAAATACTTATAAGGCAATGCAGATTCCATGAAATATATAGTGAGAGCTGAAAGAATTTGTACTGTGACCACTTAACTCTGACTACACTTTTATGGGCAGTGAAAAATCAGAATAGTCTGTATATAATTCTCCAACATAATATAATTTCAAAAATGCTTCTTAATTCCCTTGCAAAAAAAGAATCATCTGTGGGGTGTTTTATATGAAATTTATGAATGTTTGGTAAATAGTATACTGAAAACTAAAATGATCCTTTAATTATAAATTTCAGAATTAAGAAAGACAAATGACATTAACTGTTGCTTATCCATAAAATCCAAATTACAGAAGGAAAATGGTGAGGTATGTAAATTACATTTTATGTTTTATTATATTTCTTCAAAACAGTATATAGTTGAAATTTACCATGTATTGGTAGTGACTATGATCATTATTTAGATGAAGATTGCATGTAGTGAATGAAGTGCATGCTACTGGCTTAGGCATTTATGTGTGGGAAGTACAGTGTCTTCTGATTAACTATCTTTAAAGTAATAGAGCATCTGGTTTAAATCTAAATAAAGTATGTATAAAACCTAACTTATTCTCTGTAGTTTCATCAAATAATGTAGTTGATTGAAGAGCACTTATGTAACATAGAGTAACTATATGTGGTATACATAATTTTGATGAGACCCTTAAAATTCTGTCTGTAAAAGATGGTCTTTCCAGTTAAAGAAACACAGAGCTCGGGTATAGTCTTAGTGTTTTGGGCCAGTGTTAAAACAACAGCAACAAATGTATCCTCTCTCCTAACTTTTAATATATTTACTTCAACCTGTAAATAAATACCAGGACATTAAACAAAATGAAAGTGATGGGTGGGTCCAACAATTCTTTGATTTTGAAATTATACTTGGAACTTCCCAGGTGGTTCAGTGGTTAAGACTTCACCTCCCAATGATGAGGGTGCAAGTGCAGTCCCTGATCCCGGAGCTAACATCCCCCATGCCTTATGGCCCTCCTCTGCTTCTCAAAAAATTGAACCAGTAAAACCAGAAACAGTATTATAACAAATTCAATAAAGATTTTTAAAATAGTCCATATCAAAAAAAAAAAAAAAAGCAACAAGTTACCTTGTTAAAAAAAAAAAAATCGAAAACTATGCACCGAATGCACCTCCCCTTCCTCTTAAGTGTTACACTATTCATTCTGCTCTTCAGTAGCCAAACTGAACATCACTGATATAGCATTATTGTTCCTAAAACCCAAAACTGAATTTTATAAAACCCAAACTCCCTTTTGTAGTTTTTTTTTTTTTTGCCTTTTTTAATAATTTGAAATTTGATCTAGAAATTTAGGAATGATCACAAAACATCAAGTTAATAGATACCTGTGTCTAAAAGCCGATACTTTTCTCTTAATTATTTTAGCAGGACTCTAGATAGGAATAGTTACTTAGATGAATTTTTGTTATTTGTGCTTTAGACACATAACAGATATGGTTCAGTTCATTAGAAACTCAAACTTCAAGCATATTTAATTAAATATCTTTTGAAATCTGAAATCTAAAGCAAATAACTTCTACACACTGGAAGTTATCTTCCTAATGTGATTTATATTTGTATTCATAATTTGACTTTTATATTATTAGATTCAAAATGCCTTTTCTTTCATACCATTGAAATGACAGTGAGAACAGTCTAAAGCAAATGTCAACTTATTCTCTGTAGTTTCATCAAATAATGTAGTTGATTGAAGAGCACTTATGTAACATAGAGTAACTATATGTGGTATACATAATTTTGATGAGACCCTTAAAATTCTGTCTGTAAAAGATGGTCTTTCCAGTTAAAGAAACACAGAGCTCGGGTATAGTCTTAGTGTTTTGGGCCAGTGTTAAAACAACAGCAACAAATGTATCCTCTCTCCTAACTTTTAATATATTTACTTCAACCTGTAAATAAATACCAGGACATTAAACAAAATGAAAGTGATGGGTGGGTCTAACAATTCTTTGATTTTGAAATTATACTTGGAACTTCCCAGGTGGTTCAGTGGTTAAGACTTCACCTCCCAATGATGAGGGTGCAAGTGCAGTCCCTGGTCCCGGAGCTAACATCCCCCATGCCTTATGGCCCTCCTCTGCTTCTCAAAAAATTGAACCAGTAAAACCAGAAACAGTATTATAACAAATTCAATAAAGATTTTTAAAATAGTCCATATCAAAAAAAAAAAAAAAAAGCAACAAGTTACCTTGTTAAAAAAAAAAAAAATCGAAAACTATGCACCGAATGCACCTCCCCTTCCTCTTAAGTGTTACACTATTCATTCTGCTCTTCAGTAGCCAAACTGAACATCACTGATATAGCATTATTGTTCCTAAAACCCAAAACTGAATTTTATAAAACCCAAACTCCCTTTTGTAGTTTTTTTTTTTTTTTGCCTTTTTTAATAATTTGAAATTTGATCTAGAAATTTAGGAATGATCACAAAACATCAAGTTAATAGATACCTGTGTCTAAAAGCCGATACTTTTCTCTTAATTATTTTAGCAGGACTCTAGATAGGAATAGTTACTTAGATGAATTTTTGTTATTTGTGCTTTAGACACATAACAGATATGGTTCAGTTCATTAGAAACTCAAACTTCAAGCATATTTAATTAAATATCTTTTGAAATCTGAAATCTAAAGCAAATAACTTCTACACACTGGAAGTTATCTTCCTAATGTGATTTATATTTGTATTCATAATTTGACTTTTATATTATTAGATTCAAAATGCCTTTTCTTTCATACCATTGTACAGAGTTGGCAGTGACAGTGAGAACAGTCTGGGGATAAATAATGATGAGGTATTGTTTAATAAAAAATTGAGTAAGTGTGAGTTGGTGAGATGTCTTATTAGAACAAAACCAAAGTTGTAATTGATTAACGTAGTTTTTTATATATATCATATGTTAAATTGTACAACTCAAGACCAGGTACATACAGCTTACTGCACCCACAAAATTATCTTTTACTACCTTTTGTTTTTAGCTTGTATTGCACCAAGAATGCTTTTATTTAAAATTCATGTGGTCTTCACAAGGCTTACCTATTATAGCCATTTGTAACTTTTTTTCAGAAGGAGGAAAACTAGCTTGACCATTAAAATTATCTTCTTACTGTGTTATTTTAAGGAGTCAAGACAAAATAGTACAGTGGAAGAAGATTCTGAAGGAGATAATGATTCTGAAGAATTTTATTATGGAGGACAGGTAAGCACACCAGGTCCTCCAAGCTTTCACTCTCAAAGATAGCAAGAGCCATCCACGTTCTAGTAGAAATATGTGCTCATCATCTTAACAACCTGTGTGTTTTCTGCAGGGCACTATAACTAACAAGGAAATTCATTTAATTCATCTGTCACTCATTCTCTATGTATTTTCAGAAATAGGGGTTTCTTTTGCAATCCTTTGACTGTAATAATTTATTTAATAATTGTCTGACTTCATTACAGAGATTTTGCCGACAGGATCTTATTATGCTTTTAAATTTTGCATTTATCAAGCCTGTTGTGCTCAGTCAATATTTTGATATGGTGACGCTAATAAAAGCCTAGATTGTTAGTTTTAAACAGGTGATTAAACGTTATAAAAATTGATGGGCCCTAATTATCGAGCATCCTCATTATACTCACTGTCTTCCTTTTCTTTCTGTACTAATGTAAAGAGTTTGTTGACAAATTGTTATGAAGAGGGCTTCCCTGGTGGTCCAGTGGGTAAAGACACCGCCTTGCAGTGCAAGGGGCGCCGGTTCGATCCCTGGCTTGGGAAGATCCCACGTGCCGCGGAGCGGCTGGACCAATGTGTCCAATTACTGAGCCGGAGCTCTGGAGCGCGTGCACCCAGAGCCGGTGCTCTGTGACAACAGAGGCCACCGCGATGGGCGGCCCACACATGCCAAACAAATAAAAACATGGATGAAAATGGATACCAATGGAAGTGGCCCGCCTGCCCCCCTCCCTCCTCAGCCTGACCCCTCCAAAATAAATAAATAAATCTTTAAAAAAAAATTGTTATGAAGAAACATTGTAATTTGTCTACATGGAAATGGCATAGTCGCATATGTATATATACAAATAATTCATTATATTTTTCTAGGATAGTGTTAAAACTTTAAACTGAGCATTTGATTTTAAACTATGGCTATATAAGGTGTCTCATTCTTTTTGCAAACTTCTCTATCTTTGTAAACTTCTTGCTTTGTAATTTGTAAGACTAATGGAGAGGTAAATTTTCAAGGCAAATTTTAAGCCAAAAGTTATTATTATGTAAAGAATGCAAGTCAGTTTATTCATTCAGAATCAAAAATTAGAAATTTGTCAATTAAGCATATGCAAAGCAGTAGAGGTATGGGTCAGGAAGATCCCCTAGAGCAGGAAATGGCAACCCACTCCGGTATTCTTGCCTGGAAAATCCTATGGACAGAGGAGTCTGATGTAGTCCGTAGGGTCACAAAGACTCAGACTGAGCTACTTAGCATAAACGCAGAAGTATGGATGAATATAAAAAACTAGTTTTTTATTCTCTCCAGGAATGCTTCATAATGGGGTGTTCTTCATAATGATTGTTTAATCAAATAACGCTTTAACAGTATGCAAAATAATTCTAGTTTGATTTTTGTTCACACTGCTAATTCTTACAGAGGGGAAGTAAATGCTGTTTTGTTTCAGTTGAGTTTTTCATATTATCTGCCACTTAACTTTGGTCCTTTTAACAGTGGCATTGTCTTTGTATCCCAACATTAAAATTCCTATTACGAATCTATTAATGGTACTAATGTAAAGAGTTTGTTGACAAATTGTTATGAAGAGGGCTTCCCTGGTGGTCCAGTGGGTAAAGACACCGCCTTGCAGTGCAAGGGGCGCCGGTTCGATCCCTGGCTTGGGAAGATCCCACGTGCCGCGGAGCGGCTGGACCAATGTGTCCAATTACTGAGCCGGAGCTCTGGAGCGCGTGCACCCAGAGCCGGTGCTCTGTGACAACAGAGGCCACCGCGATGGGCGGCCCACACATGCCAAACAAATAAAAACATGGATGAAAATGGATACCAATGGAAGTGGCCCGCCTGCCCCCCTCCCTCCTCAGCCTGACCCCTCCAAAATAAATAAATAAATCTTTAAAAAAAAATTGTTATGAAGAAACATTGTAATTTGTCTACATGGAAATGGCATAGTCGCATATGTATATATACAAATAATTCATTATATTTTTCTAGGATAGTGTTAAAACTTTAAACTGAGCATTTGATTTTAAACTATGGCTATATAAGGTGTCTCATTCTTTTTGTAAACTTCTCTATCTTTGTAAACTTCTTGCTTTGTAATTTGTAAGACTAATGGAGAGGTAAATTTTCAAGGCAAATTTTAAGCCAAAAGTTATTATTATGTAAAGAATGCAAGTCAGTTTATTCATTCAGAATCAAAAATTAGAAATTTGTCAATTAAGCATATGCAAAGCAGTAGAGGTATGGGTCAGGAAGATGCCCTAGAGCAGGAAATGGCAACCCACTCCGGTATTCTTGCCTGGAAAATCCCATGGACAGAGGAGTCTGATGTAGTCCGTAGGGTCACAAAGACTCAGACTGAGCTACTTAGCATAAATGCAGAAGTATGGATGAATATAAAAAACTAGTTTTTTATTCTCTCCAGGAATGCTTCATAATGGGGTGTTCTTCATAATGATTGTTTAATCAAATAACGCTTTAACAGTATGCAAAATAATTCTAGTTTGATTTTTGTTCACACTGCTAATTCTTACAGAGGGGAAGTAAATGCTGTTTTGTTTCAGTTGAGTTTTTCATATTATCTGCCACTTAACTTTGGTCCTTTTAACAGTGGCATTGTCTTTGTATCACACTAATCAGGTACTAACTTTTTTTTAAGATACTAACTTTTTAAGCATAATGAATTACTAGACGTATGTGAACCAAAGAACTTGAGTGAGTATACTGCTGAGCTATCTGTCTATATATTTTTTATGAAGGCAACAGAGAAAATGCTCCTGACAGAACCACAGGATGCCCTGTGCAAGATACGGTTCTTCTTTTGATTCTTTTGATTCTCTTCACCCTGTCTCTCCTAAATTATTCCTTCTCATCCATCAGGTGAGCTATGATGGGGAGCTTCACAAGCACCCCCAGCTGGAAGCTGATTTGTCGGCAGTGAGAGAGATATACGGGCCACATGCAGTTTCTCTCAGGTGAATAAATACCTTGACTGAATACAACTTAAAAGTAATTTGGAAAGTCTTTGGGATTTTCTGGCTGGAATTATTTTAGTGGAAATTTTCTTGGGTTTAATTATATTTGAACATATATGAGAGTCTGTTATGTTTATACTTATACACAAACGCATATTTGTGGTTTCTTTTTTTGTAAATGTGGTTTAAGATTGCACTCACTAAAGAAATCAGTTGTTTTGGAGAGTTAGTTTGATAAAATATCCATCTTAAGAGGCATCTGATCAGTTCCTACAATAGATTTGGCCAGTTGGGTTCATGCTTTTAGCAGAAATCAAAGATGTGTCTGTGTGAACAATAAAAGTAAGCAACATATAACTGCTGGTATCCAAACTACATTGTGATAAGTAATCTAAAAAAAAGGGAAAAAAGATATACGTCGGTGTGCTTGGATGATAATACATTTTTTTGTTGCAGTTACTTAGTAGATTATTTGGTGATAAATTTCCAGACCATTTTTATTTCCTTCATCTTTCAGAAGATCCCAGCATCCCTGTTTAGACTCTCCATCCCCTTGACTTAAGAAAATTATTTGGTGATAATTTCAGACCATTTTATCTCCAGGAATGATATGGGGTGTTCTTCATAATGATTGTTTAATCAAATAACGCTTTAACAGTATGCAAAATAATTCTAGTTTGATTTTTGTTCACACTGCTAATTCTTACAGAGGGGAAGTAAATGCTGTTTTGTTTCAGTTGAGTTTTTCATATTATCTGCCACTTAACTTTGGTCCTTTTAACAGTGGCATTGTCTTTGTATCACACTAATCAGGTACTAACTTTTTTTTAAGATACTAACTTTTTAAGCATAATGAATTACTAGACGTATGTGAACCAAAGAACTTGAGTGAGTATACTGCTGAGCTATCTGTCTATATATTTTTTATGAAGGCAACAGAGAAAATGCTCTGACAGAACCACAGGATGCCCTGTGCAAGATACGGTTCTTCTTTTGATTCTTTTGATTCTCTTCACCCTGTCTCTCCTAAATTATTCCTTCTCATCCATCAGGTGAGCTATGATGGGGAGCTTCACAAGCACCCCCAGCTGGAAGCTGATTTGTCGGCAGTGAGAGAGATATACGGGCCACATGCAGTTTCTCTCAGGTGAATAAATACCTTGACTGAATACAACTTAAAAGTAATTTGGAAAGTCTTTGGGATTTTCTGGCTGGAATTATTTTAGTGGAAATTTTCTTGGGTTTAATTATATTTGAACATATATGAGAGTCTGTTATGTTTATACTTATACACAAATGCATATTTGTGGTTTCTTTTTTTGTAAATGTGGTTTAAGATTGCACTCACTAAAGAAATCAGTTGTTTTGGAGAGTTAGTTTGATAAAATATCCATCTTAAGAGGCATCTGATCAGTTCCTACAATAGATTTGGCCAGTTGGGTTCATGCTTTTAGCAGAAATCAAAGATGTGTCTGTGTGAACAATAAAAGTAAGCAACATATAACTGCTGGTATCCAAACTACATTGTGATAAGTAATCTAAAAAAAAGGGAAAAAAGATATACGTCGGTGTGCTTGGATGATAATACATTTTTTTGTTGCAGTTACTTAGTAGATTATTTGGTGATAAATTTCCAGACCATTTTTATTTCCTTCATCTTTCAGAAGATCCCAGCATCCCTGTTTAGACTCTCCCTCCCCTTGATTTAAGAAAAACCTTTTCTACCATCATACTTGTTTCCTCCCACCAGATAGGTCTGATTATTTAGATCTTTGTTGTCTTCCTAAAGGGCGGTCTCCAAGTCTGCCTACCCCACTCACAGCCCCTTTTCAGTTCTAGCCTCGTCCATCCAAACCATGATTGTTTCTCTTCTTAAAATATGTTGCATTTCTCCTGGCCACTGGCCACTTGCCCAACCAGTGTTTCTCTCGCAAACCCTGCTGCTGTCTTTATTCAAGCCCTGGTCCAAAGGTCAGCTTTTATTTGAGCCTTCCTCAAATCTCCAGTGCAGATGGATTCTCTCCCCGCTGCACTCCCATCCCATTTGGCTCTTGCCTCATTTATTATTCTCTTCATGGCTGGTCCTTACTGGTTTACTTCCCCCTGCCACACCCCTCCTCCCTGACTCTACTTCTGTACACTTTTTTGTTGTTTGCCTTTACTTGGTTCTGGTTTGGTTTTCGATACTGCTTGTACTGCAGTACTGAGCATAGCACAGGGCAGGTGCAGGAACAGAAACTCACAACTATCTGCAGCCTAAACAATCTGGTGTTATATACCTGGACCTTCTCTCCTACTTATGGAAGAATATTAGAGATAGGGATTATCCTTGGAAAAGCAAATCTTAGCAGTTTTCAAAGTTTCAGCAAATTAGCTGTTATTATTTCACAGTTGATCTATACTACATCTCCAGGATATGGAATATGGAGATTCAACAAGTATTATAGAATGAATAAATGAAGAATGCCATAGGGACTATCAATAAATTGTTCAGGGATCCCCTGGTGGTGTAATTAAGACTCCATGCTCTCACTGCCAAGGGCTCATGTTCGATCCCTGGCCATGGAACTAAGATCTCACAAACTGCCTGAATATATAAATAGTCTGAAACAAAGACTCATTTTCCTCTTTAGTCAAACTTTGCTTGAAAGCTTAAAACTTTAATCATGAAAAACTTAACACTGTCTCCCATAAAGGAAAAAAGTCTGTAGATAGTTAATCATTCAACACAACATAGGATTTAACCTCTTTTCGTTTGAAGTATGTATCTTTGTTTAGAGACTCACTTTCTCACACATTGATTGCTTTTATAATCAAATTTTTTTTTTTTGCACAAATTTCCATGCTATCTGTGGTAAAGAATCTTCCTGTAATGTAGGAGATGCAGGTTCGATCCCTGGGTTGGGAAGATCCCCTGGAGGAGAAAATGGCAACACGCTCCAGTATTCTTGCCTGGGAGATCCCATGGACAGAGGAGTCTGTCAGTCTACAGTTCATGGGATTGCAGAGAGTCAGATATGACAGAGCAACTGAGCATACACAGACACCATGCTATCTAGACCTTACTCGTACATCACATATATGTGATTTTTTTTGTTTCTTCAGCATTTCTATTAGTATTTTCCATTATTAACAAAATAGTGATAATTTATGGACTAGAAATTAGATTAATATCTTTAATTTCATCCAAGTAAGGTATCTAAAGTCATAAGTGGTTTTAATTATTTTCCGCTTGCCTCTTTCCCTTGTATGTTTTGATCCAATGTAAATCTCAATGAATGCAAGTCATGTTCTTGCCTGCTCTAGATTTTCTCTAACTACGGAGGATGTTTCCAGAATAAATAACCTCCCAGAGGCCCCACGGTATAATGTAAATCACAGCAGAACTAGTTTGATTTACTTAAATAAGAATGAATTTACTTTCTGTCTCAAATACCGTGGCTTGGACACATGGGAGAAGGAATAGTTAGGCCTAAGGTCTTGGAGTCATTGTCTTTGCAAAGTTCTAAGTCTATTGAAAACAGACTGTTCTAATTAGTTTTTCTTTTACTTAATTGGAGTTTATAAGAACTTAATGGAGTTTGAAGAGCAAAAGAACCTCAATATGCATAAGAGGCTATTTGGTGTCTTTTTTTTTTTTTTTTATGTGACATCTAATGAGAAAGGCAGCTAACTATATCCAAGTTCTCTGTAAGAGAGGAAAATAACAGAGGTATTGAGGTAAAACCCTCTTGCAGTTGGTGAAAAGGCTTTAGAAAAAAGGACTGATGATTAATTTATTACTTAAGTAGGCAATTTAGTTTGACCAGGCCGGATGATTCAAAAACAGCATTCTGGCTGGATTGAACCATACTTGTGAACGTTGATGGCAGTTTTGATTCAGAGGCTTTTGTACAGGACGTGAGTTAGATGTCTGAGGGAGCATGATTAAGCCTCTGATCAGTGTGAATGTGTTTCATCTTGAATCACGCAATGAAGTGAGGTTCTTTTATGTTTTCCTTATAAATTTATTCCTATAGTCAGGTTTCCATTAAAATATTGATCAATGTCATGGAAAACAATTTGAGATTTTTAGAAAGTAAAGAATTTTAAGTCACAAAATTCTCATTTGGTCAGGAATGAAATGATCCTGATAATCAGTTTATGATGTTTCAAAGTGTTGCTCCAAATAAAATATCCTCTGCTTTATGATCATCCATGATCCATTTAAAAAATTGAAGGCATCTGAGTAATATTCCAACCTTTTTATTGTGACTAATGCTTAAAGTAGGTTGGAAGGTTATAAAATTGTGTCTATTCTGTGCTTTGGTCATTTTCTTGTGGTTGGATGATTGTGCGGTTGAATGAATAAATAATTTTGGAGTCGATATTTTAGAGGACAGGACATGCAAAAGGTTTTTTTTTTAAGGGTTTTAGGAAGCTTTACTACTAAATGCAGGCCCACCATCCAAACATAATTCTCTTGGAATAGAGAGAAAGAAATGGACCACCCATCAATCAGGGTGGTCTATTTAATGTCTCTGAATTTCCATAAGTAGTGGCTAGTAAGACAGCTTCACAAATCCGGCTGTCTTCTTCTGGCAGATGGCAGGATTGTGTTTCCTTAGCTCTTATAATGTCAGCAGTGGACAGTCCACTACTACTGGCCAGTGAAATGTGCTCTGAAATGCTAGTGTGTGAGTTCTCTTATCTTCAGGACTCTTACCACTATGGGCCCCTTGGTGACTACAATGAGTGGTGTTCTCCCTCGTCCTCCAGTTCCCGAGTAAGCAGGTGGTGTGAGTGAGACATACATCCTTCCTGTGTGTTAAACCAGAGGATGATGGTCATAAGTGTAACTTAGCCTACACTGAAGCGTGTCATTCGTCAGAAGATCATGGGTTGGACATTTGTCAAGTCCTCTGCCAGCACCTTGATTCTGGAAAGTGCAGCTATTAAAAAACCATACTGTGAACGTTGCATTCTGGCTGGATTGAACCATACTTGTGAACGTTGATGGCAGTTTTGATTCAGAGGCTTTTGTACAGGACGTGAGTTAGATGTCTGAGGGAGCATGATTAAGCCTCTGATCAGTGTGAATGTGTTTCATCTTGAATCACGCAATGAAGTGAGGTTCTTTTATGTTTTCCTTATAAATTTATTCCTATAGTCAGGTTTCCATTAAAATATTGATCAATGTCATGGAAAACAATTTGAGATTTTTAGAAAGTAAAGAATTTTAAGTCACAAAATTCTCATTTGGTCAGGAATGAAATGATCCTGATAATCAGTTTATGATGTTTCAAAGTGTTGCTCCAAATAAAATATCCTCTGCTTTATGATCATCCATGATCCATTTAAAAAATTGAAGGCATCTGAGTAATATTCCAACCTTTTTATTGTGACTAATGCTTAAAGTAGGTTGGAAGGTTATAAAATTGTGTCTATTCTGTGCTTTGGTCATTTTCTTGTGGTTGGATGATTGTGCGGTTGAATGAATAAATAATTTTGGAGTCGATATTTTAGAGGACAGGACATGCAAAAGGTTTTTTTTTTAAGGTTTGAGGAAGCTTTACTACTAAATGCAGGCCCACCATCCAAACATAATTCTCTTGGAATAGAGAGAGAAAGAAATGGACCACCCATCAATCAGGGTGGTCTATTTAATGTCTCTGAATTTCCATAAGTAGTGGCTAGTAAGACAGCTTCACAAATCCGGCTGTCTTCTTCTGGCAGATGGCAGGATTGTGTTTCCTTAGCTCTTATAATGTCAGCAGTGGACAGTCCACTACTACTGGCCAGTGAAATGTGCTCTGAAATGCTAGTGTGTGAGTTCTCTTATCTTCAGGACTCTTACCACTATGGGCCCCTTGGTGACTACAATGAGTGGTGTTCTCCCTCGTCCTCCAGTTCCCGAGTAAGCAGGTGGTGTGAGTGAGACATACATCCTTCCTGTGTGTTAAACCAGAGGATGATGGTCATAAGTGTAACTTAGCCTACACTGAAGCGTGTCATTCGTCAGAAGATCATGGGTTGGACATTTGTCAAGTCCTCTGCAGCACCTTGATTCTGTAGCTTCTGCCTCTGAGCTAAGGCAAAAACATTCTGACTCTGAAAACCAGTGGAAAGTGATGGCAGGAAGCACACAGAAGAAAGAAATGTAAGGGAGACTCTTTAAAAAATTAAATAAATAAAACAACTCCCATAAAATCTAGATACAAGTTGCAGAATGCCACATCCTAGACAGTCACCTATGCTTCCAATGCCTGTGTTTCCTCAAGCAAAAACCAAGGATTTTTAAATGGAGAGCAGAGTTGTTGCAACTGTTTACAATGTACCTCTTATACACTGTTAGTTTAGATGGATTTCCTTTCTTACACAGACCTAATTTTTAAGTTCTTCTCAGTCCTATTGTCCTTTAGAGAAATTTAAAGCTACTGTGAATACAGTCTTGCAAATGCTTCAGTCTGCCAAGATTTCTTCCTGATTACAGAGTTTGCATATTCCTGGCCCATTCAGAAACATCTCTCCCACGCTGAGTATGAAACACACACTGAGTAGGCATGCAGAGATAGACATGCAAGCTGTTGAGTTTCAGATGTCATTAAAAAAGGTGTGTAGTTCTTCACAGAATATATTTCATCTCAAAATATAACTGGCCAATTATTGAAAGCAGTAACTAAACAACAATAGTTTATTTCTCAAGAACTTGTGGTATAGTTTTGTATATGTGTGTTATCCGTATAATTTCCTTGCTAGTTGATAAGGGAAAGCTGTATTTTTATAACCATCAGAGTCTCTGCTAATGTTGATCAGATAATATTATAAAAGACCACAGCAGTATAATAAATAAGCTGTTGTTTTATAGAGAAAGGAGAACCAAAACAGATGGTCTATATTTAATATATTTAAGTATATGACAGTCCACTACTATGGCATGTTGCTCCTAGTGTGTGAGTTCTCTTATCTTCAGGACTCTTACCACTATGGGCCCCTTGGTGACTACAATGAGTGGTGTTCTCCCTCGTCCTCCAGTTCCCGAGTAAGCAGGTGGTGTGAGTGAGACATACATCCTTCCTGTGTGTTAAACCAGAGGATGATGGTCATAAGTGTAACTTAGCCTACACTGAAGCGTGTCATTCGTCAGAAGATCATGGGTTGGACATTTGTCAAGTCCTCTGCAGCACCTTGATTCTGTAGCTTCTGCCTCTGAGCTAAGGCAAAAACATTCTGACTCTGAAAACCAGTGGAAAGTGATGGCAGGAAGCACACAGAAGAAAGAAATGTAAGGGAGACTCTTTAAAAAATTAAATAAATAAAACAACTCCCATAAAATCTAGATACAAGTTGCAGAATGCCACATCCTAGACAGTCACCTATGCTTCCAATGCCTGTGTTTCCTCAAGCAAAAACCAAGGATTTTTAAATGGAGAGCAGAGTTGTTGCAACTGTTTACAATGTACCTCTTATACACTGTTAGTTTAGATGGATTTCCTTTCTTACACAGACCTAATTTTTAAGTTCTTCTCAGTCCTATTGTCCTTTAGAGAAATTTAAAGCTACTGTGAATACAGTCTTGCAAATGCTTCAGTCTGCCAAGATTTCTTCCTGATTACAGAGTTTGCATATTCCTGGCCCATTCAGAAACATCTCTCCCACGCTGAGTATGAAACACACACTGAGTAGGCATGCAGAGATAGACATGCAAGCTGTTGAGTTTCAGATGTCATTAAAAAAGGTGTGTAGTTCTTCACAGAATATATTTCATCTCAAAATATAACTGGCCAATTATTGAAAGCAGTAACTAAACAACAATAGTTTATTTCTCAAGAACTTGTGGTATAGTTTTTTATATGTGTGTTATACATATAATTTCCTTGCTAGTTGATAAGGGAAAGCTGTATTTTTATAACCATCAGAGTCTCTGCTAATTTTGATCAGATAATATTATAAAATACCACAACAGTATAATAAATAAGCTGTTGTTTTATAGAGAAAGGAGAACCAAAACAGATGGTCTAATATTTAATATATTTAAGTATATATGTGGTGTCATTAATGAGGATGTTGTCTTTATAAGTTCAATTAAAATATAGGAGAATGAATTTCTAAGAATTCTAACCCATAGTGCCCTCAAAAATGCCTGCTCATAGAATGCATGTATTTCATACATATGTTCTTTAATGAACTATATCACATGTAAATATTCAGAATCAAATGGCTGGGCTTTAAGATCTGTTGATTGAAAGATGAACTCAGGTGCCTGGAAAGAAATTGTGGTGCAGTTTCTTCTCAAAGTCCTCAGTGCCTGAGTGACAAGACTCTATCAGATCATTTCTGTATCATTTCCCTTCTCTTAAAAACGTATTCAGGTTCAACTTGATACAATCTTTTCACAATGAATAAATGCAGGCAGGATACAGAATTATTTTGGATTATTATAAACTCAACACAGCATTCAGTACACCATCAGATATCAAGCTTCACAATTCAAGTTGCATTCATGCTTCAAGCATTTGCCTTGATTCCGTGTTTGCTATTCATGAGATCTGGGTCTACGGAAAGAATATTCAGATACAGAAGCAACCCCGATGACTGGGTCGCTGCATCTGGACAGACTGTAATCATGCTTTGTAATCTCGCAGTGGGAAATGTGAAATGAATGACATTAGATGAAAAGGGCATCACAAGGGAAATTGGTTTGCATACGCACACAGTGGTGTTGTTGTGAGTTCTTTGAAGTGTGGCATAGAAACAGAAAGGGTAACTATTTACAGACCTACACCTGCAGAATCCAGTTAATTGCAGACCTTTAATGTCTCTGCTTCCTTAGAATTCTGTACTTGTGCTCTGCTACGGTGAAGGACAGCACTTGTAACCTTCTTGTTCCCTTTTCTTTCTTTGAAAGAAATTGATAGTATTAGAAACTGAAGATACTTTTAACTTAAAAACGTGTTGAAAAAACTGTATAAAGTAGATTTTAAAATTCACATCTTAAAGGTTTTATAAAGAATATATGTCATGTTCTGATCGTAACTCTATGATGAAGTCTCTTAAAGTGGTCTAGGTATATGTTTATGAAGAAAACCGCTGGGGTGAGGCTGGTCCTAACTTTTGTTGTCTCTGCTTCCTTTTTTCTCTGTCTCTAAACATACTGAAGTCTTGCCATCATAAATAAGTCCACAGTTACTCTCCCCTCTGAATTTGGCAAAGATGGGAGAAAAAAAAAATGCCTGGTGATGATGAGGTTGTGGGAAATGGTCACCGTGAGAACCTGACTGGGGTGACTATAAGTTGTTTTAACTTTTCAAAATAGTAACTAAACAGTATGTATTAGAACTCCCAAATATAGTTACACTATTTATTTCACTTGTTAATTCTAGAATTTATCTCTGAAAAGACAGCTGCACGTAGTCTTCTCTCCAGAGGGCCATTTATCAATGTTAATAGTGTTTAAAAAATTGAGAGAAACCTAATGTTGTATTATATAGTCTTATTTGTATAAATGTAGACATTTAAATTTATGGTTCCGAAGAATACTCCACAAAGTAAAATAAAATACTCATAGAAAAAAGTGGAAGAGTGAGACAAATACCTTATTATCCTTAATAATAAAATGTATTATAATGATATATACAAAATAGACTGGAGTGAGTACAAACAGAAACAGTTGTCTCTGAGTGGTATTAGGTGTTACTAGAAGTTATTTATTATCTGTTTTTCTCATTCACATGTTTTATATGAGTCTATATTACCATTGTCTTCAGGAGAAGTTGATATTTTTTAGAAAAAATACTTTAGCATTTTTAATAAAATAAATGTTATCCATAGCCTTATATATAATATATATGTACTATTCCTACTTTTTTGATTTTCCTATTTCTATTTTATTTACAAAAAGTATTTTAGTTTCCATAATGTTTTGGTTCTCTACTTGGTCAGTGAACTATAGTATATATTTGGAACATTTTTTTCAGGTTACTTAAACTGTTATATCAAGTTTAAGTAATGGGCACTTTCAAAAAATTATATCAACATGCCATAGTTTAAGTATTTTCTTATTATTCAATATTCATTTTTTCCTAATTTCTACTTTGTACATATTTGTTATAATTTTCATGGGAATGGTTGTAGTCAATGCCTTTTTGCCTCACCAGCATATCTTTTGAACATCATTAGTGATCTGTCCTCATCACTGAAATGAAACGATAATGTTAATATTTGCTTTCAGGGAATATGGAGCCATTGATGATGTAGATATTGATCTGCATATTGATGTTAGCTTTCTTGATGTAAGTATCAATTTATGTTATATGATTGCTACATTTAAAAATCACACTTTTATTCTTGAAAGAAATTTAATTTTAGTTTCTCTTATAATACTCTTAAAAGCATAATGGTTTTGTTAAAGTGATTTATGAAGAAATGCCTATGACTGATCTAAAAAGTAGAGATTTTTACATATATTTTTTCTACCAGTTTTTTAATATACTCTGAAATTTATTGGCTTATATCAGCAGTATAGTATGTTATTATTTCTTAAGGCTCCATTTTAGTTTTTAAGTACAGATGGCAAAAATTAAAAGTACTTTGATTTCCTTTTCACGAACCAGTTAGTTTTTGAGGTAATTTATAGGCCTAATGTTAGGCGTTTCCTCAAAATAAGTTTTAAAAACATATGTAATTTTTATTTTGAAAAAAGTAAAAACTCTAAAAAAATTAAAAAACTCTAAAAGATGATGAATCTATCTTTCACATATTTGAACAGGAGGAGATTGCTGTGGCATGGGAAGTGATTCGAACAGAACCTATAATTGTCCGACTACACTGTTCACTTACACAGTATTTGAATGGCCCAGGTTAGTTTCACTTCTCTATTATTTTGAATATTCATTAGTCATGCATTGTGCAGGAAGTACAATGACTGTTCATGTGGTAATTTTGAACGTAATTGTGACTGTCTTGGTAATGCTGTCTAGATATACTTGCATCCTAACAGAAGTGCTGTACTACCAATATAAGTTCTATAAGCAGCATTTAGCTTTATAGTTTTCAGAAGTTGACGATTTGCTGGGAAACAAATACAATAAAACCTAAAGGAGAATTGTGCATATAATAAACAATCTGTAAGTATACTTAGGGTTGCTCTTAGGTTTAATTATGTATGTTTCTGAACATATGAACGTATGAACAATGAACATATGAACCTAAAATTTAGCATTAATGTTTATTTACCTTTGATTACTGATGAATTTAGCCTAAGTCAAGCATATTTCTTTTTTTGAAAATGGAGATCATAAAAGTATTTTTGTTTTTCAACACCCAAAGGTATGATTTTGTTGTATCTGAAGGAAGAGTTGTTTATAACAAAGGAGCCTATTATCAATCTTGCCAAGACTTACTGGATTTAATGTAATCTCGGACTACTGTACTCTCTCTGTCATATACACACAGACACACACACACACAACAGTATCTACTCATATAGTTGCAGTTATCTACTGCTGCAGAACAAACCACTCCAAAATGAAGTGACTTAAAACAGCATCTCTCTCCCCATTCTTTGGGGCTCAACTAGACAGCTTCTGCCCAGTGTCTCCTGTGCCTTTACAGTCAGATGGTAGGTAGAGTTTAAGTTATTGAAGGCTCCATTAGATTAGAGGCTCAAAATGGTTGGACTTCAGATGACTAACAGTTGATGTAGGTGTTATTTTGGGACTCAGCAGGGCTTTATTTAACTGCATATTAGTTAAATAATCAGGGTGACAATATACAGTCTTGTCGTACTCCTTTCCCATTCTGAACTAGTCCGCTGTTCCATGTCCAGTTCTAACTGTAGCTTCTTGACCTGCATACAGGTTTCTCAGGAGGACGGTAAGGTGGTCTAGTATTTCCATCTCTTTATGAATTCCCCAGTTTATTGTGATCCACACAAAGGCTTTACATAGCATATGAAAAGAAGTAGATATTTTTCTGGAATTCCCTTGCTTTTTTCTATGATCCAACAGATGTTGTTTATTTGATCTTTGATTCCTCTGCCTTTTCTAAATCCAGCTTGTACATCTGGAAGTTCTTGGTTCACATACTGTTGAGGCCTAGCGTGAAGTATTTGATTATATGTATAGAGACAAATATATTTATATTTAGAAATGCAATAAAATATAGAGAGACATATAGAAATGCAATAAAGAAGAAAAATAATTCCTTATAATTTCTCTATAGTTAGAAACCTGCAAATCAGTTGGTATTGTTTCCATTTTCTGTGCACATGTGGTTTATTTTCATAAAGTTGACATTGAATTGCTTAAATAGCTGTTCATCTTAATATTATGAGCCTTTCCTCAAGTTGTTAAATATTCTAAAGTGGAATGATGTATAATATCTGCACAATATTCCAGCCTGTAGGTACATGTGTTTTTGCTGTTTCCCCATGTATTCTGCTGTATTGCTAATATTTTTCTTTCTTTAATGATTTGAAATATACTTACTCTATTTTATTCTGATGGTGGTTAAAAGAGAAAAAAATCCTCGTGTCTGAACTATTTTTTTAATTAATGGGGTTAGGAACAAAATTGGGTCATTTCATCTCTGCTCACCCCAATTCCATCTGTGTGAGTTGACCATGTGGCATGCTTTTATGTAACCTTACCACTTTTACTCACATGTTTATGTAATTTTGAATTTTGGACAGAGGTTTTTCTTCACAGTATCTCTTTAAAGATTTGTCACATTTGCATGATTTTTTTTTTTTTATTTTTTTTTCAAAGATTCAATTATTTATTTTTGGGCGGGGGTCGGGTTGGGGAGGGAGGGGGACGGGCGGGCCACTTCTATTGGTCTTTCATTTTTCTATTTTCATCCGTCTTTGTTCTTTGGCTCCTGTGGGCCTCCCATCACGGTGGCCTCTGTTGTCACAGAGCACCAGCTCTGGGCGCGTGCACCCCAGAGCTCCGGCTTGGTAATTGGACACATCAGTCCAGTCGCTCCGTGGCACGTGGGACCTTCCCAGGCCAGGGATCGAACCGGCGCCCCTTGCACTGCAAGGCGGTGTCCTTACCCACTGGACCACCAGGGGAAGCCCACATTTGCATGATTTTATAAATATTTCAACAATTATATTTTAATTCATGTTTTGATGATTTGTTGTTCAGTAGCATTTATTCAGTATTATAACTCATCCATAATTTAATTCTTCTTTCTTTATCTTGGTTAGTTGATTTGCATAGTTAATAGCTTATAAGGCAAAGAAATGTGAGGTTTATGCTTCATTTTTCATACCAGAGAATAATTCTTTGTTTTGTGAACAAGACAAAGTTAACCAAGTATAAATATATGGGCTCATAAGAGTTCCCCGCAAAAGGCAAAAGTGCTTTCTAAACTTGTGCTAGCTTGTGTCTGAAGTGTTTTAATTCTGTTCATTTGTAGGAAAACTATCCTGGTTTAGTTTGTGTTTTGTTGTGTGTACTTATTGAGCTTTTTCCTGTCATTTTCCTTGATATTGTTGCTATTTATTTGCCAAGTCATGTCTACTCTTTTGCAACCCCAGAGACTGTAGCCTGTCAGGCTCCTCCTCTTTCCATGGGATTTCCCAGGCAGGAATACTGGACTGCATTGGTATTTCCTTGATCCAGGGGATCAAGGGGATCTTCTCAACCTTGGCATGGAATCCACATTGGCAGACAGATTTCTTTACTACTGAGTCACCTGGAAAGCCCCTTCCTTGATGTTACCTTTTATATATTTATCTTGAATTGTTATGCTTAGATCTTAATCTGCCTCAAGGAAGTTTTATGTAATCTTTTCATTGTTCCTTCTTTATCTGTTTCCCAATATATGCAGATTGGACCTAACTCCCATATTGTTCATGCTTTTTATCATTTGTCTCAGTCTTTTATCCATCGCGTCTGATTTTATACATTTTTTAAAATTTATCTTCTATGCCATTAAGGGATTTTTTTCATAGTTTAGTCTTTGATTTAATGTTCCCCTCCTGTTTTAACTTGACTACAATCTCCACTGATACCATACTTACGTATCAAGTGCTTTCATTTATGCATCGTTTTGAATTTTGTTATGAACAAAAATCACCAGTCATCCAAGACACATAATTTTGTTCCTATAGATGTGGGTTTTGTTTCCTTCAGAATTGAAATGCACTTCTTTCAAAAATTAGTATGGTTTGTGTATAATTTCTTCCATTAAGAAGAGTAAAGACTCTCTGTGATAAAAACAGGAAATCCAGAAACAATTTGGTGGGGAAAAAAGTAATTTACTCAATTCTACTGTTAGTTCTACAATCTGACAGCTGGAGAGAGTGGGCAGGACTCTACTGGTATTCATAGCTCACCCTGGGAATTTAGGATTTAGACACATGACACTTTAGGGCTTTCTCTTTCCAGGGGAGGGCAGGTGTAAGTACTAGAGAAAGTCTCATTTTCATCCCTCACTCTGGTGTGACTGATGTAGCAATGCAGTGGACCAGCTCCTCTGACTCGAGGCTGAACATGCTTAGAGGTGCACTCTTGCCCACAGGACCTGGCTGAAGTTGAAATTTGACCTGAATTTGTACCCTTGCTTTGCTTTTCTCCTTTTCCTATCCTTTCCCTCCTCCTTCCATTTCCTGGGAGCAATCCTGTAGGAAATTATTTGCCTCACTAGGGATTTCCCAGGCACCCCAGAGACTGTAGCCTGTCAGGCTCCTCCTCTTTCCATGGGATTTCCCAGGCAGGAATACTGGACTGCATTGGTATTTCCTTGATCCAGGGGATCAAGGGGATCTTCTCAACCTTGGCATGGAATCCACATTGGCAGACAGATTTCTTTACTACTGAGTCACCTGGAAAGCCCCTTCCTTGATGTTACCTTTTATATATTTATCTTGAATTGTTATGCTTAGATCTTAATCTGCCTCAAGGAAGTTTTATGTAATCTTTTCATTGTTCCTTCTTTATCTGTTTCCCAATATATGCAGATTGGACCTAACTCCCATATCGTTCATGCTTTTTATCATTTGTCTCAGTCTTTTATCCATCGCGTCTGATTTTATACATTTTTTAAAATTTATCTTCTATGCCATTAAGGGATTTTTTTCATAGTTTAGTCTTTGATTTAATGTTCCCCTCCTGTTTTAACTTGACTACAATCTCCACTGATACCATACTTACGTATCAAGTGCTTTCATTTATGCATCGTTTTGAATTTTGTTATGAACAAAAATCACCAGTCATCCAAGACACATAATTTTGTTCCTATAGATGTGGGTTTTGTTTCCTTCAGAATTGAAATGCACTTCTTTCAAAAATTAGTGTGGTTTGTGTATAATTTCTTCCATTAAGAAGAGTAAAGACTCTCTGTGATAAAAACAGGAAATCCAGAAACAATTTGGTGGGGAAAAAAGTAATTTACTCAATTCTACTGTTAGTTCTACAATCTGACAGCTGGAGAGAGTGGGCAGGACTCTACTGGTATTCATAGCTCACCCTGGGAATTTAGGATTTAGACACATGACACTTTAGGGCTTTCTCTTTCCAGGGGAGGGCAGGTGTAAGTACTAGAGAAAGTCTCATTTTCATCCCTCACTCTGGTGTGACTGATGTAGCAATGCAGTGGACCAGCTCCTCTGACTCGAGGCTGAACATGCTTAGAGGTGCACTCTTGCCCACAGGACCTGGCTGAAGTTGAAATTTGACCTGAATTTGTACCCTTGCTTTGCTTTTCTCCTTTTCCTATCCTTTCCCTCCTCCTTCCATTTCCTGGGAGCAATCCTGTAGGAAATTATTTGCCCTCAAATCTTCACTCAGGGTCTGCATCTGGGAGAACTTGAGGTAGGTTGGTGGGTCCAGGGCAAGAAAGAGGTCACTTAGCACCGACTTCAGGAGGAAGCTCTGCCAGTCAGTATATGCCTGTACACAACTGCCGTGGAGACACACTTTGCTTCTTGGTTCATCTCCCCTTTATTTTGTGATGTGTTAGTGATGGTCTGTCCTTAGCTAATCTTTCATAGAATGGATACTTTTGAGTCAATCCTTTAGGGCCCCCTTAAGATTAGGTCACATCTACTACTGTGAGCAAGAAACCCATATAAGAAATGGAGTAACTCTCCTAGTCAACAAAAGACTCCAAAACGCAGTACTTGGGTGCAGTCTCAAAAACAACAGAATGATCTTGGTTTGTTTCCAAGGCAAAACATTCAAGATCAGAGTAGTCCAAGTCTGTGCCCCAATCACTGATGCCAAGAAGCTGAGGTTGACTGGTTCTGTGAAGTCCTGGAAGACTTTTTAGAACTAGCCACCAAAAAAAGATGTCCTTTTCATCACAGGGAATTGGAATGCAAAAGTAGGAAGTCAAGAGATACCTTGAGAAACAGCCAAGTTTGACCTTGGAATACAAAATGAAGCAGGGCAAATGCTGACATAGTTTTGCCAAGAGAATACACTGGGCATAACAAACACCTTTTTCCAACAACACGAGAGATGACTCTACACATGGATATCATCAGATGGTCAATAGTGAAATCAGATTATTATGTCGTTTCCAGCTGAAAATGGTGAAGCTCTATACAGTCAGAAAAAACCAGACAGGGAGCTGACTCAGTTCACGAGCTCCTTATTCCAAAATTCAGACTTAAATTGAAGAAAGTAGGGAATGCCACTAGGTCATTCAGCTATGACCTAAACAGAATCCCTTATGATTATACAATGCAAGTGACAAATAGATTCAAGGGATGAGATCTGGTAGACAGAGGGTCTGAAGAACTAAGGACAGAGGATTCATAACATTCTACGGGAGGCAATAACCAAAATTCCAAAGAAAGACAAATTCAAGAGGGCAAAGTGGTTGTCTGAGGAGGCCTTACAAATAACTGAGGAAAGAAGAGAAGCAGAAAGAAAGGGAGAAAGGGAAAGATATACCCAACTGAATACGGACTTCCAGAGAATAGCAAGGAGAGATAAGAAAGCCTTCTTATGTGCCCAGTGCAAAGAAATAGAGAAAAACAATAAAATGGGAAAGACTAGAGATCTCTTCAAGAAAAATGTAGATATCAGGGGAACATTTCATGCAAGGATGTGTACAATAAAGGACAGAAATGATAAGGACAGAATTAGAAGAGATTAAGAAGACTTTGCAAAAATTCACAGAAGAACTATACAAAAAAGATCTTATTGACCAGAAAGCATGATGATGTGATCATTCACTTAGAGTCAGACATCCTACGGTGTGAAGTCAAGTGGGCCTTCGGAAGTGTTACTACCAGCAAAGCTAGTGAAGGTGATGGTATTCCAGCTGAGGTATTTAAAATTCTGAAAGGTGATGCTGTTAAAGTGCTGCACTCAATATGTTAAGAAATTTGGAAGACTCAGCAATGACCACAGAACTGGAAAAGGTCAGTTTTCATTCCAATCCCAAAGAAAGACAGTGACAAAGAATATTCAAACTGCTGCACAGTTCCTTCAAACCAGGCTTCAGCAGTACGTGAACCAAGAACTTCCAGATGTACAAGCTGGGTTTAGAATAGGAGCCAGAGATCAAATTGCCAGTCTTTGTTGGAGTATGGAAAAAGCAAGGGAATTCCAGAAAAATGCCTACTTCTGCTTCATTGACTATGCTAAAGCCTTTGAGTGTACGGATCACAACAAACTAGGGAATTCTTAAAGAGATGGAAATATTAGACCACCTTACGTCCCTCCTGAGAAACCTGTATGCGAGTTACGAAGCTGCAGTTAGAACTGGACACGGAACAGTGGACTGATTTTAGAATTGGGAAAGGAGTACGATAAGGCTGTATTGTCACCCTGTTTATTTAACTAATACGCAGAGTACATCATGTGAAATGCTGGGCTGAATGAAACACAAGCTAGAATCAAGATTCCCAGGAGAAATATCAACAACCTCAGATACACAGATGATGCCACTTTAATGGCAGAAATTGAAGAGGAACTAAAAAAAGCCTCTTGATGAAGGTAAAAGAGGTGAGTGAAAAAGCTGGCTTAAAACTCAACATTCAAAAAACTAAAATTATGACATCTTGTCCCATCACCTCATGGCAAATAGAAGAGAAAAGGTGGAAACAGTGACCTTTATTTCTTGGGCTCCAACATCACTGTGGATGGTGACTGCAACCATGAAATTAATACACACTTTCTCCTTGGAAGGAAAGATATGACAAACCTAGACAGTGTATTAAAAAGCACAGACATCACTTTGCTGACAAAGATCTGGGTAGTGAAAGTCATGGTTTTTGTATTAGTCAGATACAGATGTGAGCATTGAACTATAAAGAATACTGAGGGCTGACGAATTAATGCTTTCAAATTATGGTGCTGGGGAAGACTTTTGAGAGTCCCTTGGCCTGCAAAGAGATCAAATCAGTCAATCTTAAAGGAAATCAACACTGATATTCACTGGAAGAATTGATGCTAAAACTGATGCTCCAATACTTTGGCCACTTGATGTGAAGAAGTGACTGACTGAAAAAGACCCTGATCCTGGGAAACATTGAAGGCAGAAGGAGAAGGGGGCTACAGAGGATGAGATGGTTGGTTGACATCACTGATTCAATGAATGAGAATTGAGCAAACTCTGGGAGAAAGTGAAGGACTGGGAAGCCTGGTTTGGTGAAGTCCGTGGGGTTGCAAAAAGTTGGACAGGACTTAGGGACTGAATAAAAATGCCTTTCTGCTTCATTGACTATGCTAAAGCCTTTGAGTGTACGGATCACAACAAACTAGGGAATTCTTAAAGAGATGGAAATATTAGACCACCTTACGTCCCTCCTGAGAAACCTGTATGCGAGTTACGAAGCTGCAGTTAGAACTGGACACGGAACAGTGGACTGATTTTAGAATTGGGAAAGGAGTACGATAAGGCTGTATTGTCACCCTGTTTATTTAACTAATACGCAGAGTACATCATGTGAAATGCTGGGCTGAATGAAACACAAGCTAGAATCAAGATTCCCAGGAGAAATATCAACAACCTCAGATACACAGATGATGCCACTTTAATGGCAGAAATTGAAGAGGAACTAAAAAAAGCCTCTTGATGAAGGTAAAAGAGGTGAGTGAAAAAGCTGGCTTAAAACTCAATATTCAAAAAACTAAAATTATGACATCTTGTCCCATCACCTCATGGCAAATAGAAGAGAAAAGGTGGAAACAGTGACCTTTATTTCTTGGGCTCCAACATCACTGTGGATGGTGACTGCAACCATGAAATTAATACACACTTTCTCCTTGGAAGGAAAGATATGACAAACCTAGACAGTGTATTAAAAAGCACAGACATCACTTTGCTGACAAAGATCTGGGTAGTGAAAGTCATGGTTTTTGTATTAGTCAGATACAGATGTGAGCATTGAACTATAAAGAATACTGAGGGCTGACGAATTAATGCTTTCAAATTATGGTGCTGGGGAAGACTCTTGAGAGTCCCTTGGCCTGCAAAGAGATCAAATCAGTCAATCTTAAAGGAAATCAACACTGATATTCACTGGAAGAATTGATGCTAAAACTGATGCTCCAATACTTTGGCCACTTGATGTGAAGAAGTGACTGACTGAAAAAGACCCTGATCCTGGGAAACATTGAAGGCAGAAGGAGAAGGGGGCTACAGAGGATGAGATGGTTGGTTGACATCACTGATTCAATGAATGAGAATTGAGCAAACTCTGGGAGAAAGTGAAGGACTGGGAAGCCTGGTTTGGTGAAGTCCGTGGGGTTGCAAAAAGTTGGACAGGACTTAGGGACTGAATAGCAACAAGATTAGTTCCATCTGTTCCATTTGTAGTGAAATTTGCCTATAGTTTCTCTCATATGAGGATAGCATCCAAGTTTCTGATCCTTTTCCTAGTTTTCTTTTATTTTTAAAATGCACTGATTATGATAAGGCTTGTTCAGGATGATTGACTTACTTTGCCATCTTGACTAGTAGATTTCTCCAAAGACTGTTTTTTCCCTCATAGAAATTTAAGGAAAAATATGATTTAAAATTAGGAATAGTGTAAAATCTATAACCAGCCTAGAGACAGTGATACTAAAAAGAGGCATGTAATTTTTTTTTTCTAGAAAAAAATAATGAGAGTTTATCCTAGTTTATGATTTGGATAATTGCAAGAAAACACAAAGATGAGAAAGTATTTCTTGGAGACTGTTTTGCAATATGTTTTTGACAGTATCGGCATTTATAGTCAGATGAACCTGCAAAAAAATGTATGACTAATCCAAGGTTTAGAGTGACCTAGTTAATAGTTCTTTTTGAAAAGCAGTTGTTCATCGGTTTGGGGAATGTATGAGCAATACTTATCTGAACTATAATATTTGGCCAGGGCTAATCTGACAGTATATCTGTGAGTGAACAGGAATGATAAGAATTGAAGAAATATACCTCCTTATCCACTTTGAAGTTAAAGGTTATTTTCATTGTGCATGGGGAATTATACTTTAAAGGAAAAGACAAGATTGTTATGATTTTTGTGGTCCTATATTTTTTTCCATTATTCCAGTCTACTTCTTCAAGAATTAGACTATATAAGACAATTTTGTGATCCCAAGGACATGACTGCCTGTTTTACAATGATGCACAACTGACATTTTAAAAAAATGTTTTCCTGGGCAGATCATCTCATTATTGATAACACTACATGTACATGATCAGAGTTGGAATAGTTTCTTGTCTTGAATGACCCTTACTTATTGCCTTCCTAGCCTAAATTATGATAGACAAGAAAAAATTGAATAACCTTACCCCTTTTTGCCTTCCTATGTCCCGGGGGGTGAAATTTGAGCCTCTGGGAGAAAGTGAAGGACTGGGAAGCCTGGTTTGGTGAAGTCCGTGGGTTGCAAAAAGTTGGACAGGACTTAGGGACTGAATAGCAACAAGATTAGTTCCATCTGTTCCATTTGTAGTGAAATTTGCCTATAGTTTCTCTCATATGAGGATAGCATCCAAGTTTCTGATCCTTTTCCTAGTTTTCTTTTATTTTTAAAATGCACTGATTATGATAAGGCTTGTTCAGGATGATTGACTTACTTTGCCATCTTGACTAGTAGATTTCTCCAAAGACTGTTTTTTCCCTCATAGAAATTTAAGGAAAAATATGATTTAAAATTAGGAATAGTGTAAAATCTATAACCAGCCTAGAGACAGTGATACTAAAAAGAGGCATGTAATTTTTTTTTTCTAGAAAAAAATAATGAGAGTTTATCCTAGTTTATGATTTGGATAATTGCAAGAAAACACAAAGATGAGAAAGTATTTCTTGGAGACTGTTTTGCAATATGTTTTTGACAGTATCGGCATTTATAGTCAGATGAACCTGCAAAAAAATGTATGACTAATCCAAGGTTTAGAGTGACCTAGTTAATAGTTCTTTTGAAAAGCAGTTGTTCATCGGTTTGGGGAATGTATGAGCAATACTTATCTGAACTATAATATTTGGCCAGGGCTAATCTGACAGTATATCTGTGAGTGAACAGGAATGATAAGAATTGAAGAAATATACCTCCTTATCCACTTTGAAGTTAAAGGTTATTTTCATTGTGCATGGGGAATTATACTTTAAAGGAAAAGACAAGATTGTTATGATTTTTGTGGTCCTATATTTTTTTCCATTATTCCAGTCTACTTCTTCAAGAATTAGACTATATAAGACAATTTTGTGATCCCAAGGACATGACTGCCTGTTTTACAATGATGCACAACTGACATTTTAAAAAAATGTTTTCCTGGGCAGATCATCTCATTATTGATAACACTACATGTACATGATCAGAGTTGGAATAGTTTCTTGTCTTGAATGACCCTTACTTATTGCCTTCCTAGCCTAAATTATGATAGACAAGAAAAAATTGAATAACCTTACCCTTTCTTGGAACAAAAAATATTTTAGCAGTATATCTTTCTCATTCTTCCCTCAAAATGTACCCTGTGGAGAATTTGGTTGAGGTAGACTTTTAATTTAGGAAGAATAAACATTTCTATGAATGTATGAGTTTTCCTGAAAAGGGTCATTTACTTGTAGATTCCACTTTTATATCTATTTGTAGATTCTATTCTTATTAGTCTACTTAGAAGACTACTTTTAGCTAAATTTATGCCTGAATATTTGTTTGCTGCTGGAAAAGGAAATGACAGCCCACTGTAGTATTCTTGCCTGGATAATTCCATGGACACAGGACCTGTTGGGCTACAGCCCGTGGGGTCCCAAAGAGGCGAACCTGACTGACACAGACACATTTGTTATTTGGTTCATGGGACTTACGTATTCCAATTTATTTTCTAACTGACTATTTTGGCTAGCAAGAATCTATTACTTTTAAAACTATTAAAATTAATCTAAAGCATTTTCAGGTTTACAGAAACCCTGCAAAGTTAGTACAAAGTTCTCATATACTCTGCACCCAGTTTCACTGATTACTAAAACCATCTTATTTGAACACATTAAATAAAACAAATTTCAGTAACTAATTGAATTAACATTTTAATAGCGGTATGAATTTTGTCACTTGAATTTCGGAATATTATTGGAAGTAATATCTTATTAACTCTTTAAGTATATTCCAAAATTTGGGGTCATTCAGATTTTATACTGTTAATTGGATCAATGTTTGTGATATTTATTTTCTAGTAATTCATAATATGAATAAGTATTAGCCTTCATATTATTAATTTTCAGGAATGATTAGTATAGTTTGTATAGTTGTATGTATTCTATCTCTTCTCTCTTTTTTCCCTGTGTGTTGTATAATTTTTTTCAGTGAAGTTTTCAGTTCTTCTGGTGTATTTTGGATGTTTTTCAGCATTTTTAAAAGCCAGCTCCCTTTTATTTTCTTCCATCTTCCCAGTTACTTTTCCCATCCTCCTGAGAAGAGATGGTGTCTTCTTAAATCTTCTTAGAGAGAACACACTGTGTTCTAATTTTGTCAACTTTTTCTTTAATGAATAATTGCCCTGAGTTTTCAAGTTAGGGTTTTTTAATTCACTTTTCTATAGTGCTGGGCTTGGGACACATGGAATTGAAGTTAAGTATTCTCTATGTTAAGGATTAGAATGTTTTCAGGAAAGAAACTGATGGATGATTAACGCCAGTTTTCTTTGATCAGTGGAGTGTTTGTATCCCAGACTAATGGCCAAGACAGGAAGTGAGGCGATTAAGGGCTACAAACCTGCTTTGCTGTGTGCAGCATGTGTGGTCTGAGAATGTCCTATCAATTAGGCAGTCTTTGCTCTAATTATCTGTTATTGCAACAGTTAATAAGAATGGTGCTACTCATGTGCCTGTACAAGGTCATCCTTTTATTTGCACACTTGCTTCCATCCTCTTTCATCTAATTAAAACACCTTTCCCTCTCCTTCTTGTACTGTTCATGTCTCTTTTTTCTTAAAGATTCGCATCAGCAAACAAACAAAAAAAGTTCCTCTTCTCTTTAAAATGAATACCTTTAGACCTCAAATCACTTAATTTACTCCCTAATCCTCTGCTTCCCGTGACTTAAATTTCTTCATTAGGGTTGTCTTTATTAGCCTACTTTATTTTCTTTCCTCTTTTTTTCTCCTTGAATATGCTGTAGGTGTGTTTTGGATGCATTATTTCACAAGCCACTGGTCTTGTCAAGGTTACCAGTCATGTGAATATTGCTTAATGACCCCATGACAAATTTTGAATCCTCATCTCAATTAACTTAGCAGCATAACAGTTTGGAAAACTTTTGTGAATAGATTGGCAGCATTCTGGAATCTTCCACTCCCCAACCCCAAGCCATTCCTCTTCAGCATTCTCTGTTCAGTCATATCTGACTCTTTGCAACCGTGTGGACCATAGCCTGCCAGGCTCCTCTGTCCATGGGATTCTCCAGGCAGGAATATTGGAATGGATTGCCATTTCCTCCTCCAGGGGATTTTCCCCACCCAAATTTACAATATCCAGAGTCGAGTTGCCAATTTTCCATATTGCTCCAAACCTGATTCTCCTGCAGTCTTTCACCCAGGAATTGGCAAGTTTCATCCTTCTTTTGCTCAAGTCTTTTCTATAGTGCTGGGCTTGGGACACATGGAATTGAAGTTAAGTATTCTCTATGTTAAGGATTAGAATGTTTTCAGGAAAGAAACTGATGGATGATTAACGCCAGTTTTCTTTGATCAGTGGAGTGTTTGTATCCCAGACTAATGGCCAAGACAGGAAGTGAGGCGATTAAGGGCTACAAACCTGCTTTGCTGTGTGCAGCATGTGTGGTCTGAGAATGTCCTATCAATTAGGCAGTCTTTGCTCTAATTATCTGTTATTGCAACAGTTAATAAGAATGGTGCTACTCATGTGCCTGTACAAGGTCATCCTTTTATTTGCACACTTGCTTCCATCCTCTTTCATCTAATTAAAACACCTTTCCCTCTCCTTCTTATACTGTTCATGTCTCTTTTTTCTTAAAGATTCGCATCAGCAAACAAACAAAAAAAGTTCCTCTTCTCTTTAAAATGAATACCTTTAGACCTCAAATCACTTAATTTACTCCCTAATCCTCTGCTTCCCGTGACTTAAATTTCTTCATTAGGGTTGTCTTTATTAGCCTACTTTATTTTCTTTCCTCTTTTTTTCTCCTTGAATATGCTGTAGGTGTGTTTTGGATGCATTATTTCACAAGCCACTGGTCTTGTCAAGGTTACCAGTCATGTGAATATTGCTTAATGACCCCATGACAAATTTTGAATCCTCATCTCAATTAACTTAGCAGCATAACAGTTTGGAAAACTTTTGTGAATAGATTGGCAGCATTCTGGAATCTTCCACTCCCCAACCCCAAGCCATTCCTCTTCAGCATTCTCTGTTCAGTCATATCTGACTCTTTGCAACCGTGTGGACCATAGCCTGCCAGGCTCCTCTGTCCATGGGATTCTCCAGGCAGGAATATTGGAATGGATTGCCATTTCCTCCTCCAGGGGATTTTCCCCACCCAAATTTACAATATCCAGAGTCGAGTTGCCAATTTTCCATATTGCTCCAAACCTGATTCTCCTGCAGTCTTTCACCCAGGAATTGGCAAGTTTCATCCTTCTTTTTGCTCAAGCCAAAATCTTTCAATTCTGATTTGTCCTTGACTCCTTCTTTTTCTGATACTTTAAATTCAGTTCACCAGCAAAATGTGTCGGCTCTCCCAGAGAGCGTGAATCAGAATGTTCACCACCTCCACTAATTCAAGCTACCATATTCTCCCCTTAATTACTATAATCCGTTCCGGACTGAATTTTCTACTTCTATCCTTGCTCTTTGCAGAGATCCTACACTGCCCATGGTCCTTTTCTCATCCCATCTCCTAACGAGATACCTTGTGCACTCTCCAACTCCCCTTGGTGGTCCTAGAAGCACCTTTCTATTTTAGGGGTACTTCCCTGTGTTTCCTCTGGCCAGGATCATTTTCTGTCTGCCATATCTCTAATGTTAAAGTCACTTTATGCTCAATAACCTTCAGCACTCTTACCCTTTTTCTTCTTTATTTTTATCCAGAGCCTGTATCACTGCGTGCCATTTTATGTGTTCTTTGGCTGTCTTCTCCTCTTTACTAAGGCTCATGAGGACAGGTGTATTTATGTGTATGTATTTTGTAACTCTGTAATAGCTGATACAGCAGGAACACGGTAAATACTCTTTAAACCAGTGAGCAATAAATGGTGAGTGCCTCTTTTTGAGGATATCAATTTCATACACATCATAATTATTAATTTATAGAAATGTGCAATCTAGTAAAAGACAGGAAACACACGAGAGGGTGTGCAGTGAAAAGTGAGTCTCTTGTGCCTTACCAGTCATGTGAATATTGCTTAATGACCCCATGACAAATTTTGAATCCTCATCTCAATTAACTTAGCAGCATAACAGTTTGGAAAACTTTTGTGAATAGATTGGCAGCATTCTGGAATCTTCCACTCCCCAACCCCAAGCCATTCCTCTTCAGCATTCTCTGTTCAGTCATATCTGACTCTTTGCAACCGTGTGGACCATAGCCTGCCAGGCTCCTCTGTCCATGGGATTCTCCAGGCAGGAATATTGGAATGGATTGCCATTTCCTCCTCCAGGGGATTTTCCCCACCCAAATTTACAATATCCAGAGTCGAGTTGCCAATTTTCCATATTGCTCCAAACCTGATTCTCCTGCAGTCTTTCACCCAGGAATTGGCAAGTTTCATCCTTCTTTTTGCTCAAGCCAAAATCTTTCAATTCTGATTTGTCCTTGACTCCTTCTTTTTCTGATACTTTAAATTCAGTTCACCAGCAAAATGTGTCGGCTCTCCCAGAGAGCGTGAATCAGAATGTTCACCACCTCCACTAATTCAAGCTACCATATTCTCCCCTTAATTACTATAATCCGTTCCGGACTGAATTTTCTACTTCTATCCTTGCTCTTTGCAGAGATCCTACACTGCCCATGGTCCTTTTCTCATCCCATCTCCTAACGAGATACCTTGTGCACTCTCCAACTCCCCTTGGTGGTCCTAGAAGCACCTTTCTATTTTAGGGGTACTTCCCTGTGTTTCCTCTGGCCAGGATCATTTTCTGTCTGCCATATCTCTAATGTTAAAGTCACTTTATGCTCAATAACCTTCAGCACTCTTACCCTTTTTCTTCTTTATTTTTATCCAGAGCCTGTATCACTGCGTGCCATTTTATGTGTTCTTTGGCTGTCTTCTCCTCTTTACTAAGGCTCATGAGGACAGGTGTATTTATGTGTATGTATTTTGTAACTCTGTAATAGCTGATACAGCAGGAACACGGTAAATACTCTTTAAACCAGTGAGCAATAAATGGTGAGTGCCTCTTTTTGAGGATATCAATTTCATAAACATCATAATTATTAATTTATAGAAATGTGCATATCTAGTAAAAGACAGGAAACACACGAGAGGGTGTGCAGTGAAAAGTGAGTCTCTTGTGCCTTACTGTCATTCTCCATTGTTTTATTCTACAAAAAAGGTCTGTGTGTCTCTCTTTCACCTAAAGAATAGAGTGCAAACTGTTTTACACATTGCTGTTTACTCTTAATATATATTTGTGGAGATCATTCTTCATTATTAGACATATTGTACATTTACATATACATCTAACACTTCACTTGATGTGAACAGCTGACTTGTTGAAAAAAACCCTGATGCTGGGAATGATTGAAGGCAGAAGGAGAACAGGGTTACAGAGGATGAGATGGTTGGATGGTATCACCAATTCAACGGACATGAGCTTGGGCAAACTCTTGGAGATAATGAGGGACAGGAAAGCCTGGTGTGCTGCAGTCCATGGTGTCACAAAGAGTTGGACACGACTTGGTGACTGTACAACAACAACAAATATAAATGTGGAAGGAAAGCTATGGCATATAAAAAACTGAGACATCACTTAGCCAACAACGGTCCATATAATCAAAGCTATGGTTTTTCTAGTAGTCATGTACAGCTCTGAGAGTTGGACCATAAAGAAGGCTGAGCAACTAAGAATTGGTTCTTTTGAACTGTGGTGCTGGAGAAGACTCTTGAGAGCCCCTTGGATGGCAAGCAAGGAGATCAAACAAGTCAACCCTAAAGGAAATCAACCTTGACTTTTCAATGGAAGGACTGATGCTGAAGCTGAAGCTCCAGTATTTTGGCCACCTGACTTACTGAAAAGACCCTGATGGAAAAAGATTGAAGGCAAAAGAAGAGGGAGGCAGAGGATGAGATGGCTGGATAGTATCACCGACTCAATGGATGTGAGTTTGAGGAAACTCTGGGAGCTAGTGAAGGACTGGAAAGCCTGGAGCTCTGCATTCCATGGGGTCGCAAAGTGTCAGACACAACTTAGCGACTGAACAACAATAGCAACCTAGAATGATCTCCAGAATCCCTCTATGGAGCATAAGTAAGCTTGTGTAGGATTCTGTGTAGACTATTTTAAAATGTGTTTGTAAGTATATATACATATTACATATACATAGTAAAAAAAAAAAAGTATATATATATATACTTTAAAAAAGTATATATATATATAACTTTTTAGTCTTTTTCCTAGTTGATAGTTGAGTTTCAACTGAATATTTAGATGGGTTTTTTTTCTTTGCAGTGCCCACTGTTGATGTCTTTCAGATTTCCACAAAAGAGAGATTTGGTCTGGGACATCAACTGAAAAAGTAAGTTTTCCAGTGGAAATAAAAACAAATTTCTATTAAAGAGAACTGAATTCTCATTTTGCTCACCCCCCCCCCCATTTTTATTCAGCAAAGCTTTTTGAAGTAAACGCCTCCGGAGAGGAATTCATCCTGATGCTGAGAGCTGCATCAGTACTTCAATTGGCAGAGTTTACTTTTAGAACTGAGCCAGATTCCTTCCATCTGTACCCCCCTACCAGATCCACTCTCCTCCCTATAGCACCCTGCCTTCCACCTGAGAAGATGGGCATGTAAAAATCGGGAAATAAACCCTTAATGTTTAGAATTCCACATCTTTGAAATGAAATTCAACTTACAACATGTATTTTTAGCATATTATATTATGTAGTGTTTTCTTTTTAAGGACTCTTCAGAGAAATTTTCTCAGTTTTCTATACCGAATTAGGTAGACTTTTACAGTTTAATTGGCTTTGTTTTTTCCATTGGACTTTGTTTTTCAAGCCAGTATCTTACAGTCTTGGAGCAAAGCATGGAACCTGTCTTCTATGTTAAGCCATTCAAGTTGGGTACCAGTTCATCTTGCCACATTTTCCCCCCTGTGATTTTTTTCCCTCACCCAATTTTTTCTCTTGTTTTAAAAATTGTTTTTAATTTAATGACTTGACCTGAGAGGAAGGTTCTGAGATTTTGAAAAGCTCCCTGCCCCTCCCCTTGACATGCATGGCTTCTCTATCGCCAACATGTCCTACCAAGTGGTACATTTGTTAGAACTGCTGAATCTGTGTTGACTATCACCCAAATTCTAGAATTCTACTTTATGTAACTTTTGTAAAGCCACTTAAGAACTTTTGGGGGGGAGTGAAATGATACTGGTCCAAATAAGACAAGAATCAAAGTACTGAAGTCTAGGAATAGATAGCTTCCTACTCTTACTGGTATTTGAGTGCATCATTTGGGCTCAGAAAAGTAATGATGTGTGTAATCCCAACCTGGAGAAATTAAGGAAAGCTGTATTCTGTATTTGCTGTTTAATCACCTTGTGTAATACATAAATTTTATTAATATTTTCTTCTAAATATTTAGCATTTCAAACAAGTTATTTACTATTATGGATAGATTTTAGCTATGTGAAAAGTTTGGTATATGATCTTGAACTTTTTAATGACCTTTGATAAATTTTAGCCTAATTTAGTTTCTTTCCTAAGTAATGGGAAATAAAAACAAATTTCTATTAAAGAGAACTGAATTCTCATTTTGCTCACCCCCATTTTTATTCAGCAAAGCTTTTTGAAGTAAACGCCTCCGGAGAGGAATTCATCCTGATGCTGAGAGCTGCATCAGTACTTCAATTGGCAGAGTTTACTTTTAGAACTGAGCCAGATTCCTTCCATCTGTACCCCCCTACCAGATCCACTCTCCTCCCTATAGCACCCTGCCTTCCACCTGAGAAGATGGGCATGTAAAAATCGGGAAATAAACCCTTAATGTTTAGAATTCCACATCTTTGAAATGAAATTCAACTTACAACATGTATTTTTAGCATATTATATTATGTAGTGTTTTCTTTTTAAGGACTCTTCAGAGAAATTTTCTCAGTTTTCTATACCGAATTAGGTAGACTTTTACAGTTTAATTGGCTTTGTTTTTTCCATTGGACTTTGTTTTTCAAGCCAGTATCTTACAGTCTTGGAGCAAAGCATGGAACCTGTCTTCTATGTTAAGCCATTCAAGTTGGGTACCAGTTCATCTTGCCACATTTTCCCCCCTGTGATTTTTTTCCCTCACCCAATTTTTTCTCTTGTTTTAAAAATTGTTTTTAATTTAATGACTTGACCTGAGAGGAAGGTTCTGAGATTTTGAAAAGCTCCCTGCCCCTCCCCTTGACATGCATGGCTTCTCTATCGCCAACATGTCCTACCAAGTGGTACATTTGTTAGAACTGCTGAATCTGTGTTGACTATCACCCAAATTCTAGAATTCTACTTTATGTAACTTTTGTAAAGCCACTTAAGAACTTTTGGGGGGGAGTGAAATGATACTGGTCCAAATAAGACAAGAATCAAAGTACTGAAGTCTAGGAATAGATAGCTTCCTACTCTTACTGGTATTTGAGTGCATCATTTGGGCTCAGAAAAGTAATGATGTGTGTAATCCCAACCTGGAGAAATTAAGGAAAGCTGTATTCTGTATTTGCTGTTTAATCACCTTGTGTAATACATAAATTTTATTAATATTTTCTTCCAAATATTTAGCATTTCAAACAAGTTATTTACTATTATGGATAGATTTTAGCTATGTGAAAAGATTGGTATATGAATTGGAACTTTTTAATGACCTTTGATAAATTTTAGCCTAATTTAGTTTCTTTCCTAAATTATAAGTAACTGGCTTTGCTTGTGATCTTCTAATCTAAAATGATACATAATACAATATAGAAAACTGATCTCTTACTCACAAGAAAGTCATAAGTGGAAATCAAATTGCAAAGAGGTTATTTTCCAGAAACATCTAGCAAGTTAGGAAGGCAGATTTAGATTCTAGGCCTTTTGTAGAGGAGTATTGGTGGATATTGATACCATTATTGGTACAGTTTTCCTAGTCCAAAAGCAACCTGTGTTAGAAATAAATGAAAAGAAAGGCAGGCAGTGCTGAATTGGTTTGGAAAGAAAATTCAGATGTTTAATTTATTGCATACAATGTTTAATTGTAAAATTTCTTCTCTACTTAAACATCAGCCTTAAGGGACCCTCTTCCAGTTCCACTGGGGAGAGGGGATCAGAGAAACTGTCACAGACTAGGACCCTTCTCAGAAAATAAGGCTGTTTTAAGTCTACAGTTGACAGTCCAGAATTTTTTATTGCAAGACAGTGATCCCATGGGCTTGACTTAGAAAATATTGAGGTCAGAAGTTACCAAGTTCCTGCCTTATGATAGGAACTAAAAATTCTTAGAGGCTCACCATTAAAAGAAAGAAAAAATAGCATATTTTCAAGTGAATGGAATTTGCTGAATATAAAATTTGCTGACCTCCTTATTCTCCATAAAGTCAGTTTTGCATGACTTATTTTTGCTTAGGATTTTGTAGTTTCATTTTGTTTTTCTTTTTAGGAAAAGAAGTACATAAACAAATCAAGTAAAAAGAAAAGAACTTTCCTTGCATCTTAATAAATCAAAATTACTAACAAAAATTGTTTTTAAATCTATGTTGCTGGCACCAACAAAATATTTCAGGACTTTTCTTTTGCCCCTTAAGCTAAAGGTGTTGACCCTAGAGGCTGTCCTTATAAATCTCTTTCTATCCTTATTCTTTTATCTTTTATCAATTATTTAATCAACTATTTTTAATTGTGCCACAGTAATTAATTATGAATTGCAGCACAGCAAAATCGTAAGAGATTTTCTATGGAATGCTTTCCTACACATGAAAACATCTTGTATGGTTCAAAATTAAACTCTCTCTAATTACCGTGCATTTATTTTCCTTTGATAAATGCCTTTTCTCCATAATCTGTGTAGAAATCTGGTATTAAATTGTCTTGGAGCTGTGACAACAAACTTACCTTTGGTTTGACAGAATCATGCAGACATTTGTTACACAGCAATGGAAGCAGAGCAAAGAAAAATCCAGTTGCCTACACAGTAAGAAGTTATCAGAGAAGAAGGTGAAGTCTCCCCTGCATTTATTTTCTACCTTGCGCAGGTGGGTAACAGACATCTTTCCATCATCTTACTTCAATGCTGCACTTGTGATAGTCCATAGTTACTTAGTTCAGAGCATCCTTTTTGCTGTCTTGGCATCTGTTTGTTTTCTTTATGACTTTGAAAAGCAGGCCACATTACACCCACTCCCTACTTAAACATCAGCCTTAAGGGACCCTCTTCCAGTTCCACTGGGGAGAGGGGATCAGAGAAACTGTCACAGACTAGGACCCTTCTCAGAAAATAAGGCTGTTTTAAGTCTACAGTTGACAGTCCAGAATTTTTTATTGCAAGACAGTGATCCCATGGGCTTGACTTAGAAAATATTGAGGTCAGAAGTTACCAAGTTCCTGCCTTATGATAGGAACTAAAAATTCTTAGAGGCTCACCATTAAAAGAAAGAAAAAATAGCATATTTTCAAGTGAATGGAATTTGCTGAATATAAAATTTGCTGACCTCCTTATTCTCCATAAAGTCAGTTTTGCATGACTTATTTTTGCTTAGGATTTTGTAGTTTCATTTTGTTTTTCTTTTTAGGAAAAGAAGTACATAAACAAATCAAGTAAAAAGAAAAGAACTTTCCTTGCATCTTAATAAATCAAAATTACTAACAAAAATTGTTTTTAAATCTATGTTGCTGGCACCAACAAAATATTTCAGGACTTTTCTTTTGCCCCTTAAGCTAAAGGTGTTGACCCTAGAGGCTGTCCTTATAAATCTCTTTCTATCCTTATTCTTTTATCTTTTATCAATTATTTAATCAACTATTTTTAATTGTGCCACAGTAATTAATTATGAATTGCAGCACAGCAAAATCGTAAGAGATTTTCTATGGAATGTTTTCCTACACATGAAAACATCTTGTATGGTTCAAAATTAAACTCTCTCTAATTACCGTGCATTTATTTTCCTTTGATAAATGCCTTTTCTCCATAATCTGTGTAGAAATCTGGTATTAAATTGTCTTGGAGCTGTGACAACAAACTTACCTTTGGTTTGACAGAATCATGCAGACATTTGTTACACAGCAATGGAAGCAGAGCAAAGAAAAATCCAGTTGCCTACACAGTAAGAAGTTATCAGAGAAGAAGGTGAAGTCTCCCCTGCATTTATTTTCTACCTTGCGCAGGTGGGTAACAGACATCTTTCCATCATCTTACTTCAATGCTGCACTTGTGATAGTCCATAGTTACTTAGTTCAGAGCATCCTTTTTGCTGTCTTGGCATCTGTTTGTTTTCTTTATGACTTTGAAAAGCAGGCCACATTACACCCACTCCATCAAAAAACACAGGTACCTATTTCTATGTTTCAAGTTTTTGTGTTTGCCTAGGTTAAATTTACTAAAATGACTATTTGTTTGCCTTCTAATTACATACTTTCCCTACCAAATTTAGTCCTTGATATAGCAGGTGTCTCCAACCCCCAGTATTGGTCCATGGCCTCTTAGGAACCAGGCCACAGCAGGAAGTGAGCCACAGGCTAGTAAGGGAAGCGTCATCTGTGTTTACAGTGGCTTCCGGTCTCGCATTACTGCCTGAGCTCTACCTCCCCTCGGATCAGCGGTGGCATTAAATTCTCAAAGGAGTGAGATCTTTAACCCTGAAGTCAAGGCAGAATAGCCTGAGACTGACACAAGATAGAAATAAAGTGTAGAATAAATGCAACTCGACTGAATCATTCCAAAACCACCCCTCTCTCCCATCCGTGGAAAAGTTTTCTTCCATGAAACCAGTTCCTGATGCCAAAAAAGGTTGGGACCACAGCTGTATAAGGACTCTAGAAGAGGTAGGAGGCGGGGAAAAGAAACTGGACAATCCCTTTTTTGTTTTTCCAGGAAAACTAGAATTCAGTCCCTGTGATCTTTCCGTATATACTCTGGCTTTCACCTTTCATTGGTTAGGCTGGGTGAACAAGAGATTTTATTTGTAGTCGAGTCGGTGGAGCCCGACAGGTGTCTCCATGGTCCGTTAGACTCATGATTTGCCCCGTTTTAACTGTTCCTCTTTGAAGGTCGCCAAGTTACCTCCCCTGGTTGTGGAAAAAGTAAATCCAAACTGAAATCGGAGCAGGACGGGATCTCCAAGACGCACAAACTGCTGCGGCGGACTTGCTCCAGCACCGCCAAGACGGAGGACGGTGCGCGCTGGCAGCACAGGACCTTCGGTCGCTCGCTCTCCAGCGACCCCCGGCCTGAGCAGGCGGTGACGACCATTAAGTCGCACAAACTCTTGAACCGTCCCTGCTCTGCAGCCGCCAAGCAGGAGGACTGCCTCGCTCTCAAGTCGCACAAACTCTTGACTCGCTCTTGTTCCGGAGACCCGCGCTGTGAGCACAACGCCAGCCTGAAGCCTCACAAACTGTTAAGCAGGTCTTACTCCAGTAACCTCAGAATGGAAGAGTTATATGGACTCAAGAATCACAAGTTGCTCAGCAAGTCTTACTCCAGTGCCCCCAAGGCAGCCAAAACGGAGCTTTTCAAGGAACCCAACGAAGAGGGCAGAAGGCTCTCTCTTACCTCAGGGCTCATTGGTATCTTGACACCATCCTCATCCTCATCTTCTCAGCCTGCTGTGCGTACATATTTTCATCTGGAGTTCTTAAATGTTAGCTAAAGGGAAGGAGAGGGTTCTGTGAATGTGTGTGGTTTGCAAGGTCTGGTAGAAGAAAGACACACAATTTCGGTTTGGAAACTAGACTGGTTGTTGGGTGTGGGTGTGTGTGCATATTATTTTGCATACCAGGCGTTTGCGACGGGTTCTGGGAAAATAAACGTTGCTGTGGTTGGGAGATCTAGTCCAGATTCCTGTCAAAAGTTCCTAAAAATAGAAGAAAGTCCATTGGATTTACAAGCCCTTTAAGCAAGCATAGCATTTTTCATGCCAAAAAGGTTGGGACCACAGCTGTATAAGGACTCTAGAAGAGGTAGGAGGCGGGGAAAAGAAACTGGACAATCCCTTTTTTGTTTTTCCAGGAAAACTAGAATTCAGTCCCTGTGATCTTTCCGTATATACTCTGGCTTTCACCTTTCATTGGTTAGGCTGGGTGAACAAGAGATTTTATTTGTAGTCGAGTCGGTGGAGCCCGACAGGTGTCTCCATGGTCCGTTAGACTCATGATTTGCCCCGTTTTAACTGTTCCTCTTTGAAGGTCGCCAAGTTACCCTCCCCCTGGTTGTGGAAAAAGTAAATCCAAACTGAAATCGGAGCAGGACGGGATCTCCAAGACGCACAAACTGCTGCGGCGGACTTGCTCCAGCACCGTCAAGACGGAGGACGTGTGCGCCGCGAAGCAGCACAGGACCTTCGGTCGCTCGCTCTCCAGCGACCCCCGGCCTGAGCAGGCGGTGACGACCATTAAGTCGCACAAACTCTTGAACCGTCCCTGCTCTGCAGCCGCCAAGCAGGAGGACTGCCTCGCTCTCAAGTCGCACAAACTCTTGACTCGCTCTTGTTCCGGAGACCCGCGCTGTGAGCACAACGCCAGCCTGAAGCCTCACAAACTGTTAAGCAGGTCTTACTCCAGTAACCTCAGAATGGAAGAGTTATACGGACTCAAGAATCACAAGTTGCTCAGCAAGTCTTACTCCAGTGCCCCCAAGGCAGCCAAAACGGAGCTTTTCAAGGAACCCAACGAAGAGGGCAGAAGGCTCTCTCTTACCTCAGGGCTCATTGGTATCTTGACACCATCCTCATCCTCATCTTCTCAGCCTGCTGTGCGTACATATTTTCATCTGGAGTTCTTAAATGTTAGCTAAAGGGAAGGAGAGGGTTCTGTGAATGTGTGTGGTTTGCAAGGTCTGGTAGAAGAAAGACACACAATTTCGGTTTGGAAACTAGACTGGTTTTTGTGTGTGTGTGTGTGTGCATATTATTTTGCATACCAGGCATTTGCAACTGGTTCTGGGAAAATAAACGTTGCTGTGGTTGGGAGATCTAGTCCAGATTCCTGTCATGGGTGGGAATGAATGTTCCTAAAAATAGAAGAAAGTCCATTGGATTTACAAAGCCTGTTCTTTTAAGCAAGCATAGCATTTTTCATGTTTTATTAAGTAGGTTTATCTAATCTCTATTTGTTTTTATTTTTTCACATAAGTAGTGGAGATCAGAGTTTGTCTAATGATTAAGGGTGGTGTCCTTCCTATTATAATAAGAAGAAAACTTTGCCTGTGCACTTGTAGAGAGAAGTAACAGTTACACCTGTATCCCAGAGCATCACTTGAGGCTGCTCTCAGTATCTACTTTATAAAACTGAAATCACTATATCCTGAAGCTGTTTTGTGGTGAAGATGGTGCTGGGGGATACCGTGTTGAAACCGAATTACTTTGGGTGGTATTTATTGGGAGTCAGTGTTAAACAAAATTTACCTCTAGAGTGATTCAGCATTATTAGCCAGCTTCACAAAAAGAAGCAGACCTATCTTTTTCTTTGCTTTTAGTAAATGTGTGTATGTGTATGTGTTAGGGAGGAACATATTTAACTTTTAACTAGTAATATGGATATATCAAGCAATGCATGAAACTGAAAAAGTAAGAGGAACTTTTCAGAAAGTTGTGGTACTCTTGTATAGACATTTCTAAAATTACACTGTAAACTATACCATGAAATTTTGTGTTCAGAAAATTTATTTCGGTATGTTGGTAATTTTAGGTGGACATCCCTAAAAGCTTTTCTTCTAAAAGCTTAAGTATTGAAGACATATAGAAAATTAATTTTGTCAGAATACATAGTAGGAAGTTTGTCATGGTTAATTTCAAACAAGAAAGGTAATGTCATATTCTACTCTATAAAAGAAAATGTCTTAATGTCCTCCTGAATGGTTAAGGATAATGTGGTAGTTTAGCATTTAGTAATTTGACATTCCTCTTTTCAGCATTTTGGAGGAATTGTACCCTTTTTATTTTTTTTCTTTTCTTTTTTTTTTTCAATTTTAGCCTCTTTCATTTTTTTTCTATTTATTTATTTTGATGCGTCTTTATTCTCTAGCCCGTGTGGGCCTCCCATTGCAGTGGCCCTTCTCGGTGCAGAGCACTGGCTCTGGGCACATGCAGTCTGGTGCGCTGGCTCACAATTGGACACACTAGTCCAGCCGCTCTGGCACGTGAGATCCTCCTGGTCCAGGGATCGAACCAGTGTCCATTGCACTGCAAGGTGGACTCTTTACCAGCTGGACCACCAGGGAAGCCCTGTACCCCTTTTATATGTCCTTGGAGGAATAATTATATCTATTTGTAAAATGAGATTGAGATAGTCTAAATAAGTGGGAGCGTTCAGTGAGAGAGATAGTGAGTTTTTGTGATCATTTAGAAATGTCAGTCATTGTTACTAGAAGATCAGGAATTGAGACTGTAAATCATTTATTTTAAACAAAGATTGCAATAATAATGGAGGAAAGAGCATTATAGTAAGTTCTAAAATTTCGATGTCATTATCAGTGATTTGATTCACATCACAGGTGATCTTGTAATCACACAGAAAGGTCAAATCTGTATTCATCCTTGTAGAAGTAAAGGGTATTATTTATGTATTTTCCTAATTAAAAAGTCATTTTCTTATACTTTGCTTTTTATAGCCAAATGGTGCCAAATGCATTCCAATACGAGACCATGGCTTCCTAGTACAGGTATGAGCCAAGCTTCTATCCATTGTAGAAATAGCTTAGCCTTTGGTAGGTTTTCAGATCCTTCATGAACTTAATTCTTTCTCCTTATTGTCTTATTCAGACAATTGAGTTTGCTGAACAGCGGATCCCTGTGTTGAATGAGTACTGCGTGGTTTGTGATGAGCCACATGTGTTTCAAAATGGCCCCATGCTTAGGGTGAGTTCTCACTGGTGGAATGACAGTTCAGAGTATAAATGAAGAGAGTTAAGATATCAGGATAAACAAGTAAATAGCTGCATTTACAGTACTCTCTAATGAACCAGTTATTGACTACACAAAGACATATGGTATTGAAAAATGAATCTATTTGTGAAAGATCAAGTAGTTCCATAGTAGGAAAATATTTCTTACATGTGCCTATCACCTCATTATTTCTCTATCTTTATGTGTCTCTGTATCCACCCATATTCATATGTATACTTATGTAAGCTTGTAAACACTGTTTATTCGAAACCACACGATTTATGATACTTAGTAATGGAGGAATTCCTTGGTGATCCCGTGGCTGGGATTCTGTGCTTTCACTGCCAGGGGCCTGGGTTCAGTCCTTATTTGGGGAGCTAAGGTCCCACAAGCCATGCAGTGTGGCCAAAGAAAAAGAAAAAAACAAGATCAAGATATTTAATATTGAGAGAAGTGGGTAGTCCTTATTCCAATTAGAAAAAGTATGTATAGTAGAATTGGATAATTAAAAACTAAAAAAAAAAAAAGCCACCTCACTGACATATTTGTGACATTATTGAGGAAGTATAGAAATAAGAGTCAGTGTGTCAATGGTATTTTGGGAGACAATTATCCAATTGAAAATTTCTTTTCAATTTTTTATTGAGATAAAATTTGTATAACTATGTAATTTACTCTTTTACATGTGCAATTCAATGGTTTTTATTATATCCACAATGTTGTGCCACTATGACTGCTAATTCCAAAATATTTCTATTACCCCCCAAAGAAACCCCATAAATGTTAGTAATCACTCCCAACTTTTCCCTCACTTCATCTTCTGGCAACCCCTAATATAATTTCTGTCTCTATGAATTTGCTTATTTTAGACATTTTGTATGAATGGACATTAAATATAAATTATATATTATGTGGTCTTTTTTTTTTCACTTAGTAGTAAAATATTTTGGGGGTTCATCTATGTAGCTTGTCTCTATACTTTATTCCTTTTCATAGTGAAATAATACTGTATTACATGGCTATCTGACGTAGTTTATCCATTCATTAGTTAATGGAATTGCTGGGGACTGGTGTTGACACTGTTTAACTCTTTCAGAAGCTACCAAGCTATTTTTGACAGTGGCTATGGCACTTTATATTCCTATCAGCAGTGTATGATGGTTCCCGTTTCTCCATATCTTCACCAGCACTTATTATTTACTGCTTTTCTCTACCAGTTATTGCCATCCTAGCTGAAGTTGTGGCTCACAGTGGTTTTGCTCTGTTCTTTCCTAATGACTGATGACTTGAGTATCTCTTCATATGCTTATTGACCATTTGTATGTCTTCTTTGGAGAAATGTCTGTTTAAATCCATTGCTCATTTTTAATTGAACTATTTGTTATCTTTAGTGAATTCTTTATATATTCTGAATACTCGGTCATTATTAGAGATATGATTAGCATATATTTTCTCCCATTTTGTGGGTTTTCTTTTTTCTTGACGGTGTCTAGGGGCACACAGATATTTGAATATAAATGGAATCCAGATGAATCAGTTGAAGCATTGTCTATTCCAGGGTAACAAATATTTTACACCTGTGTTTCCTTCTAAGTTTTAAGATTTGGAATCCTCCAGACTAAAAAAAAAGCCACCTCACTGACATATTTGTGACATTATTGAGGAAGTATAGAAATAAGAGTCAGTGTGTCAATGGTATTTTGGGAGACAATTATCCAATTGAAAATTTCTTTTCAATTTTTTATTGAGATAAAATTTGTATAACTATGTAATTTACTCTTTTACATGTGCAATTCAATGGTTTTTATTATATCCACAATGTTGTGCCACTATGACTGCTAATTCCAAAATATTTCTATTACCCCCCAAAGAAACCCCATAAATGTTAGTAATCACTCCCAACTTTTCCCTCACTTCATCTTCTGGCAACCCCTAATATAATTTCTGTCTCTATGAATTTGCTTATTTTAGACATTTTGTATGAATGGACATTAAATATAAATTATATATTATGTGGTCTTTTTTTTTTCACTTAGTAGTAAAATATTTTGGGGGTTCATCTATGTAGCTTGTCTCTATACTTTATTCCTTTTCATAGTGAAATAATACTGTATTACATGGCTATCTGACGTAGTTTATCCATTCATTAGTTAATGGAATTGCTGGGGACTGGTGTTGACACTGTTTAACTCTTTCAGAAGCTACCAAGCTATTTTTGACAGTGGCTATGGCACTTTATATTCCTATCAGCAGTGTATGATGGTTCCCGTTTCTCCATATCTTCACCAGCACTTATTATTTACTGCTTTTCTCTACCAGTTATTGCCATCCTAGCTGAAGTTGTGGCTCACAGTGGTTTTGCTCTGTTCTTTCCTAATGACTGATGACTTGAGTATCTCTTCATATGCTTATTGACCATTTGTATGTCTTCTTTGGAGAAATGTCTGTTTAAATCCATTGCTCATTTTTAATTGAACTATTTGTTATCTTTAGTGAATTCTTTATATATTCTGAATACTCGGTCATTATTAGAGATATGATTAGCATATATTTTCTCCCATTTTGTGGGTTTTCTTTTTTCTTGACGGTGTCTAGGGGCACACAGATATTTGAATATAAATGGAATCCAGATGAATCAGTTGAAGCATTGTCTATTCCAGGGTAACAAATATTTTACACCTGTGTTTCCTTCTAAGAGTTTTATAGTTTGTATTTTACGTTTAAGACACTGATCCTTTTTGAGTTAATTGTTGCTTATGGTATGAGAGTGAGGTCCAGATTCTTTCTCTTGCATGTAGATAGCTAGTTGTTTCTGCACCATTTATTGCAAAGACTTTTCTTGCCTAACTAAGTGATCTGTCTCCCTTGTTGAAAGTGAGGATTTGTCCATAGATGTGTTGGTTTCTTCACTGATTTTCTTCATTTTCTTCCACTGATCGTCTGTCAGTTCTTATACCTCTACTATACTGTCTCAATTACTGTAGCTTTGTAGTAAATCAAAAAGTGTGAGTCTTCAGCTTTTTTTTATAAGGTTGTTTTTCTGTTTGGATCCCTTGCATTTCCATATGATCCTAGGGTCAGCTTATCAGCCAAAAGGACAGTTGAAATTTTGATAGAGTTTGGATCTATAGGTCAATTTGAGAGTATTGTCATTGTAATAATATGAATCCTTCCAATCCATGAACATAGGATATCTTTCCACTTACCTAGATCTTTTAAAATTTATGTTTATACTATTTTTTTATTTTGGCGTTCATGGTTTACATATCCTTGCATTAATTTATACTTAAGTAGTTTATTTCTGATGCTCTTGCCACTTCTAATCAACATTGTACTAGAGGTTCTAGCCAGGCAGTTTAGAAGAAAAGCATAATAGAAGTTACTCAGATTAGACAGGAAAAGCTAAAATGGTATCTATTTGCTGCTTTTCTCTACCATTTGTAGCTGAAGTTGTGGCTCACAGTGGTTTTGCTCTGTTCTTTCCTAATGACTGATGACTTGAGTACCCAGCTTATTGACCATTTGTATGTCTTCTTTGGAGAAATGTCTGTTTAAATCCATTGCTCATTTTTAATTGAACTATTTGTTATCTTTAGTGAATTCTTTATATATTCTGAATACTCGGTCATTATTAGAGATATGATTAGCATATATTTTCTCCCATTTTGTGGGTTTTCTTTTTTCTTGACGGTGTCTAGGGGCACACAGATATTTGAATATAAATGGAATCCAGATGAATCAGTTGAAGCATTGTCTATTCCAGGGTAACAAATATTTTACACCTGTGTTTCCTTCTAAGAGTTTTATAGTTTGTATTTTACGTTTAAGACACTGATCCTTTTTGAGTTAATTGTTGCTTATGGTATGAGAGTGAGGTCCAGATTCTTTCTCTTGCATGTAGATAGCTAGTTGTTTCTGCACCATTTATTGCAAAGACTTTTCTTGCCTAACTAAGTGATCTGTCTCCCTTGTTGAAAGTGAGGATTTGTCCATAGATGTGTTGGTTTCTTCACTGATTTTCTTCATTTTCTTCCACTGATCGTCTGTCAGTTCTTATACCTCTACTATACTGTCTCAATTACTGTAGCTTTGTAGTAAATCAAAAAGTGTGAGTCTTCAGCTTTTTTTTATAAGGTTGTTTTTTCTGTTTGGATCCCTTGCATTTCCATATGATCCTAGGGTCAGCTTATCAGCCAAAAGGACAGTTGAAATTTTGATAGAGTTTGGATCTATAGGTCAATTTGAGAGTATTGTCATTGTAATAATATGAATCCTTCCAATCCATGAACATAGGATATCTTTCCACTTACCTAGATCTTTTAAAATTTATGTTTATACTATTTTTTTATTTTGGCGTTCATGGTTTACATATCCTTGCATTAATTTATACTTAAGTAGTTTATTTCTGATGCTCTTGCCACTTCTAATCAACATTGTACTAGAGGTTCTAGCCAGGCAGTTTAGAAGAAAAGCATAATAGAAGTTACTCAGATTAGACAGGAAAAGCTAAAATGGTATCTATTTGCAGATGACTTGAGCACCGTATGCCAAGTACCCTGGGTAGGTATTTTGCATGTGTGCTTGCGTGCTCAGTTGCTCAGTCTGACTCTTTGTGACCCCATGGACTGTAGCCCACCAGGCTCCTCTGCCCATGGAATTCTCCAGGCAAGAATATTGGAGTGGGTTGTCATGTCTCTCTCAAGGGGATCTTCCTGACCCAGGGATTGAATCCAGTCTTTTGCGTTGCAGGCAGACTTTTTACCGTCTGACCACTGGGGAATTCTGCCCCCAACACATATTTTGCACATTGTTTCCTTATTTGATTTTCACAAAACTCTGTGGTTTACATATTTTTCTGTCCATAGTGCAACGAATGGGATTAAGATTCAAAGAAGTTAGGCAGTTTCATTAACATCCCCCCAGCCATATGACTGGAAACTGAACTTTGAACCTGATTCTGTCCAACTGAAAAACTGCAGCACAAGCATTTATTTAAAGCTTTATGAGTATAAGGCACCATGCTTGAGTCTGTTGCACTTTTTCAGAGAAATTTATCCTGTATGTTTCAAAAGATAAATGACAAAGCCTAGAAACAGGTAATATTATTAGAACTCTTGTATTTCAGGATTTATATTGTGAAAACATATATAATAACCATTTATGAGCATAATAATCTGTCAGGTTTCATGATATATTTGTTTCATTTTCTTTGGTTTTGGAAAAGATATATTAAAAATTTTTTCTTGTCACTCATACGCTGTTTTTGACAGTTATTCCTCTCAAAGATATATTGCTATTCTGAAACCAAATTAACCAAATCAGCATTTATTTTAGTAAATCTTTGAATAAGATTGTTGTTTTTATTTGGTACACAGAAATGTGTAGTTATGATGAGAGGAGAAAGAATATTTCTATCATGTTCATTTATCCCACTAAGACCATTTTTATTTTGTCCTTGTGCATCTCTGGATCTTGATTTATTTCTTGATCCATGGCAATAATGTTTTCATTGCAGTAGATAATAGTAATGTTATTAATGACATAAGTTTTTTGAGTGCTTTTTTGTAATCATGTTTTTGAAGTGCCTTACGTAGATTATTTTGCTTAATCCTTATAACAACCCTATGAGGATGGGTATTACTACCCCTGCCTTATAGATGAGGAAAACAGTAATTTTTTTTAATGTCACACTGCAAGTATTTGACAAGGGCAGGATTTGAACCCTGGCAGAATGGCACCAAGGCCACAGTTCTCAATCATGATGCTTCTCTTGACTTATATACTTGAACTGACTACTTTTACGTCCTGGGAAATTTACTACACATGTTGCTGGGAGTTTGCTCTTCATAGTTCATAACAGCTTCATAACTGGCAGTTCATTCCCATAATAGGTGATAGAAAGACCGTAGTTGATATTAGTATTCTCTCTGCCTTGCTCCAAGTTCTGTTTTACTTTAGCTCTGTCTTTCTGCACCACTGACATTTGCTGTCTCTTTCTAGAAATGGAAGTGCATTTGTAAACAAGAGCAAAGACAGTATTTTCAAATAAATACAGCTTATCGGGTGGTTTTATGTTGCTATAATTCAGACTAATATCCAAGAAAATCAGAAACCTTCCTTTGGTTTCTTAAATAGAAATAGAAGTGACATATGAAACCAGATTAAGCAATGAAAATAGAGAAACATCTCATACTCAAAGGAAGAAAAGTAAACAAAACTACTTCCTGGTTGTATTAAACTGGTATTTCACTTAAATCAGGTTTATTCATTTGTGTTCTCTATCTTTCTTATATTTATGTTGTGATATATTTTTACTGTAACTTCAACAATGTACAGTGTTTCATTTCAGTAATGTTTAGCAATTACTGTAAATATAATTTCCCATGGGGTATTAACCAATAAATGCACTCATTGGCCACTTAAGCAGCCCCTATAACACATTAACACTGCAGTCTGTAAATCTCCAGTCTATAAAGAAGGTAAGTTATAGCCCTATGGGTGGTTAAATGGTTAGCTAGAACTCAGTTTCCGCAGAATTCCTGCCTAATGTTTATTACATGGGTTAGAACTTTCTCTGTCAAAATTCAAACTGTTTCTCATGTTCTTTTCTCTTTTCTTCAAACCTCATTGTTTTTTAAATAACATAAATCTTCTTTTGCCTCTGTTTCACAGAAGTCCTAAAATTTTACGCACTGCTTTCCTGTTCTGCCACTTTACTCTGAGATCTAGGCAAGCATGTCACACTTTTGCAACATGAGAAACTAAACTGCTTGTTTAGAAATACAACAAGGCTCTGATTTTTTCTTTTGTTTACAAAAGTTATAAATATTACTCTCATGTGGATCCTGACCTGTCATACTTTGCATCTACATAAAACTCACATTATCAGGAGGGTTGCTCAGAGTCTCAGAATTTCAGCTTGGCAGTGCGGTCTCTGTTTCTATCAGAAAACCAAATTACTGATTTTTTACATTTTGGAATGAACTAGACTGTTAATGCAGTCGACTGTTTTAGAGGTGCTTTAAAATGTTGACTTTGGACTTCATGATGTATATGTGCAAAACAGGAAAACAAGGATCTACTGCCAGAATCACCACTGTTTTTATCTGCCTGCAAATTCCTCATGCTCTTGTCTTTCTGTTATACTTACCTTAAACACCCCATTCTTGGATCAGTGCAGGTGTTTGTCTTCTTATTTGAACCCTGTATGTGAGTAGTTGATTCCTACTCACGTGGTGGTGTGGCTTAGTATCCCTACAGAGTTGGAACTTTGACAGTGACACTGAGCATTCATTCTCTGTGTCCCTGGTTAACAGACTTTATGATTTCCCACATTCACGTGCAATAGGAGAATTATGATTTCTTTTTCTCCTGCCTTGTGAAAATGTCCCACATAACATGCTCCATGTTATCAGGCCTGAGAGTCTACTGTTACTTCTTGAGAATAAAGCTCCTTCCCACTAAAGTCAGAGAAACCTGTAAATCTCATATTTTCATATCCAGTTTTGGTGTGAACCTTGGACAAATGTTTGTAACTAAGGTTCTTACTGTCAGAGTGAAATTAACAAGACCCAGCTATAGTTTGGTCATTGCCTAGGGTACTCCCAAAACCATTCTTGAGAAACTGAGTGTGGGGGTAAAGCTGTGGTCCAGTTTACCTACTATGAGGAAAACAGGTAGGTCTGATCTCAACACCTTAACGTTTAAAGAATAGATGAAAAGCATAGCCACTTTTCTCCTCCCAGATCCATTTCATAGACGTGAACATTGCAAATTATGAAATACAGGCCGAACTAATCATTATGCCCAGAAGTTTTAGTTCAAAAATGTAAGTATTTTTATATCCACATTGAGTAGAAATTGGTTTTAATGATCAAACAACAACTTTAGTTTCATGAGACCGTAGACATCACCATAGATGTTGAGACCTGACCAGGCCTGTTCCTATTTTGTTATGGATCTGTCTGGATCTCGGTGGGAATTCCTGTCTTTCCTCATCAACAATAAATCTTGCCCAGCCCCAAATGTGTCTCTCTTGCAATACCGACTGTAAAACTGGAAATACAGAGAACTGAAGACTTACAGGTTTTGTGTTTCTAGTGGATATTCTTAGTTATTCTCATGTGCTTTCAACACTAGTTTTTTAACTGTGAAGTTGTATTTATAATGCTCATTTCTGTTTTAGCGAGAAATGCTTTAGAAACAAATTAAGAGTTTTGATAAACTACGGGTATGAAAATGAAGCTTCAGTGATGATTCTTATCATATTTCTATATGCAGCTTGCGTTAATGTAAGTAGAAGAGACAGGGCTTTCCAGGAGGGTGTAGTAGGAAAGAACCCACCTGCCAATAAGAGATGTAAGAGATGTGGGCTTGATCCCTGGGTCGGGAAGATCCTCTGGAGGAGGGAATGGCAACCCACTCCATTATTCTTGCCTGGAGAATCCCATGGACAGAGGAGCCTGGAAAGCTACAGTCCATAGTGTAGCAAAGAGTTGGACATGACTGAGCAGCTTTCAGGCACTATCCAGGTTACTTAAAACTGTTTATATTTAAACAGCTCTCTATGCCTCAAGGAGATTTTAGAAACCTTATCTCACTTGATTCTTTTTCTCTTTTGGTCCTTTATCAGCCTGGTGAACTAAATCTGACTTTATCCCTGTTCTATAGCTGAGAAAGCTGAATTGTGCACATATGCTCCTACTGGAACAGAATCCACTTTCATCTGTTTTATAGATTGGACTTACATGAAATATTTTGTTTGAAAAAGATGATCACAGCAAAAAGGGTTTGAAAACCACTCACCTACACTGTGCTATATATAAGACATAGCTAGATTGTCTTGAGTTATGCCATTTCTATTTTCAGTAGGAAGTAATTGAAATTCATTGAAAACACAAAATTTTTTAAAGTGCAGTTAGGTTCTAAAATATTCTTTAGGGCTTTAAACCATTTTTGAAACTTTTTTTTTTTTACTGCTCACATTTAAAACAGATTCAAATAAAATGAAAAATGTGTTCACTTTAGGGGCTTCCCTGGTGGTCCAGTGGGTAAGGACACTGCCTTGCAGTGCAAGGGGCGCCGGTTCGATTCCTGGCCTGGGAAGATCCCACGTGCCTCAGAGTGGCTGAACCGATGTGTCCAATTACCGAGCCGGAGCTATGGAGCGTGTGCGCCCAGAGCTGGCGCTCTGCAGCGAGGGAGGCCACTGTGATGGGAGGTCCACACAAGCCAAAGAACAAAGATAAATAGATGAAAGATCAATACAAATGGCCAAAAAAAAAAAAAAGTATTCACTTTAGCTTAAAAATTTGTAAAATGGATCTTAATTTAGGGACATGTAATGTTCCTCATGTTTTTAAATGATGCATAGTGAAACTTATATTGCAAATATATCATGTATATTATGTATAATGGCAGAGAGACTGTTTAAGTTATAGGACTAATTGTTTGAAGGTAATAACATTAAGAATAGGTAATATTTTACAAATTTAAACTAGTAGATCTCTTATAAACTCACATTAGTAAAAATGTACATTTTGGGTAACATTTAGGCATACATCCTTTATTAAAGTATGTTTAATAAAATACACAATTTTACTTATCCAGCAATAACTATTCAATGAGTACGTTTTGTTTTTGAATTGAAGCTGGAATTTTCTATGCTGATAATATAGCAAAGAGTTGGACATGACTGAGCAGCTTTCAGGCACTATCCAGGTTACTTAAAACTGTTTATATTTAAACAGCTCTCTATGCCTCAAGGAGATTTTAGAAACCTTATCTCACTTGATTCTTTCTCTTTTGGTCCTTTATCAGCCTGGTGAACTAAATCTGACTTTATCCCTGTTCTATAGCTGAGAAAGCTGAATTGTGCACATATGCTCCTACTGGAACAGAATCCACTTTCATCTGTTTTATAGATTGGACTTACATGAAATATTTTGTTTGAAAAAGATGATCACAGCAAAAAGGGTTTGAAAACCACTCACCTACACTGTGCTATATATAAGACATAGCTAGATTGTCTTGAGTTATGCCATTTCTATTTTCAGTAGGAAGTAATTGAAATTCATTGAAAACACAAAATTTTTTAAAGTGCAGTTAGGTTCTAAAATATTCTTTAGGGCTTTAAACCATTTTTGAAACTTTTTTTTTTTACTGCTCACATTTAAAACAGATTCAAATAAAATTAAAAATGTGTTCACTTTAGGGGCTTCCCTGGTGGTCCAGTGGGTAAGGACACTGCCTTGCAGTGCGAGGGGCTCCGGTTCGATGCCTGGCCTGGGAAGATCCCACGTGCCTCAGAGTGGCTGAACCGATGTGTCCAATTACCGAGCCGGAGCTATGGAGCGTGTGCGCCCAGAGCTGGCGCTCTGCAGCGAGGGAGGCCACTGTGATGGGAGGTCCACACAAGCCAAAGAACAAAGATAAATAGATGAAAGATCAATACAAATGGCCAAAAAAAAAAAAAAGTATTCACTTTAGCTTAAAAATTTGTAAAATGGATCTTAATTTAGGGACATGTAATGTTCCTCATGTTTTTAAATGATGCATAGTGAAACTTATATTGCAAATATATCATGTATATTATGTATAATGGCAGAGAGACTGTTTAAGTTATAGGACTAATTGTTTGAAGGTAATAACATTAAGAATAGGTAATATTTTACAAATTTAAACTAGTAGATCTCTTATAAACTCACATTAGTAAAAATGTACATTTTGGGTAACATTTAGGCATACATCCTTTATTAAAGTATGTTTAATAAAATACACAATTTTACTTATCCAGCAATAACTATTCAATGAGTACGTTTTGTTTTTGAATTGAAGCTGGAATTTTCTATGCTGATAATATAGCAGACTTTGTTGGGAGCAGGATATTGACTGGCAGTCTGATTATGGTAGGAGAATGCTAATTCTAATATAACTATTTATTTTATTAAGAGAGAATGAATCACTTGCTTTTCTTGAATAGGATGTCCTTTCTGTGAGACATGTCATCTTGATTACTTGTGATTTGAGACCTTTCTTTTAGTATGCCATCTTGTGTTGACCTGTTGAACTCCTCTGAAATAAAATGTAGATAAATATTAGCGTTAGTCACTCTGTCTTGGTGGACTGTGCAACCCATGGACTGTAGCCCACCCAGCTCCTCTGTCCATAGGATTTTCCAGGCAAGAATACTGGAGTGGGTTGCCATTTCCTTCTCCTGGGACTCTCCCTGACTCAGTGTTTGTACCAGGGCCTCCTTCATTGTGGTGGTGCTAGTGGTAAAGAACCTGCCTGCCAATGCAGGAGACTCGGGTTCAATCCTTGGTCCAGAAAGATCCCTTGGAGAAGGATACGGCAACCTTCTCCAGTATTCTTGTCTGGAGAATCCCGTGGGCAAAGGAGCCTGGTGGGATACAGTCAATAGGGTTGCAAAGAGCCAGAGACAACTAAAGGGACTTAGCACACAGGCACATTCTTTCATTACAGGCAGATTCTTTGCCATGTGGGTCACCAGCATTTGTCCAGGGCTTTATCTACAAAAACTAGATTGGCAAAGTTATCTGAAAATTAAACTAATTTATATCTTGAATACTGTATTGAATATTCTAGTAAAAATGATCGATAGATACAACATTATTTTAAAAATTCACTGGCATTTATTTAGTGTGGTAGTGGTGGTGTTTAATCTCTTAAGTTGTGTCAGACTCGTTTTGTGACCTCTATAGACTGTGGCCTGCCAGACTCCTCTGTCTGTGGGATCTCCCAGGCAAGAACACTTGTATGGACTGCCATTTCCTTCTCTAGGGGATCTTCCCAACCCAGGGATTGAATCTGCATCTCCTGCATTGGCAGGTGGATTCTTTACCACTGAGCCAGCTGGGAAGCCCTACTATGGTACATAAATTAATTGCAGTATTACTACTTCTACAGGTACTATATATTTTTTAATTTTTATTTTACTTTTAACTTTTACAGAGTTTTCTTGTTTACAGATATGTATGATCCCTAGTCATATGTATATCCCGCCCATCCCACCCCTCAAGGATGTCTCACAGCATCCATGCATGATCCTCTTTTCTCGCAGCGCAATCACAATAGTTATTTTTTCACATATGGTAGTATAGGTTTTCAGGCTACTTCCTTTACGCCTCCCACCCACTGTTAATTCCCCACAATGTCCATATGTCCACTGTCCATGTCTGTTTTTCCATCGCTTCACTGCATGTTATCATTACCATCCTGCTAGATTCCATATGTGTGTGTGTGTGTGTGTGTGTGTTAGTATATTGTAATTGTCCTGCTCTTTTTGACTTACTTCACTTTTTGTGATACGTTCTAGATCCAGCCGCCTCATTAGGACTGATTCTTCTGCATTTCTTTTTACAGCCGCGTAGTATTCCATTGTATATATGTACCAGAGCTTTTGTATCTATTCATATGTCGATGGGCATCTAGGTTGCTTCCATGTTCTGGCTATTGTATAGAGAGCTGCAACGAACATTGGGGTACAGGTGTTTCTTTCAGATTTAATTTCATCAGGGAATAAGCCTAAGAGTGGGATTGCTGGGTTGTATGGTGCTTCTATTTTTAGTTTTTTAAGGAATCTCCATACTATCTTCCATAATGGCTGTATGAATTTACATTCCCACCAGCAATGCAAGAGGGTTCCCTTTTCTCCGCACCCTCTCCAGCATTTATAGTCTGTCGATTTGTGGATGATGGCCATTCTGACGAGTGTGAGGTGATATCTCATTGTAGTTTTGATTTGCATTTCTCTAATTATAAGCGAGGTTGAGCATAGTTTCATGTATTTGTTGGCCATCTGTATGTCCTCTTTAGAGAGGTGTCTGTTTAGGTCCTTTTCCCATTTTTTGATTGGGTTGTTCATTTTTCCGATATTGAGTTGTCTGAGTTGCTTATAGATTTTGGAGAGTAATTCTTTGTCTGTTGTTTCCTTTGCTATGATTTTCTCCCATTCTGTGGGTTGTCCAGCTTTTTTGTAATTTCTTTTGCTGTACAAAAGCTTTGAAGTTTCATTAGGTCCCACATGTTAATATTTCTTTTCGATTCTGCTATTCTAGTAGGTGGGTCAGAGAAGATCTTGCTTTGATTTATGTCCTTGAGTGTTTTGCCTGTATTCTTCTCTAAGAGTTCTAGGGTTTCTGGTCTTACATTTAGGTCTTTAATCCATTTTGAGTTCATCTTCGTGTCTGGTGTCAGGGAATGTTCCAAGTTCATTTTTTACAGCTGCTATTTTTAAAAGAAATAATTATTTTTATAAGAACGTAGTGTGTAGTTCTACTTGCAATTTTTTGATATGATAATGAAGTTTCTTTCTCTCCATCCCCAGAGCAAGTTTTCTCTCATACCTGATTTCCTTCTTCAAACAGTTGCAGTTCCAGGATATTCGTAGAAATCAGCCCTACAAATTTGAGTATAGGAAGAAAGGCCATTTTTAGTGCCAAAGAAAAATATGCAAGAAAGGAGTGCAGTGCTTATAAAGTAATTAAACTGTAGCTTTATCATTAGGATTGTAGATTTATTATTTAAAATAATAGGTCAGTTGCTAAGTCCTTGTGATTTGGAGATTTAGAGACTGGAATAAAAACACTTCTGGGAGGAGGATGAAACAATAATGCAGGAGAAACCATTCAGAAAAGACTGAACTGTTGCTTATTGGTTACTCAAAATAAAGACTAGGAGGTGTTGACGAAACTGGTAAAAAATCATTTGAGACAAAGTCAGGGTAGCACATGAATTCCTAGGATTGGGGACAGTATATGCTTATAGAATATTCAAATTTCAAATAATTACCTTCTAGTTTAGCACAGTATTTTTTCATTTATATTGTTTAAGGCAATAATTTGGTACAGAAAACTTAGTTTCTACTTTGTTCCCTGAATATATTTGAACATACCTGCATATGTATTAGGATGATCACAAAGTAAATATAACTAACTATCCAGAGTTCAGGAAGTCAGATGTAGAAAGACAAATATATGATACTGCTTATATGTGGAATTTTTTATAAAGTGTACAAATGTACTTATTTACAAGCAGAAGTAGAGCCATGAACGTAGGAAACAAAGTCATGAATGTAGCTACTAAGAGGAAGAGGGAGGGAGGGATAAATTGGGAGATTGGGATGGACACAAGACTACACAGAAAATACAAAAGTGTTAAGAACCTGCAGTAGAGCACAGGAAATCTACTCAGTATTGACTCTACTTAGTACTCTGTAATGGCCTCTCTGGGAAAAGAATCTAAAAATGAATGGGAAGAAATAAATAGAAAAGAATAGATATATGTATAACTGATCCATTCTATTGTACACTTGAAAAATAACATTGTAAATCAACTATACTCTAATAAATTTATTAAAAGTAAAACAAATTATCCAAGGTTCAAGTAAAAAATTTCAAAACAGTCATTACTTATATATACTAAATAAGCCTTATTGTGATACTCGGCTTAGAGTCTGATGGACTTTAGTCATAAAAAAGTATGGTTATTTAACAATAATATTATTAAAAACAAAGTACTTTCTGTTTACTTCCTCAGTAAGCTTTGGCTCTCTGGTACATGTATGAATTCCTGTGGCCCTTTATGATTTCCAAAGTTTAACTTCCTCTGGATTCTTTTTTGTTTTGCAGTTTCATTATACTCAGACACTAACATGGTGTTTGACACTATAGTAAGTATGCAATAAAATGGTTGATCTTACTATTTCAGACACATAGCTTTATCATTAGGATTGTAGATTTATTATTTAAAATAATAGGTCAGTTGCTAAGTCCTTGTGATTTGGAGATTTAGAGACTGGAATAAAAACACTTCTGGGAGGAGGATGAAACAATAATGCAGGAGAAACCATTCAGAAAAGACTGAACTGTTGCTTATTGGTTACTCAAAATAAAGACTAGGAGGTGTTGACGAAACTGGTAAAAAATCATTTGAGACAAAGTCAGGGTAGCACATGAATTCCTAGGATTGGGGACAGTATATGCTTATAGAATATTCAAATTTCAAATAATTACCTTCTAGTTTATCATAGTTTTTTTTCATTTATATTGTTTAAGGGAATAATTTGGTACAGAAAACTTAGTTTCTACTTTGTTCCTGAATATATTTGAACATACCTGCATATGTATTAGGATGATCACAAAGTAAATATAACTAACTATCCAGAGTTCAGGAAGTCAGATGTAGAAAGACAAATATATGATACTGCTTATATGTGGAATTTTTTATAAAGTGTACAAATGTACTTATTTACAAGCAGAAGTAGAGCCATGAACGTAGGAAACAAAGTCATGAATGTAGCTACTAAGAGGAAGAGGGAGGGAGGGATAAATTGGGAGATTGGGATGGACACAAGACTACACAGAAAATACAAAAGTGTTAAGAACCTGCAGTAGAGCACAGGAAATCTACTCAGTATTGACTCTACTTAGTACTCTGTAATGGCCTCTCTGGGAAAAGAATCTAAAAATGAATGGGAAGAAATAAATAGAAAAGAATAGATATATGTATAACTGATCCATTCTATTGTACACTTGAAAAATAACATTGTAAATCAACTATACTCTAATAAATTTGTTAAAAGTAAAACAAATTATCCAAGGTTCAAGTAAAAAATTTCAAAACAGTCATTACTTATATATACTAAATAAGCCTTATTGTGATACTCGGCTTAGAGTCTGATGGACTTTAGTTATAAAAAAGTATGGTTATTTAACAATAATATTATTAAAAACAAAGTACTTTCTGTTTACTTCCTCAGTAAGCTTTGGCTCTCTGGTACATGTATGAATTCCTGTGGCCCTTTATGATTTCCAAAGTTTAACTTCCTCTGGATTCTTTTTTGTTTTGCAGTTTCATTATACTCAGACACTAACATGGTGTTTGACACTATAGTAAGTATGCAATAAAATGGTTGATCTTACTATTTCAGACCCTATCATGTTCCTAGAAAGTGAACAAAAGTGGGAAAAATTGAAGGGTACATGCATATAGATGCACACACACATAAAGTAGACAACTAAGAATAAGTTAAGTGCTGAAATAAAGGTAGTAGAAGTTAAACAGTCTACTCTGTTTATCCAGATATGCACAGCAATGTGTAGAGCTTGAATCTGGATGAAGAGCTTTGTCAATTAATTTCCTACCATGGATTGTTTTTCCTGGTATTTCTGAAATAGAATTAAACGGTCTTTTTAAGTCTGACAAAGGAGATACGTCTATTTTTTTGAAAAATTTTCTTTGGGAAATGTCAAACAGAAATCTTTGTGTGATTAGCTGTTTATCTACAAAGCCACCACGTGGACCCATTCTGAGCATAAAGGCTGCTCATTATGGGGCTCTCCTCCCCCCCAGTTAAGCAGTAGACGAAGCCATCCTCTGAAGGGAGTGAGCATAGGAGCAGTGGCACTAACAAATGTGGCCGTCTGCTGTGCCGGGCACCACGGGCTGCATCGTGTTAGGCTTCATCAGCTACCTAATGCAATGTAACTTGGGAGATAAGATAGATCAAACAGATGACACTGTATTAGATTTGAAAGATGAGAGCTCTTCCAAAGCAATTGCACAGTGTATATTTCAGCACTGTTGACTTCAGGAGGTTACTGAAGTCAAAAGTCTTAGCAACAAAACCAATCTTTCAAGAGCTGGGTAGCAAGGAAGCAAAGTCATGCTTATGTCTTCCAGAGAAAATTGCCTAGGAAGAAATGGAATGTTCCTTTGTAGATTTGTTTTACATAGCTTTGGGGTTTAAGTGCATTTTTTAGTATTGTGATACTCGGCTTAGAGTCTGATGGACTTTAGTCATAAAAAAGTATGGTTATTTAACAATAATATTATTAAAAACAAAGTACTTTCTGTTTACTTCCTCAGTAAGCTTTGGCTCTCTGGTACATGTATGAATTCCTGTGGCCCTTTATGATTTCCAAAGTTTAACTTCCTCTGGATTCTTTTTTGTTTTGCAGTTTCATTATACTCAGACACTAACATGGTGTTTGACACTATAGTAAGTATGCAATAAAATGGTTGATCTTACTATTTCAGACCCTATCATGTTCCTAGAAAGTGAACAAAAGTGGGAAAAATTGAAGGGTACATGCATATAGATGCACACACACATAAAGTAGACAACTAAGAATAAGTTAAGTGCTGAAATAAAGGTAGTAGAAGTTAAACAGTCTACTCTGTTTATCCAGATATGCACAGCAATGTGTAGAGCTTGAATCTGGATGAAGAGCTTTGTCAATTAATTTCCTACCATGGATTGTTTTTCCTGGTATTTCTGAAATAGAATTAAACGGTCTTTTTAAGTCTGACAAAGGAGATACGTCTATTTTTTTGAAAAATTTTCTTTGGGAAATGTCAAACAGAAATCTTTGTGTGATTAGCTGTTTATCTACAAAGCCACCACGTGGACCCATTCTGAGCATAAAGGCTGCTCATTATGGGGCTCTCCTCCCCCCCAGTTAAGCAGTAGACGAAGCCATCCTCTGAAGGGAGTGAGCATAGGAGCAGTGGCACTAACAAATGTGGCCGTCTGCTGTGCCGGGCACCACGGGCTGCATCGTGTTAGGCTTCATCAGCTACCTAATGCAATGTAACTTGGGAGATAAGATAGATCAAACAGATGACACTGTATTAGATTTGAAAGATGAGAGCTCTTCCAAAGCAATTGCACAGTGTATATTTCAGCACTGTTGACTTCAGGAGGTTACTGAAGTCAAAAGTCTTAGCAACAAAACCAATCTTTCAAGAGCTGGGTAGCAAGGAAGCAAAGTCATGCTTATGTCTTCCAGAGAAAATTGCCTAGGAAGAAATGGAATGTTCCTTTGTAGATTTGTTTTACATAGCTTTGGGGTTTAAGTGCATTTTTTAGTATATCAACCAGCCTTAGATATCTGCTTCTAAATGCGTCTCCTGTGCTAACGTGTGTTAATTTAAATGCTTCTCCCGTGCAAATGTGGATTAAGCAGGCAAGATGGATTTTCCAATTAAAGGATATTTTTATGCATGCGTGTGGACTCAGTTGCTCAGCTGTGTATGACTCTTTGCAACCACATGAACTGCAGCCTGCCAGGCTCCTCTGTCCATGGGTTTTTCCAGGCAAGAATACTGGAGTGTTTACCATTTACTCCTCCAGGGGATCTTCCCAACTCAGGGTTTGTACACATGTCTCCTGTATCTCCTGAATAGGTAGGCAGATTCTTTACCACAGAGCCTCCTGGGATAGATCCAAAGGATATTTGCACATATTGCTAAATCATTCTGAGTCCAAGGGCCTAAAACTAACTGAAATGAAATTTTATATAGTTGTGATTTTATCAGTAAATGCTAATTTACTAATTATTACCTATATTTATAGATTTAAATTTTTTAAATAAAGTGATATTTCTTCCCTTTTCCCCCTCCAGGGGTATTGAGACATAAGTGACATACAGCACTATATGATTTAAGGTGCATAGCATAATGATTTGTCTTACATGCCTCATGAAATGATCGCCACAGTAACTTTAGTAAATATCCATTATCTCATATTAATACAAAATAAAAAGAAAAAACCTTTTTTCCTTGTGATGAGAACTCAGGATTTAATCTCTTACCTTTCATATGTGGCATACACCAGTGTTAATTATAGTAATTATGTTGCACATTATATCCCTAGTAGTTATATTATAATTAGACGTTTGTACCTTTGGAACACCTTCCACCCCTCCCCCCTCCCCCCACCCTTCCACATCTACTAACCACAAGTCTGTTTTGTTTCTCTGTGAATTTGTTTGGTTTTGAAGTATAATTGACCTACATACAACAATTTGTTAGTTCTTGGTGTACAACACAGTGATTTGATACTCCTGTATACTAAAAACATCATCACCACAGTAAGTCCAGTTCCTGTCTCTCACCATACAGAGATGTTACATTATTATTGACTGTTTTCTCCATACTGTACATTTTATCTGCATGGCTCATTTATTTGGTAACTGGAAGTTTGTACCTCTCAGTCTCCCTAATCAATTTCGCTCATCCTTCCACCTTCTTCCCTCCTGGCAACTTGCTGTTTCTTCTCTATATCTATGACTCTGTTTATATTTTGTTGTTTCCTCATCTGGTCCGTTTTTTATATGCATGTAAGTAAAGTCATACAGTATTTGTCTTTTCTCGGATTTATTTCAGTGAGTGTAATACCCTGTAGGTCCAGCCATACTCTTGCAAATGGCAGTATTTTATTCTTTTTTATGGCTGAGTAACATTCCATAGTATTTATCTATACCACATCTCCTTTATCCATTCTTCTATAAACGAACACTTGGGTGGCTTCCATATCAAGGGTCTTGTAAATAATATTTCTATAGTATGTCTTCCTTTTATAAAAGTTATATTTATGTATTCACTTTTGGTTATGTTGAGTCTTCATTGCTGCTCAGGCTTTTCTCTAGTTGTGGCGAATGGGGCCTACTGTCTAGTTGCGGTGTGTGGACTTCTCACTGTGGTGGCTCCTCTTGTTGTGGAGCATGGGCTCTGGACATGTGGGCTTCAGTGGCTGTGACTGGTGGGCTCAGTGGTTGCAGCTCCCGGTCCCTAGAGCCCAGGCTCAGTAGTTGTGGCCCGTGGGCTTAGTTGCTGTGTGTCGTGTGGCATCCTCCTGGGTCACAGATTGAACCCGAGTCTCCTGCACTAACAGAAGGATTCTTTCCCACTGAGCCACCAGAGATGCCCCTCTTTCTTTTTAATTAATAACATTATAAAACTTTGCATTTTCTATTTATTATAAAGAATGTCATATGTTTAATTTAGGAATTGGAAGATGGGAAAAAATGTTGAATTTATTCTCCTTTCTTTTGTAGCCTACCGTGTGTGAACGAGAGCTATGCGTATTTGCTTTTCAAACCCTGGGAGTCATGAATGAAGCTGCTGATGAAATAGCAACTGGAGCTCAGGTATTAACACATGATACTAATTATTTGATGTTTTGATTTGGAACATTTATTCTGATCCACTAGTTAAGTTTCCTCTGCCCTTCTTTGAGGGAAAATTGTTGGTAGTTTCTTGATAGATTGAATAGGCAAACTGGCATTTGATATTTTTAAATAGAAACTAAATTTTGCCAACTTTATCTAATGTGTTTTGTCATTTTGCGATTGCCAGAAGGAAATGTTAAACCAGCTTTAATTGTTTAGAAAAATAATCACATTTCTTTTTTATATGGTGAAACTGAGATACTGAAAACCCTTGCAGTTACATGTAAATTTTCTTTGCAAAGTTACATTGCCATAAAGTGGAAGTCAATTTGTCTTTTAAACTTAGGTGAAAAGATAATGGGCACAACATGTAGTAAAAAAAAAAAAAAGAGAGAGAGCATTCAGTTTTACAATAGCAGTGTTTATAGCATAGGAAGAAAGATATAATAACAGAAAACAACTTGAAAGTAGTATCCCATGTTTCCGCACTTGGGTGGCTTCCATATCAAGGGTCTTGTAAATAATATTTCTATAGTATGTCTTCCTTTTATTTATGTATTCACTTTTGGTTATGCTGAGTCTTCATTGCTGCTCAGGCTTTTCTCTAGTTGTGGCGAATGGGGCCTACTGTCTAGTTGCGGTGTGTGGACTTCTCACTGTGGTGGCTCCTCTTGTTGTGGAGCATGGGCTCTGGACATGTGGGCTTCAGTGGCTGTGACTGGTGGACTCAGTGGTTGCAGCTCCCAGTCCCTAGAGCCCAGGCTCAGTACTTGTGGCCCGTGGGCTTAGTTGCTGTGTGTCGTGTGGCATCCTCCTGGGTCACGGATTGAACCCGAGTCTCCTGCACTAACAGAAGGATTCTTTCCCACTGAGCCGCCAGAGATGCCCCTCTTTCTTTTTAATTAATAACATTATAAAACTTTGCATTTTCTATTTATTATAAAGAATGTCATATGTTTAATTTAGGAATTGGAAGATGGGAAAAAATGTTGAATTTATTCTCCTTTCTTTTGTAGCCTACCGTGTGTGAACGAGAGCTATGCGTATTTGCTTTTCAAACCCTGGGAGTCATGAATGAAGCTGCTGATGAAATAGCAACTGGAGCTCAGGTATTAACACATGATACTAATTATTTGATGTTTTGATTTGAAACATTTATTCTGATCCACTAGTTAAGTTTCCTCTGCCCTTCTTTGAGGGAAAATTGTTGGTAGTTTCTTGATAGATTGAATAGGCAAACTGGCATTTGATATTTTTAAATAGAAACTAAATTTTGCCAACTTTATCTAATGTGTTTTGTCATTTTGCGATTGCCAGGAGGAAATGTTAAACCAGCTTTAATTGTTTAGAAAAATAATCACATTTCTTTTTTATATGGTGAAACTGAGATACTGAAAACCCTTGCAGTTACATGTAAATTTTCTTTGCAAAGTTACATTGCCATAAAGTGGAAGTCAATTTGTCTTTTAAACTTAGGTGAAAAGATAATGGGCACAACATGTAGTAAAAAAAAAAAAGAGAGAGAGAGCATTCAGTTTTACAGTAGCAGTGTTTATAGCATAGGAAGAAAGATATAATAACAGAAAACAACTTGAAAGTAGTATCCCATGTTTCCGGAAAGGAAAAGAAATCAATTGTAAAGATGCCAAAATGTGTTGTCTCATGCAGTTTCATTAAAATTTCAACTAGCTTTTGTCCATTTATTGAACTTGACTGAAATACTAATAAATAGATGAGAAAAATTATGGAAGATGAAAAGTAATGAAGGGAGGCTAGACCAACCAAATATAAAACCGTATTATGTAATCTTGTAATATTTTAGCAAAGTACAGTACTGGCAAAGCATAGAAAGTCTGATTATCCCCAGAATAGGCCAAGTTATAAATACATGTATTACATCTTAAAGGAGGTATCTCATCATGCCATAAACTAAAAATGGTTTAGTGCAGTGGGAACAAGTAACTTGCAACATGGGGGAGAAACAGTGTAGGTCTTTACACTGTGTGCAAATTCCAAACGGCTTATACTTTAAAAGTGTACGTGTTAGTTTGTAAGTATTTGCAAGTACTACGTTTCGACCGGAGAAGAGTCAAACTAAGCATGTACAGCTTATGTAGGGTATTCAGTTCATGCACTTATGCAGATGCAAGAAATCATAAAGAAAAGAGCAACAGGTCTGAGTCCATACTACTTTACACTTTTTTCTTTGAATAAACAGTGAACACCAAGCTAATTATGAAAATTATGTGTTTTGCTACCAACTTAATTATATAGAAGCTCAATAAAAATTGAATAAAAACCATGAAGATCAATACAAATTAACACAGGAAATATTCGATAGATTGAATAGGCAAACTGGCATTTGATATTTTTAAATAGAAACTAAATTTTGCCAACTTTATCTAATGTGTTTTGTCATTTTGCGATTGCCAGGAGGAAATGTTAAACCAGCTTTAATTGTTTAGAAAAATAATCACATTTCTTTTTTATATGGTGAAACTGAGATACTGAAAACCCTTGCAGTTACATGTAAATTTTCTTTGCAAAGTTACATTGCCATAAAGTGGAAGTCAATTTGTCTTTTAAACTTAGGTGAAAAGATAATGGGCACAACATGTAGTAAAAAAAAAAAAAAGAGAGAGAGCATTCAGTTTTACAATAGCAGTGTTTATAGCATAGGAAGAAAGATATAATAACAGAAAACAACTTGAAAGTAGTATCCCATGTTTCCGGAAAGGAAAAGAAATCAATTGTAAAGATGCCAAAATGTGTTGTCTCATGCAGTTTCATTAAAATTTCAACTAGCTTTTGTCCATTTATTGAACTTGACTGAAATACTAATAAATAGATGAGAAAAATTATGGAAGATGAAAAGTAATGAAGGGAGGCTAGACCAACCAAATATAAAACCGTATTATGTAATCTTGTAATATTTTAGCAAAGTACAGTACTGGCAAAGCATAGAAAGTCTGATTATCCCCAGAATAGGCCAAGTTATAAATACATGTATTACATCTTAAAGGAGGTATCTCATCATGCCATAAACTAAAAATGGTTTAGTGCAGTGGGAACAAGTGACTTGCAACATGGGGGAGAAACAGTGTAGGTCTTTACACTGTGTGCAAATTCCAAACGGCTTATACTTTAAAAGTGTACGTGTTAGTTTGTAAGTATTTGCAAGTACTACGTTTCGACCGGAGAAGAGTCAAACTAAGCATGTACAGCTTATGTAGGGTATTCAGTTCATGCACTTATGCAGATGCAAGAAATCATAAAGAAAAGAGCAACAGGTCTGAGTCCATACTACTTTACACTTTTTTCTTTGAATAAACAGTGAACACCAAGCTAATTATGAAAATTATGTGTTTTGCTACCAACTTAATTATATAGAAGCTCAATAAAAATTGAATAAAAACCATGAAGATCAATACAAATTAACACAGGAAATAACTGACAGTTCACAAATACAAACCTGTAGTTAGTAAAGAAGGGTGAGAAAATATTTATTTTCGTTAAAAACCAAAGGGAGCTAAATGTAAAAGAATTTTATAGAATTCACAAAGACGGGTGGGAAGAATGATCACGCCAGGGACATATGGTGGTCACTGCAGTAAGTATCAAATTCCTGCTGTGTAACAGGAGGTCCACTAGACTAATGTGCAGTCTAGTTAACAACAAAGACAGCCTAGGCCTCATGATTTTACACTCCCTCAACCTAATTATTTCACTGATGAACTAAACTGAGCTGCATATACTTTATGAAATATTAAGGGCAATATTTGTGATGTAATGAGTTACACATGAAAATGGTATACACAGTAAACCATTGACCAGATGCGATGTGGAAAAAAATGATTCCATGATTAAAATAAACTTTAAAAAATGCAGCTTAATATTATCCTTCCAGTCGGTGTGTGCAAATTTGCATACTAAAAGCTCTGAGGTCTCTAAAACTGAAGAAAATGACTAGTCTATACTTGGAGAGTTTCTCAAATGTATCTGCGATGAACCTTTTTTTCTTTTTAATGTAAAAGGGTTTCTCATCCCATGGAAACTAATATTGCTCTAAAAAAGAAAGGATACTTTAATACATACTATTGATAGCTATGTAAAAATAAACTTTACATAGGTGTGTGTATGTTAATATACATACACATATACATGTATATTCACGTGGATATGTATGTGTGTGCATGTATGTGTGTATATGTGTATGTATATATGTATAATCTTCGAGTAGTATGGTTAGCACTTATATACTTTAGTGGATGTAAATTGTTCTTCATACAACTTAGAAAGGAAAGAAAGTAGAGCCTAGAAATAAGACATAATTGATTAGAAGGAAAATTAACCTATTCATAGTAGATTAGGTTGGTAGGTGCTTTTTCCTCCTCTTATTATAGGCACATGTCTAACAGTAATGGTCCTTAAAGTAGAATCACTTTTAAAATTAGTAATATGGCCTGATGCAGATGAAAAGACGTAGAAACGTTACTTGCGGAGCAGCTGCTTCCAGGCAAGCGGCCCTATACCTCAGAAGCAAGAAGTATGAAACTTTGGTGAACAGCATAGAATTTTGTCAGAGTAGTTACACTGTTTCTTTGAATTTACTTTAGGACATATATTAAGAAAAATATTCTATTAAATTCTATACCCCTACTTCCATTATTTTCATTATAGTTTCCCTAAGTATAATTTACTTCGAAAATTCTGGCAGAGCAATGCAGCTTTTTGGTAATTTTGATTGTTTTGAAGCTTTTGGCACAAAGTGTTTAGTTAAACTATTTGATTGAAAGGGGAACATTTTCCAGGTTATTATTGTATCCATTTGTGCCTTTTTTATTGTTGGGGTAAAAAAAAACACGTAACAAAAAATTATTACATTTAAACATTTTTAAATGCACAGTTCCGTAGTGTTAAGTATATTCACATTGTTGTGAAACAGATTTCCATTACAGTTTCATCTTGCAGAACTAAACCCTTTATATCCGTTTAGAAACTCCCATTTTTCCCATACACCCATCCCTGGTAACCACCTTACTTTCTGTTTCTGTAAATTTGATTACTTCAGACACTTCATGAGTGTAGTCTCTAGTATCTGACTTTTTGTGACTGGCTTATAATGTCTACAGGGTTCATCCATTTTGTAACAGGTGTCTCACTTTTCCTTCTTTAGACTGAACAGTACTCCATTATGTATTTCTATCGCATTTTGCTTATCCATTCATCAATCAGTGGATGTTTTGGTTGCTCTCATCTCTTGTGTGTAATGCTGCTATAAATGTGGATGTGTAAACATCTCTTCAAGATGTTTTAATTTTCATTCTTTTGAATATGTACCCCAAAAGTGGGATTGTCACTTACAGCAGGATCATTATGAAATTTCTAACTTTTGAGTGGAACCTCCATATTGTTTTCTATAGTGGTTGCACCAGTTTACAGTCCCATCAGTAGTGCACAAAGGTATCAATTTTGCCATATGCTCACCAGCACTTGGTCTTTTCTGTTTTGTTTTTTTTGATGGTAGCCATCCTAATGGTTCTGACGTCCTATCTCATTGTGATTTGATTTACATTTCTCTGATGACCACTGTCTTCAAAGAAATGTCTATTGAGTTCTTTTGCCCATTTAAAGTAAAGATATTTGAGTTTTGTTGGTAGGTTATAGGAATTCTTTTATGTATACTGGATAGTCACCTCTTATCAGATAAATTATTTGTAAATATTTTCTCCTATTCCACATTGTTTTTCTCTCTCTTTATGTTGTCCTTTGATGATAAACATTAAATTTGATATCATGATATTGTCAATTTTTGTTTTTATTGTCCATGTCTTTGGTTTCATATCTAAAAAGTCATTGCCAGATCCAGTGTAATAAGCTTTTCCCCTATTGTAAAGCTGTTATAGTTTAAGGTTTTATGTTTAGATTTATATTCTATTTTGAGTTAATTTTTGTTTGTGAACTAAGACAAGGGTCCAGCTTTATTCTTTTGCATGTTGAGAGGCAGTTTTTCTACCATCATTTGTAGAAAAGACTTTCTTTTCCCCATTAAGTGGTCTTGCTTGGCACCCTTTACAAAGATGATTTGACCATATACATGAAGGGGACATATTTTTACAAAACTTCAGATGCATGCTATGGCATATCGTTTTTTTAGGCTATTCATAAAACTATACCATGTCTTGACTCACCAAGTTTCAAAGAAGTCTCTTTTATCTTACAGATGAATCTTTCTTAAGGATTCTTGTTTGAGTTTTACTTTATTAGCATGTCAGATGATGCTGAAAACAATTTGTATCTGGATTAAGGTGCATCTTTCTGGGTTAGAAGGAGCATGGGTGTGGGAGAGGAAAACAAAAAGGAGGCTCTTATATCTCTATTACTATATATGTTGCTTGAAATCCAGTTTATTGAGCTCACCCACACATAAATGGAATCGTGTGGCAGAGCCTTATTAGCTATTTCAGTTCTTTTATTTTCTGAGAAAGTCCTGTGGGTATCTGTGTCTGTGTACTTTGGGATGTGTTGTTTATAGATTCTATACCCTATGGTTTGAATGTTGCTAGTTATTTTAGGTCACTGGACATTCTGGGTGCTGTGATTGAGTGGATGTGTTTTGTGAGTATACACATGACAAGAGTGAGCCCTTCTGTCACTAGATCATCCTACTCGTATTGTGCATTGTTTAAATGCTTGTTTCAAAACATTCTGGAAACATCTTTCCCCATAAAGACTTCAGTCAGCTGCTTCCCTTTAAGTCTCTTGTCATCACACTATAGATACATCTGCTCTGATAAGCTCTCTCCATTTAGACAGTATTGGTTCTCTTGATTCAGTTGCTAGAGCATGTTGTTTTGGGAACTAAGGAGGGGAGCCATGTTCTTCACTGCTACATAGTACTGCCTCTTGAATAAATTGTGCAGGAGAATCATAAAGGAACATAGGAAGGAAGCCATCTTATTTCACAAGCCAAAGGCCTTTAATGGCCTTTGTCAGAGGAGAATGGAAAGAAGTGAGGTGATGTCAGGAGATTTACTTTTCTTGGAGCAGGTCCGATGCCTTTTCTGCAGTTTCCTTCACCCAGAATGGCTTCTCCCTAGGTAGTCACATGTCTTCCTCTCCCACTTGGCTCATGTCTGTGTTGAACTGTCACCACATTTCCTAGCCGCTCTGAAACAGCCCCCCCTTTTGCCTTGGTCCCTAAAGCCTGCTTTGTTTTTTGTAGCACTTAACCCTACCAGAAACTGTCTTTAAGTGTGTATTTGTTTAACTGATTTTTCAGCGCATCTTCACCATTGAAGTGTAAATTCCACAAGAGCAAAGACCAGTCTTGTTCACTGTCTTACCATAGAGCCTACAATGCTGCTAGCACCTTGTATGTGGTCATGACAAAGACATAGTAGAGATATTAAGACGTGAGTAATTGGAGGCAACATGTAGTTACTTTGAATTCAACAGTTTGGTTACATTTGGTCTAAAGTCACAAGTTACAGTGTTAGATAGCCATCCCGAGTCTTTCCAATTAATTACCATGAGAGGGAGAAACAGTGGCAAAGCACTTGCAAAAACCTGAAGGATAGTAACTATCTTATGTATGTATTTCAAGGTGGTAGATCTACTAGTATCCATGTGTAGGTCTGCACTGGAGTCTCCTAGGAAAGTTGTCATTTTCGAGCCATATCCTTCTGTGGTAGATCCTAACGATCCTCAGATGCTGGCCTTCAACCCCAGGGTAAGTAGTTACCCCAGCACAACAGTTACTTTTACAGTCATTTCTTGTAAAAATAATTGAGACTTCAGTCTCATTAGTTTTCTTCTTTCTTAGCTAAATGACTGTGTCATCACATCTGCTCTGATAAGCTCTCTCCATTTAGACAGTATTGGTTCTCTTGATTCAGTTGCTAGAGCATGTTGTTTTGGGAACTAAGGAGGGGAGCCATGTTCTTCACTGCTACATAGTACTGCCTCTTGAATAAATTGTGCAGGAGAATCATAAAGGAACATAGGAAGGAAGCCATCTTATTTCACAAGCCAAAGGCCTTTAATGGCCTTTGTCAGAGGAGAATGGAAAGAAGTGAGGTGATGTCAGGAGATTTACTTTTCTTGGAGCAGGTCCGATGCCTTTTCTGCAGTTTCCTTCACCCAGAATGGCTTCTCCCTAGGTAGTCACATGTCTTCCTCTCCCACTTGGCTCATGTCTGTGTTGAACTGTCACCACATTTCCTAGCCGCTCTGAAACAGCCCCCCCTTTTGCCTTGGTCCCTAAAGCCTGCTTTGTTTTTTGTAGCACTTAACCCTACCAGAAACTGTCTTTAAGTGTGTATTTGTTTAACTGATTTTTCAGCGCATCTTCACCATTGAAGTGTAAATTCCACAAGAGCAAAGACCAGTCTTGTTCACTGTCTTACCATAGAGCCTACAACGCTGCTAGCACCTTGTATGTGGTCATGACAAAGACATAGTAGAGATATTAAGACGTGAGTAATTGGAGGCAACATGTAGTTACTTTGAATTCAACAGTTTGGTCACATTTGGTCGAAAGTCACAAGTTACAGAGTTAGACAGCCATCCCGAGTCTTTCCAATTAATTACCATGAGAGGGAGAAACAGTGGCAAAGCACTTGCAAAAACCTGAAGGATAGTAACTATCTTATGTATGTATTTCAAGGTGGTAGATCTACTAGTATCCATGTGTAGGTCTGCACTGGAATCTCCTAGGAAAGTTGTCATTTTCGAGCCATATCCTTCTGTGGTAGATCCTAACGATCCTCAGATGCTGGCCTTCAACCCCAGGGTAAGTAGTTACCCCAGCACAACAGTTACTTTTACAGTCATTTCTTGTAAAAATAATTGAGACTTCAGTCTCATTAGTTTTCTTCTTTCTTAGCTAAATGACTGTGTCATCACATCCGTGACCTGTCATGAACTCTGTATCCATTTAGCAAATGTGGTGTTTTCCCATAAATTGGATTTTTCCACAAACATGGCTTTCGTGTATCCTGTTACTTCTCTCCTTTTGTTTTTTAAAATCATTTTCCTAGCTTCACTTTCATGAAACTAGACACATTTAATTCCCTCAAATTCTGATCTTTATCCATTCCATCTGCATGGAAGGTAGGTAAATAGCTATCATAAATTAAATTGGTTTACAGTGGTTGATATGACTTTATTACCTGTGTTTTGAGATTATAACCTATGGAATCTCATTTTAATTTTAAAAATAATGGATAAAGGGATAACTTTTCCCTTTTTGTGTGTTTTTATTTCACCCTCTCTTCCTCTCCCCACCCTCCCTCCCTAGTTATTTGACGGTTACTGAAGGTTTAATTCATATTGTTGATCAACTGGCATTTCTTGAGAAAACAGTTTTGTAAATATTCATGGAGGTTAGGCAGAAATTTTCTGAAATGACACAATTTTCAAATTACATGAGAGCCAAAATTGCCTCAGTTTCTGTTACTATTCATCTTGAAATCATTTTATGAAAGCAATGACTGCATAAAATTTCCTTGGAAAATCTTTCTTTTATAAGTAGCAACAGTGCACACATTTACAGTATACTTAAAAATGAATTAACAGTTGAATGTATGATGTCATTTACACACTTAATAGTCATGCTTTTTTGGTAACAATCTTCTAATCAAAAGAAAATAAAAGCGAAATGAAATTGTAAGATTTAAAGTGGATTTTTGTGTTTCAGAAGGATCTTGTGCCTACTTAATTCATCATGGCTTAATCTTTTAGTAGTCAAAACAATCATCAGGATCCTAATATCTTTTTTTGTATTTAGAGTTTTTCCCCTGTAAGCTGAACATGGTTTTATGTATTGATACCTAACATTAAAACTGGCGTTTTCTTTTTATCTTTCCTCTGACTCAATTATAAATACCATGTCCTTGAACCATCTTATTAAAGTCTTCCCTTTTATGTACTTGACACAGTCATTGCTTTCAAATTGACCCTGATGGAAAAGTCAGGTACATAAATAATATGTTTCTCTAGTAACGTGCAGACTTGCAAAGGCTTGTAGTGAATACTGTTTTTTCCCCCTTCAAACAGAAGAAGAACTATGATCGAGTAATGAAAGCATTGGATAGCATAACTTCTATTAGAGAAATGACACAAGTAAGTGTATCATCCCATGGTCTTATGCAGTTCAGTTTTGCTTGAGTGAAATGATGCTTTTAAAATATCTGAGTACTGACCATGCAGGAAAATGAAGAGTTTTCTGTTATGAGAGAGAAAAAAAAGCTAAATAGGTTGTAATTTCCTGTGTTTTGAGATTATAACCTATGGAATCTCATTTTAATTTTAAAATAATGGATAAAGGGATAACTTTTCCTTTTTGTGTGTTTTATTTCACCCTCTCTTCCTCTCCCCACCCTCCCTCCCTAGTTATTTGACGGTTACTGAAGGTTTAATTCATATTGTTGATCAACTGGCATTTCTTGAGAAAACAGTTTTGTAAATATTCATGGAGGTTAGGCAGAAATTTTCTGAAATGACACAATTTTCAAATTACATGAGAGCCAAAATTGCCTCAGTTTCTGTTACTATTCATCTTGAAATCATTTTATGAAAGCAATGACTGCATAAAATTTCCTTGGAAAATCTTTCTTTTATAAGTAGCAACAGTGCACACATTTACAGTATACTTAAAAATGAATTAACAGTTGAATGTATGATGTCATTTACACACTTAATAGTCATGCTTTTTTGGTAACAATCTTCTAATCAAAAGAAAATAAAAGCGAAATGAAATTGTAAGATTTAAAGTGGATTTTTGTGTTTCAGAAGGATCTTGTGCCTACTTAATTCATCATGGCTTAATCTTTTAGTAGTCAAAACAATCATCAGGATCCTAATATCTTTTTTTGTATTTAGAGTTTTTCCCCTGTAAGCTGAACATGGTTTTATGTATTGATACCTAACATTAAAACTGGCGTTTTCTTTTTATCTTTCCTCTGACTCAATTATAAATACCATGTCCTTGAACCATCTTATTAAAGTCTTCCCTTTTATGTACTTGACACAGTCATTGCTTTCAAATTGACCCTGATGGAAAAGTCAGGTACATAAATAATATGTTTCTCTAGTAACGTGCAGACTTGCAAAGGCTTGTAGTGAATACTGTTTTTTCCCCCTTCAAACAGAAGAAGAACTATGATCGAGTAATGAAAGCATTGGATAGCATAACTTCTATTAGAGAAATGACACAAGTAAGTGTATCATCCCATGGTCTTATGCAGTTCAGTTTTGCTTGAGTGAAATGATGCTTTTAAAATATCTGAGTACTGACCATGCAGGAAAATAAAGAGTTTTCTGTTATGAGAGAGCATAATTAAAATCATAAAAAATTAAAATTGTTTTGTAACTAGGATGTTTTAATTAAATTACATCAGTGTTTTGGCATGCTACCACTGTGACTTTGGAGGGTAATTGCATAATTACAATCCTAATGCTCCGCTCTCAAATTCAGATGAGGATTTGTCAGAATATCTTAAGGCAAAAGTTAAATCTGGTACCATCTTCCTAGACTGTCAATTTTAATTAATGGTAGTAATTTCAAAACACCATCGTAATATATAAATTATACATAAATATTTTAGAATATTTATACAGAATCTCAATACAACTTTGGAAGGCACCAGCCTCCTTGAGAGTACAAGTTCATCTTTTTGGCCATTAGGGAGGCTTTGGTGGATGAGTTTGATGAGCAAGAATTGGGGTTTATTATGAAAGTCTAATATGTCACTGGGCGTTAGGCCAGCATTTGCAAAAGCACATCTTATTGAATTATTGAGGCCTTTCCACTGCCAAAGACTTGAAGAAAGGTTTAGAGCTCATCATTATGAGTAGAACTTAATAATCTGTCATTGACAACAGCACACATTGTGGATTCAGTTTGCACATGGTGCTTTCAAGGCTTGCATTGCCCAAGAGGCCCTAGTACGTTTGTAATATGTATTGTTCTCAGTCATTGCCTTTCTCTGAGGAGGAACAGTGGTTTCTCCGGTCCTGGCCCACAAAGCTGTTTTGCCACTCGCCTGGCCCTCCCCATCACAGCGACTCCTTTTGCATATGTCCTCCTGGAGTATGTTTTTACATTCCCAAATGTGACTCTTAATTCTTGTGATTTTGATAAATTCAGGTACATAAATAATATGTTTCTCTAGTAACGTGCAGACTTGCAAAGGCTTGTAGTGAATACTGTTTTTCCCTTCAAACAGAAGAAGAACTATGATCGAGTAATGAAAGCATTGGATAGCATAACTTCTATTAGAGAAATGACACAAGTAAGTGTATCATCCCATGGTCTTATGCAGTTCAATTTTGCTTGAGTGAAATGATGCTTTTAAAATATCTGAGTACTGACCATGCAGGAAAATGAAGAGTTTTCTGTTATGAGAGAGCATAATTAAAATCATAAAAAATTAAAATTGTTTTGTAACTAGGATGTTTTAATTAAATTACATCAGTGTTTTGGCATGCTACCACTGTGACTTTGGAGGGTAATTGCATAATTACAATCCTAATGCTCCGCTCTCAAATTCAGATGAGGATTTGTCAGAATATCTTAAGGCAAAAGTTAAATCTGGTACCATCTTCCTAGTCTGTCAATTTTAATTAATGGTAGTAATTTCAAAACACCATCGTAATATATAAATTATACATAAATATTTTAGAATATTTATACAGAATCTCAATACAACTTTGGAAGGCACCAGCCTCCTTGAGAGTACAAGTTCATCTTTTTGGCCATTAGGGAGGCTTTGGTGGATGAGTTTGATGAGCAAGGATTGGGGTTTATTATGAAAGTCTAATATGTCACTGGGCGTTAGGCCAGCATTTGGAAAAGCACATCTTATTGAATTATTGAGGCCTTTCCACTGCCAAAGACTTGAAGAAAGGTTTAGAGCTCATCATTATGAGTAGAACTTAATAATCTGTCATTGACAACAGCACACATTGTGGACTCAGTTTGCACATGGTGCTTTCAAGGCTTGCATTGCCCAAGAGGCCCTAGTACGTTTGTAATATGTATTGTTCTCAGTCATTGCCTTTCTCTGAGGAGGAACAGTGGTTTCTCCGGTCCTGGCCCACAAAGCTGTTTTGCCACTCGCCTGGCCCTCCCCATCACAGCGACTCCTTTTGCATATGTCCTCCTGGAGTATGTTTTTACATTCCCAAATGTGACTCTTAATTCTTGTGATATTTATTTATGAGGTCAAACATTCATTCATTCAACAAAGAGTAGGTGTCAGACAATGGCAAACAAGAGATCCTTTAATTCACAAGTTGTATTGTTTGCTTAAAAGCCATTCTCTCCAGCAGTTTTTCTGTGCCCTTTCTACATTTATCTGAATTCACTTTTCAAACAAGTACGTATTATTTGTATAAGGAAAAGAAAACAGTCAAAACGTTTCCACTGAGTGGGGAGAAAGAATTTAACTGCAGTACCTTGCTGTGCTGTGCGTCATGTTTGAATCTTTGGGACTCTGTGGACTGCAACCTCCCAGTTGGCTCCTCTGTCCATGGGGATTCTCCAGGCAAGAATACTGGAGTGGGTAGCCTATCCCTTCTCCAGGGAATCTTCCCAACCCTGGAATCAAACCGGGGTCTCCTGCATTGCAGATAGATTCTTTACCAGCTGAGCTACAAGGAAACCCCTACAGCACTGTACTCAATATTAAACATGTTTAGTCACCAAAGTCTTTGATATAGATCCAGATCATTCTTGGTTTCAAACTCTGACTCCAGAGCTAATTGGAGGCAGTGGAGATGAGTGAGTGTCTGCTTGGGAAGTTGGAGGCCCATGTGGTATGATTTGCTCATCAGTGACGTGGCTTGTGACCTTGGACAAGTTGCTTAATTGCTTGCTACCTCAGTTTCTTCTCTGCTGAGATGGTAAACAGTAATGCCACATCCTCCTTCAGCATACACTAAATAGGGATGCTGTCGGGCTTTAGTGCATCAAATTCTTTAAGCCTCTCCAAATAAGTATAACATTCTACTGTCCTGTTTTCTAGAATGCACAGCCTTATAGATAAGACCTAAATTGCCACCATCAGATTGCCTTTTTGTTCTGGGAAAAGGTTGTCTGGGTGAATTCCATCAATACTTTTCAAAGAAGGGGTCATTGTCTTCTATAAATCTTGCCCAGTTTTTATGTGGAAAGATCTATCCAGAGTCAGTACCCACAGATATGAGCATACATATAGCTATAAATTACAGGTTTTTAATCTTAGTTAAAAGTGAAAAATGTCAAAGACAAAACAGACACTTGATAAAAGTGGCAAGACAGATTTATTCAAATACTTCAGTAGGAGAGAGAGACTTGCAGGGTGAGCTGAGGTGACCTCCAAGTCGAACGAGGTGACCAGATTTCTAAGGTAAAAACAGAGTGAGCAAAAAGGGGCTACAGAAAAGTGAAAATAAGGGGCTCTGGGAAAATGGAAAATTTTGCAGGGGATAAGGAGAATTACTGAACGGTTACAGTGTGGGTTGGAAGCTTTTGTGTTTTGGCAGTATTGGGGGTTTTTGAGCAAAACTCAGCAGGGCTCCAGGGACTTGGCCTAGTGCTTGGGAGCCAGGCTAAAAGTTGATCTAGCCTCTTATCAAAATGTTCTGGCAAGGCCTTTGTGCAGCATGGAAAGTCCGAGTTCATGTCATCTTGGAGAGAAGCAACTTGGTTAATGGTCACTATTGCCATGTCACACCTACAAGTCTTCAAGATTTAACTGGATTAGACACAACATCTTCAAGCTGATTTTCCTTTTACCAAAAAAAGAATTTATTAAGAAAAATCAAGAAACATAATGACTTTTTTTTCCAGGCACCATATCTGGAAATCAAGAAGCAGATGGATAAACAAGACCCCCTTGCTCATCCTTTACTGCAATGGTATAAAATTTAGTTTTCCTTTTTAATGAAAACAGCATTATTTGTTATTGCTTTGTTTAAGGGGGAGAGGAGGAAAGCCCATTTTACAACAACCTGCAATGCTACAGTTCTACAAGCCTATGTGGTTGGTGATTTTACAGTCCAAGAGTCCTTAATGACTCTCACTTTAATTAAAACTTGTATATCACGAGGGGAAGAAAATACTTTCAAAATACAATACATGCAGTTGAATGACTTTAAAATTTTAAACATCAGATTGCCTTTTGTTCTGGGAAAAGGTTGTCTGGGTGAATTCCATCAATACTTTTCAAAGAAGGGGTCATTGTCTTCTATAAATCTTGCCCAGTTTTTATGTGGAAAGATCTATCCAGAGTCAGTACCCACAGATATGAGCATACATATAGCTATAAATTACAGGTTTTTAATCTTAGTTAAAAGTGAAAAATGTCAAAGACAAAACAGACACTTGATAAAAGTGGCAAGACAGATTTATTCAAATACTTCAGTAGGAGAGAGAGACTTGCAGGGTGAGCTGAGGTGACCTCCAAGTCGAACGAGGTGACCGAGATTTCTAAGGTAAAAACAGAGTGAGCAAAAAGGGGCTACAGAAAAGTGAAAATAAGGGGCTCTGGGAAAATGGAAAATTTTGCAGGGGATAAGGAGAATTACTGAACGGTTACAGTGTGGGTTGGAAGCTTTTGTGTTTTGGCAGTATTGGGGGTTTTTGAGCAAAACTCAGCAGGGCTCCAGGGACTTGGCCTAGTGCTTGGGAGCCAGGCTAAAAGTTGATCTAGCCTCTTATCAAAATGTTCTGGCAAGGCCCTTGTGCAGCATGGAAAGTCTGAGTTCATGTCATCTTGGAGAGAAGCAACTTGGTTAATGGTCATTGTTGCCATGTCACACCTACAAGTCTTCAAGATTTAACTGGATTAGACACAACATCTTCAAGCTGATTTTCCTTTTACCAAAAAAAAGAATTTATTAAGAAAAATCAAGAAACATAATGACTTTTTTTCCAGGCACCATATCTGGAAATCAAGAAGCAGATGGATAAACAAGACCCCCTTGCTCATCCTTTACTGCAATGGTATAAAATTTAGTTTTCCTTTTTAATGAAAACAGCATTATTTGTTATTGCTTTGTTTAAGGGGGAGAGGAGGAAAGCCCATTTTACAACAACCTGCAATGCTACAGTTCTACAAGCCTATGTGGTTGGTGATTTTACAGTCCAAGAGTCCTTAATGACTCTCACTTTAATTAAAACTTGTATATCACGAGGGGAAGAAAATACTTTCATATATAATACACAGATATACTATGCAGTTGAATGTACAGTTTTAAGAAAAATTTTGGTTGGCTAGATGATATGGTGAAGCCATTTTTTAAGTTTTTTTTTTTTCTTTTTTAATTAATTTTGGCCTTTTTCTTGGTCTTTCATTTATTTATTTTCATCCATCTTTGTTCTTTGGCCTGTGTGGGCCTCCCATTGCAGTGGCCTCTCTCACTGCAGAGCACCGGCTTACAACTGGACACACCAGTCCAGCTGCTCCGCGGCACATGAGATCCTCCCAGGCCAGGCATTGAACCAGCGCCCCTTGCAATGCAAGGCGGACTCTTTACTCAGTGAATCACTAGGGGAGCCCTGGTGAAGCCATTTTGACTCATTTAATTTTCTAGTTAATTTAGTAGTTGAACTTCTTCAAACACTTTCTGAAAATCTTTCTAATATGTATGTTCTGTATAATTTGCTCCCATAACAAAGAGAGCATAAATTTGGTAAACTGTTTGATGACTACAGATGATGATCTGTTTCAGAGAGTCTGGTGGGGGATACAGCATTAGCTCAACATGGATCCTAGAAGGGTTAGACGAAGAATAGTTGAGATGTGGGTTGAGAGCTCACCTTGCTCTGCAACACTTACTTCAAGTAATTTGCCCTCTGATTTCACATCTGCAAAAAGAAAACAGTTATATCTCCTCAGCCTTATCTATGATGGTTTTAGGTGTATCTCTTTGAAATCACTGACAATTCAAAGACCACAGCATATACCATGATTACCATGCAGTAATACAAATGTAAAGATGATAAGAGATTGGTCAGAATGAGTACTTCTTCTATGCTAAAGCCAGGAAGTTTTTCAAAACTATGTAAAGATGAGCACGGATGACTCTCCACTGAGGCAGAACTTTATAAAGCACAATTAATTGATTCAGTAAAATCATGACAGAAGTTAGGTTTTAGAAGTTGTCTTTATATCTTTCATACTCTATTATTAAAATTCTGATGAATTGAGTAAAATAGCATATAGGTTTTTTTAAACTTTTTAAATTCTCAATTAAGTCATAATCGGAATGAAGGCAAGCATCTCAAATAGCCAGTCCTTTTCCCCTGAAGTCAGCCTGATTTTTCATTTTTAATTATTTGTAATCATTTCCTCCAGCTTGCTAGTCACTCTTCTTTCAAGCAGAGGAAAATTACGAACAGGTTTTATCATTTGTTTAGTTAATGATTTTCTATACTGAAAAGCATAAACCAATTAGTTCTTGCAAATATCTGAGGTTTTGATTGTTTTAACCTCATTGTCTACATATGGTTAATAACAATTTGTATATAAACCATTGTATGTATCAGCACACAGATGCTCAAATATTTAAAGAAAGGAAAAAAAATCTCCATGAAAACTCATTCTTAGACAGTGTAGAGAGGAGGAGAGAAAGCAGATTATGAATCAACTTCTAATTTTTGTATTCAGGTTATTATCATTTGAAAGCATGTTCATACTGTTCACTTAACTGATAGATTAGATTGTGGTTATTAAAATGATATCTCTTAGGTTTTAAAGAACTACTTCTGTGTACTCTCAGATTAAAGTATTATCATTTTTATTACATCAGCTTTTTAAATTGTTTCAGGAAGTGAAGCAGAATGATGTAATTAAGCAAAATTATTACTCAGTTTAATTTATGTCAGAGCAAAAATAAGTTCTAATTGCTTACCAACTGAAGGGAAAAAAGTTTTGAATATATGTGATATGTGTTTGTGACTGATGTATTATTTTAATTAATTTCAGGGTTATTTCAAGTAATAGGTCACATATTGTGAAACTGCCAGTTAACAGGGTAAGTTGTTTCTTCATGTATATGTACAGAAATGAGAGAGCTGTATATTGGCTGTGATGCTTAGGCAGCCTCTCCAGGAAACTGAAACTCAGGCTAAGTCCAGTTGTTCTTTGAAATGACCATATGTGCCCAGTTCCAAGTTTTTCTAAGAAATCAAATTCAGTTTTAGGCTGCTGCCCTGAACTTTTAAGTTAACAAGTCAATGTGAAATCATTTAGTTGTTCCACATGTGATAGAAAGAACATGGTCTAGAGATTGTGTGCTCTTTATCCTTGTCAGTTTAATGCTGGCTTCACCTCATCTATCTGACTTATGGGCCTCATGTGCTTACAAAAGAATTATTTCTTATAGGTTTTTAAAACTTTAAATTCTCAATTAAGTCATAATCGGAATGAAGGCAAGCATCTCAAATAGCCAGTCCTTTTCCCCTGAAGTCAGCCTGATTTTTCATTTTTAATTATTTGTAATCATTTCCTCCAGCTTGCTAGTCACTCTTCTTTCAAGCAGAGGAAAATTACGAACAGGTTTTATCATTTGTTTAGTTAATGATTTTCTATACTGAAAAGCATAAACCAATTAGTTCTTGCAAATATCTGAGGTTTTGATTGTTTTAACCTCATTGTCTATATATGCTTAATAACAATTTGTATATAAACCATTGTATGTATCAGCACACGGATGCTCAAATATTTAAAGAAAGGAGAAAAAATCTCCATGAAAACTCATTCTTAGACAGTGTAGAGAGGAGGAGAGAAAGCAGATTATGAATCAACTTCTAATTTTTGTATTGAGGTTATTATCATTTGAAAGCATGTTCATAGTGTTCACTTAACTGATAGATTAGATTGTGGTTATTAAAAATGATATCTCTTAGGTTTTAAAGGACTACTTCTGTGCACTCTCAGATTAAAGTATTATCATTTTTATTACATCAGCTTTTTAAATTGTTTTAGGAAGTGAAGCAGAATGATGTAATTAAGCAAAATTATTACTCAGTTTAATTTATGTCAGAGCAAAAATAAGTTCTAATTGCTTACCAACTGAAGGGAAAAAAGCTTTGAATATATGTGATATGGATTTGTGACTGATGTATTATTTTAATTAATTTCAGGGTTATTTCAAGTAATAGGTCACATATTGTGAAACTGCCAGTTAACAGGGTAAGTTGTTTCTTCATGTATATGTACAGAAATGAGAGAGCTGTATATTGGCTGTGATGCTTAGGCAGCCTCTCTAGGAAACTGAAACTCAGGCTAAGTCCAGTTGTTCTTTGAAATGACCATATGTGCCCAGTTCCAAGTTTTTCTAAGAAATCAAATTCAGTTTTAGGCTGCTGCCCTGAACTTTTAAGTTAACAAGTCAATGTGAAATCATTTAGTTGTTCCACATGTGATAGAAAGAACATGGTCTAGAGATTGTGTGCTCTTTATCCTTGTCAGTTTAATGCTGGCTTCACCTCATCTATCTGACTTATGGGCCTCATGTGCTTACAAAAGAATTATTTTTTAAAAAAGCTAATGGAGTCTGATTTCAGTTCTTATTGTTACCTACAAGCAGCATCTAAAATCTCAGCTCTCCTGTCTCTGAATCTCTGAACTATGAGATTCATTTATTTTAGATTTCTATATAAGTACATATATTCTTAGGTAAAAAAGCAGCAGTTAGAAATTTTTGTGTCAAGCTAATTCAAGAGAGTATGTTTGAATTTTTTCTGTGAACAAAGAGGAAAACTATAATTTGAATGTTGATCATTTCTAATTTTACAAATATATGCACATAAAGCATAATGATGCTAATTTTTGCAATGTTAAAATCTTGAAGTAACTTTTCTGCTTGGAAAACTCAAGATCTTTCCCCAATTGAACAGTTTGTGGATACCTAGGGAATTCAACAATGAAAGTCTCAAAAAGAAATGTAATTAGGAAGGCAGATCTGCTTGAATGTGATTACATAGCATATTCCAAAGCTAAATATAAATGACTTTGGATTGTCTGTCTCCTATTCGTTTTCCATTAGCCTAAAGAATTGTCCTTCATATCAGCAATTCTACATGATTTATCACTTTTCCATGGTTTTGTTAAATGAATGATCCTGTTAATATAAATGATTATGCCTTGAACCTAGGTGATTCTTAAACCAGTTAAGTTTGAAATTTTCATCAGCTTAGATGATACGTTAAATTTGACATGTTTTCCTGTGTTTTCTGCTTGAATGATTGTTTGAAAGGTCACATATTGTGAAACTGCCAGTTAACAGGGTAAGTTGTTTCTTCATGTATATGTACAGAAATGAGAGAGCTGTATATTGGCTGTGATGCTTAGGCAGCCTCTCTAGGAAACTGAAACTCAGGCTAAGTCCAATTGTTCTTTGAAATGACCATATTCCAGTTCCAAGTTTTTCTAAGAAATCAAATTCAGTTTTAGGCTGCTGCCCTGAACTTTTAAGTTAACAAGTCAATGTGAAATCATTTATTTGTTCCACATGTGATAGAAAGGACATGGTCTAGAGATTGTGTGCTCTTTATGCTTGTCAGTTTAATGCTGGCTTCACCTGAGATATCTTACTTATGGGCCTCATGTGCTTACAAAAGAATTATTTTTAAAAAAAGCTAATGGAGCCTGATTTCAGTTCTTTTGTCACCTACAAGCAGCATCTAAAATCTCAGCTCTCCTGTCTCTGAATCGCTGAACTATGAGATTCCTTTATTTTAGATTTCTATATAAGTACATATATTCTTAGGTAAAAAAGCAACAATTAGAAATTTTTGTGTCAAGCTAATTCAAGAGAGTATGTTTGAATTTTTTCTGTGAACAAAGAGGAAAACTATAATTTGAATGTTGATCATTTCTAATTTTACAAATATATGCACATAAAGCATAATGATGCTAATTTTTGCAATTTTAAAATCTTGAAGTAACTTTTCTGCTTGGAAAACTCAAGATCTTTCCCCAATTGAACAGTTTGTGGATACCTAGGGAATTCAACAATGAAAGTCTCAAAAAGAAATGTAATTAGGAAGGCAGATCTGCTTGAATGTGATTACATAGCATATTCCAAAGCTAAATATAAATGACTTTGGATTGTCTGTCTCCTATTCGTTTTCCATTAGCCTAAAGAATTATCCTTCATATCAGCAATTCTACATGATTTATCACTTTTCCATGGTTTTGTTAAATGAATGATCCTGTTAATATAAATGATTATGCCTTGAACCTAGGTGATTCTTAAACCAGTTAAGTTTGAAATTTTCATCAGCTTGATGATACGTTAAATTTGACGTGTTTTCCTGTGTCCTTATTTTAAATGGCAGCAACTGAAGTTCATGCACACTCCCCATCAGTTCCTTCTTCTCAGCAGTCCACCAGCCAAAGAATCTAATTTTAGAGCTGCTAAAAAACTCTTCGGAAGCACCTTTGCATTTCAGTGAGTATGGTGGGGCGTATCCCCCACCCCATCTCCCAACATGTGTGGGGAGGAAGGCATCCTCTTTTAGTAGTTGGCTGTTAAAGCACAGGACAGTGACTACATGATGCTTGACTAGGAAACTCAGAACTCTGAGAAGGCACTGTGACTTGTTATATTTCTGCCCTATTAGAAGGTCACTGACTTCTCATTTTGCTTTTCCTTCCTCTCCCCTGTGTCTTAGTGGCTCGCACATTGAAAACTGGCACTCTATCCTGAGGAATGGTCTGGTTGTTGCTTCTAATACACGACTGCAGGTAAATTTTCTAATTGCTTTAACGAGACCTCATGATTCTTCAGTGTGAGAGTTCAGTAAGAAGTCCTGGTGTTAATGTTTTTACTTGCAGAAAGATATAAAGCATGTGTGCTTTAAAATGTTACATTGACCTTTCCAATAGTCATACTATACTTCCAGTAGTCATAATTTTCAAAAAATCAGTCAATCAGAATTGATCTATACAAAACATAGGGATGAAATAGAGGTTCCCTATGAGAAATAGTAAAATCACTTTAAAGTTAAGTAGTAAAAAAGACCCTGATGCTGGGCAAGATTGATGGCAGGAAGAGAAGTGGGTGACAGAGAATAAGATGGTTGGATGGCATCACTGACTTAGTAGGCATGAGTTTGAGCAAATTCTGGGAGATGGCAAAGGACAGGGAAGCCTGGCATCCATGGAGGTCACAAAAAGTCGGACACGACCTGGTGATTGAACAACAAGAAATAAAAAATGATCACCAGAAAGGTAAAACCTTACGGAATTCTGTCTGTCCTTCATATCAGCAATTCTACATGATTTATCACTTTTCCATGGTTTTGTTAAATGAATGATCCTGTTAATATAAATGATTATGCCTTGAACCTAGGTGATTCTTAAACCAGTTAAGTTTGAAATTTTCATCAGCTTGATGATACGTTAAATTTGACGTGTTTTCCTGTGTCCTTATTTTAAATGGCAGCAACTGAAGTTCATGCACACTCCCCATCAGTTCCTTCTTCTCAGCAGTCCACCAGCCAAAGAATCTAATTTTAGAGCTGCTAAAAAACTCTTCGGAAGCACCTTTGCATTTCAGTGAGTATGGTGGGGCGTATCCCCCACCCCATCTCCCAACATGTGTGGGGAGGAAGGCATCCTCTTTTAGTAGTTGGCTGTTAGAGCACAGGACAGTGACTACATGATGCTTGACTAGGAAACTCAGAACTCTGAGAAGGCACTGTGACTAGTTATATTTCTACCCTATTAGAAGGTCACTGACTTCTCATTTTGCTTTTCCTTCCTCTCCCCTGTGTCTTAGTGGCTCGCACATTGAAAACTGGCACTCTATCCTGAGGAATGGTCTGGTTGTTGCTTCTAATACACGACTGCAGGTAAATTTTCTAATTGCTTTAACGAGACCTCATGATTCTTCAGTGTGAGAGTTCAGTAAGAAGTCCTGGTGTTAATGTTTTTACTTGCAGAAAGATATAAAGCATGTGTGCTTTAAAATGTTACATTGACCTTTCCAATAGTCATACTATACTTCCAATAGTCATAATTTTCAAAAAATCAGTCAATCAGAATTGATCTATACAAAACATAGGGATGAAATAGAGGTTCCCTATGAGAAATAGTAAAATCACTTTAAAGTTAAGTAGTAAAAAAGACCCTGATGCTGGGCAAGATTGATGGCAGGAAGAGAAGTGGGTGACAGAGAATAAGATGGTTGGATGGCATCACTGACTTAGTAGGCATGAGTTTGAGCAAATTCTGGGAGATGGCAAAGGACAGGGAAGCCTGGCATCCATGGAGGTCACAAAGAGTCGGACACGACCTGGTGATTGAACAACAAGAAATAAAAAATGATCACCAGAAAGGTAAAACCTTACAGGAATTCTGTCTGCTAATCCAACACACATTTTGTGAGTACATCCTCAGTATGAGTGCTTTTAACAGAAGAAAAGGTAGGACTAAGAATAAACAAAGTTGAGACTAGACACCAAAGAGCCATTGACTGCCTGCCTTTCAGCCCCCAGGGCAGGATATTGCGGGTGTGATCCTCATCTTTATTTATGCCCTCAATCTCCAGCATCCCACCCCACTCATTTTTATCTGATGATTTAAGGAGGTCAAGGAATGAGATCCTCAACTCTGTCACCAGTGTGATTGCAAACTCTGATGACAATTGGGATGATAAAATTAAATATAAATGTCCATAAGTATACATTTCTTGAATTCATATTTGGTGCATACCCAAAAGCATATGAGGTAATGAGAATGAATGAAAGTAATGAGAAAGAATTTTAATTGTTCTGAGTGGTAGACTAGTCAAAGAGTTCCAGCTAATGAAGTGCTCTGTAACCTGAAAAATCTGGAGGAGAATAAGAATGGGGTGATAGTGTTGTTTAATGAAAATCTGTATAATATATTTTATTGATACACAGGTGAATCCTAACCAACTTTCTGTCACATATGTTACAGCCTGTTTCATTTTCAGTGTTTTAGAGCCATTAACATAAAAGCTTACTCCAGTACATTATACTAAGTGGCTCTCTGTCATCAGTAGGGTGAAAAATCTTTACCAAGGATTTTTTTCCTTGGCTGTCATTTTCCATGTATCAATGTATTCTGAATTTTAAGGACAAAGATATTAGTACTCTTTTAAAATTCCAAATAGACCTTGGAATAAGGACTTTATCATTTTCTATGGGCTAAATGTTCCAGCCTGAGATGGTGGTCTTGTGAAATATTAACATTTAAAACCATGGACTGACCACTTCCTGTCCCTCCTCTGCTCATTTTAGCTCCACGGTGCAATGTATGGAAGTGGGATCTATCTTAGTCCAATGTCAAGCATATCATTTGGTTACTCAGGTAAGCTTCTATTCCATTTCTAACCTCAAATTTATTAGGGTTTTACTGTTAGGTCACAAAAAGTCGGACACGACCTGGTGATTGAACAACAAGAAATAAAAAATGATCACCAGAAAGGTAAAACCTTACAGGAATTCTGTCTGCTAATCCAACACACATTTTGTGAGTACATCCTCAGTATGAGTGCTTTTAACAGAAGAAAAGGTAGGACTAAGAATAAACAAAGTTGAGACTAGACACCAAAGAGCCATTGACTGCCTGCCTTTCAGCCCCCAGGGCAGGATATTGCGGGTGTGGTCCTCATCTTTATTTATGCCCTCAATCTCCAGCATCCCACCCCACTCATATTTATCTGATGATTTAAGGAGGTCAAGGAATGAGATCCTCTACTCTGTCACCAGTGTGATTGCAAACTCTGATGACAATTGGGATGATAAAATTAAATATAAATGTCCATAAGTATACATTTCTTGAATTCATATTTGGTGCATACCCAAAAGCATATGAGGTAATGAGAATGAATGAAAGTAATGAGAAAGAATTTTAATTGTTCTGAGTGGTAGACTAGTCAAAGAGTTCCAGCTAATGAAGTGCTCTGTAACCTGAAAAATCTGGAGGAGAATAAGAATGGGGTGATAGTGTTGTTTAATGAAAATCTGTATAATATATTTTATTGATACACAGGTGAGTCCTAACCAACTTTCTGTCACATATGTTACAGCCTGTTTCATTTTCAGTGTTTTAGAGCCATTAACATAAAAGCTTACTCCAGTACATTATACTAAGTGGCTCTCTGTCATCAGTAGGGTGAAAAATCTTTACGAAGGATTTTTTTCCTTGGCTGTCATTTTCCATGTATCAATGTATTCTGAATTTTAAGGACAAAGATATTAGTACTCTTGTAAAATTCCAAATAGACCTTGGAATAAGGACTTTATCATTTTCTATGGGCTAAATGTTCCAGCCTGAGATGGTGGTCTTGTGAAATATTAACATTTAAAACCATGGACTGACCACTTCCTGTCCCTCCTCTGCTCATTTTAGCTCCACGGTGCAATGTATGGAAGTGGGATCTATCTTAGTCCAATGTCAAGCATATCATTTGGTTACTCAGGTAAGCTTGTATTCCATTTCTAACCTCAAATTTATTAGGGTTTTACTGTTACTGCTGTTGTTCTATACTTCAGCTACAATCTTTTGATCAAGTGAACGAAGCTTATTTGTTGTATTTGTATTAAATTCATGTGATGAATGTCAGAAGTAAAAACAAAGCTCACATGACAAGATTTATAATACAAGATTTATATACACTAGAATGTATAACATGAAATATACATTTTGCTAATTTCAAAAATTAACAAATTTTAATTTGGGGTAGTCTCTACTTTTATTCCATCTACATCAAGCATTGACGGTATAGCATGTACAGAGTATTATGGAGAACATTGTAAAGTTTATATACAAATTAATCTACTGTCATTGAATGTAATTACATATGTGCCAACTTCTTATCTTTGGATTATTATGTTGTTCAGTCACTCAATTGTGTCTGACTCTTTGCGAACCCATGGCCTGTAGCATGCCAGGCTTCCCTGTTCACTGTCTCCTGGAGTTTGCTCAAACTCATGTCCATTGAGTCGGATTGGATTATATATCCCGTAAAATAGTTTTAAGCCATATGAAAAATTTAGGATTAGAAAGACACCCTCAAAGCCACCCTACTTGTTGACAATTTGTTGTTAATATTTTGGTAAGATTGTTTCAATCTTGGAATAAAGTGAAAGCATGAGCTGTGGAGGAACCTCGTGAATTCGAAATATGGAAAGAATGATTACCACATGGTTAGCATCTGTAACCTTTAGATAGTAAAATTTGGGGTAATGTTTTTCTTTTAAAAATATTTGGAATATTTCACAATGATCAGGGGTTTTCTTGATCAAAAAATTATTCTATCTAAATATAAAATAGCTATGCTCATTCTAAAGAAATTGAAATGACACAGAATTGTATAAAACAATAAATGAAAGATTTTTCTCCTTTTCTTCAATTTCAAGTGCTTACTGCATTTCTCTTTAGTTTTTAAATTTTCAAATACAATTTTAACTTGTAGTATTTTACTGGTTTTAATTTTTTATGATGTATGCTAAAAAAGTATCTCATCAATGATGATGAACAAAAGTTTGATCATCACGATTATTGTTGTTCAGTCGCTAAGTCACTTCTGACTCTTTGTGGCCCCATGAACTGTGGCATGCCAGGCTCCTCTGTCTACCAGTGTTTCTCAGAGTTTGCTCAAATTCATGTCCATTGTGTTCCAACCATCTCATTCTCTGCCGACTGCTTCACCTTTTGGCTTCAGTCTTTCCCAGCATAAGGGTCTTTTCCAAAGAGTTGACTCCTCACATCAGGTAGCCAGAGTATTATATTTGGATACCTGCATATCTATAGTTAGTCTTGCTTATGTGCGTGTGGAGGGGTACATGATTCCATTAAACAGCTTCAGGAGATGTTGTTCACATGGTGCCTGTATGGTAAGTCCTCATGTTATAGAAACGGAGACTTAAAGAGGTCTGATAATTAGGGGAACATTAACGAGGCTCACCTGTCTGATTCCTTGGCCCAACGTCATGCTCTTTCAGCCACAGCAAGTGGGTTCTCAGTGTTCCATCCTGACCTTCCCTCTAGAGTTCATGTCCTAAGAGGAGAGGGTGCACTCTGTATACTTGTTATGACTCAGCCTCGAAAGTCACATGATGCCATCTCCCATATACAGATATCTGTCACAGCAGTCACAAGTCCCACCAAACTCAAGAACTAGGGAATTAGAATCCATCTCCTGATGAAAGAGCGGCAAAGTCACATTGCAGTAAACCATATTGTTGAGAAACATTGTTGCAGTGATCTTTGAGAATACAGTATGCCAAAATAACACTAGAAAAATAAATATCGGAAGAATAAGATAGTGTAGGAAATAACATGACATAGTTTCAAGATGAGAAGATGATTCAGATCAGCTTAAATCAGACTCTAAATCTTACCTTACCAGAACACAATAAAACAGTAATATAAAACCAGTTTTAATAAATAAATACAACTTCAGCACACATAAGGAAAACAACAAATCATCAAGTGCTGTGATTTCCTACTTTTTATACTGGTGTACAGACTCCTTAGATGGGTTTATGGAAAGGATTGTGATGGGTACAAAAGAATGTGAAATTTGTCAATGTGCGAATGTTCACCTATCTGGAAAGAGGGTCCATAGCTTTTATTGAATTCTTTGTGGCCCCATGAACTGTGGCATGCCAGGCTCCTCTGTCTACCAGTGTTTCTCAGAGTTTGCTCAAATTCATGTCCATTGTGTTCCAACCATCTCATTCTCTGCCGACTGCTTTACCTTTTGGCTTCAGTCTTTCCCAGCATAAGGGTCTTTTCCAAAGAGTTGACTCCTCACATCAGGTAGCCAGAGTATTATATTTGGATACCTGCATATCTATAGTTGGTCTTGCTTATGTGCGTGTGGAGGGGTACATGATTCCATTAAACAGCTTCAGGAGATGTTGTTCACATGGTGCCTGTATGGTAAGTCCTCATGTTATAGAAAGGGAGACTTAAAGAGGTCTGATAATTAGGGGAACATTAACGAGGCTCACCTGTCTGATTCCTTGGCCCAACGTCATGCTCTTTCAGCCACAGCAAGTGGGTTCTCAGTGTTCCATCCTGACCTTCCCTCTAGAGTTCATGTCCTAAGAGGAGAGGGTGCACTCTGTATACTTGTTATGACTCAGCCTCGAAAGTCACATGATGCCATCTCCCATATACAGATATCTGTCACAGCAGTCACAAGTCCCACCAAACTCAAGAACTAGGGAATTAGAATCCATCCCCTGATGAAAGAGCGGCAAAGTCACATTGCAGTAAACCATATTGTTGAGAAACATTGTTGCAGTGATCTTTGAGAATACAGTATGCCAAAATAACACTAGAAAAATAAATATCGGAAGAATAAGATAGTGTAGGAAATAACATGACATAGTTTCAAGATGAGAAGATGATTCAAATCAGCTTAAATCAGACTCTAAATCTTACCTTACCAGAACACAATAAAACAGTAATATAAAACCAGTTTTAATAAATAAATACAACTTCAGCACACATAAGGAAAACAACAAATCATCAAGTGCTGTGATTTCCTACTTTTTATACTGGTGTACAGACTCCTTAGATGGGTTTATGGAAAGGATTGTGATGGGTACAAAAGAATGTGAAATTTGTCAATGTGCGAATGTTCACCTATCTGGAAAGAGGGTCCATAGCTTTTATTGAATTCTTTAAGTGTTTTTGATCTGAAACAAAATCTAGGAACCTCTAACGTAAGTTGAAATAGCTTCACACTTGATTTGGAGGGCTGCAGGTAGAGGAGGTGGAGGGCAGACCGGTCTGCCTTTCCCTCAGACAGGGCTTCCCTGGTGGCTCAGGCAGTAAAGAATTTGCCTGCAATGCAAGAAACTCGATTCGATCCCTGGGTCAGGAAGATCCCCTAGAGAAGGAAATAGCTACCCAGTTCAGTATTCTTGCCTGGAGAATTCCATGGACAGAGGAATCTGGCGAGTCCACAGGGCTGCAAAGAATCAGATACGACTGAGTGACTAACATTCACTTTCACTTTCCTGAGAACTGCCTCTGAAACCCTAGGCCTGTTCCTCACCTAGGCCCCGCCCACTTCTGCACCTTTCGGGGAATTCCTCTCTGGTGTGGAAATGCCTACATCCACACCATTTGCAATTAGATCCATCGGCTTTGCCCATTTTCATAAAACTTTTTATTGAAATAGCAACAAACAAGCTTCTCAACTTCAGGATAGTAGATGAACATTTTTAAAATAAAGTATAGCTATAAATCTACTTCTTCTAAAACAGATAGGAATTTTAGTTCTGTTTTACCTGAAATATTTCACAGTGAAAAGCCATGGCGTTGACAGAGTAAGGTAAGACTTGTGAGCATCATAGACAAAAGGACTCAAACACTTTCCCTTTATTAGGAGGAATAGTAAATTTTATAGGAATTGAGCAATTCATGAAGTGATAGTATTAATGTATTTTTCTGAAATGGGTCATATTTCTCACCCCTTACCATCTTCTTGATACCAGATGGTAAGAATGAAAGATCCTAAAAGCCTTTTAAAATCAAGTTTTAAAAATGTTCGGTTATATTATTTTATGCAAGAGGAAGCCCTATTCTTCTTTTCAATGCAAAGGAAAGCAATGGTATTTTGCGCTTTGTAACTTGACCAGAACTTGCAAAACCCACCGAGCTTCCACCCTCCATGCTCCGGGCACAGTGGCTGCTCCTGCAGAGGCCCTCTGTGACCTCCTGTGGCCTGATGCGGTCAAGCCTTTGTCTAAAGCGAAACCTGGCAGCACAGATGGATTGTATTTTGAGCCGCATCATACAGCTTTTTCCCTGAGTTATTACTTTGCTAATGTTTTTAGGGATGAACAAGAAGCAGAAGGTGTCAGCCAAGGATGAGCCAGCTTCAAGCAGTAAAAACAGCAACACATCACAGGTATCGTAGCAGTTGGGGTGACTGCCTCTGATGGGTGAACTCTAGCTCCCTCAGCCAGCAGGACTGTGATAAATGCTCAGGCTTTTTAAATCTGCAGAATTATTTTAAGCATTACTTATACAGGAACAAAACACCCTAAAATGTAAAGCACCCAAATGCCTTTATTCAGTAAGTATTCCACAAGTACTTATTGAGCTCCTACTGAAATGCTGGATGTCTCCTAGCTCTTGAGCTACAGTGATAATCAACAATCGACAAATCCTCTTGGACCGTACATTCTACTGAGTGGATATAAATGAATTAAATATGGGACTTCCCTGGTGTTCCAGTGGTCAGGACTTTACCTTCCATTCCAAGGGGTGACGGGATCAGGGAATTAAGAACCCACAAGCCTCAGGGCCAAAAAACCAAACCATAAAATAGAAACAATATTCAATAAATACTTTAAAAGTGATCCACGCTCTCCAAAAAAAAAAAAATTAAATATTTATTTTAATAGAAAGAATGCTAGATGGTGGTAAATTTTATGGAGAAAAATTGGGGAGAGGGCATATTGAATACTATGAACGGAAGTTGGAACTAAACTGAATGTTAAATGGGATGACTGGGAAAGAGTGGTCTGAGAGGGTTCTAGTTGGGTAAATAAATACCTATAGGTGGTAAGGGCAGGAACCATGTGGATCTCTGGGAGAAAGAACATTCCAGGCATAGAGAAGAGCCCAAATCCCTTGTTCTTTCAGAGAAAACAAGCATTCTGGACCAATTAAAATCCATCAGATGAATAATTCGACTTTTTAAAAAAGAGATTTTTTTTGAAAAAGGGTATAGCTAATCTATTTTAAAAAGAGAAATTTTTGGATATCTTGAAAACCAACCGAGCTTCCACCCTCCATGCTCCGGGCACAGTGGCTGCTCCTGCAGAGGCCCTCTGTGACCTCCTGTGGCCTGATGCGGTCAAGCCTTTGTCTAAAGCGAAACCTGGCAGCACAGATGGATTGTATTTTGAGCCGCATCATACAGCTTTTTCCCTGAGTTATTACTTTGCTAATGTTTTTAGGGATGAACAAGAAGCAGAAGGTGTCAGCCAAGGATGAGCCAGCTTCAAGCAGTAAAAACAGCAACACATCACAGGTATCGTAGCAGTTGGGGTGACTGCCTCTGATGGGTGAACTCTAGCTCCCTCAGCCAGCAGGACTGTGATAAATGCTCAGGCTTTTAAATCTGCAGAATTATTTTAAGCATTACTTATACAGGAACAAAACACCCTAAAATGTAAAGCACCCAAATGCCTTTATTCAGTAAGTATTCCACAAGTACTTATTGAGCTCCTACTGAAATGCTGGATGTCTCCTAGCTCTTGAGCTACAGTGATAATCAACAATCGACAAATCCTCTTGGACCGTACATTCTACTGAGTGGATATAAATGAATTAAATATGGGACTTCCCTGGTGTTCCAGTGGTCAGGACTTTACCTTCCATTCCAAGGGGTGACGGGATCAGGGAATTAAGAACCCACAAGCCTCAGGGCCAAAAAACCAAACCATAAAATAGAAACAATATTCAATAAATACTTTAAAAGTGATCCACGCTCTCCAAAAAAAAAAAAAATTAAATATTTATTTTAATAGAAAGAATGCTAGATGGTGGTAAATTTTATGGAGAAAAATTGGGGAGAGGGCATATTGAATACTATGAACGGAAGTTGGAACTAAACTGAATGTTAAATGGGATGACTGGGAAAGAATGGTCTGAGAGGGTTCTAGTTGGGTAAATAAATACCTGTAGGTGGTAAGGGCAGGAACCATGTGGATCTCTGGGAGAAAGAACATTCCAGGCATAGAGAAGAGCCCAAATCCCTTGTTCTTTCAGAGAAAACAAGCATTCTGGACCAATTAAAATCCATCAGATGAATAATTCGACTTTTTAAAAAAGAGATTTTTTTTGAAAAAGGGTATATCTAATCTAATATCTGAAAACAAAATCAAACCCCCAGATTTTCTACATGAGATGCTTCTGAAATTTCTGTGGGTTAATGCTTCTATAAAAATGGGTTGATTTTTGAATAGTTAGATGATCTAGAATAATTGATTTTAATGTTTGAAAAGATCATGCAACTTTAATTTTGTTTTCCTCTAAATAGAGGTGCTAGACTTCTAGTACAAAGGAAATTTGTTTGGCTACTGAGCTTAGTAAGTATTTTAGTACCACTTTATTTTGACAGTGATATAATTATGATTATGTATAAAAATTAAGTGATATAACAGATACAGATTGACATTAAGGGAGAATTCAAGGATATTATTTCTAGTTGAGATAGGCCTTTTTTTAAAAAAGCTCCGGTGCTATCTTAGCGACTATTACTTTTTAATGATGATTCTTTCTTTTCACTTGAGTGACTGTTTCATTTTTACTCTGATTTTAAAATTCTTTTGGAATTTAGTCACAGAAAAAAGGACAGCAATCCCAATTCCTGCAGAGCCGTAATTTAAAATGCATAGCCTTATGTGAAGGTAAGTTGAAAGTTTTACAATTCTCATAGAATTAATTCTCAATCTTATCTGTATTTAAGAATTTAAATGTGTTTGCAAAATTCTCATAATGGACTAGTGAAAGCTTTGTTCCTTGTGGCCATTTCAAAGGGCACACGTAGAAAATACAACAGAGATCATAAAGGTTGAAACAAAGAGCAGAATTGGCAAGATTTCCAACAGTGCTATATTTTATTCCTGGCAGATATTTCAGAATGACAATTATCTCTTTCTGATCAGGTATTGCTCATCTCTTTTGATAATATATTCCTTCCTCTTTATGTTGGTTTCTAAATGTATAATACCATGAAAAATCTGAAAGATGAACCAAGCACTTGAGTAGATATCCTAGTAAGTCTTTCTTGTTCCTATACTGAAATTGTTCTTCTATTCTGAACTTAGGATAGAAAATTGATAGGAGATTTACAAGTTCATATACTTTCCTTTGTTCTTGCCTTAGAATCTCAAGTTGGCTAAAAGTTCATCTTTTTCTTCTTGGGTTGGGAGGGTTTTTTTTGGTAACCACTGGCAACTGTCTTTTAGGTTTTCAACATCTGATAGTTGTAGAAGATGCTTAAGTTGCTTTCAACCTAGTTCCCAAGTCAGGATCTATTTGCCAACATAGCACAAAAGTGATTTTCTTCATATTGTTATGCTAATTGTTTTCCAGACATAAAATTGCTACTTGGTGTTTCACTGTTTTTATTTACATTTCTTGATAGTTTAATAAAGTGAAAATTTTTTCAGGTGTTAATTTCTGTGTGCATTTTTGCTTTTAGATTTCTAAGAAAAGGGATATAGTAATTTAGAATAAAATCGTTCTGTAATTTTTTCTTCCCTTTACAGTGATCACCTCACCTGACCTGCACAAACATGGAGAGATATGGGTTGTCCCAAATACTGATCATGTCTGCACACGATTCTTTTTTGTGTAAGTGTGAAGGCTTAACATCCTATGTTACTGTTTTCTCCATAAATGAGGTATTAGTGACTACATTATTGTTTGGTCACTTATGCTGCCAGAATATAATAGACAGGTATTTTCATTGACTTAATGCTTTTATTTTAATAAGCTGTGAAAAGCAGGGATGTTTGAGTGCCATTAATTTAGATGTTTTAGAGAAAAACTTGGTCTCTTTAACCACCGTGTATGTAGCTATTGTGTTGTTTAGTCACTTAAGTTGCGTCTGACTCTTTTAGGACCCCCATGGACTTTAGCCTACCAGGCTTCTATATCCATGGAATTTTCCAGACAAGAATATTGGAGTGGGCTGCCATTTCCTACTCCAGGGAATCTTCCCTACGCAGGGATCAAACCCCTATCCTCCTGCCTTGGCAGGTGCCTTCAGCACTGAAGCTATCAGGGACGGCCCATATGGGTGTACATGTGTATGTAAGTGTACATATGCATGCATACAGATCTTCTATGTATTTTAGGTAGATATCCACAGACACATTAGGTAACTTACAGGGTTATAAGAGAATCATAGGTCTAATACAATTAACCTGGATCTAGGCTCACCAGAGGTATTATACATCCTCTGGTCCCTAAAGACAAGACTAGAAAGCAGTTATGAGAACCTGATAGGAGAGCTCATCAGGTTTGAAAGGAGTCATGGCCATCGATTCAGGGATGTAGGCAGTCCAGGGGACCTTTGTGAGATAGAACCAAGCAAAACCTTGACATTGCCCTCCTGCCAATGCCCTGCTGAGACTCCCATTGGCCAAACTCTACCAGAAGCTAGAGGACAAGAGAAAATATTGACCAAGCTTATACAGGTCAGCCTCCTGGGGCAGAAGGCAAGGTAGAGAAGGGTGCTCCATGGCTCTGGAGGCTCCCAGAAAAGCATCTTCTTTTCAAGGTTATGATTCTCAGATGAAGGTATGGCAGAGTGCCGGTCTCCAGTGAAAGGCACTCCCTGAATATTTTTTCCCCTTCTTCCTTCATGCTCATTTTTTTTTTTTTTAATCTTATGGGGGGTGGGGTGGGGAGGGAGGGGGATGGGCGGACCACTTCTATTGGTCTTTCATTTCTCTATTTTCATCCATCTTTGTTCTTTGGCCGGTGTGGACCTCCCATCGTGGTGGCCTCTCTTGTCGCAGAGCACCGGCTCTGGGCGCATACGTCCAGAGCTCCGGCTCGGTAATTGGACACATTGGTCCAGTCGCTCCGCGGCACATGGGATCTTCCCAGGCCAGGGATTGAACCGGTGCCCCTTGCACTGCAAGGCGGTGTCCTTACCCACTGGACCACCAGGGAAGCCCTCCTTCATGCTCATTTTGATGCTTATTCATTGTTAGAAGATTCACTTTCTAAAAGATACCTCCAGTCACAAGGTTATTTTCAGTGAGAAATTTTGACATAAGATTAACTCCAGAGTCTTTTCTTAGCCTATCAGTAGTGAGTTAATCTGTTCCTTTTAGTATTGTGTGCACTAAATTGCTTCAATAGTGTCCATCTTTTTGTGATCCCACTGATTGTAGCCTGACAGATTCCTCTGTTCATGGAATTCTCTAGACAAGAATACTGGAGTGGGTTGCCTTGCCTTCCAGGAGATCTTCCCTACCCAGGGACTGAACTCATGTCTCTTACATCTCCTGAACTGGCAGTAGTAGTTCTCTACTACCAGCACCACCTGGGAAGCTTTATTTGGTGTTATGCTAAAATTGAGATTTGCTGAGCTAAATAAACAACTTTAGATATGGAAGTATTCAGAAATAGTATTATTTCTTTGTAGTTTTACACAAATTATATGTAAACTAAATCAGTGTGGGTACAGTGTATGGGGTGATGTGTGTTGACTAGAGAGGATTTCTGTATTGCAAAGGCAAAAAGAGGAAGGACCATCTGAAGACAAGAGAAGAAAATACTTCTAGTACCTTCAGATACTTTCCAAATAATACAGAGGGAAATTCTATTAAGGTAATGATTATTTCTTATAAACACAAATGAGAAAATATTGACCAAGCTTATACAGGTCAGCCTCCTGGGGCAGAAGGCAAGGTAGAGAAGGGTGCTCCATGGCTCTGGAGGCTCCCAGAAAAGCATCTTCTTTTCAAGGTTATGATTCTCAGATGAAGGTATGGCAGAGTGCCGGTCTCCAGTGAAAGGCACTCCCTGAATATTTTTTCCCCTTCTTCCTTCATGCTCATTTTTTTTTTTTTTTAATCTTATGGGGGGTGGGGGGGGGAGGGGGGGGGATGGGCGGACCACTTCTATTGGTCTTTCATTTCTCTATTTTCATCCATCTTTGTTCTTTGGCCGGTGTGGACCTCCCATCGCGGTGGCCTCTCTTGTCGCAGAGCACCGACTCTGGGTGGATGCACTCCAGAGCTCCGGCTCGGTAATTGGACACATTGGTCCAGTCGCTCCGCGGCACATGGGATCTTCCCAGGCCAGGGATTGAACCGGTGCCCCTTGCACTGCAAGGCGGTGTCCTTACCCACTGGACCACCAGGGAAGCCCTCCTTCATGCTCATTTTGATGCTTATTCATTGTTAGAAGATTCACTTTCTAAAAGATACCTCCAGTCACAAGGTTATTTTCAGTGAGAAATTTTGACATAAGATTAACTCCAGAGTCTTTTCTTAGCCTATCAGTAGTGAGTTAATCTGTTCCTTTTAGTATTGTGTGCACTAAATTGCTTCAGTAGTGTCCATCTTTTTGTGATCCCACTGATTGTAGCCTGACAGATTCCTCTGTTCATGGAATTCTCTAGACAAGAATACTGGAGTGGGTTGCCTTGCCTTCCAGGAGATCTTCCCTACCCAGGGACTGAACTCATGTCTCTTACATCTCCTGAACTGGCAGTAGTAGTTCTCTACTACCAGCACCACCTGGGAAGCTTTATTTGGTGTTATGCTAAAATTGAGATTTGCTGAGCTAAATAAACAACTTTAGATATGGAAGTATTCAGAAATAGTATTATTTCTTTGTAGTTTTACACAAATTATATGTAAACTAAATCAGTGTGGGTACAGTGTATGGGGTGATGTGTGTTGACTAGAGAGGATTTCTGTATTGCAAAGGCAAAAAAAAGAGGAAGGACCATCTGAAGACAAGAGAAGAAAATACTTCTAGTACCTTCAGATACTTTCCAAATAATACAGAGGGGAAATTCTATTAAGGTAATGATTTTCATTTCTTTATAAACACAAATGAGATTTCATTCTTTGTCTCTGTTCCCTCAGGAGAGAAGAGACTAATTAAGGAAAATTGATAAGATTCAAAACACATCAAAAGGAGAATCCAGTCACTAATGAATGTACATTCTAATTACAACCATCAGTTTCTTTCTTTATAAAAGATATAATCACAGAGTTCCAGTGATGTGCCTCCCTAATGGGTGGTTACATCTAGGAAAAGAATAAGTTGAGGAAAAAGGAATGAGTTATCACAAATGTACCATAATCAGACAGAAATTCAATTTCTATTTTTATTTTATTTTTTTACACATTATGTGATCTCTAAAATTAGGTGCTTTGCCTGATGACTAGGGTATAAATTAGTGAATAATAATAAATTCCATGCTAATCTGATTTCCAGAATGGAGATAATAGAGTAATCATGTGATATCCTAATCACATTCTTCCCATGAAGTAAACAATAGCAGAGAATGAGGGGAAAACAGGGGAAATTTTAGGGAATAGGGGATCAGGAAAACTTTAAAGTAAAATTTAAAGGACAATATCCGATTGGGAAAACAAGGAAAATAAGAAGTTTGAAAATATTTTGTTGGAAAATTCCAAAAATGGATAAACTTAAATATGAATGCTTCAAGCATAATGTAATAATTCAGATGTTAAGAACAGATTCTACCCAGTTTGTGTGCCTAGGAATTGTTGCTAAAGCTTGATTTCATTACTGACCTTGAGACACATTTACAAAGACCTTAAGATCAATATGTAGAAATCAGGCAGCTATTTTTGAAAGGGCCAGAAATTAAGCTTAAACCTGCCTTCCAGGAGATCTTCCCTACCCAGGGACTGAACTCATGTCTCTTACATCTCCTGAACTGGCAGTAGTAGTTCTCTACTACCAGCACCACCTGGGAAGCTTTATTTGGTGTTATGCTAAAATTGAGATTTGCTGAGCTAAATAAACAACTTTAGATATGGAAGTATTCAGAAATAGTATTATTTCTTTGTAGTTTTACACAAATTATATGTAAACTAAATCAGTGTGGGTACAGTGTATGGGGTGATGTGTGTTGACTAGAGAGGATTTCTGTATTGCAAAGGCAAAAAAAAGAGGAAGGACCATCTGAAGACAAGAGAAGAAAATACTTCTAGTACCTTCAGATACTTTCCAAATAATACAGAGGGGAAATTCTATTAAGGTAATGATTTTCATTTCTTTATAAACACAAATGAGATTTCATTCTTTGTCTCTGTTCCCTCAGGAGAGAAGAGACTAATTAAGGAAAATTGATAAGATTCAAAACACATCAAAAGGAGAATCCAGTCACTAATGAATGTACATTCTAATTACAACCATCAGTTTCTTTCTTTATAAAAGATATAATCACAGAGTTCCAGTGATGTGCCTCCCTAATGGGTGGTTACATCTAGGAAAAGAATAAGTTGGGGAAAAAAGGAATGAGTTATCACAAATGTACCATAATCAGACAGAAATTCAATTTCTATTTTTATTTTATTTTTTTACACATTATGTGATCTCTAAAATTAGGTGCTTTGCCTGATGACTAGTGTATAAATTAGTGAATAATAATAAATTCCATGCTAATCTGATTTCCAGAATGGAGATAATAGAGTAATCATGTGATATCCTAATCACATTCTTCCCATGAAGTAAACAATAGCAGAGAATGAGGGGAAAACAGGGGAAATTTTAGGGAATAGGGGATCAGGAAAACTTTAAAGTAAAATTTAAAGGACAATATCCGATTGGGAAAACAAGAAAATAAGAAGTTTGAAAATATTTTGTTGGAAAATTCCAAAAATGGATAAACTTAAATATGAATGCTTCAAGCATAATGTAATAATTCAGATGTTAAGAACAGATTCTACCCAGTTTGTGTGCCTAGGAATTGTTGCTAAAGCTTGATTTCATTACTGACCTTGAGACACATGTTCACAAAGACCTTAAGATCAATATGTAGAAATCAGGCAGCTATTTTTTGAAAGGGCCAGAAATTAAGCTTAAACAAGGAATGTGAAAACCACATAGACATACTGTGCTCTAGTCACATATAACAAAAATGTTTATTTCACAGTAAATGGGGATTTAACACTAAGATACATTATTGGTATCTTCCATAAATGGGAATAAATAATAAAATCCAAGAGAAGGCCATTGACTGGGTACATCTAGGGTCATAGGAACCCCATGCCACACTCCGCCCGCCAGTGCCATAGTGGAAACTCAGAGAGATGGGAGTGTATCTTCTCCCTCAACTATTTAGGACCAAGGAAACATTAAGAACTGCCAGATTTTTGTATCTGGCTCATCTGATGTTACAGCCTACACGTTTAATGCTTTCATGGTTCTTTGATTTAGAGCAGGAAAATCTGCAAATGAATTATTTTTGAATTTTCTCGATTAACTCAATTTAAGGTGTATATTTTTCAAAACATTTCAAGAAGCTCAGAAATTTTAGAGCAGGACGAGCCAAGTAAAACAGACCATCTGCAGAAAAGAGATGTGGCATGTTTTCAAGTTCTGGAGTGAAGCAGATATCCATGCTAAATAAATTTCAGAAATTCCTATCTAAAGGCTATTCTATCTTTTAAGGTCTAGCTCAAATACCACCTCTTCCATGAAACTCCTAATCAAAATTAACCTCTCTCCTGGTATTTCTAATGCTCAGTGCAGAACTTCCATTTAAAATTCAGTGTATTCATTGTATCTGACTCTTTCATGAGGCTATGTATGAGCTCTTAAAAGGGCAGACTTGAACTCTTGTTTTTATACTGTCCTCGTGCCCTGCATCACCTTGGGCTAGACTCCTAATCACATTCTTCCCATGAAGTAAACAATAGCAATCAGGGAAATTTTAGGAATAGGGGATCAGGAAAACTTTAAAGTAAAATTTAAAGGACAATATCCGATTGGGAAAACAAGGAAAATAAGAAGTTTGAAAATATTTTGTTGGAAAATTCCAAAAATGGATAAACTTAAATATGAATGCTTCAAGCATAATGTAATAATTCAGATGTTAAGAACAGATTCTACCCAGTTTGTGTGCCTAGGAATTGTTGCTAAAGCTTGATTTCATTACTGACCTTGAGACACATGTTCACAAAGACCTTAAGATCAATATGTAGAAATCAGGCAGCTATTTTTTGAAAGGGCCAGAAATTAAGCTTAAACAAGGAATGTGAAAACCACATAGACATACTGTGCTCTAGTCACATATAACAAAAATGTTTATTTCACAGTAAATGGGGATTTTAAAGCTGGAGAGGAACACTAAGATACATTATTGGTATCTTCCATAAATGGGAATAAATAATAAAATCCAAGAGAAGGCCATTGACTGGGTACATCTAGGGTCATAGGAACCCCATGCCACACTCCGCCCGCCAGTGCCATAGTGGAAACTCAGAGATGGGAGTGTATCTGCTCCCTCAACTATTTAGGACCAAGGAAACATTAAGAACTGCCAGATTTTTGTATCTGGCTCATCTGATGTTACAGCCTACACGTTTAATGCTTTCATGGTTCTTTGATTTAGAGCAGGAAAATCTGCAAATGAATTATTTTTGAATTTTCTCGATTAACTCAATTTAAGGTGTATATTTTTCAAAACATTTCAAGAAGCTCAGAAATTTTAGAGCAGGACGAGCCAAGTAAAACAGACCATCTGCAGAAAAGAGATGTGGCATGTTTTCAAGTTCTGGAGTGAAGCAGATATCCATGCTAAATAAATTTCAGAAATTCCTATCTAAAGGCTATTCTATCTTTTAAGGTCTAGCTCAAATACCACCTCTTCCATGAAACTCCTAATCAAAATTAACCTCTCTCCCTGGTATTTCTAATGCTCAGTGCAGAACTTCCATTTAAAATTCAGTGTATTCATTGTATCTGACTCTTTCATGAGGCTATGTATGAGCTCTTAAAAGGGCAGACTTGAACTCTTGTTTTTATACTGTCCTGCGTGCCCTGCATCACCTTGCATGGTATCTGATGCACAGCTGCTTGTCAGTAAATTTTTAATGAATGATCAAAAAAGGAGGGGCAAAAAGGAAGATATTTTGGAATATGTATGGTTTTAATTTTAGATCAAAATTTCACATATATCTGAAAAGTTAACTAAGAAAAGTTTATGAAATAACTGTAGAATGGCAATTACGTGAAATAAGAGATACATTGTGGTTGTACCATGATTTTGCGAAAGATACACAGCATTCGAATGGGAGCATAGCAAGGAGACAGCTTATTTATGAAGTTAGATGACAGGACATTCAGTCATGCCTCAGTGACATAAGCTGTGTGACATCAAGTATGATCTGGAAGCTTTGCTTTATCCCCAATCTGTAGTAAATCCAATTTCTCTGTCTCTAACCCAGATCTCTTTCAAAGATTGAAACTGCCACACCACTCTCCTACTTAAAAGTCTTTGTTAGCTGCTTGCTGCTTATAAGATGAAGTCCAGTCTCTTTTACAAAGGGAACCAACTGGCTCCTCGGTGCTTTGTTCTCCTTTCTCGATACCACTGTGTTGAACGAGGAAGAGATCCAGTCCCCAGCTACATGGCCTGCCATTTTTTATTGGCCACTGTTTCTCATCTGGGATGTTGCGCTCTGCAAGCTGACTTGTATGCTGGGATTTCCACATTCCATGCTCTTGTTCTTTCCTTTATTCATTAAACTCGGATCCTCTCTTCCATTCTTTTCCCTCAATATTGCTTTTCTAATTCCCACTCCTCTTTTAAATCTCAGTGTATATCCTCCCTCCTCCCAGAAACTTCCCTGAGTGCCTTTGTGCTGTTCTTTTTTGTTACTGTGCAGTACCCTGGACGTGTTTCTATTATTGGATTGTTCTTTTTTTTTTTTTAAATGCATTGTTTCCTCCATTACTCTGTATATCTCTTGAGATCAAAGACTATATCAATCACTAGCACTTGTGCTTGTCAGTAAATTTTTAATGAATGATCAAAAACGGAGGGGCAAAAAGGAAGATATTTTGGAATATGTATGATCTTAATTTTAGATCAAAATTTGATATATATCTAAAAAGTTAACTAAGAAAAGTTTATGAAATAGCTGTAGAATGGCTATTACGTGAAATAAGAGATACATTGTGGTTGTACCATGATTTTGTGAAAGATACACAGCATTCGAATGGGAGCATAGCAAGGAGACAGCTTATTTATGAAGTTAGATGACAGGACATTCAGTCATGCCTCAGTGACATAAGCTGTGTGACATCAAGCTGATATGATCTGGAAGCTTTGCTTTATCCCCAATCTGTCGTAAATCCAATTTCTCTGTCTCTAACCCAGATCTCTTTCAAAGATTGAAACTGCCACACCACTCTCCTACTTAAAAGTCTTTGTTAGCTGCTTGCTTCTTATAAGATGAAGTCCAGTCTCTTTTACAAAGGGAACTAACTGGCTCCTCGGTGCTTTGTTCTCCTTTCTCGATACCACTGTGTTGAACGAGGAAGAGATCCAGTCCCCAGCTACATGGCCTGCCATTTTTTATTGGCCACTGTTTCTCATCTGGGATGTTGCGCTCTGCAAGCTGACTTGTATGCTGGGATTTCCACATTCCATGCTCTTGTTCTTTCCTTTATTCATTAAACTCGGATCCTCTCTTCCATTCTTTTCCCTCAATATTGCTTTTCTAATTCCCACTCCTCTTTTAAATCTCAGTGTATATCCTCCCTCCTCCCAGAAACTTCCCTGAGTGCCTTTGTGCTGTTCTTTTTTGTTACTGTGCAGTACCCTGGACGTGTTTCTATTATTGGATTGTTCTTTTTTTTTTTTTAATGCATTGTTTCCTCCATTACTCTGTATATCTCTTGAGATCAGAGACTATATCAATCACTAGCATAGTGCTTGGCAGATAGGCAGGAATGAATGAAATGGCAGTTTCATAACCGATTGCTGGATATTTCCCTCCCCACCAAAGTCCACTTATACCTTAAAATCATTATGTACAAATTGGCGCCCATTATTGCTAAATCTCCTAGCCACCTTCAAAACTTCCTGAGTCTCTGCAATCATTTTGCACATCAGAGACTCCAGAACCTGAGGTGTAGCTTTCAGTTTCTTCTTCCTTGTTTACTAGTCATCAGCTCCCCAGTACATCTTTTCACGGCTTTCTTTCGGTGAACGCCTTTGTTTCCATGTGTATCATTCTTTTCCCCCGCAGTACACCAAAAGCTTACTAGTTACTTTCCATGCTAACCTACTTTTTATACTGCCAGAGTTTTAAAAATATTACTATTATTACACTAGTGGTACCTGTTCAATGTACAGAAACTGAAATCAAAGTAAGTTAGAAGGCTTCCCTGGTGGTCCAGTGAGTAAGGACACTGCCTTGCAGCGCAAGGGGCGCCAGTTTGATCCCTGGCCTGGGAGGATCCCACCTGCCGCAGTGCGGCTGGACCAGTGTGTCCAATCACCAAGCCAGAGCTCTGGGGCACATGCGCCCAGAGCCGGCGCTCTGAAGCAACAGAGGCCACTGAGATAGGAGGCCCCCACAGGCCAAAGAACAAAGATGGATGAAAATAAATAGATGAAAGACCAACAGAAGTGGCCAAAAAAAGAAAAAGTAAGTTAGACTGTCACCTATCATATTCCCACTTAGAGTTAACAGTGGTTAATAAGATTGTACAATTTGGGCTTCCCTTGTGGCTCAGTGGATAAGAACCTGTCTGCCAATGCAGGAGACACAGGTTCGATCCCTGATCCGGGAAGATCCCACATACCACAGAACAGCTAAACCCACACATCAACAAAGACCTAGCACAGCCGAAAATAAATAAAGCTTAAAAAAAAAAAAGAGCCAGTTATATTAATATATTAAAAAAAAAAAAAGATTGTGCAATTTATACCACATCATTTTCCCACAAGGAGAGTCTGATTATTCTTTGACCATGAACAGCTAGTTATTAACAACAACAACCACAAAAGGCATTCTGCAACACAGTGCCCCTCTGACTCTAACAACAACAAAAACCACCTTGGCAGATAGGCAGGAATGAATGAAATGGCAGTTTCATAATCGATTGCTGGATATTTCCCTCCCCACCGAAGTCCACTTATACCTTAAAATAATTATGTACAAATTGGTGCCCATTATTGCTAAATCTCCTAGCCACCTTCAAAACTTCCTGAGTCTCTGCAATCATTTTGCACATCAGAGACTCCAGAACCTGAGGTGTAGCTTTCAGTTTCTTCTTCCTTGTTTACTAGTCATCAGCTCCCCAGTACATCTTTTCACGGCTTTCTTTCGGTGAACGCCTTTGTTTCCATGTGTATCATTCTCTCCCCTGCAGTACACCAAAAGCTTACTAGTTACTTTCCATGCTAACCTACTTTTTATACTGCCAGAGTTTTAAAAATATTACTATTATTACACTAGTGGTACCTGTTCAATGTACAGAAACTGAAATCAAAGTAAGTTAGAAGGCTTCCCTGGTGGTCCGGTGAGTAAGGACACTGCCTTGCAGCGCAAGGGGCGCCAGTTTGATCCCTGGCCTGGGAGGATCCCACCTGCCGTAGTGCGGCTGGACCAGTGTGTCCAACCACCAAGCCAGAGCTCTGGGGCACATGCGCCCAGAGCCGGCGCTCTGAAGCAACAGAGGCCACTGAGATAGGAGGCCCCCACAGGCCAAAGAACAAAGATGGATGAAAATAAATAGATGAAAGACCAACAGAAGTGGCCAAAAAAAGAAAAAGTAAGTTAGACTGTCACCTATCATATTCCCACTTAGAGTTAACAGTGGTTAATAAGATTGTACAATTTGGGCTTCCCTTGTGGCTCAGTGGATAAGAACCTGTCTGCCAATGCAGGAGACACAGGTTCGATCCCTGATCCGGGAAGATCCCACATACCACAGAACAGCTAAACCCACACATCAACAAAGACCTAGCACAGCCGAAAATAAATAAAGCTTAAAAAAAAAAAAAAGAAAAAAAAAGAGCCAGTTATATTAATATATTAAAAAAAAAAAAAGATTGTGCAATTTATACCACATCATTTTCCCACAAGGAGAGTCTGATTATTCTTTGACCATGAACAGCTAGTTATTAACAACAACAACCACAAAAGGCATTCTGCAACACAGTGCCCCTCTGACTCTAGTTATCCATACAAGCCACTCATGGAGTAAAATTATTACCCTAGCTCTTCCTTGTGGAAAAACACTTGGAAATATTTTCCCCATTTACTGTGCCTTTGGACTGTCCTGGTGGCTTGGATGGTAAAGAATCTGCCTACAATATAGGTTCAGTCCTTGGGTTGGGAAGATCCCCCTGGAGAAGGGAACAGCTACCCACTCCAGCATTCTTGCCTGGAGAATTCCATGCACAGAGAAGGCTGACGGGTTACAGTCTATGGGTCGCAAAAAGTCAGACATGACTGAGTGGTTAACACATACACTCTCATACACATACTGTCTCTGTGAGTGTGTGTGCATGTGGGTGTATATCTGTGTGGTGTGGTGCCCCCTTGCATGGCATTTTACTGTGCCTTTGCTCAGTCAGTACTGAAGCTCAGCCTTCTCACCAGCTCAGCCTTTAGCCAGTCTTTCCAGGCTTAACTCGATGATTTTTGCTGTGGGCCTTTCCTGGCATCCCAGTCACACAGGCTGTCTGTCTTTACTGTGAGTTCTCTTTGCCCTTTCTTTGTTCACCCCGGGCTGCCTAATTTGCATAACTCTATTATCTCCCCTAGTAAAATGCAAATTCTGTCTGTGTTTGGGAATCTCACATCTTGTGCAGAAACACTTAATACATATTGAATGAAAGCAATGACAAAAGACTGAATGTTCTAACTTAATGAAGAGATTTATACACAGGCTGTGAAGTAGACAACACACTTACAGCATCAGATTTCTTACAAGAAATTTGGAGAAGTGCTGAATATCATTCAGTTCACAGTGAATGTTTCCTCTCTGTGGCTAATGAAAAACAGTGCTATCATTTCTGGGTTCCAGAGTTAGGGACTCAGAAAACAAATGTATGTGTATCAATCTTAAAATGGTCCCAAAGCAGCTATGGGTTTCCCAGGTAGTACTAATGGTAAAGAACCTGCTTGCTAATGCAGGAGACCTAAGAAATACAGGTTCGATCCTTGGGTCAGGAAGATTCCCCTGGAGAAGAAAATAGCAGCTTACACTAATATTCTTGCCTAGAGAATCCCATGGATAGGCTGCAGTCCACACGGTCAGAAAAAGTTGGGCTTGACTGAATGTCTGAGCAAAGAAAGCTACTATAATCTTGAAAACAAAAGTTGTCATTCAATACATTCAAGTTTTTGGCCGTGAAATTTCCGATAGCTAAATTCCATCTACTGCCTTAGTTTTTCTCTTATAGCTTTTAGAGCAAGTTGTTTTATTTTTTATTAAAATTTTAGTCATCTTTTTATGCTCTTAATAGCATAAGTAATTTTCATCTTCTTTTAGATGAGTTCATGTTTCCTTCTTCAGAACACCCCACTCAAGGGTACCTCTTCCTTCTTGATGTCATCCTTGCTCTTTTTCTTTTGTAAACGTTGTTGCTTTCTGGACATAAGTGAATTTCACTGTTATGTTAACATCTTAGTGTCTGTCTACAATACTAATAACTGCAGTAGTCTGTATGCCATTGTTGTGAGGCATGCTCAGTGAAGCACCCAACTCCGCTCGTGGTGGATGGAAAAGAGGTTTATTAGGCTGGCACCAGCGACCACCCGCCAGGAACAAGGTGTCCTGCGAGGGCCCCAACTTGAGGCAAGGGTCGATTTTTAAAGGCTGGTAGAATCAGTGGTGCGAGACCCTGCCCTTTGATTGGAATTGGTACCCAAACACCTGCACATTCCACTGTCCCAAGCAAAGATTAGTCATACTGGACTGGCTAGTCTTATGACCAGGAAACAGTGAATAAGAAAAACACATAATCATCATAACAACCTAGAGGTACCATCATCTCCCAGGGGCTTCCCAAAACAATTATGCATTCCCACTCAACGTAATAGTTTAGGGGCTTTTTCGTGAATTACAGACAGTTTCAGTATAAGTTACAATCAATAAAGATTAACAGAAAACAATCAATGCTAACAGAAAGTAATTTAGTCTAACAGGTGAATCACTAACAGGTAACCCAGGAAACAAGGGATGAATCATTAAGTAGGTCTAGTAAATCATTTTGCATTCCTTTTTACACCATATTGTAATAAATGCCCTAATGCTGCTAGTAAGTCATATAGCTAAGCCCTGCTGGTTGACCAATTCAAATGGTAGTTGAGTTTTCCTTTATTATGATATACGCTTCATAGTTTCAGACATATGAATGCCTCTGCTCAGTTTTATCCTTCAGCCCTCAGTTGTTGTGTTTCCTTCAGGGATTCTCAGACAATGAAAAATAAGCCTTTTTTCTTGATATTTTCAGCTCGGTTTCTTTTGCTCTCTATTCTCTTCTCCCCCATGCTCTTTTTCTAATTTAGTATAGTTTATTTAAAGGATGTGAGTCTCATCTCCTCACCTTTAACTTCAAATGCTTTTTGAGTGTCAACACATGTGTGTTTGGGGAGAACAGACCCTTCCTTTTGAGAGGGGAACAGAGTGAGGGGGGAGGGATAGGGCACGACCTATGGAGAGCTTGGACGTATTTTCCCCATTTACTGTGCCTTTGGGCTGTCCTGGTGGCTTAGATGGTAAAGAATCTGCCTGCGATACAGGTTCGATCCCTGGGTCTGGAAGATCCCCTGGAGGAGGGCATGGCAACCCACTCCAGTATTCTTGCCTAGGGAATCCCCATGGACAGAGGAGCCTGGCAGGCTACAGTCCATAGGGTCGCAAAGCCTCAGACATGACTGAAGATTGTTTGATCTGCTGAGAAAGTATTTACAACTGGACTTTGTACCATATGTCTCTTTTTTTGTACAATAATATTTCATGATTGGGTGCCTTATGTATTCATGTGTGTATGTATATGTTTGCACAGTAAGAATTAACTAAGTAGATAGCCTTGGACCATTTCTTATGAGTTAAAACTTGATACAAATGCAGTTGTCCCTAGGTTTTAAGCAGTTGATTACGTAAAGACCTAAGTCCTCTTTGTTACATGTCATCTGTTTCATTTTTCTCTATTGTGCTATTTCAGGAGAATATAAGCATGGTGAGGAAAGACAGTGGCACCCATTAATCTTTGAGACACTCTGCTTACACCCCTGGTTATCTGTTTTGAAGTAATTACCACTTCTCTAAAGCTTCTGTCTTGAAGTCATTTTTATGAAGTCAAATTAATTCATCACCTATTCTACTCTGAATATTATCATGGAAGTTTAAAAATTCATTCCCTAATGCTGCTAGTAAGTCATATAGCTAAGCCCTGCTGGTTGACCAATTCAAATGGTAGTTGAGTTTTCCTTTATTATGATATACGCTTCATAGTTTCAGACATATGAATGCCTCTGCTCAGTTTTATCCTTCAGCCCTCAGTTGTTGTGTTTCCTTCAGGGATTCTCAGACAATGAAAAATAAGCCTTTTTTCTTGATATTTTCAGCTCGGTTTCTTTTGCTCTCTATTCTCTTCTCCCCCATGCTCTTTTTCTAATTTAGTATAGTTTATTTAAAGGATGTGAGTCTCATCTCCTCACCTTTAACTTCAAATGCTTTTTGAGTGTCAACACATGTGTGTTTGGGGAGAACAGACCCTTCCTTTTGAGAGGGGAACAGAGTGAGGGGGGAGGGATAGGGCACGACCTATGGAGAGCTTGGACGTATTTTCCCCATTTACTGTGCCTTTGGGCTGTCCTGGTGGCTTAGATGGTAAAGAATCTGCCTGCGATACAGGTTCGATCCCTGGGTCTGGAAGATCCCCTGGAGGAGGGCATGGCAACCCACTCCAGTATTCTTGCCTAGGGAATCCCCATGGACAGAGGAGCCTGGCAGGCTACAGTCCATAGGGTCGCAAAGCCTCAGACATGACTGAAGATTGTTTGATCTGCTGAGAAAGTATTTACAACTGGACTTTGTACCATATGTCTCTTTTTTTGTACAATAATATTTCATGATTGGGTGCCTTATGTATTCATGTGTGTATGTATATGTTTGCACAGTAAGAATTAACTAAGTAGATAGCCTTGGACCATTTCTTATGAGTTAAAACTTGATACAAATGCAGTTGTCCCTAGGTTTTTAAGCAGTTGATTACGTAAGGACCTAAGTCCTCTTTGTTACATGTCATCTGTTTCATTTTTCTCTATTGTGCTATTTCAGGAGAATATAAGCATGGTGAGGAAAGACAGTGGCACCCATTAATCTTTGAGACACTCTGCTTACACCCCTGGTTATCTGTTTTGAAGTAATTACCACTTCTCTAAAGCTTCTGTCTTGAAGTCATTTTTATGAAGTCAAATTAATTCATCACCTATTCTACTCTGAATATTATCATGGAAGTTTAAAAATTCATTCTTGGGAAATTCTTATTGCCCAAGTACATTTGAGGACAGAAATTATCCTCTAAAATGTAATTATTTCTTTCTAAAGGACTTAGTAATTGCTGTCTTTAATGTTATATTTTCACCTCTGTTGCTTAGCTAAACTTAGCAGATTTGCATTCTTAGGTGTGGTACCAGCCTAAGGAACAGTGGTGCTGCAGCTGGACTAAATACAGCAGCCAGTGATAAGGAAAAAAAAAAATTACAACAGAATAGTAATTAGAAGACAAGGATGTCATAGGAGCAGTGTTGGAAAGTGAAGTGATTTTTCTGAGTGTTACTGATCAGAAAATAAAGAAATAACTGAAGTAGGAGTGGAGAGAAGTCCAGAAGCAAAGAAACATAAAGCTAAAGTCAGTATGTTCTTTCTCAGCAGGCTTCATATAACTGCTAGGGGAAATGTTTGCAGGGCCAAAGACACAGGGATGCTTCCTGCATTCAAGCAGTGCTTTATGTGAGGTTAAAAGTTAAAATTTCAAAGGAAGAGGCAAATCAGGGCATGATGCAGAATAATCATGTGTTTAGTAATGTGGCTTCCTTTGTAGCTCAGATGGTAAAGAATCTGCGTGATTCTTTACCCGGTTTTGCCATTCCCTTCTCCAGGGAATCCCTGGAAGATTCCCTGGAGAAGGGAATGGCAAGAGACCCGGGTTTGGCACTACAGTATTCTTGCCTGGAAAAATCCCATGGACAGAGGAGCCTGGCGGGCTACAGCCATTGGGGCGCAAAGACTCAGATGTGATGAGCGGCTAACACTTTCACTTTAGTAATGTGAGCTCTTCTGCGTTTAGTAATGTGAGCATGTTTTGAAATATAACTAAGAAATAACTCTCTTTCTCTTGATTCCCTTGGGCTGTACTTTAGGTATCAGATAACATTTCTAAGCTGTCTTAAATGCTTTGAGGATGTTTTTGACTGTTTCATCTTTTGGAATGTTTTATATTTTTGGATGTTTTATATGTTGTGTCTTGTGTTTTAGCTATGAAGATGGCCAAGTGGGAGATGCAAATATTAACACGCAGGAAGGAGGCATCCACAAAGAGATCCTTCGAGTAATTGGTAATCAGACTGCTACTGGTTAAAGGACCACCATTTAATTAACATGATTTGAAAGCCTTCCTCGGGTTCAAAGCTGGATTTTGAACTGAAGAAGACTAAATAATTTATTGTTATTATAAACAAAATTAGTCCTTTGAATACTGATTTTTTTCTTAGTATTTCTAAGTATCTCCTTAAATACCTAAAATGGTATAAAATTAATCGATTGTAGGGTTATGGAGTCTAGTAATAAAATTATAGCAGCACTTAAACTGAAGTTTGGGTTGCTCACACAATAAACAGATTGAAAAAACAGTTTTGTGCTGATATTTTTATATTAAACTCTCTAATTGGAAATTTGGTATTATATACCGACATCTTAGGGCACCAAAATAGAATTGAAATCATTTTGCAATGGCATCTAAATCTATAAAATACTTTGCAATAAGTATAATGTTTGCACATTCTGATGTGCTATATAATGAGCAGTATGAACATTCAAATGTTTTGGGGAGGGTTGTTTCTTAATCTGTTATTTTTCCTTATATAAAAATAATTAGGTCTTAGACACAGTACTTTGCCTAAAAGTATGTAATATATATATCTATAGATTCATGCATCAAATGTCTGATTGTGCATATATGTGTGATGTGCACATATATGTATTTTTAACACCAGAGATGGTGTAGCTCCACAATTCGGTTCTCATTCAGTGGAAAGAAAATAATATTCAGTAAGAAATAGCATTCTCTGTGGACATAAACCAAGATATGAGCCAAATTCACCACCATTCATTCACTGAAAATATTTGCAAGTTTTCTATTTGTTTAAAGAATTTTCCCTTCAGTTAAAATTTAACTCTTTATGTATAATTTGGGAAACATAGACACTCCTGGTGGACTAAATCTATATTCAAATGATCATATGTTTAAAAGAAAGATTTCAAATTTAAACAGTGTGTGTATATACATATATATACATATATATATGTATATATATGTAATTTCCTACAATGGAACATTTTTTACATTTATTTATACCACACCAGCATTTTTATATTTTTTCACTGAAGACCTCTGCTTTTATTTTCATATTGAGAAAGGAGACAAACTTTGAAATTTCTTTTATATTAAAATAATATGAATAAGTTTACAGAGAACAATAACACCAGCTCTCAGCATTCTCTCTTCAAGAGTCATGTGCTCATCCAAATCATTTCTGTTTCTTTGGGTCCTAAGTTGTTATTCATTAAAAGTTTTAAATGACAGTGCTTATTTTCCTACATGATCTTTTTGGACTAAGACCATTCATGAGAGCAGTTTAATTAGCCAGTCTGCCATTCTATTCAGACTCTGAATCAAGGGTTATGGAGTCTAGTAATAAAATTATAGCAGCACTTAAACTGAAGTTTGGGTTGCTCACACAATAAACAGATTGAAAAAACAGTTTTGTGCTGATATTTTATATTAAACTCTCTAATTGGAAATTTGGTATTATATACCGACATCTTAGGGCACCAAAATAGAATTGAAATCATTTTGCAATGGCATCTAAATCTATAAAATACTTTGCAATAAGTATAATGTTTGCACATTCTGATGTGCTATATAATGAGCAGTATGAACATTCAAATGTTTTGGGGAGGGTTGTTTCTTAATCTGTTATTTTTCCTTATATAAAAATAATTAGGTCTTAGACACAGTACTTTGCCTAAAAGTATGTAATATATATATCTATAGATTCATGCATCAAATGTCTGATTGTGCATATATGTGTGATGTGCACATATATGTATTTTTAACACCAGAGATGGTGTAGCTCCACAATTCGGTTCTCATTCAGTGGAAAGAAAATAATATTCAGTAAGAAATAGCATTCTCTGTGGACATAAACCAAGATATGAGCCAAATTCACCACCATTCATTCACTGAAAATATTTGCAAGTTTTCTATTTGTTTAAAGAATTTTCCCTTCAGTTAAAATTTAACTCTTTATGTATAATTTGGGAAACATAGACACTCCTGGTGGACTAAATCTATATTCAAATGATCATATGTTTAAAAGAAAGATTTCAAATTTAAACAGTGTGTGTATATACATATATATACATATATATATGTATATATATGTAATTTCCTACAATGGAACATTTTTTACATTTATTTATACCACACCAGCATTTTTATATTTTTTCACTGAAGACCTCTGCTTTTATTTTCATATTGAGAAAGGAGACAAACTTTGAAATTTCTTTTATATTAAAATAATATGAATAAGTTTACAGAGAACAATAACACCAGCTCTCAGCATTCTCTCTTCAAGAGTCATGTGCTCATCCAAATCATTTCTGTTTCTTTGGGTCCTAAGTTGTTATTCATTAAAAGTTTTAAATGACAGTGCTTATTTTCCTACATGATCTTTTTGGACTAAGACCATTCATGAGAGCAGTTTAATTAGCCAGTCTGCCATTCTATTCAGACTCTGAATCAAGGCTCATATCTGACTCTATTTAGAAAGAAGAAAATTTTTTCATGTACACTTATTTGCAAGTGTAATATAAATTCTGTGCTTATCTCCTGTGGTTTAAAAGGTGAGAACAAAGATCATATGTGTTGTTAAGGATTGCCATCTAGGAAACATTTGCTAGTCATTTGTTTTCTTAAAAAATAATTAATGTGCCACTTATTTCTGCAAAAGTAGACTTGGAGTGGTTGGGATATACATCATTGTGATAGGATCCACTTAAAACATTAATCTGTTTTGACTTGCCTCTGAACTCAAGGCCAAACTGTAGGGTAATATTGGTATGCAGGACCAAGATACAGTATCTTATCCAGTGTTCTGTGACCAGACATTTGAAGACTTTCACATGGGACAAGAGGACTGCTTGCTTCTTTCTGCCAAGACTCCCCTTGTCTCCCAAATCTATTTACTGTGTTTTAAAAACATCTTAAAGCAACAAAATTACTTTTTCAAAATAATTTTGTGGGACATATGAATATATGTATATATGACATATAGATATGTGTATCATATATATATATATATATATGACATAAATATAAGGTATAGTAACAGGATTTGGAAATTGTAATATTGAAATCCCATGTGTTTGGTCACTAGGATCACTGAGGCACCTCCAAAACCCCTCTATAGTACCTCCAAGCATAATTTGAAAACCACTAATCCACTAAGGGTTTACTTATAACAGTTGAGTGATCTCTAAGGAGTGTAGTGTTAGACTCTGAACAGGAAGCAGAACTTGGAGGACTCAAGGGAGACTATTTAGGGGAGACAAACCTTCATAATACAAACTTCTACTGTCAACTTAAGCATAAAAGTCGATTCAGCTATCAGAGCAGGGTAAGTAATTGATTGCTGTAATCCCACTAAATATTACAGATAATATTTCATGATATATCTTCTAATGATAATTAATTGAATGCTTTTGCAAGGCAGATTGACAGATTTTAGTTTGTTTTGAAAAATTGTCCAAGCCTTTTTAAGCCAGTAGTCTAAAAGTAAAGCCAACCTTTTAATTGGACTTTGATATTGGGAATACCTATGGTGCACTGCTGCTTAATTGGACTAAGACCATTCAGGGGTTTAATTAGCCAGTCTGCCATTCTATTCAGACTCTGAATCAAGGCTCATATCTGACTCTATTTAGAAAGAAGAAAATTTTTTCATGTACACTTATTTGCAAGTGTAATATAAATTCTGTGCTTATCTCCTGTGGTTTAAAAGGTGAGAACAAAGATCATATGTGTTGTTAAGGATTGCCATCTAGGAAACATTTGCTAGTCATTTGTTTTCTTAAAAAATAATTAATGTGCCACTTATTTCTGCAAAAGTAGACTTGGAGTGGTTGGGATATACATCATTGTGATAGGATCCACTTAAAACATTAATCTGTTTTGACTTGCCTCTGAACTCAAGGCCAAACTGTAGGGTAATATTGGTATGCAGGACCAAGATACAGTATCTTATCCAGTGTTCTGTGACCAGACATTTGAAGACTTTCACATGGGACAAGAGGACTGCTTGCTTCTTTCTGCCAAGACTCCCCTTGTCTCCCAAATCTATTTACTGTGTTTTAAAACATCTTAAAGCAACAAAATTACTTTTTCAAAATAATTTTGTGGGACATATGAATATATGTATATATGACATATAGATATGTGTATCATATATATATATATATATATGACATAAATATAAGGTATAGTAACAGGATTTGGAAATTGTAATATTGAAATCCCATGTGTTTGGTCACTAGGATCACTGAGGCACCTCCAAAACCCCTCTATAGTACCTCCAAGCATAATTTGAAAACCACTAATCCACTAAGGGTTTACTTATAACAGTTGAGTGATCTCTAAGGAGTGTAGTGTTAGACTCTGAACAGGAAGCAGAACTTGGAGGACTCAAGGGAGACTATTTAGGGGAGACAAACCTTCATAATACAAACTTCTACTGTCAACTTAAGCATAAAAGTCGATTCAGCTATCAGAGCAGGGTAAGTAATTGATTGCTGTAATCCCACTAAATATTACAGATAATATTTCATGATATATCTTCTAATGATAATTAATTGAATGCTTTTGCAAGGCAGATTGACAGATTTTAGTTTGTTTTGAAAAATTGTCCAAGCCTTTTTAAGCCAGTAGTCTAAAAGTAAAGCCAACCTTTTAATTGGACTTTGATATTGGGAATACCTATGGTGCACTGCTGCTTATCTTTATTTCTAAAGAGTCTAATTTCAGTACCCATTAGTAGATGCATATTGTGCTTTCAAAGTCCAAACAGGTCCTTAGAATTTAGAAGCTTAGACATTATTATCATGCCTTGATTCAGTCACTCTTTAAGATACTATCTTTTGACTTATTTGATGATTCCAAACATGTGATACTGTATTGTTCTTCTATAATCATTTGAAGTCTGTTCACTGATGCTTTGTAATAGTTATCTTATTGATGTATCCATTACTGCTTAATATTAACTCACTGAGCAAAAGCAATCATTTATTTTCATTCTCAAAATAGAGGAAGAAGAGCCTTAATTTATTAGTTCTACTTTTTTATCTTGCATTACTGATTTTGTAAACATCTCAGTATGAATAATCTGTCCTCTGTCATTGTCCACTGTATTTAAAAATAGACAAAAATAATCAAACATCCAAGAAGAGAAAACAGTAATAATATACAAATAACTTAGTGCTATAGAATACATTATGGTAAGGTACTTTGTTGCCTTAAATTGTATTCTGTTAAAATGTTTTGTTTTGTTGCTCAACAAATCCCAGCCAAGTGTCAGATTTGAAGGTGGTTTTTAAATTTAAATATAAGAGTGCCACCTCCTTAAATACATTCTCAAATGCTATCTGATTCAAGACACTTAGGCAAACTATTATTAATGCTATGATATTTCTCATTGAAAAATTTAATAAGAGTTAAAAAGAAACCCCTCAATTATTCTCCACTTAACTAAAAGAAAGGAAACTTTTAATATGCAAGTCTATGACTCTTTATTATCACTGAAAGAATTTTAGCAGTACTTTATACCTTAATACCATAACTTGCCTTAGGGCATTGGAGACAAACCTTCATAATACAAACTTCTACTGTCAACTTAAGCATAAAAGTCGATTCAGCTATCAGAGCAGGGTAAGTAATTGATTGCTGTAATCCCACTAAATATTACAGATAATATTTCATGATATATCTTCTAATGATAATTAATTGAATGCTTTTGCAAGGCAGATTGACAGATTTTAGTTTGTTTTGAAAAATTGTCCAAGCCTTTTTAAGCCAGTAGTCTAAAAGTAAAGCCAACCTTTTAATTGGACTTTGATATTGGGAATACCTATGGTGCACTGCTGCTTATCTTTATTTCTAAAGAGTCTAATTTCAGTACCCATTAGTAGATGCATATTGTGCTTTCAAAGTCCAAACAGGTCCTTAGAATTTAGAAGCTTAGACATTATTATCATGCCTTGATTCAGTCACTCTTTAAGATACTATCTTTTGACTTATTTGATGATTCCAAACATGTGATACTGTATTGTTCTTCTATAATCATTTGAAGTCTGTTCACTGATGCTTTGTAATAGTTATCTTATTGATGTATCCATTACTGCTTAATATTAACTCACTGAGCAAAAGCAATCATTTATTTTCATTCTCAAAATAGAGGAAGAAGAGCCTTAATTTATTAGTTCTACTTTTTTATCTTGCATTACTGATTTTGTAAACATCTCAGTATGAATAATCTGTCCTCTGTCATTGTCCACTGTATTTAAAAATAGACAAAAATAATCAAACATCCAAGAAGAGAAAACAGTAATAATATACAAATAACTTAGTGCTATAGAATACATTATGGTAAGGTACTTTGTTGCCTTAAATTGTATTCTGTTAAAATGTTTTGTTTTGTTGCTCAACAAATCCCAGCCAAGTGTCAGATTTGAAGGTGGTTTTTAAATTTAAATATAAGAGTGCCACCTCCTTAAATACATTCTCAAATGCTATCTGATTCAAGACACTTAGGCAAACTATTATTAATGCTATGATATTTCTCATTGAAAAATTTAATAAGAGTTAAAAAGAAACCCCTCAATTATTCTCCACTTAACTAAAAGAAAGGAAACTTTTAATATGCAAGTCTATGACTCTTTATTATCACTGAAAGAATTTTAGCAGTACTTTATACCTTAATACCATAACTTGCCTTAGGGCATTGGATTTCAGAAAATTCTAAGGAAGACTTCATCATCCTTGTTAAAGTCTGAATGGCTTCATTAGATAGTGATTTAATATGTCATGATGGTAGATGGACTGTCTGATATCTAAATACATGGATTTCATGGTGGTACTTGAAGCACATTTAAAAAATTATATTATGAAGTTATTCTGTTGTCCTGCTGAATTCTTCATTGTAATACTACCTCAAGACAAATGATAGACTATCTGTTAAGGTAAACTCGGTTTCTAGTATAAGATTCCAATAATGTTTTACAAATAGAAGTCATCAAATAATTAAACAGTCAAGACCGAACTGGATCTGTGTTGTCAGTTACCTCTTGACAATATGATAATATTGGATATTTCAATCACCAGTGATGAGTAATATAGTTACCACCCAATGAGTTATATGAAGGGGTTTCAAAGTTGCAAAGTTTGAAAACAATTAGTTCCTTTTAGGACTGATTTTCTACATGAGCCAATTTTATGTCCATTGCCCCTGAATCTGCAAAGAATTGCCCCCCCCTTAACAATTAAACGATTAAAATACCCAATTGCTATGCCAGAATGGCAGACTGAATATTCAAGTATTCTAGCATTGAATGCCTGCTAAATTTTTGTCTGATTATAAATTTGATGTATATTATTACCCATTAAATTTTTCTTGGGAATTTTGTATACACTCTGATATATTAGGATAAGTTTTTATAGTTCAAAGGAATTTCAAGTAGTTTTTAGACAAAACATATCCATGAGTGTGAAGAAAACTGTGTTGAAGAATAGATTACGTTACACATTTACCAGCAAGTCAGTAAAAAATAGCGCTTATTTACATAGTCTACATAATTTAATGTTCTAAAAATAATTTCTTCAATCTGCCCAATATTTAATGTATCATTTGAGATTTTTAAAAACGCAGCCACTCCTTTATGTAAACATTAAGACATGCCTGTGTTTCTTTAACTCTACAGCCTTCTTTACAATAAGTTTCTTGACTTTTGTGCACAAAACTAGTATTGCAACCTGCTATTTAGCCTTTGGTGCCTTAGAGTTATAAATATTTAACAGTATGTACATAATGTAAATACTGCCAGAAGATCACTAAGGCCAAATATTTTCTCTATTCACTTTTTACTGCACTTGCTTTCTATTGCTACTTAAGCCTCTTTTATCCAGCTTTGTAATAGTCCTAACATTGTAGCCAATGTAAATGTTTACTTTCAATAAATCTGAATTTGTTCAACAAGTACGGTATATGTGGGCACTATTTTGAAAACTCGGTTAAGCCTTAGATATTCCTCATGTTGAATCTTGCTTCTGGGGACTAGATATTTGAAGTTCTCAACAAAACTCTAAAAATGATGCTGCCCTTTTCACTTAAAAATGCTTTTATAATAAGAAGGAAGAAAAAGAGAACACTCTTCTTGCCAATATTCTTCCAAGTATTAATAGCTACAGTAGGTTTAATTGGTCATGTGAGTACCATTTTAATTTCAAGTTCCATAAAGAAATTCAGGATTGAAACAAAAGAGTTTTGTACATCTTATATATACATGCTCTATTTATAAACACGTTGGCATGATATCAACTGGAGCATTTCAAATGAATTGACTTGAATTCTCTAAGCATTGTGACTTGATTAATAATTGGAAATTGATTGTTAAAGCACTGCTTTTATAAAATATATTTCATTAACTGAATAAGGTATTAGTCCATAAATAAATATGGTTCTCTAAGCACTTTAATAGTAAATATAAAGAGCTAAGTTTATATTTTCATAAAAGAAGTATTTTACTCATGTTACCTTTATGATAGCTGTGAGACCACAGAGAACAGGTTTGTTTTTTAGGTTTGATTTCAGTTATTCTAGAAATACTTGTAAGAGTTTAGTATGAATCCTGACAGGCAGTGTAAGGAAGAGAGAGGATTCGTTTTTTTGTTGACCTCACGGAGTTTTCAATCTATTTGGAAACGCAAAACATATAACTTTTGGAAATAACTCATGTACAGCACAAAGCTAATGATGTTGAATGGGATAGACCAGCAATACAGGCAACAATATGGGAGACAGCAAGGGAGATCTGTGGGCATTAACAATAAGTTTCTTGACTTTTGTGCACAAAACTAGTATTGCAACCTGCTATTTAGCCTTTGGTGCCTTAGAGTTATAAATATTTAACAGTATGTACATAATGTAAATACTGCCAGAAGATCACTAAGGCCAAATATTTTCTCTATTCACTTTTTACTGCACTTGCTTTCTATTGCTACTTAAGCCTCTTTTATCCAGCTTTGTAATAGTCCTAACATTGTAGCCAATGTAAATGTTTACTTTCAATAAATCTGAATTTGTTCAACAAGTACGGTATATGTGGGCACTATTTTGAAAACTCGGTTAAGCCTTAGATATTCCTCATGTTGAATCTTGCTTCTGGGGACTAGATATTTGAAGTTCTCAACAAAACTCTAAAAATGATGCTGCCCTTTTCACTTAAAAATGCTTTTATAATAAGAAGGAAGAAAAAGAGAACACTCTTCTTGCCAATATTCTTCCAAGTATTAATAGCTACAGTAGGTTTAATTGGTCATGTGAGTACCATTTTAATTTCAAGTTCCATAAAGAAATTCAGGATTGAAACAAAAGAGTTTTGTACATCTTATATATACATGCTCTATTTATAAACACGTTGGCATGATATCAACTGGAGCATTTCAAATGAATTGACTTGAATTCTCTAAGCATTGTGACTTGATTAATAATTGGAAATTGATTGTTAAAGCACTGCTTTTATAAAATATATTTCATTAACTGAATAAGGTATTAGTCCATAAATAAATATGGTTCTCTAAGCACTTTAATAGTAAATATAAAGAGCTAAGTTTATATTTTCATAAAAGAAGTATTTTACTCATGTTACCTTTATGATAGCTGTGAGACCACAGAGAACAGGTTTGTTTTTTAGGTTTGATTTCAGTTATTCTAGAAATACTTGTAAGAGTTTAGTATGAATCCTGACAGGCAGTGTAAGGAAGAGAGAGGATTCGTTTTTTTGTTGACCTCACGGAGTTTTCAATCTATTTGGAAACGCAAAACATATAACTTTTGGAAATAACTCATGTACAGCACAAAGCTAATGATGTTGAATGGGATAGACCAGCAATACAGGCAACAATATGGGAGACAGCAAGGGAGATCTGTGGGCATTAACAGAACACCTAATAGGCTGTCCCCAGTCGAAGGACAAGGTCTTTTTAAAAAAAAAAAAAAGATGGAAGGAAAATTGGTATAAGACAGAAAGAAGGCTTACAGATGAAAGAATCTTGAATGAAGCTATGAAAACTCTTAAATACTTTTATATTTGTTGAAATAAAAACTGCAATCCAAATGGAATTTTGAGTCTTTAATCCTTTGTTTAAAGGACACTTAATCCTTAGATTACTGTTGATGAGTAGTGTATTACTAATTTCCATTTACTTATTTTACCACTTTTCATAATTTTTCTGCAACAAAGTTACATTGATTTGCTTGTATGTCTGGCTTTTGTTTTGTTGTAGAGAATATGTATATTAAAATGCACTAGATTTCTTTGGATTTTTCGTTTTGGATTCCTCAACCAAAGCTTTCATGATCTTTTTGCCTTCTTGGCTCAATCTTACTGACTGCTGAGATTCCCTGACAGGGAATATAACATTTTTGCTCATAAGAATACAGCTGGCAAGAGTGTTGTTCTGCAATCCAGTTTAACATGAAAGTTCCACTGGCCACTGTTGTTTCTTTTTTTTTGAAAACCAGTGTTGAGAGTTTGCTGAGTAGTTGGCCTCTGCCTCTGTTCCCAACTTCCAGATCTCTTTTAAAGATTATTTCGAATAGTAGTCATTTGTAACTTGTATCTAAGAAGGCTGAAATTTTCAAAGATACCATATTTTGTGTATATATATATATGTGTGTATATATATATAACACACACACACACATAGTTTTAAAATCAGGTATTCTAGAGTTTCAGATAAGAGTCATTTTTAGTTAGATAAGATTTGCTTTATGTAGCTTGATAATTTAGAAAACACTTATCTCATTTTCCCATCAATATAACGAGAATGTGTAGATATCTTTATCTTGCATCGATGAGAACTTAAAACACCTTGCCAAAGGGAACCCTAGGCTCCAAACCGAGGGTCACAGTTTCTGAATGTCATCTTTGTGGTCTTTCTAATAAATCATGTTTATTACTGTTGAGATCCTCACTTGTTTTGAAGAGTTCTATCAAGGAGTCACTAAATATGATTGCATGGTCTGGATGGTGTAATTTTATCCTGGAGAATCTAGAAGGAAAGAAATCTGCACATGACTGCCATGGAAAAATCATTGCCCGCCCTCGTGCGAGTGACCTCATGAAAGTGGAGATAAGACAGAAAGAAGGCTTACAGATGAAAGAATCTTGAATGAAGCTATGAAAACTCTTAAATACTTTTATATTTGTTGAAATAAAAACTGCAATCCAAATGGAATTTTGAGTCTTTAATCCTTTGTTTAAAGGACACTTAATCCTTAGATTACTGTTGATGAGTAGTGTATTACTAATTTCCATTTACTTATTTTACCACTTTTCATAATTTTTCTGCAACAAAGTTACATTGATTTGCTTGTATGTCTGGCTTTTGTTTTGTTGTAGAGAATATGTATATTAAAATGCACTAGATTTCTTTGGATTTTTCGTTTTGGATTCCTCAACCAAAGCTTTCATGATCTTTTTGCCTTCTTGGCTCAATCTTACTGACTGCTGAGATTCCCTGACAGGGAATATAACATTTTTGCTCATAAGAATACAGCTGGCAAGAGTGTTGTTCTGCAATCCAGTTTAACATGAAAGTTCCACTGGCCACTGTTGTTTCTTTTTTTTTGAAAACCAGTGTTGAGAGTTTGCTGAGTAGTTGGCCTCTGCCTCTGTTCCCAACTTCCAGATCTCTTTTAAAGATTATTTCGAATAGTAGTCATTTGTAACTTGTATCTAAGAAGGCTGAAATTTTCAAAGATACCATATGTGTGTGTATATATATATATGTGTGTGTATATATATATATACACACACACACACACACATAGTTTTAAAATCAGGTATTCTAGAGTTTCAGATAAGAGTCATTTTTAGTTAGATAAGATTTGCTTTATGTAGCTTGATAATTTAGAAAACACTTATCTCATTTTCCCATCAATATAACGAGAATGTGTAGATATCTTTATCTTGCATCGATGAGAACTTAAAACACCTTGCCAAAGGGAACCCTAGGCTCCAAACCGAGGGTCACAGTTTCTGAATGTCATCTTTGTGGTCTTTCTAATAAATCATGTTTATTACTGTTGAGATCCTCACTTGTTTTGAAGAGTTCTATCAAGGAGTCACTAAATATGATTGCATGGTCTGGATGGTGTAATTTTATCCTGGAGAATCTAGAAGGAAAGAAATCTGCACATGACTGCCATGGAAAAATCATTGCCCGCCCTCGTGCGAGTGACCTCATGAAAGTGGAGATTTGGAAGCATGCTGGCAGCTGTATTCAGAAGGAGTTCAGAGAAGGCAGAATGCAAGAAACACCGGAAATCAGTTTTAGTAATTCTGACAGGTACAAAAGTCTGGAGAGGAGGAAATGAGAAAAAGAATGGGCTGAAGAAATGGAGAGAATTTAGGAAAAAGCAGTGAATTAGGAAATAAGCAAGTAAATGTATATGTTAGAGGTAATATATATTGAGGACAGTTTTCCCCTGGACTGTTTATTGAGAATCACTTAAAATTCTCCTTTTAGTATTCAGAAAAGAGAGAAATACCTGAAGATAGTGGCCTAGCAATGTTCTCTACATGAAGAAACCTAAAAGTACACATTTAGCCAAATGAAGGGAGACTATACGGGAGGGATATTCTGGACCATAAAGGAACATGCTTACAAACACGTTTCACCCTCTTCCTGTAAAAGCCGGCTTGCTAAATACTAAGATCTATAAGAGAATGGTTGCAGTTTAGTTAAGTGTTGTGTCTGTTGTGATGTGACTTTACCATTTCCCAGGCCCATCAAATTGTCAAATGGTGTGTCTGTGTGTGTGTGTGTTTGATGCACTGTAACCTGGGCAACACTGAAGACTCATCACCCAGGGTGATGGCCTCTTACTCTGCATACTCTGCTTGGGAGACCATGTCCACCATGAATGGCTCCAGCTCCTGCCTGTTGTCTGATGACTTCTTTACCTGTTATTGTCTTTCCCCTGAGCTTCAAATTCATATTACCAAATACTGCCAGGCAAACACCTCTTCCTCAGCGCTCATAGGATACTTCAGATAAACTCCAACCAGTGTCCCCACCTGCCATCATTCTTCTCTCCTCTTGTACTTCTCTCCAAAAACCAATTGACATCATCCACCCTCTGACTCAAACTAGGTGGCAAGTCATCTATTCCCTGTCACTCAGTCCCCACCAGTCAATAGCCAATTTTTTAAGCTCCTGAAAGAATGCACATGATATGAATCATTGCCCGCTGTGGATACCTAGAATGGAATTAGAAATCTGCACATGACTGCCATGGAAAAATCATTGCCCGCCCTCGGAGTGACCTCATGAAAGTGGAGATTTGGAAGCATGCTGGCAGCTGTATTCAGAAGGAGTTCAGAGAAGGCAGAATGCAAGAAACACCGGAAATCAGTTTTAGTAATTCTGACAGGTACAAAAGTCTGGAGAGGAGGAAATGAGAAAAAGAATGGGCTGAAGAAATGGAGAGAATTTAGGAAAAAGCAGTGAATTAGGAAATAAGCAAGTAAATGTATATGTTAGAGGTAATATATATTGAGGACAGTTTTCCCCTGGACTGTTTATTGAGAATCACTTAAAATTCTCCTTTTAGTATTCAGAAAAGAGAGAAATACCTGAAGATAGTGGCCTAGCAATGTTCTCTACATGAAGAAACCTAAAAGTACACATTTAGCCAAATGAAGGGAGACTATACGGGAGGGATATTCTGGACCATAAAGGAACATGCTTACAAACACGTTTCACCCTCTTCCTGTAAAAGCCGGCTTGCTAAATACTAAGATCTATAAGAGAATGGTTGCAGTTTAGTTAAGTGTTGTGTCTGTTGTGATGTGACTTTACCATTTCCCAGGCCCATCAAATTGTCAAATGGTGTGTCTGTGTGTGTGTGTGTTTGATGCACTGTAACCTGGGCAACACTGAAGACTCATCACCCAGGGTGATGGCCTCTTACTCTGCATACTCTGCTTGGGAGACCATGTCCACCATGAATGGCTCCAGCTCCTGCCTGTTGTCTGATGACTTCTTTACCTGTTATTGTCTTTCCCCTGAGCTTCAAATTCATATTACCAAATACTGCCAGGCAAACACCTCTTCCTCAGCGCTCATAGGATACTTCAGATAAACTCCAACCAGTGTCCCCACCTGCCATCATTCTTCTCTCCTCTTGTACTTCTCTCCAAAAACCAATTGACATCATCCACCCTCTGACTCAAACTAGGTGGCAAGTCATCTATTCCCTGTCACTCAGTCCCCACCAGTCAATAGCCAGATCACTTTAATTCCCTTTTGTGATTGTCTTGAGTGCATTCAATTTTTTGGCCTCTCCTATGACTTCTGTTAATTTTTATGTGGGTTATGTCAATATCTCCCTGTGATTTTCCTTAACTGAATCTGGGACCTTCTCCCTGGAACAGACATTCAGCTAGCACATGAGCATAAGCTTATGAATGTTAATATTCTGAACCTGAGGTCTATATGTTAGTAAAGACACACTGTCTCAAGTCTCATGTGCCCAGTGCAACAATTAAAGGATTAACTCAGGACGCAACAGGCTCTCCTACACTTTTGTTGTTGTGTGAGTCAAGTTCGACTCTGAGACCTCATGGATGTAGCCCACCAGACTCCTCTGTCCATGGGATTCTCCAGCCAAGAATATTAGACTGAGTTCCCATTCTTTTCTCCAGGGATCTTCCCAACCCAGGAATCAAACCCAGGTTTCCTGCATTGCAGTCAAATTCTTTATTGCTTGAATTACCAAGGAAACCCTATTCTTTGGTCCCTCCTAAATAGGCTACTAAATAGATACTTTTTTATTTTATTGAAGTATAGTTGATTTACAGTGTTAATTGCTGTATACCAAAGTGATCTAATTACACATTTTTTTTTTCATATTCTTTTCTATTACAGTTTATTACAGGGTATTCAATATAGTGGGCTTCCCAGGTGGCACACTGGTAAAGAACCCACCTCCAGTGCAGGAGACCTGAGTTTGACCCCTGAGTGAAGCAGAGCCCCTAAGTAGGAAATGGCAACTCACTCCGGTATTCTTGCCTGGAGGATCCCATGGATAGAGGAGTTGGGCAAGCTACAGTCCATGATTGCAATGATTTGGACACAACTGAGTACACCATGAATGGCTCCAGCTCCTGCCTGTTGTCTGATGACTTCTTTACCTGTTATTGTCTTTCCCCTGAGCTTCAAATTCATATTACCAAATACTGCCAGGCAAACACCTCTTCCTCAGCGCTCATAGGATACTTCAGATAAACTCCAACCAGTGTCCCCACCTGCCATCATTCTTCTCTCCTCTTGTACTTCTCTCCAAAAACCAATTGACATCATCCACCCTCTGACTCAAACTAGGTGGCAAGTCATCTATTCCCTGTCACTCAGTCCCCACCAGTCAATAGCCAGATCACTTTAATTCCCTTTTGTGATTGTCTTGAGTGCATTCAATTTTTTGGCCTCTCCTATGACTTCTGTTAATTTTTATGTGGGTTATGTCAATATCTCCCTGTGATTTTCCTTAACTGAATCTGGGACCTTCTCCCTGGAACAGACATTCAGCTAGCACATGAGCATAAGCTTATGAATGTTAATATTCTGAACCTGAGGTCTATATGTTAGTAAAGACACACTGTCTCAAGTCTCATGTGCCCAGTGCAACAATTAAAGGATTAACTCAGGACACAACAGGCTCTCCTACACTTTTGTTGTTGTGTGAGTCAAGTTCGACTCTGAGACCTCATGGATGTAGCCCACCAGACTCCTCTGTCCATGGGATTCTCCAGCCAAGAATATTAGACTGAGTTCCCATTCTTTTCTCCAGGGATCTTCCCAACCCAGGAATCAAACCCAGGTTTCCTGCATTGCAGTCAAATTCTTTATTGCTTGAATTACCAAGGAAACCCTATTCTTTGGTCCCTCCTAAATAGGCTACTAAATAGATACTTTTTTATTTTATTGAAGTATAGTTGATTTACAGTGTTAATTGCTGTATACCAAAGTGATCTAATTACACATTTTTTTTTTCATATTCTTTTCTATTACAGTTTATTACAGGGTATTCAATATAGTGGGCTTCCCAGGTGGCACACTGGTAAAGAACCCACCTCCAGTGCAGGAGACCTGAGTTTGACCCCTGAGTGAAGCAGAGCCCCTAAGTAGGAAATGGCAACTCACTCCGGTATTCTTGCCTGGAGGATCCCATGGATAGAGGAGTTGGGCAAGCTACAGTCCATGAGATTGCAATGATTTGGACACAACTGAGTACACAGGCACACATGCTTATTACATACCATACCAATGAATATAGTTCCCCATGCTATATAGTAGAATCACATTGCTCTCTTAGTAGCACAACTGGCTTGATGCCCTGACATAATGTTGAAGCAAATGTGATCTTAAAATGCAAGTCTTGAGTTCATAAACCCTTAATCACTCAATAAAGTAAAAACTTCTAGCCCTTGTTTCCCTCTTCCCTCTCCAGCCTCCTTGTTCACCACTACCCCTGGGATCCTTCCCCTTGGCTTTGGAACCACCCTGAATGATTTGCAATCCAGAGGACAGTCCAAAGCTACACACCTCCTCTCGTAGGCTTTTCCTCTGTGCCTAAGGCAGCCCCACTCGTCTCCAGTTTTTGACTCCTTGGCCCTTAATCTGTTTTCACTTCTTTCAAAACCTCCTCTTGGACGCCTAGTCTGGACCGGATGTTTCTTCTAAATATCCTCAGAGTGTCTGACCATCACTCGGTTGTTTCACTCAGCATACAGTGAAAAAGTGCATTGATTCATCTGCTGCTTTCTCCTGGCCATCCCTCCTCCATGCCACAAGGCAGATTATTTCCAGTACCTAGTAAGTGTTGGGCACTTAGTGGACACACAAAAAAGTAAATTATAAATGTCTATTTGATGAAAATGGCCTTCAAATACAATGATGTTAAAGCAAAAAAAAAAATGTCCACAAATTGTTCATTCAGTTGGTAAGCATGCAAAAAAGTAAATAACAAATGTCTATCTGATGAAAGTAATCTTCCAATAAAGAGATAGCAAAGCCAAAAATATGTCTTATAATTGGCACACAATATATTTATAACCAAATAACTATCCAGGAGAGGGACTATAACAGACCAAAGCTAGCATCATAATTGTCATCACCTTGGGCTCCAAAGCTCCATCATCTGCAGAAAATGGAGGAATCCCTACATGTGGGTTTCCCTGGTTGCTCTGATGGTTAGGAATCTGCCTGCAGGAGACCTGGGTCAGGAAGATCTCATGGAGAAGAGAATGTCTACCCACTCCAGTATTCTTGCCTTGAGAATTCCATGGACAAGTTACAGTCCATGGGGTCGCAAAGAGTCAGACATGACTGGATGACTAATACTTTCTAGATGTGGGTAACATTTTCTCTGTCACCCTTGAGTTATGTATTTTAATTTTCCTATCATTCATCTTAACTTTGTAGCAAGCAGTACTTGGATGGGAAGGTCATTTTGAGAGTCCAGAATGAAACATAAAACTGGATAACTACAAATTTATAATTTAATGTCAGTAATTTGCATAACTAAAGGATCATTGCTTTGCTAAATAATTACCTTAAATAATGAGCTTCCTTTGCATATTTAAGAGTTCATTTACAGGTCATAAACTACTTGACATACAAGGAAGAGAGATACTTTAGGCTAAAGTACTAATATTCATAACCAATAAAAATAAATCAGTGATGGAATTAAGTACATCTATAATTTTAACTCAGCGAAGAAGTTAAGTTCTTTCCAAAGGAATTGCTTTCTTCCTACATGATATAAATTGCAATGAACCTGGATTTTATTACACATACTTGTTACTCTGTGACATCTAACTGAATTTTTGCAGCTGTGTAATTGGGAACATTTCTATTCTTTATGTGTTTCCTGGTTAACTTCTGGGATACATATTTCTTAATAGTTGTAGGCTTACAGCATAGCCACTTTTCTGGTTCTAATATGCAGAAGCCGTGGAACAGTATGACTTTCTGCACTTTATTACTTGGAATCTTTTCCTTGTACTTCTGCCTATTGCAAATCTACTCATAATTCAAGGCTAAGCTCATGTACCCTGACGATATGAATACTTTCTGGATCAACCAGTCATAAACAACTGATCTGTTTCCAATAAAGGAGAAGGGACTATAAAAAAAGAACCAAAGCTAGCATCATAATTGTCATCACCTTGGGCTCCAAAGCTCCATCATCTGCAGAAAATGGAGGAATCCCTACATGTGGGTTTCCCTGGTTGCTCTGATGGTTAGGAATCTGCCTGCAGGAGACCTGGGTCAGGAAGATCTCATGGAGAAGAGAATGTCTACCCACTCCAGTATTCTTGCCTTGAGAATTCCATGGACAAGTTACAGTCCATGGGGTCGCAAAGAGTCAGACATGACTGGATGACTAATACTTTCTAGATGTGGGTAACATTTTCTCTGTCACCCTTGAGTTATGTATTTTAATTTTCCTATCATTCATCTTAACTTTGTAGCAAGCAGTACTTGGATGGGAAGGTCATTTTGAGAGTCCAGAATGAAACATAAAACTGGATAACTACAAATTTATAATTTAATGTCAGTAATTTGCATAACTAAAGGATCATTGCTTTGCTAAATAATTACCTTAAATAATGAGCTTCCTTTGCATATTTAAGAGTTCATTTACAGGTCATAAACTACTTGACATACAAGGAAGAGAGATACTTTAGGCTAAAGTACTAATATTCATAACCAATAAAAATAAATCAGTGATGGAATTAAGTACATCTATAATTTTAACTCAGCGAAGAAGTTAAGTTCTTTCCAAAGGAATTGCTTTCTTCCTACATGATATAAATTGCAATGAACCTGGATTTTATTACACATACTTGTTACTCTGTGACATCTAACTGAATTTTTGCAGCTGTGTAATTGGGAACATTTCTATTCTTTATGTGTTTCCTGGTTAACTTCTGGGATACATATTTCTTAATAGTTGTAGGCTTACAGCATAGCCACTTTTCTGGTTCTAATATGCAGAAGCCGTGGAACAGTATGACTTTCTGCACTTTATTACTTGGAATCTTTTTCCTTGTACTTCTGCCTATTGCAAATCTACTCATAATTCAAGGCTAAGCTCATGTACCCTGACGTATATGAATACTTTCTGGATCAACCAGTCATAAACAATGTTTCCCTGCTCCAAAGTCTTGCAATACTTTGTAGTTTTGGAGAACTGACTTATAGTCACCACTGCTTCTGGGTCTTTTTGTAAAAAAATTGCATTCCTAAACATGGTACTCTACCTACTACCGTCAGTAATCTTTCTTGGCTAATCTTGTGCTTAATTTCATAAATTCTACCTGTGAAACTTTCAGTGTTTACTTTTTATAAAAACCTTCTAATTAAAGACTATTTAAATTTTATTAATATTATTGAAAAAAGTGATAAGTGTCAATTCAACCACGTTGGACTGAGGGTGACTACAGCCTCTCTCCAATTCTTTCATGTCTTCTCCACTTCTGTTACCCAACCAGGATGTTTTGGAGCAAGTAACAGGACAAAGTCATCATTTATTACCATAAGTAGTGTAGCAGTTATTGCCATATGAATATAACCGTTTAATGAATAACCCACCCACCACTTTCTTTCCATCCTTTTTATAATTTTCCTTAATTTATTGAGAGTGAAAAGAATTGTTCATGCATTAAACATAAGGTGAGATATTAAGCTGCATATAGACATTCAAAAAACATCACACAAGAAAATATTCACTTTTTTAGCATACAAAAGTTCTAAAAATTATCTATAAACAAACATGAATTTCTTAAACATACTGACTTTGTTTTGTGATATCTCATTGACATCTGATTACAGGGATTGGGAATGCTACTTCAGCTTGGATAATTCTATAGGTGAGAGTTTGGAAGCATACACCCACACATTTCCCATTGAAATAACAACGTTGAAGGGCTCATTGCCCCCATTGTAATTCTGCTCAAGACTACCTTCATTCTCAAACTCACTCAGTTGAAAAAATCATCTTTCTTCCCACTAGTGTTTCCTGGTTAACTTCTGGGATACATATTTCTTAATAGTTGTAGGCTTACAGCATAGCCACTTTTCTGGTTCTAATATGGAGAAGCCGTGGAACATATGACTTTCTGCTTTATTATGGAACCTGACGTACTTCTGCCTATTGCAAATCTACTCATAATTCAAGGCTAAGCTCATGTACCCTGACGTATATGAATGCTTTCTGGATCAACCAGTCATAAACAATGTTTCCCTGCTCCAAAGTCTTGCAATACTTTCTAGTTTTGGAGAACTGACTTATAGTCACCACTGCTTCTGGGTCTTTTTGTAAAAAAATTGCATTCCTAAACATGGTACTCTACCTACTACCGTCAGTAATCTTTCTTGGCTAATCTTGTGCTTAATTTCATAAATTCTACCTGTGAAACTTTCAGTGTTTACTTTTTATAAAAACCTTCTAATTAAAGACTATTTAAATTTTATTAATATTATTGAAAAAAGTGATAAGTGTCAATTCAACCACGTTGGACTGAGGGTGACTACAGCCTCTCTCCAATTCTTTCATGTCTTCTCCACTTCTGTTACCCAACCAGGATGTTTTGGAGCAAGTAACAGGACAGAGTCATCATTTATTACCATAAGTAGTGTAGCAGTTATTGCCATATGAATATAACCGTTTAATGAATAACCCACCCACCACTTTCTTTCCATCCTTTTTATAATTTTCCTTAATTTATTGAGAGTGAAAAGAATTGTTCATGCATTAAACATAAGGTGAGATATTAAGCTGCATATAGACATTCAAAAAACATCACACAAGAAAATATTCACTTTTTTAGCATACAAAAGTTCTAAAAATTATCTATAAACAAACATGAATTTCTTAAACATACTGACTTTGTTTTGTGATATCTCATTGACATCTGATTACAGGGATTGGGAATGCTACTTCAGCTTGGATAATTCTATAGGTGAGAGTTTGGAAGCATACACCCACACATTTCCCATTGAAATAACAACGTTGAAGGGCTCATTGCCCCCATTGTAATTCTGCTCAAGACTACCTTCATTCTCAAACTCACTCAGTTGAAAATCATCTTTCTTCCCCACTACATCCACTCAGTATCCAGGAACTGTCCAACTTCCATCCAAAATACTCCTCTGGACTGTTACAATATTTGTCAGCCCTAATATTTTCATTTATCTCTTTAAAACACTTTGTTTAAGTGCAGGGTATGTACCAGGCTCTGTGGCAGGTGTTATCTAGATGCTCATCTTTCATTTCAAGGAGAGGTTCCTGTCCACAATCTACAGTCTTTAAGAGAGGTAGTACAAGCCAGGATGCTGCATGATGTGGTTATGTGGAAGGAAAGCTTTCACTGAGCCTTGAGGACATCTTTGTCAGGATACTTTCCTGCTCAAAGATCCTGTGGTTTCTCATTACTCTAAGGACCACACTCGCTTGCACAGCATCAGGTAGACCAACAGTTTCCATCTTTATTTGTATATCACAAAATCACTCCACATGGGCTTCCATGGTGGTCCAGTGAGTAAGGACACCACCTTGCTGTGCCAGGCACGCCAGTTTGATCCCTGACCTGGGAAGATCCCACGTGCTGTGGAGGGCTGGATCGATGTGTCCAACTACCAAGCCAGAGCTCTGGAGCGCATGTGCCCAGAGCCAGTGCTCTGCAACGAGTAAGGCCACTGTGATGGGAGGCCCACACAAGCCAAAGAACAAAGATGAATGAATGAAAGATCAATAGAAGTGGCCAAAAAAAATCCACTCCACATGACTTTCATTTTCTGTCAAGCCAGGTTCCCGATTAATCCCTGAATCCACTAAACCTTGGACATCGTTAATTTATATCTTTGCTTGCACTGTTTCTCTTTGATCCAAATCATTCTACCTATTCCTACTGTCAGATAGAGTGAAAAGAATTGTTCATGCATTAAACATAAGGTGAGATATTAAGCTGCATATAGACATTCAAAAAACATCACACAAGAAAATATTCACTTTTTTAGCATACAAAAGTTCTAAAAATTATCTATAAACAAACATGAATTTCTTAAACATACTGACTTTGTTTTGTGATATCTCATTGACATCTGATTACAGGGATTGGGAATGCTACTTCAGCTTGGATAATTCTATAGGTGAGAGTTTGGAAGCATACACCCACACATTTCCCATTGAAATAACAACGTTGAAGGGCTCATTGCCCCCATTGTAATTCTGCTCAAGACTACCTTCATTCTCAAACTCACTCAGTTGAAAATCATCTTTCTTCCCCACTACATCCACTCAGTATCCAGGAACTGTCCAACTTCCATCCAAAATACTCCTCTGGACTGTTACAATATTTGTCAGCCCTAATATTTTCATTTATCTCTTTAAAACACTTTGTTTAAGTGCAGGGTATGTACCAGGCTCTGTGGCAGGTGTTATCTAGATGCTCATCTTTCATTTCAAGGAGAGGTTCCTGTCCACAATCTACAGTCTTTAAGAGAGGTAGTACAAGCCAGGATGCTGCATGATGTGGTTATGTGGAAGGAAAGCTTTCACTGAGCCTTGAGGACATCTTTGTCAGGATACTTTCCTGCTCAAAGATCCTGTGGTTTCTCATTACTCTAAGGACCACACTCGCTTGCACAGCATCAGGTAGACCAACAGTTTCCATCTTTATTTGTATATCACAAAATCACTCCACATGGGCTTCCATGGTGGTCCAGTGAGTAAGGACACCACCTTGCTGTGCCAGGCACGCCAGTTTGATCCCTGACCTGGGAAGATCCCACGTGCTGTGGAGGGCTGGATCGATGTGTCCAACTACCAAGCCAGAGCTCTGGAGCGCATGTGCCCAGAGCCAGTGCTCTGCAACGAGTAAGGCCACTGTGATGGGAGGCCCACACAAGCCAAAGAACAAAGATGAATGAATGAAAGATCAATAGAAGTGGCCAAAAAAAATCCACTCCACATGACTTTCATTTTCTGTCAAGCCAGGTTCCCGATTAATCCCTGAATCCACTAAACCTTGGACATCGTTAATTTATATCTTTGCTTGCACTGTTTCTCTTTGATCCAAATCATTCTACCTATTCCTACTGTCAGATCAGTTGGCCTTAATCCTCCTTTCTTAAAATCCTCAGAGGAAATCTAATCTCTTCTCCAAAGCCCATCAGCAGATGCAGTCTCTTTCTTGTGTACAGTTTCATAGCTGCTAACTTGAATATTTCTTGTGGGATCCACCACATTCTACTATAGTTAATAGCACCAGACTCACCTCATTTCTTCCGCTAGAATGGAACTGCCTTCAAATAAAAAACTTTATATTTGTTTTTGGTATCCTCCACCACCCTGAGTAAGTGAGAAGCAAATATTTTTGGATGACTGAATTAAGAGATATAATGCACAAAGATTGTGGACAAAGCAGTGTTATTATGTGCCCTAGACACTTCCTTCAGTGATTTCTACCTGTGGGGCTTCCCAGGTGTCTCAGTAGGAAGGAATCTCCCTGCCAATGCAGGAGACACTGAGACACAGCTTCAATCCCTAAATCGGGAAGATCCCCTGGAGGAGGAAATGGCAACCCACTCCAGTATCCTTGCCTGGAAAATCCCATGGACAGGGGAGCCTGGTGGACTGCAGTCCATATTGTCACAAAGAATCAAACATGGATGAGAGAATCAGGACCCACCCCATGGATACCAAACTATAAAACAAGGGCAAATAATACATCTAAGCCTTGTTTTATGAATTCACTATAACAAAATGGTGATAGTTTGCAAATATCAACTGGAAATTCTTCCTGGGAAAAAATAAAATAGTTGAATCTCAAGTCGGGATCCTGGTGGTTTGCTGTGTTTCCTAATTTGTCTTGAAAATACAGTTACCTTGGTATGTTTTTCTTACAACCTCAGTGAGTAAGGACACCACCTTGCTGTGCCAGGCACGCCAGTTTGATCCCTGACCTGGGAAGATCCCACGTGCTGTGGAGGGCTGGATCGATGTGTCCAACTACCAAGCCAGAGCTCTGCAGCGCATGTGCCCAGAGCCAGTGCTCTGCAACGAGTAAGGCCACTGTGATGGGAGGCCCACACAAGCCAAAGAACAAAGATGAATGAATGAAAGATCAATAGAAGTGGCCAAAAAAAATCCACTCCACATGACTTTCATTTTCTGTCAAGCCAGGTTCCCGATTAATCCCTGAATCCACTAAACCTTGGACATCGTTAATTTATATCTTTGCTTGCACTGTTTCTCTTTGATCCAAATCATTCTACCTATTCCTACTGTCAGATCAGTTGGCCTTAATCCTCCTTTCTTAAAATCCTCAGAGGAAATCTAATCTCTTCTCCAAAGCCCATCAGCAGATGCAGTCTCTTTCTTGTGTACAGTTTCATAGCTGCTAACTTGAATATTTCTTGTGGGATCCACCACATTCTACTATAGTTAATAGCACCAGACTCACCTCATTTCTTCCGCTAGAATGGAACTGCCTTCAAATAAAAAACTTTATATTTGTTTTTGGTATCCTCCACCACCCTGAGTAAGTGAGAAGCAAATATTTTTGGATGACTGAATTAAGAGATATAATGCACAAAGATTGTGGACAAAGCAGTGTTATTATGTGCCCTAGACACTTCCTTCAGTGATTTCTACCTGTGGGGCTTCCCAGGTGTCTCAGTAGGAAGGAATCTCCCTGCCAATGCAGGAGACACTGAGACACAGCTTCAATCCCTAAATCGGGAAGATCCCCTGGAGGAGGAAATGGCAACCCACTCCAGTATCCTTGCCTGGGAAATCCCATGGACAGGGGAGCCTGGTGGACTGCAGTCCATATTGTCACAAAGAATCAAACATGGATGAGAGAATCAGGACCCACCCCATGGATACCAAACTATAAAACAAGGGCAAATAATACATCTAAGCCTTGTTTTATGAATTCACTATAACAAAATGGTGATAGTTTGCAAATATCAACTGGAAATTCTTCCTGGGAAAAAATAAAATAGTTGAATCTCAAGTCGGGATCCTGGTGGTTTGCTGTGTTTCCTAATTTGTCTTGAAAATACAGTTACCTTGGTATGTTTTTCTTACAACCTGTTTTTCACATCTAATAATAGAGTGAGGGTTTCTTCAGCACCATCCAGAGCACAGGAAGGGGCTGATGGGGGACCAGCAGCCAGTGCTGTGGCTGCGGGCAAAGAGCGGTAGGGGGTTGGGGCGGTGGGGGGAAGGCACTAGAGCAGGGGAGGTCCTGAAAGCACCAAAGATATTTCCTGGGCTCACATCACAGGCTGGTCATGCTTGGCAGGATACATATGGCTGTTGGCTACAGAAGGGAAATGAAAAGCAAAGTAAGCTGTGAAGACACTTTCCCTCAGATCTGTGTAGACTCCAGTTTCTGCTGTTGCCTCCTCTCTTCCTTACCCACAAGCTTCCTATTTCAGTCTCGGTATGAAGTTCCCAGGAGACTCCCAAGGACACATGAAGTCTCCTATGACACATTAGACAAGGTTACTTCATTCCTTTGAGTATTCATGGGACTACTTTTTTTTCCTGTAAGGAAAATAAAAAGAGGGCTGAGAAGGTGTTCTTAATGAGCCAAAGTCCTTTTCCACAATTGGGAAAGCCCTTAGAAACCTTGGAAAGGTTAGCCATGTGTTTTGTGTTTTGCTTTGTTTTCAATTGTGGAGGTGAGAAGGCCTTTTATTCCTTTCTCAGACAATAGGGGAAAGGAGCCCAGGTCAAAAAAGACAAGGAAAGTAAAAAAGAGAAGATCTCAGGCATAATCTTGGTTCTGCAACCAGGAAGAAGAAGAAGAGAAAATTGTTTCTCAGCCTTTTGTCTAGAGGACTCATATCAATCCTGACTCTGTCCCTCACATTTCTTATGTTATTTTTTATAAACAAAATTCAACTTTGGTTTAAATGTTTAGTAACTTACTTGGGTTTACTCTGTAGTGCTACTGCTATTATTTCTTTCAAGTTGTCTAGCTACTCAAATCAAAAAATATCTGTTTCTATTCATCTGCTGTTTCTCATGTTATTTATCCACATAAATAAACATTTTCCTCAGTGGGACTGAAATTTCACCTTTACCGACATTCCACTTCCATGACTACACTCCAAGTCATACGTGTTGGCATATTTTCAAAAACCTCAGCCTGGAAGGTGAGAGGTGAAAGGTGAGCCCACAGGGCTGTGATATTATTGTCAAGCTGTCATCCTCTTAGGACCTGTAGACAAAAGGGAGCAACATGAGCACAGTGTAGGAATCCAGGTAACCAGGATGTTCTGTGTAACCACCAATAGACCTCACAACAACAGAGAGATCAAAGTGAAAATGTTTAAAGGCAGCGGCAGGCACTCAAGTTTGATAAAGATGGCCAAGACAAAAAGTTAAATATTAAGTCCAGTCTATAAGATATCAACTTCTCTTCACAAGAAAGCTATCTAGTGTATTCAATTTGCCAAAGAAAACCTGTAATTCATTTATTAGCCCTTTGTTTTCTCAGAAAGTCCAGAATGCAATCCTGGGCAGAGCATACACTGGATACTCTAGTGAATTAGACTTTTTTCCTGAACTTTTTAGGTCCTGTATAATTTGACCTCTCCCATCAATTCAACCTTATCTCCCCTATTTCTACTTCTCAACACCCCAAAGTCAGCCATTATTTTTTTCTCATGTCCCTCCAGCCTACTGCAAGCCTGTCCCTTCTCTTGAGGGCTACAAATTTCTCCCTTTGCTTATGGAAAGGTTAGCCATGTTTTTGTTTTGCTTTGTTTTCAATTGTGGAGGTGAGAAGGCCTTTTATTCCTTTCTCAGACAATAGGGGAAAGGAGCCCAGGTCAAAAAAGACAAGGAAAGTAAAAAAGAGAAGATCTCAGGCATAATCTTGGTTCTGCAACCAGGAAGAAGAAGAAGAGAAAATTGTTTCTCAGCCTTTTGTCTAGAGGACTCATATCAATCCTGACTCTGTCCCTCACATTTCTTATGTTATTTTTTATAAACAAAATTCAACTTTGGTTTAAATGTTTAGTAACTTACTTGGGTTTACTCTGTAGTGCTACTGCTATTATTTCTTTCAAGTTGTCTAGCTACTCAAATCAAAAAATATCTGTTTCTATTCATCTGCTGTTTCTCATGTTATTTATCCACATAAATAAACATTTTCCTCAGTGGGACTGAAATTTCACCTTTACCGACATTCCACTTCCATGACTACACTCCAAGTCATACGTGTTGGCATATTTTCAAAAACCTCAGCCTGGAAGGTGAGAGGTGAAAGGTGAGCCCACAGGGCTGTGATATTATTGTCAAGCTGTCATCCTCTTAGGACCTGTAGACAAAAGGGAGCAACATGAGCACAGTGTAGGAATCCAGGTAACCAGGATGTTCTGTGTAACCACCAATAGACCTCACAACAACAGAGAGATCAAAGTGAAAATGTTTAAAGGCAGCGGCAGGCACTCAAGTTTGATAAAGATGGCCAAGACAAAAAGTTAAATATTAAGTCCAGTCTATAAGATATCAACTTCTCTTCACAAGAAAGCTATCTAGTGTATTCAATTTGCCAAAGAAAACCTGTAATTCATTTATTAGCCCTTTGTTTTCTCAGAAAGTCCAGAATGCAATCCTGGGCAGAGCATACACTGGATACTCTAGTGAATTAGACTTTTTTCCTGAACTTTTTAGGTCCTGTATAATTTGACCTCTCCCATCAATTCAACCTTATCTCCCCTATTTCTACTTCTCAACACCCCAAAGTCAGCCATTATTTTTTTCTCATGTCCCTCCAGCCTACTGCAAGCCTGTCCCTTCTCTTGAGGGCTACAAATTTCTCCCTTTGCTTAGAAATTTCTCTTCCTCTGATCTCTAGGTACCAACCACCTCTAGTCCATTATCCACAGGCCAAGCTAAGCTCCACCTCATCCATGAACTCCTTCCAAATTGTAGTGTGTGTTAAGAGGTGCTTCTTCTTCTTTTTTTTTTTAAATTTTGTCCTCTTTTATTGAATTACTGATTTATTTATTTTCATCCATCTTTATTCTTCGGACTGTGTGGGCCTCCCATTGCAGTGGCCTCTCTCATTACAAGCGCCGGCTCTGGGCTCATGTGCTCCAGAGAACTGACTCGTAATTGAACACGCCTGTCCAGTTTTTCCACGGCAGGTGGGATCTTCCTGGGCCAGGGATTGAACCCTTGCCCCTTGCACTGTAAGGCAGACTCTTTACCTGCTGGAACACCAGGGAAGCCCCTAGGAAGTACTTCTTGAGCTTTTATTATTATTATTATTTTTTGTCTCCCTGATGCTATGCAAAGAGCCATGGGAAAAGAAAATATTATTTCTATTTCAAATTTCTAAAATGTTTAGCATATAGCAAGTATGCAATAAAAAAAATTATTCAATAGGGTAGCTGAATTTACTGTTTAACTGAACATGAAGAGGAGAGAAAACGTTGGGGTTTAAGGAAGGCATCCATATATACTTTTGCTTTAAGTTACCTCATTAACATAATCACTCATTTACACTGATACCTCTTTGTATCTTCTGAAGTTAAGGGCCTAGAGTTATTTATCTGCCTTGTGGACCTGAGTCTGGCATCTGCTAGAGTCAGTGTTTAATATATCTTAGTTAATGAGCAAGTTACTCCGTGCAGAATGAATTAATGAGTGAAAACAGCAAGATCACATTTGGGCTTCTAACAATATTCTGTATTGAAAATCTTCCTGTGGGCTCCAGGAGGAACACATCCTTGTACCAACAAGGATGATTAGACTTGAGTGCCTGGAGGAAGGAGAAGATAGGCTTTTCCTAAGCAAAGGGACTCACATGAGGCCCCCTATGAGAAAGTGGGAACGCTTGGAGTGTGCAAGCATAGAAGGCTGTATAGTTTTCTGTTAATTTTATTCTCTTTGGAGGCCTTATTTGTGTCTTGCTTTGGCCATTCTCCATACACTTAAAATTTCCCTTTCCCATCTCCATTTTCTCCCTTACTTCTCCACTCTCCCGTCTGAGCTCCCGGTTACCCAAAAATGCAAACTGAGGTCAGACAGAGAGTTAGAGAGCCAGGAGACATCCTAGAGGCTGTATATAGAAGCTGTATATAGCATAGATTTTCTCAGCTGAATGAATCTGGGCTGAAATTAGGGCATTTTCTAATAGGAAGCATAGGCAACTTGAGGTGTTCCACTGCATTTTAGCATCCCTAAAAAAAAAAGAAAAGAAGAAAGAAAGAAACTAAGTAGCTACTGTGCTGTAGGTTCTCCACTGGGTACTAGGTGGATACAAAGGGGAAGACTCAATCCTTGCCCTGCAGGAGTGTATTAACGAATGATGATGATAATGATGTGCACTCATACTACATACAAGGCATTGTTCTCACTTACTTCACTTAATACTCACAATAACATTTGAGGTTAATACCATTATTGTGCCCATATTGCATATTGAAAAATCAAGCAGAAAGACATAGGAATTTGGCCAAGGTCACATTTCAATGAATGGCAGAACCAAGGCCATCCCACTTGAGCTCAGATGCTTAACTGTTTTGTGATTTTGACTCTCTTACCCACTAATCAGTCCAATTCCAAGCACAGGATCCACATGCCAGAGTGTTCGCTGAACTAAGTCACTTTCTACACGGCATTTGTGAACTCTATGCCCTTTGAACTCATTTTGGCAATTATAATGTCTCCAAAAAAAGGCCTTCGCCATTGAGAGGCTCACTATAGAAGTGAGAAGAACAGATGCTGATATAAATGCTTTGTACAACACTTGGAGAGTTTTGCCAACAAGTTCAGCAGAATGCTGGCAATGTCTGCTCCAGAAGTGCTTGAAGACAGTTCCAGTGCCCTATCCCCTGCCCAGGGAGCCAACAGTAAATCTAACTGCTCCACTCACAGAATGTTGAGTGTGGTCTCTGCCAAATGAGCTGTTAGGATAGGCTGTGTCCTGAAAATACAATAGAACAACCATGTAGCACTGGAATTCTGCTCAATATTCTATAATAATCTAAATGGGAAAAGAATTTGAAAAAGAATAGATATTTGCATATGTATAACTGAGTCACTTGGCTGTACACCTGAAACTAACACAGCATTATTTAATCAATTATCCCCCAGTTTAAAAGTTTTTTTTTTAATGGAACAAAACCCTGAAATTGTCACAACAATTTTCATATCTCCTGGAGCACAGTGACTGAAATAATCCTCAGGACTCTAAAGTCTCAGAATGGTATAAGATTTATGAGGTCCAAAGCAAAATACCACAGAAAGCACAGTCTATAATAGGAATCACAGATTCTCATGTGGGAAATAAATCTGATGTCAAGAGATAAAGCTGCCACCCAGAGTATTTTCTCATGAAGCTGTTGGTCAGTTGTGGAGGGAACGATGGGATCATAAAGATGATTTATTCCGAATTATCTTTTCTTCATTAATTAAGGCCTTCAAGATGTAAACTGGTTTCCTATTATGGGCAATTACTACACAAGGAGTTACAAATACAGAGATGAAACACTGAACTGGCCACAAAGTTGGTCTGGGCTTTTCCATACATCTTATGGAAAAACCCCAATGAATTTTTTTAAAAAACCCGATACAATGATATTCCTGAGGACAGGGAAACGTCTTTTTATGTGTTTGCCTCTTGACCAGTGCTGGGACTCTTGGCCTTCAGATCCACTCTGCAATTTTCCACTGCTCTGTGTTGCAGAGGAGCTGAGCCTTCAGAAACAGCTCTTTGTAAACTTTTTTACCCGGCAGAAGCTTTGTGAACTAGTCTTTTACAGGCATTTGTGAACTCTATGCCCTTTGAACTCATTTTGGCAATTATAATGTCTCCAAAAAAAGGCCTTCGCCATTGAGAGGCTCACTATAGAAGTGAGAAGAACAGATGCTGATATAAATGCTTTGTACAACACTTGGAGAGTTTTGCCAACAAGTTCAGCAGAATGCTGGCAATGTCTGCTCCAGAAGTGCTTGAAGACAGTTCCAGTGCCCTATCCCCTGCCCAGGGAGCCAACAGTAAATCTAACTGCTCCACTCACAGAATGTTGAGTGTGGTCTCTGCCAAATGAGCTGTTAGGATAGGCTGTGTCCTGAAAATACAATAGAACAACCATGTAGCACTGGAATTCTGCTCAATATTCTATAATAATCTAAATGGGAAAAGAATTTGAAAAAGAATAGATATTTGCATATGTATAACTGAGTCACTTGGCTGTACACCTGAAACTAACACAGCATTATTTAATCAATTATCCCCCAGTTTAAAAGTTTTTTTTTTAATGGAACAAAACCCTGAAATTGTCACAACAATTTTCATATCTCCTGGAGCACAGTGACTGAAATAATCCTCAGGACTCTAAAGTCTCAGAATGGTATAAGATTTATGAGGTCCAAAGCAAAATACCACAGAAAGCACAGTCTATAATAGGAATCACAGATTCTCATGTGGGAAATAAATCTGATGTCAAGAGATAAAGCTGCCACCCAGAGTATTTTCTCATGAAGCTGTTGGTCAGTTGTGGAGGGAACGATGGGATCATAAAGATGATTTATTCCGAATTATCTTTTCTTCATTAATTAAGGCCTTCAAGATGTAAACTGGTTTCCTATTATGGGCAATTACTACACAAGGAGTTACAAATACAGAGATGAAACACTGAACTGGCCACAAAGTTGGTCTGGGCTTTTCCATACATCTTATGGAAAAACCCCAATGAATTTTTTTAAAAAACCCGATACAATGATATTCCTGAGGACAGGGAAACGTCTTTTTATGTGTTTGCCTCTTGACCAGTGCTGGGACTCTTGGCCTTCAGATCCACTCTGCAATTTTCCACTGCTCTGTGTTGCAGAGGGAGCTGACCCTACTGCACTTTTCATGCTCTTGCATCAATCACCTTCTGATGGAGTTGGAAAATGTGAAGCAAAATCAGAGATTGGGGACCAGAAGAAAAGAGAACTTGGGGTATTTCTCCCTCTATTTGTTCTCTAGTCGTCTCTCCACCAGACACTGTTTCTCCTGGTGTGCCTGGCGTGCTGCAATCCATGGGGTCACAAAAAGTCAGACAAGACTGAGCGATGGAACTGCACTGAATTGATAAATGAAAGATGATAAAATGGATCTCACTATAGGAATACAAAAGAAAAAAAAAACTTGGTTTGTTTGAGCGTATAAGGCAATAGAATTTTGAAGGAGAAATTTTCAGCACATAAGGAATGTACTTTTCAGTCATCAGAAACCACATGAGTAAAGACAAGAAGATAAGAAAGAGAAAGATATGAGTGCTTAAGGACCCACTTTGTATGTTTTTCAGGGGTTGGGCATAAAATTATTGCCTAAGAATTGTGGAAATTGAATTAAAAGACAATCAGATCTGTATTACAAAAGATCTCACAACCAGCTAAGGGAGTTTGAATTTATCCTGCAGAATCACTGAAAAATTGAAAAGAAGGAAATTACATAAACAGACATACACATTTGCTACCCATAATATACCCATTCTAAAATAAAAGGCATTTTATGATTGCTTAATTTCTACCTTCTTTGTCTGTTGTTTATTTTTGTTGCAAAAAGCAACTGTTGCTAAAATATTTTATCTAGTTTAAAAGTGATTTTCGGTGACAGCGAATGCTCCAGTCTAAAAATGCCTTTGTGAATACTGATTAGTTAAGCCCCTAAGGGTCTTGTGCAGCTCCATTGCAATAAACATCACCACCTTTTGCTTTGTTTTTAACCTCTGATACATCATATTATAATGTCAGAGGTGTGTTTCTCCACCGCCTGCCAGATGGCTGGAATGTACCAATTGCCTCAAACTCCACACGCACAAAATGTCATGTACAGACTAGAATTGTGTAGAGGTTAGAAAAGAAACTGCAGACTATCAGGAAGCTTTGGTTTCACAACCATGCTAATCTGGAATCTTCACTTAAGTATACTGATACTTGTAGCCCAACTGCTACAAGAAACATCTGAGCCACCTCACCTGTGCATCTTGGAGAAGAAAAGCAAATTATGATGACTTGGATCTGTGAAGGACAAAGATTCTGTAGTCCCACTTCCTTTGAAAGAATTTTTACAAATCTTTTATCGACCCTTCGTTCTTTGAACCTTAGTGTCTAGGTAACCACATGGTGAAAACGCAAAGCCCAACTCAGTAAGTGATGTCAGCAAGTGATGGCTCTGGTTTTCAACACACTGTCTAGCTTGTCATAGCTTTCTTGCCAAGAAGCAATCATCTGATTTCACGGCTGAAGCCACCATCTGCAATGATTTTAGGTGATGGGTGTACTGTTAAGATTGAATCCTTAGTGTTCTCTGCCATTCTTCCATTGCTGTTTGTATTTTTGTCTGTGCTTGTAAGTCTTCATCAAAGCCATAGACTGAATAAAAGAATAATTCTTCTCTGCTTAATATATTAGGGAGAACTCATAATTCTCTATTAACTGGGATAACTCAGAAATGGAATCACAAATGGGAAATCAGAAAAACAGTTGTGGTACTATTAAATGTAACAATTATAAAGACTTCATAGAAATATTTGAAGATATTTTCAGGGTAAATTAAATTAAGTGGAAAAAAAGCAAAATGTGAAATAGTATGCTATTTCTCTGAGTTCAGTCTCAGTGTTGAATCCCTGGGTCAGGAAGGTCCCTTGGAGAAAGGCATGGCTACCCACTCCAGTATTCTAGAATCCCATGGAAGAGGAGCTTGGTGGGCTACAGTCCATGGGGTCACAAAGAGTCACACACCACAAAGTGACTTTAACGTTTCACAAATTATGGCAGTAGTAGCTTTCAGGAGCTTCCCCCCCCACCCCCACCCCAGTCTAAGACAATGTGGCATAATTATCAACTAACCTTAAATAATCACATTTTAATTAATTAAGGAAAAGGAATTGTGTAAAAACAGGAGTTTCCTTGGTATACTTGGTTGTTGGTTCTGTAGAGTTACAGACTTTAGACAAGGTCCACATAGGCTAGTTCTATAGCAATAAAATACTATTTTATTGAATACTACTTCATGACTGCCTACTGTATTTTTATTGCTGCACAACCCAATGGTAGATTAAAAAGAACTCAAATTTTATAGCATTTTATAAATGTCAGTATTATTTTATAAACAATACCCAGATAGATGTGAATCTGAGATAAAAAGAGCAGCCGTTCCTTCCCAAAGTAGTCCTACTGCTCCTGTCTCTGAGTTGTGAGAAGGATGTTTGAAAGCCATGAAACCAGGAAGTTCCAGTGGAGCAGGTTTGTCTCCTTGAGGGTGGACTTTTCACAGAGGACCTATTCCAGGAAGCCAAGACCTCAGAATTTCCTTAGGGACTACTAAAGCCTTCAGCCTTGCAAGAATTACATGGAAAGAAAACCCCAGAAGCATTCCATTCTCCAGAGGGCAGGTTTTGGTGCAGATTGAGGCAGATCTATGACTGTGCATGTAACTGCAGGGCAAGTGAGTTTCTCACTGCACAATAGATGAGATCAGGGGCATTCAAGGTGGTATGGTCAGAGACTTTCACTTCACAATAGACAAGGTGAGGCAAACCCAAGAATTATCTGCGAACTAAAAGCAGAAACTCACATTATGAAGAATTCAGGGTCTATTAAATGTAACAATTATAAAGACTTCATAGAAATATTTGAAGATATTGTCAGGGTAAATTAAATTAAGGGGAAAAAAAGCAAAATGTGAAATAGTATGCTATTTCTCTGAGTTCAGTCTCAGTGTTGAATCCCTGGGTCAGGAAGGTCCCTTGGAGAAAGGCATGGCTACCCACTCCAGTATTCTAGAATCCCATGGAAGAGGAGCTTGGTGGGCTACAGTCCATGGGGTCACAAAGAGTCACACACCACAAAGTGACTTTAACGTTTCACAAATTATGGCAGTAGTAGCTTTCAGGAGCTTCCCCCCCCACCCCAGTCTAAGACAATGTGGCATAATTATCAACTAACCTTAAATAATCACATTTTAATTAATTAAGGAAAAGGAATTGTGTAAAAACAGGAGTTTCCTTGGTATACTTGGTTGTTGGTTCTGTAGAGTTACAGACTTTAGACAAGGTCCACATAGGCTAGTTCTATAGCAATAAAATACTATTTTATTGAATACTACTTCATGACTGCCTACTGTATTTTTATTGCTGCACAACCCAATGGTAGATTAAAAAGAACTCAAATTTTATAGCATTTTATAAATGTCAGTATTATTTTATAAACAATACCCAGATAGATGTGAATCTGAGATAAAAAGAGCAGCCGTTCCTTCCCAAAGTAGTCCTACTGCTCCTGTCTCTGAGTTGTGAGAAGGATGTTTGAAAGCCATGAAACCAGGAAGTTCCAGTGGAGCAGGTTTGTCTCCTTGAGGGTGGACTTTTCACAGAGGACCTATTCCAGGAAGCCAAGACCTCAGAATTTCCTTAGGGACTACTAAAGCCTTCAGCCTTGCAAGAATTACATGGAAAGAAAACCCCAGAAGCATTCCATTCTCCAGAGGGCAGGTTTTGGTGCAGATTGAGGCAGATCTATGACTGTGCATGTAACTGCAGGGCAAGTGAGTTTCTCACTGCACAATAGATGAGATCAGGGGCATTCAAGGTGGTATGGTCAGAGACTTTCACTTCACAATAGACAAGGTGAGGCAAACCCAAGAATTATCTGCGAACTAAAAGCAGAAACTCACAAACATAGTTACAAGATAAAAAACCTGAAACCTCATAAGCAATACAGGAAAAAATACAAATAGAAATGCTGGCCCAACCCTCCCCACCGCCCCCCCACCCCAACACACGCCCCTCAAGGGCTGAGTGCTATTAAAAGTATTTGGTAAAGAAAAGAGAAACACTGTCTGGAGCCAAAGAAGGAAAAGCTATCTAAAAAGAAAACAGAATGAAAAGTAAAGAGAAATTAGGTCCATAGTACATCCCAGTCATGTCACTATGACTGCAAAGAGAGCGTTGATCAATCCTCTCTGAAAAACAACTAGACTACTCAAATTTTTCCAGTAGACTGTGAAAACATGCTAGAGAGAATTTTAGATATGAAGGCTCTATGTTAGCAGTATATTTATCAAGCAGATCTTTTTCATTTGTCATAAATCTTGGCTGTTGTTCTTCAGTTGCTAAGCTGTGTCTGACTCTTAGTGACCCCATGGATTGCAACACACCAGACTTCCCTGTCCCTTAGTAGCTCCGGAGTTTCCTCAAACTCATGTCCACTGAGTCGGTGATGCCATCCAATTGTCAAGTACAAACTGGCTTTTATCAATGTGATTGCCAATGAATGGACAACAAGGGCATTTGCAATCTGCCTGTGCAGTGATTGAACACTGTGTGTTGGGAGCTGCTTACTCTTTTCCCTGAAGGAAATCAGGGTGGGGCAAAGCACTCTGTGCTCCAAGGAATTGGGGAATCCGGTGGAACTGGTCTTTAGATAGGTAAATGGCTTTTAGGAACAGATTTTATTATCCTTACATATCCTCACACCCAGAAAAGCGCTAAAGTCCTTCATGAAGATATCACATCCTCATGACAGACCCAAACCATCTGTAAAACAAAGCCCTTTGGAAACCCTTTGTTTAATGGCATTTGAACTCACCCCATGCCAAAATCCTTATATTGGTTTTCCTCTTCTGCCTCTTTGGAGCAATCTCTTAGAGCTATCTGGGGTGCTGCCTCCCAGGCTGCAGTCCTGAGAAATGCATGTTTCCAACTAGACAAGGTGAGGCAAACCCCAGAATTATCTGCGAACTAAAAGCAGAAACTCACAAACATAGTTACAAGATAAAAAACCTGAAACCTCATAAGCAATACAGGAAAAAATACAAATAGAAATGCTGGTCCAACCCTCCCCACCGCCCCCCCCACCCCAACACACGCCCCTCAAGGGCTGAGTGCTATTAAAAGTATTTGGTAAAGAAAAGAGAAACACTGTCTGGAGCCAAAGAAGGAAAAGCTATCTAAAAAGAAAACAGAATGAAAAGTAAAGAGAAATTAGGTCCATAGTACATCCCAGTCATGTCACTATGACTGCAAAGAGAGCGTTGATCAATCCTCTCTGAAAAACAACTAGACTACTCGAATTTTTCCAGTAGACTGTGAAAACATGCTAGAGAGAATTTTAGATATGAAGGCTCTATGTTAGCAGTATATTTATCAAGCAGATCTTTTTCATTTGTCATAAATCTTGGCTGTTGTTCTTCAGTTGCTAAGCTGTGTCTGACTCTTAGTGACCCCATGGATTGCAACACACCAGACTTCCCTGTCCCTTAGTAGCTCCGGAGTTTCCTCAAACTCATGTCCACTGAGTCGGTGATGCCATCCAATTGTCAACTACAAATTGGCTCTTACCAATTTGATTGCCAATGAATGGACAACAAGGGCATTTGCAGTCTGCCTCTGCAGAGATTGAACACTGTGTGTTGGGAGCTGCTGATTTTCGACACCCCCTGAAGGAAGTCAGGGTGGGGCAAGGCACTCTGTGCTCCAGGGAATTGGGGAATCCGGTGGAACTGGTCTTTAGATAGGTAAATGGCTTTTAGGAACAGATTTTATTATCCTTACATATCCTCACACCCAGAAAAGCGCTAAAGTCCTTCATGAAGATATCACATCCTCATGACAGACCCAAACCATCTGTAAAACAAAGCCCTTTGGAAACCCTTTGTTTAATGGCATTTGAACTCACCCCATGCCAAAATCCTTATATTGGTTTTCCTCTTCTGCCTCTTTGGAGCAATCTCTTAGAGCTATCTGGGGTGCTGCCTCCCAGGCTGCAGTCCTAATCATGCCCCAAATAAAACTTAACCCACAGCTCTCAAGTTGTTTATCTTTTTTAGTTGACACAACCATTTCATCCTCTGTTGCCCCCTTCTCCTGCCCTTATCAGGCTCTTTTCCAATAAGTCGGCTCTTTGTGTTACGGAGTTCAAGCTCACTTTGCTTCCCACAAGATAAGTCAATTGGGACTAGGAAGGGACTTTATTTGGGAGCCAGCAGGCTAGCGTCTCGAAATAACGTCAGATTCTTTTATAGATCAAAAGTGTGGGGGAGGTGAGGAAACAAAGTAAAGAAGACCATTTAATTCCTGCTAATTTCGCCTAGAATGTCAAGTCTCAGGTACGGGGGTGTGTGCTAGTCTCACTTCCTTACAGTCATTTCATCGGTGGTGTTAAATGGAATGTTTTCTCTCATATCCACGACAAAGATGTCACATCTGTAATTCCCTACATGTGAATTTAGGGAACAGACAAAGCACACATGTCCATTTGCCACAGAAAGGATTCAAGAATGTCACAGTCCTTCATAGGTAGGCAAGGTCATCTTATCTCCTTGAGACAGGTCATTATCTATGCCTAAAAAGGCGACAAGATAAGGGTTAAAGTCCCAGAAACAGATCCAGTGTAAATTCAAAACTAGCCCTTCTTGGTTACATTCACATCAGGTGGCCAAAATAGTGGAGCTTCAGCTTCAACAGCAGTACTTCCAGCGAATATTCAGGGTTGATTTCCTTTAGGATTGACTGGTTTGATCTCCTTGCCTTTTGAGGGACTCTCAAGTTTCTTCTCTAGCACCACACTTGGAAGGCATCAATTCTTTGTCTGTTAGCCTTCCTTATAGTCCAGCTCTTGCATCCATACATGACTACTGGAAAAACCATAGCTTTGATCATACAAACCTTTGTCAGCAATGTGATGTCTCTGTTTTTTAATACACTGTCTGGGTTTGTCATGAAGATATCACATCCTCATGACAGACCCAAACCATCTGTAAAACAAAGCCCTTTGGAAACCCTTTGTTTAATGGCATTTGAACTCACCCCATGCCAAAATCCTTATATTGGTTTTCCTCTTCTGCCTCTTTGGAGCAATCTCTTAGAGCTATCTGGGGTGCTGCCTCCCAGGCTGCAGTCCTAATCATGCCCCAAATAAAACTTAACCCACAGCTCTCAAGTTGTTTATCTTTTTTAGTTGACACAACCATTTCATCCTCTGTTGCCCCCTTCTCCTGCCCTTATCAGGCTCTTTTCCAATAAGTCGGCTCTTTGTGTTACGGAGTTCAAGCTCACTTTGCTTCCCACAAGATAAGTCAATTGGGACTAGGAAGGGACTTTATTTGGGAGCCAGCAGGCTAGCGTCTCGAAATAACGTCAGATTCTTTTATAGATCAAAAGTGTGGGGGAGGTGAGGAAACAAAGTAAAGAAGACCATTTAATTCCTGCTAATTTCGCCTAGAATGTCAAGTCTCAGGTACGGGGGTGTGTGCTAGTCTCACTTCCTTACAGTCATTTCATCGGTGGTGTTAAATGGAATGTTTTCTCTCATATCCACGACAAAGATGTCACATCTGTAATTCCCTACATGTGAATTTAGGGAACAGACAAAGCACACATGTCCATTTGCCACAGAAAGGATTCAAGAATGTCACAGTCCTTCATAGGTAGGCAAGGTCATCTTATCTCCTTGAGACAGGTCATTATCTATGCCTAAAAAGGCGACAAGATAAGGGTTAAAGTCCCAGAAACAGATCCAGTGTAAATTCAAAACTAGCCCTTCTTGGTTACATTCACATCAGGTGGCCAAAATAGTGGAGCTTCAGCTTCAACAGCAGTACTTCCAGCGAATATTCAGGGTTGATTTCCTTTAGGATTGACTGGTTTGATCTCCTTGCCTTTTGAGGGACTCTCAAGTTTCTTCTCTAGCACCACACTTGGAAGGCATCAATTCTTTGTCTGTTAGCCTTCCTTATAGTCCAGCTCTTGCATCCATACATGACTACTGGAAAAACCATAGCTTTGATCATACAAACCTTTGTCAGCAATGTGATGTCTCTGTTTTTTAATACACTGTCTGGGTTTGTCATAGCTTTTCTTCCAAGGATCCTTAAGTCTTAGTTAAGGATTCTAATAAAATTTTGCAAAACCAAACAAGCATGTCACTGAATTGATGCTTGGAGAAGACCTGAGAGCCCTTAGAGAAGAAAAGGAAGAGATTGGCTCTCAGAAAGAAAGACCTCACCTCTTGTGCCTTATCTCAATGTTCCTGGGTGTGTGATTATCACCTTAGATAAAATAAGGAGGCTCACAGATTTGTCCAAGGTCACAGAGCTAAAACCACTCATCATGGAATTAGCACACCAGCTCTTTGCCTCCCTGCCCTTGAGTCAGGTTTAATTGTATTTATACTCATATTTTCTCAGTTGTTAAATATCCAACACCTCCCTCCACCCCAAATCCTTTAGGGACCATTGCTACAGGCACAAACCAGGAAGGAGAGTGGTCTCTGCTGTAGCTCAGTGAGTACCAATGCCAGAACACAGCAAATTCACTCCTCTGTGCTGGGTCAGCCTCCACTAAGGCCGTTTTAATGCCATAGCTGGTCTTTTCTTCCATGTTCCCTGATGGGTCATTTATATGGCAGACTAGTGCCTCCTATTAAAAATATGCACACACATTTTTCCAGTCAAACCACACCATGGTTCTTTTTTTCAAAAAAATTTGGCCACTTTTCTTGGTCTTTGATTTATTTATTTTCATCCATCTTTGTTCTTTGGCCTGTGCGGGCCTCCCATTGCAGTGGCCTTTCTAATTGCAGAACACTGGCTCTAGGCGCCTGTGCTCCAGAGCTCCGGCTAGGTAGTTGGACACATCCGTCCAGTCGCTCTGCGGCACATGGGAACTTCTCATGCCAGGGATCGAACCAGTGACCCTTGCACTGCAAGGCAGAGTCCTAACCCACTGGACCACTGGGGAAGCCCACACATCATGTATTTTTTTTTTTAAAGATTTATTTATTTATTTATTTTGGGCGGGGGTCAGGTTGGGGAGGGAGGGGAGCGGGCGGGCCACTTCTATTGGTCTTTCATTTCTCCATTTTCATCCGTCTTTGTTCTTCTGGCTCCTGTGGGCCTCCCATCGCAGTGGCGTCTGTCGCTGCAGAGCGCCGGCTCTGGGCGCATGCGCTCCAGAGCTCCGGCTCGGTCATTGGACACATCGGTCCAGCCGCTCCGCGGCACGTGGGATCTTCCCAGGCCAGGGATCGAACCGGCGCCCCTTGCACTGTAAGGCGGTGTCCTACCCACTGGACCACCATGGGAAGCCCACACACCATGTATTTTTAATTGAGATATATGAAAAGGAGAATATAAATTTTTCAGACCAGCATTTCTCTAGGACACATTTACCTAACCTTTTTTTGCCCCCTGCTTGCCTCACTATTTTTCCATATTACACTAATCCCTAAATGCCAGCAATATTCTGGTGTATGTCACTATTCACCTGACACTTTCCTTTGGTGGGGACATTCTATTTGCCTGCACTTGCATTATTTCCCTGTTGGTATCTCTTTCAGATTCTGCAAATGTTAATACTGTATCTGTCACGATAGGATTCAAATTGTAGAAGTACTGGAGGTTGGAAACTTCAAAAATATGATCATCATAGAGATGCTTCTCTTATAACCTTCTTTGAACTTTAAAAGCATTCACTCTTTTATTGGCTGATTGAGTTTTACAGAGAGGGTAGAAAAGAGAGAAATTATTGTGTTTTTTAAAAGTTTTATCTATCTCCCACTCTTACTTTTATTTTCTTTTCTTCTTTTTATTTCCTCTAATAAGGTATTATTTGTAGTATATTGAAATTGTATTATTTGCAGTGCATTGGAAAGGAAAAGTTGAAAAATGTGTATGGTTTCAGGAGATTGATTTTTTTCCTTACCTAGGGCTGCATGCATTGAATTTCTAATACAGTGTCATTCCTTATATTTATCATTTTCTTAGCCATTAGCTCAGAAAAAAATATGGCTACATTTCATATTTTAAAATGCACTATGATTGTTCTCCTGAGAAAAGTGAGACTTGGCAAAGCATTCTTTTCACAAAACAAAAACGTCCTAAACCACAGGCCTAGTCCTGAGTCTAGGTGAGTGAGTGGGTGGGTAGGGGTGAGTCCAGCAGTCCTGGACTGAGTTGTTCATCCCTACATTCCTGCAGAGACCTCCCTGGGCTGTTGTACCGGCACCGCTCTTTGTATAACATTGAGAGTTTGCTGTGGAGGGCACACCAAGGAAGCCTTAGGAGAATGGTGAACGGTGGATCAGCCCAGCAAGCAACTAATTTCTGAAAGGAAAGAGAATGATAGAAGGTTTGGCATTGAGAGACTACGCTGAACAGATTCCTAAGTCACTCTGAAGATGACTATGGAATTTAACATGCCTGGCATGGAGCATGTAAGAATGATCTGATCCAATATTTTTGCCATAAGAAAAAATGTTGATATTTTTGCTGTAAAAGATGAAACAACAACAACAAAAAACTGAAAAGGGGGACATTAAAAAGGACATGCAGGAACATTAAAAGTGAATAACAAAGTTAAAAAGACATTACTGTAAAATACAAAATATTTGAATATAATTAAAATGTGTGTAGATTCATGACAATGCTAGGCAAATAACTGATTTTATTTTGTGGATGGTATCTAAGCACTTGTCTTCCAAGTTGTTTTATCCATTCATAGTATTTTATATATTTTTTCCCTTTGTTGGTTCAGCTCCTTGTTCAGCATCACAGTTTTTCTTTGTTATTGAAAGTTCTTCATTAAGAGAGGTATCAGTTTCCAAACAACAGGATATATATTTATAACTGAGTTTTATGTTGTGTTTTGTTCGTGGCATGTTGTCATGTGTCCACTGATGGATTTCCAAAGTTCTACAGGAAACATGGGTTCAATTCTGCACCTTCAGTCCATCTGAAGGATTTGCAAACAGATACGTTATCATTTTCTTGTAAGGTATGTAGTTTGGCTTTACACTCTCTTATTTCACACTTCTAGTAAGTTTTATGACTATGCTTCCTATCAAGTTGATATACGTGGCTGTTATCTGCTATTTTAAGACCTCCAAGTTTACTTGTCATTATAGAGATCATTGGCTCAGCAGTAAAGAATCTGTTTGTAATGCAGGAGATGTAAGAGACATGGGTCCAGAAGATCCCCTGGAGGAAGAAATGACCACCCACTCCAGTATTCTTGCCTGGAGCATCCATGGACAGAGGAGACTGGCTGGCTACAGTTCAAGAGTCAAAGAGTAGGGCATTACTGAGCCACTGAGCATGCAGGAACATAGAGATCATTATGAGGGCTCATATCTATGTAATATAAAAATGAGAATGCTGTGTCAATGGAGAAAGAAAATCGAAGAGTTATTTGATCTTTTACAGTGGAATTGCCTTATGACAATTAATTATGCAATAAAAATCATCCCAGCAAAGACATCGATGGCAAAGATGCTTATGGTAAAAGTACCTCAAACCCCAAATAATCACAAATTACAACAAATGGCAAAAGACTGTAAAGAGCTTAGTTTCTCCCTAAGCAAAGCAAATTCCTTACAATATTGTATTTATTCACAGCAATTTCACATTGGAAGCATGGAAACTCGACCTCTTCTAGGGAAATAAGCTGTGCAAAGACTGTAAAATCTTCCTGCTGGTTTTCGTTCATGTAATAATGATCTTTTGTATTTTGCAAAGAGGTAAAGTAGTAAGTGGCAATAAGTCCTACCTCTTTGTCTGTTTTGTGTTTATTTACTTGGCCCAATAAGTCCTACTCTTTGTTGTTCCTGTGTTTTTTCCTCTTTGTTGGTTCAGCTCCTTGTTCAGCATCACATTTTTTCTTTGTTATTGAAAGTTCTTCATTAAGAGAGGTATCAGTTTCCAAACAACAGGATATATATTTATAACTGAGTTTTATGTTGTGTTTTGTTCGTGGCATGTTGTCATGTGTCCACTGATGGATTTCCAAAGTTCTACAGGAAACATGGGTTCAATTCTGCACCTTCAGTCCATCTGAAGGATTTGCAAACAGATACGTTATCATTTTCTTGTAAGGTATGTAGTTTGGCTTTACACTCTCTTATTTCACACTTCTAGTAAGTTTTATGACTATGCTTCCTATCAAGTTGATATACGTGGCTGTTATCTGCTATTTTAAGACCTCCAAGTTTACTTGTCATTATAGAGATCATTGGCTCAGCAGTAAAGAATCTGTTTGTAATGCAGGAGATGTAAGAGACATGGGTCCAGAAGATCCCCTGGAGGAAGAAATGACCACCCACTCCAGTATTCTTGCCTGGAGCATCCATGGACAGAGGAGACTGGCTGGCTACAGTTCAAGAGTCAAAGAGTAGGGCATTACTGAGCCACTGAGCATGCAGGAACATAGAGATCATTATGAGGGCTCATATCTATGTAATATAAAAATGAGAATGCTGTGTCAATGGAGAAAGAAAATCGAAGAGTTATTTGATCTTTTACAGTGGAATTGCCTTATGACAATTAATTATGCAATAAAAATCATCCCAGCAAAGACATCGATGGCAAAGATGCTTATGGTAAAAGTACCTCAAACCCCAAATAATCACAAATTACAACAAATGGCAAAAGACTGTAAAGAGCTTAGTTTCTCCCTAAGCAAAGCAAATTCCTTACAATATTGTATTTATTCACAGCAATTTCACATTGGAAGCATGGAAACTCGACCTCTTCTAGGGAAATAAGCTGTGCAAAGACTGTAAAATCTTCCTGCTGGTTTTCGTTCATGTAATAATGATCTTTTGTATTTTGCAAAAGAGGTAAAGTAGTAAGTGGCAATAAGTCCTACCTCTTTGTCTGTTTTGTGTTTATTTACTTGAAATGAAATTTACCTCTTATTTCCCAGTTTTATTTACTATAAGGTTAAACATCAAAGAGATGTTTAACCACATGAACTAAAGGTTTTTGAAATCTTTAATGACTTTGAACACCTTGAAGTGAAACCAAACATTTGAGAGTTTCTTCTACCCTGACTCTATCTATGATTACTTTTGGGTGGCTGAATTTTATGTCTGAGCTACACTTTACATTTTTCTCTACTACTTAGTCCATATACCATAACTCTCTTCCTTGTCCAGGTTTCTCAGGTGTGTAGAATAGACCTACAGAAGCAATAAACTCAGTTACACTGTGCAAAATAAGAAACTGGAAGAAAATGGGGAAAAAATAACAAAGGATAGTGTAATAAAAAGAACACAAGTGTGGGCTTTTTCTCATCAGGGGAGCAAATTAATGTTCCTTGCCCGTAAAATGAAAGAGGAAATCAGTTGTTTTCAAAACACATTCCACAGAGCTTTACAGTTCTGAAGATGTGACGATGGTTCCGGGTGGGAATGAGAGACAGGGCAGGGAGACTGCCTCCTTCCCTGTCTCAACCAAGACAGAGTCACTTTCAGATCATTTTGGAGATCAGAGATTAAGATAAGACTTCATTTGATAAAAGAGAACTTTTTCATGAAAAGGTTTGGAAACCACTGGCCTAGATGATTTGTGAAGCCCTTTCAAGCCCTAACTTGACAGAAGAACAAGGAATCCTGACTGAAAAATATGTCTGGTGGTGGTTTAGTGGCTAAGTCATGTCCAACTCTTTCAACACCATGGACTGTAGCCTGCCAGGCTCCTCTCTCCATGGGAATTCTCCAGGCAAGAATATTGGAGTGGGTAGCCACTTTCTTCTCCAGGGGATCTTCCCAAACCAGGAATCAGATCCAGGTCTTTTGGACCACAGGCAGATTCTTTACTGACTGAGCTATGAGAGAAGCCAATGTAATTTTGACTTTTGTTCTGAATTTTATGAATTGAGGAGATCAACTCAAATGAATCTGAGATGGAAACTGTGCACAGATCCTAAGTGAAGAAGTTGTAAAGAGAATTTTCCTGTGTTCTCCTGGTGATCCTTGTGACTTTAACATATGAACGCCACTGGTGGTGTGCTAAATCACTTCAGTCGAGTCTGACTCTTTTCAACCTTATGGTTCGTCTCTCTGTGGGATTCTCCAGGCAAGAATACTGGAGTGGATTGCCATTTTCTCCTCCAGGGGATCTTCCTGACCCAGGAATCAAACCAGCATTTCTTATGTTTCCCACACTGGCAGGCAGGTTCTTTACCATTAGTGCTACCTGGATTATACTGTTTTTAATGAGATCCCCTAACTTCAAAGAAACTGTTTTAGTGTGATCTGCTATAACATGATTGTGTAGAAAATCCAGGAACCTGTCAGAGAAGTTTCTTTACTGCATTGGAGTTAATGGATCATTTGCCTTGTTACTGAGACAAGAAAAAAAAGAACTGAAAGATCTAAATAAAATTATTGAAGCAGAGGACATTTTATAGATGAATCAGAGCAATAAACTATTACAATGAAGCAGCATTTTATTTTTTACTTTAAAAGATCTTTCTTGTGTATCCTGTTTTCTTTCACTCTAATAAATATTTGGGCAGAAGATTTTCTACATTGACAAAGGAAATATTGAAGCACAGATGTGTGAAACAATCTGTGTGAGTATGCTAACAAAGAGTACAATAAAAGAGACTGAAGTTCAAGGCAAGGATTTTGATTCATCACCTGAATTTTTGGTTTCACATTCCAGAGGATGGGTTTCTTCTTCATTACTAACTATACCAATACTAGGAAGTGCCTTAGAGATATTTACAGCACAAAATATTTCCTAAAGGAACAATTCTATTGGGAGGAGAGAGTATTTCTGTTTTCATCTCTAGTCTACCTTCCACATTAAGAATCTAGCCCACCCTGCTGTTTCACTGAATAAGCATCTTCTACATTCTAAGAGAAAGAGTTTTAAGCAAACTATAACCATCATTTTCATAAGAGGGAGGTTGTGGTTTTTAATTTCTGTCTTACAGTTTTCCCTATTCTTTGTAAAAGTCTAGCATTTTCAAATCTGATAGCTTAAAACATACAGAAATGTGTATCCCTATTGTCTTAGGTTTTCCTAGGAAGGAAGCAAAATATGCTCATTTCAATTCCAGATAGAATAATGTTTGAATTAAATTTCTCTGGAATTTGCAAATTGCTGTTCATACTTCTCTAAGACCTTTTAAAAAACAGTGGCACTTTTGTTTAAGGCAAAATCACAAGGTTTATGATCTTTAATGAAAAAGTGCTATAAATGTTAGAGAAAATTTTTCTCATCAATCATAGCTATGTCACTTTCAAGATGTGTTTTCCAATATAGCTGTCTATAAATTTATGACATTCTCTAGCTTGATTTTCTCCTCATGTAATGAGTACTTTATTTTTTCACTTAGATCGTGAAAAAAACCTTGAAGGATAAACGACACTTTGCAATTCAGGTATTCCACTATTTGCTGTTCCACAAAAAGTATGAATGGATTAGTCATTTCCTGCAAGTATTAGTGACCTTAATGTGATCACGTGATGAAAGCCCTGCTATCCTCGTCAGTTATTTGGGAGGTCTTTGGGGAGTATTTTGGATTTCTTTGGACCAGTTCTATAGTGAGCTAAGTTAGTAAATTTATGTTTGCTATTCCAGCTCTAAGTTACGTATGACCCATTTTTGTGTGCTTATCTGGAGACAATCCATTATTGACTTAGTTTGGAGTACACATAATGTGCTAATCTTAGTCATCAGAAATATGCCCTCCTTAGAAAAATTTTCCATTCACTTTATTTCTCAAATGCACAGACCCCTTTGAACAGCCCTTATCTACAAACAACAGAGAGGAGTAGTTTCACACTCTAAGAATTTATTATAAGTCACTGGAGAATTTGACATATTCCTTGTGCTTCTAACTTTTCTGCCTGAAGTCAATTTCAGCATAACCTCTTACATGATTAAACGAAATTCACCCAACCATTTATTCACATGGTTTGAAGATCATAACAAAACTGATGGTTATATTTGGGGAAGAAAAAAATGTGATCTCAACTGCTGGTCTAACACAAAACTGAACAAAATTACTTCAGTGTTTTCAAATGCTTATATACATATAGGTTTAGAATGGTGATAAGTTTTTGCTTTCCGGTTCCACTTTTTTCTTAATTTCTTACTTTTATTTTCTCTATTCACCTCTCTTCCTCACATAGCCCTCATCTCCTTTTGGTCAATCTACTGCTGTATGTCTTGTACTACATTTCTGTGCTGTGCTCTGCTTAGTTACTACTCAGTCATTGACTGACTCTGCAGCCCACCAGACTCCTCTGTCCATGGGATTCTCCATGCAAGAATACTAGAGTGGGTTGCCATGCCCTCCTCCAGGGGATCTTCCTGATCCGAGGATTGAACTCACTTCTCCTGCACTGCCTGCACTGCAGGCAGATTCTTTACTGCTGAGCTACCAGGGAAGTCTGGCAAACTTAGATAGGATATTAAAAAGCAGAGACATTATGTTGCTGACAAAGGTCCGTATAGTCAAAGCTATGGTTTTTCCAGTAGTCATGCATGGATGTGAGAGTCTAAACTAAATAAAGTCTAAACTAAATAAAGAAGTCTAAACACGAAATAACTGAAGTTTTCCAGTTGTGGTGCTAAACTCTTGAAAGCCAGTTGGACGGCAAGAAGATCAAACTAGTTAATCCTAAAAGAAATCAATCCTGAATATTCATTGGAAGGACTGATACTGAAGCTGAAGTTCCACTACTTTGGTCAACTGATGTGAAGAGAAAACTCATTGGAAAAGACTCTGATGATGAAAAGATTGAAGGCAGAAGGGGACAACAGAGAACAAGATGCTTGGATGGCATCATTGACTCAATGGACATGAGTTTGAGCCAACTCAGGGAGATGGTGAAGGACAGGGAAACATGGAGTGCTGCAGTCTATAGGGTCTCAAAGAGTCAGATACGACTTTGAATCTGAACAGCAGCAGCAACAATACACATTGCAGGAATCTCTGGTTGTTCAGTGGTAAAGAATCTGCCTTCATTGCAGAAGTCTTGGGTTCAGTTCTTGGGTCTGGCAGATGCCCTGAAGAAGGAAATGGGAACAACTTCCAGTATTCTTTTTATGGAGGATAATGTGCGTTATTCAAAGTCTACTGATTTATGTATTAATCACATCCAAAATACCTTTGCAGCCACACCTAAACTGCTATGTAACCAAATAGCTATGTACCACAACCTAACCAAGTTGACCTATAAAATTAACCATCACAGGGCTTCCTTGTGACTCAGACAGTCAATAAATGGAACTGGTATCTGAGTCAGGAAGATCCCCTGTTTGGTCATGCTCTGACTCTTCTGCCTTAGTTACTACTCAGTCATTGACTGACTCTGCAGCCCACCAGACTCCTCTGTCCATGGGATTCTCCATGCAAGAATACTAGAGTGGGTTGCCATGCCCTCCTCCAGGGGATCTTCCTGATCCGAGGATTGAACTCACTTCTCCTGCACTGCCTGCACTGCAGGCAGATTCTTTACTGCTGAGCTACCAGGGAAGTCTGGCAAACTTAGATAGGATATTAAAAAGCAGAGACATTATGTTGCTGACAAAGGTCCGTATAGTCAAAGCTATGGTTTTTCCAGTAGTCATGCATGGATGTGAGAGTCTAAACTAAATAAAGTCTAAACTAAATAAAGAAGTCTAAACACGAAATAACTGAAGTTTTCCAGTTGTGGTGCTAAACTCTTGAAAGCCAGTTGGACGGCAAGAAGATCAAACTAGTTAATCCTAAAAGAAATCAATCCTGAATATTCATTGGAAGGACTGATACTGAAGCTGAAGTTCCACTACTTTGGTCAACTGATGTGAAGAGAAAACTCATTGGAAAAGACTCTGATGATGAAAAGATTGAAGGCAGAAGGGGACAACAGAGAACAAGATGCTTGGATGGCATCATTGACTCAATGGACATGAGTTTGAGCCAACTCAGGGAGATGGTGAAGGACAGGGAAACATGGAGTGCTGCAGTCTATAGGGTCTCAAAGAGTCAGATACGACTTTGAATCTGAACAGCAGCAGCAACAATACACATTGCAGGAATCTCTGGTTGTTCAGTGGTAAAGAATCTGCCTTCATTGCAGAAGTCTTGGGTTCAGTTCTTGGGTCTGGCAGATGCCCTGAAGAAGGAAATGGGAACAACTTCCAGTATTCTTTTTATGGAGGATAATGTGCGTTATTCAAAGTCTACTGATTTATGTATTAATCACATCCAAAATACCTTTGCAGCCACACCTAAACTGCTATGTAACCAAATAGCTATGTACCACAACCTAACCAAGTTGACCTATAAAATTAACCATCACAGGGCTTCCCTTGTGACTCAGACAGTCAATAATCTGCCTACAGTGTGAGACACCTGGGTTCGACTTCTGAGTCAGGAAGATCCCCTGAAAAAGTGGATGCCTACCCACAGCAGTATTCTTACCTGGGAAATCCCATGGACAGAGGAGCCTGGAAGGTTACAGTCCACGGGGTTACAAAGAATCAGATTCAACGGAGCTCAGGTGAATTTTACAACACAATGGTGACAATTAATTCTGACACTATGTCTAAGAGCATGGCTCATGTTCTTGCTGTAAGTTAACTACTCTTCGGCATCCAATGAAGGTAGTGATGTCAGCTGACCTGCTGGATGGTCCTGTTAATGTGAGAATGGTCAATGTTACAATGAATTCTTCCATGTGTACCAGCTAAGTAACACAGGCAAGAAGGCCACCCAGAGATGGGTTATGTATTGTGAATGTTTGCCTTCTTGGAGGCACAGAGCCCTACCACATGACCTCTTGCTATTAGTTTGACTTTTTGAATCCATCATGTATCACTGAACACACCGCCACCCCAATGTCCTTTTATGTCAGTGATTCACATTTTGTGAGTAGAAGCTTCTTAAACCCCTTTCTTCAAATGAAATCTGGAAGCATGAACAAATAAACAATAATATGGAGTAACAACAGTATGTGTGCTGGAGGGTTCTTGGCTAGTGGCTGATCTATCCTGAGATGATTTAACATCCTGTCGTCAATGTAAGGAAAAGTCTTGTTTCTCTATAGTTCACACATGGGTAATATAAAATCTTCAGAATACACTCCAAAGTATGTGAAAAGGTAAAATTTTCTCTGGCAATTGGAGATAGCCATTGCAACTCCTCTGACCTATAACTAGTGCTTTACTAGTGCGTTATTATTTCAGCCAGGTTTTAAAGTTCTTGGGTCTGGCAGATGACCTGAAGAAGGAAATGGGAACAACTTCCAGTATTCTTTTTATGGAGGATAATGTGCGTTATTCAAAGTCTACTGATTTATGTATTAATCACATCCAAAATACCTTTGCAGCCACACCTAAACTGCTATGTAACCAAATAGCTATGTACCACAACCTAACCAAGTTGACCTATAAAATTAACCATCACAGGGCTTCCCTTGTGACTCAGACAGTCAATAATCTGCCTACAGTGTGAGACACCTGGGTTCGACTTCTGAGTCAGGAAGATCCCCTGAAAAAGTGGATGCCTACCTACTCCAGTATTCTTGCCTGGAAAATTCCATGGACAGAGGAGCCTGGAAGGTTACAGTCCACGGGGTTACAAAGAATCAGATTCAACGGAGCTCAGGTGAATTTTACAACACAATGGTGACAATTAATTCTGACACTATGTCTAAGAGCATGGCTCATGTTCTTGCTGTAAGTTAACTACTCTTCGGCATCCAATGAAGGTAGTGATGTCAGCTGACCTGCTGGATGGTCCTGTTAATGTGAGAATGGTCAATGTTACAATGAATTCTTCCATGTGTACCAGCTAAGTAACACAGGCAAGAAGGCCACCCAGAGATGGGTTATGTATTGTGAATGTTTGCCTTCTTGGAGGCACAGAGCCCTACCACATGACCTCTTGCTATTAGTTTGACTTTTTGAATCCATCATGTATCACTGAACACACCGCCACCCCAATGTCCTTTTATGTCAGTGATTCACATTTTGTGAGTAGAAGCTTCTTAAACCCCTTTCTTCAAATGAAATCTGGAAGCATGAACAAATAAACAATAATATGGAGTAACAACAGTATGTGTGCTGGAGGGTTCTTGGCTAGTGGCTGATCTATCCTGAGATGATTTAACATCCTGTCGTCAATGTAAGGAAAAGTCTTGTTTCTCTATAGTTCACACATGGGTAATATAAAATCTTCAGAATACACTCCAAAGTATGTGAAAAGGTAAAATTTTCTCTGGCAATTGGAGATAGCCATTGCAACTCCTCTGACCTATAACTAGTGCTTTACTAGTGCGTTATTATTTCAGCCATTGTGTGTGGCCTTCTTGGTCCTACTTTATTATTCTGCTCTTCATTAAGCCCAACTATGTACTTTCTCGGGCCATAATATATTATATTGGTGAACAGACTCTTAATTGAAAAGTGAAGTCATAACCAGGTAGTTTGTAGGTTTCTCCCTGTGACTTAAGTGGAGAGAGTTCCAGGCAGAAACCATGACAGACAAGACAGAGGTGGGGAGGGGTGTCTGTGTTGGTAACATGGAGTCAAACTAATTTCCTTCATATTTCGTCACCTCTCTTTAAGAGAGCAGAGGAGTATTTTAGAGAAGTATTTAGATCGTACTTCAGAATTACTTTACAGGAATATTTTAGAAAGCTTCCAAATTGGTTGGTTTACGTTTCTTTTAATTTAATAAGTTTCAGCTTATATGTGGTAAGTTTTGAAAAAAATTCATTTGCATAAAACTGAAACTATTGATTAAATAATGCATTTACTTACATGACTCTTCTATAGTAATCTGGAAAGATCTGGACTGTGCTAATGCCCACCCTGATCTGAGGACATGGGTTAAGGTTTACGTGAAATTTCTTGCAACCCATGAAGGCCACATGTCCCACACTATTTGCCAGAGAGCCCAGGGGCGCCTAAAAGAACTCATAGGGTCACAGCAGGATATTTTCAATTATCAAACAAAACACAGTAATGCTTAATATCTGTCAGACACAGTCAAGTGATTAACTTAAGGACATTCACAGTTTCAACATTTAATCATACTACATTCCTTTTAATAATGTCATATCCGAGAAACTGACTTTTCTGAAGCTTCAGTGATGAAAAGCAAGCAGTGTGCGGAAATTAATATAAAAGAAGGAATAAAGAGGGGAGGTTTGAGAATCAGTACAGTGCCCAAGAGGTACATATATCCAACACATGAACATATATAATCGTGATAATTTAAAGATGAAATAAAGTTTTTCTTCCACTTTATGTGTATATGTTTGTGTGTATCTATGTATATGTGTGTATCTAAATGGCTACTAAGTTGCTGGAATAAAAATATTTATTAATTTTGACTAAACTACTTAAAAAATACTAGGGGATTTTCTAGGTCTTGTTGCTGCCATGAAAAAAAAGAATTACACCAAGGGCACCATAAACTGAAAAAATTCGTGAGCCTTTGTGCTGGGATTTATGGCTGCATTTGGTACCTGCTACCAATTGAAGAATGTTCCTAATCTGTAGTTTTTCATGGCTTATTGTGTGCGAAAGAAAGTGCGTGGGAGAGAGAAAAATAGAAAAAGGAATGACTTTTATGTGAATTTTGCCTGTATTAGGCTTTTCTGTTTTTAAAAATGCTGTGTATAAGCTAGATAATCAACAAAGATCTACTGTATAGCTCAGGGCTCAATACTCTCTAATAACCTACATGGGAAAATAATCTGAAAAGGAATGAATATATGTACATCTATAACTGTATCTGTGTTGCTATCCACCCAAAACTAACACAACATTGTAACTCAACTATTCTCCAATATAAAATAAATAATTTTTAAAAAATTAGTAATGTTTAATCTCACCTCAAAATCTCCTGCCCATTCCTTACCTAATTCTCCCCACCTTGGCAAAAAAATGGTGTTACTATCAAATCAGAAGCTTCAGCAGTACCCTTTATTCTTTCCTCCTTATTACCCTCCACAATAGCTCTATCACTGAATCTTGTTCTTACATTAGACATATAGCTCCTGTCCATCCATTTCTCTCCAGTAACCTCGCTACCACTCCCTCGCCCAGACTGCCCTCCTTCCTTGTAGACCTTGATTATGGCAACAGCTCTCAACAAGCCTTCCTGCATCCACTCTTCTTTCAATTCTCAGCAAATCAGCCTTGATAATCTTTTGAAAATACAAGTGGAATCATGATTTCCCCTTATTTTAAACTTTTAGTAGCTTCTCGTTTCATTTTGTGAAAACAAAACAAAACAAAACAAAACATCAGAGCTCCTTATATGACTTAAGTAAATCCTAGGTCATTTGTCTCTCCTCTGCCTCTCTGACTCCATCCCTGAGTTATGCCCTCAGACCCCATGTCCTAGAACACTGACTTCTTTCAGTTTCCTAGACACCGTTCTCTTTTCAACTCAAGGCTTCTTTGCCTCTCTCTGCCTGGAACACTCTCAGCTGTCACCACCAGTAGGACTAATTCATTTCATTTTCTGGTAACAACTAAGAGTTTCTCAGCAAAACATTCTCAGACCACACTAACCTAAGTTAAACCTCTCCACATAATCTTGTAAGCAGAGTGCTTCTCATGGCCTGAACTCATTATGGTTATTATGTGCAATTGCCCACTGATTTTTTTTTTTTTGGCCTGACAGTCCTAGCTAAACTAGATGCTCTACTAGGATAGTGGGTGGTGTTTGTATTTATCAGTGTAAACCTAGTACCTAGCACTGTCTCTGTTTGGGGACTCAGTGATAATTGGGAATAAAAGAATGAATGAATGCATGCAGGAATGGGAGGATGCCCTCCATTCTATCAGATGTGTGGGTTGGGATGTAGGGGTGGCCACTTGCTCTGTCTTACTGGGCAGACCATTCTATCTAGGCTGATCTCCTTCCCCATGGCCCCTGTATCATCAGTAGATGGAATTTAATGCGATCATTTTTTTTTTTAAAAAAAAAAAGTAATGTTTAATCTCACCTCAAAATCTCCTGCCCATTCCTTACCTAATTCTCCCCACCTTGGCAAAAAAATGGTGTTACTATCAAATCAGAAGCTTCAGCAGTACCCTTTATTCTTTCCTCCTTATTACCCTCCACAATAGCTCTATCACTGAATCTTGTTCTTACATTAGACATATAGCTCCTGTCCATCCATTTCTCTCCAGTAACCTCGCTACCACTCCCTCGCCCAGACTGCCCTCCTTCCTTGTAGACCTTGATTATGGCAACAGCTCTCAACAAGCCTTCCTGCATCCACTCTTCTTTCAATTCTCAGCAAATCAGCCTTGATAATCTTTTGAAAATACAAGTGGAATCATGATTTCCCCTTATTTTAAACTTTTAGTAGCTTCTCGTTTCATTTTGTGAAAACAAAACAAAACAAAACAAAACATCAGAGCTCCTTATATGACTTAAGTAAATCCTAGGTCATTTGTCTCTCCTCTGCCTCTCTGACTCCATCCCTGAGTTATGCCCTCAGACCCCATGTCCTAGAACACTGACTTCTTTCAGTTTCCTAGACACCGTTCTCTTTTCAACTCAAGGCTTCTTTGCCTCTCTCTGCCTGGAACACTCTCAGCTGTCACCACCAGTAGGACTAATTCATTTCATTTTCTGGTAACAACTAAGAGTTTCTCAGCAAAACATTCTCAGACCACACTAACCTAAGTTAAACCTCTCCACATAATCTTGTAAGCAGAGTGCTTCTCATGGCCTGAACTCATTATGGTTATTATGTGCAATTGCCCACTGATTTTTTTTTTTTTGGCCTGACAGTCCTAGCTAAACTAGATGCTCTACTAGGATAGTGGGTGGTGTTTGTATTTATCAGTGTAAACCTAGTACCTAGCACTGTCTCTGTTTGGGGACTCAGTGATAATTGGGAATAAAAGAATGAATGAATGCATGCAGGAATGGGAGGATGCCCTCCATTCTATCAGATGTGTGGGTTGGGATGTAGGGGTGGCCACTTGCTCTGTCTTACTGGGCAGACCATTCTATCTAGGCTGATCTCCTTCCCCATGGCCCCTGTATCATCAGTAGATGGAATTTAATGCGATTCAACAGTATACAAGCTGAAGACAAACTTACAGACACAAACAAGGAAGCAGAGTCTCTCTTTCCCATGAATAACTCTAAATTCCCTAACTTCACAAGTACAAATAAAGATTTCAGATTATTGTTCTTGAATCAGTCTTTTTCCTGCTAAGATCATTGCTATTTTAGTGCTTCTGAAAAGATCAGAAAATTACCATATGTAAGAGATTTCTTGAGAAGCTTTTATTTTACTAAAAATCCTATACTGGTTTTGCTCTTGATAGAAGTCGCAGTAATGATGTTCATATGAATATGAGCAAGATTTCTTGGGATGTCTGCTTGTTGCAAAGCAATATTTCAGCTTTCTGAAAATAAATCTTATCTCTGACTTTCTACTCTATATAAAATGTTCCAAAATCCTAGGGAAAAAACTGTATTTGGTTCCTGAAAATGATGGAGATTTGTCTAAAGATGCATTGTAACCATTGTAACAAGAGAGGAATTTAGAGAGAACATACATTAGCATTTTATGTATTAATATGTTTTATTAGTTTTATTTTTTTAGTCTTAATGAGGAATATGTGTGTATATCATTATTAATTCAAAATTTTATAAGTATGTAAATACTTATGTCCTAAATACAAGGGTTAAAGCTCTAGTTGTTCATTTTCTAAGTCCTACCTAACCCATTCTAACCCAATGGACAGTGTACTAGGCCTTCCTGTCCTCCATCACCTCCCGGAGTGTGCTGAAGTCATGTCCATTGAGTTGGTGAGGCCATTTAACCATCTTATCCTCTGCAGCCTTCTTCTCCTTTTGCCTTCAGGCTTTCCCATCATCACGGTCTTTCCCAGTGAGTCAGCTCTTCACATTAGGTGACCAAAGTATTGAAGCTTCACCTTCAGCATCAGTCCTTCCAATGAATATTCAGGGTTTATTTCCCTTAGGATTGATTGACTGATTTTATCTCCTTGCAGTCCAAGGGAAAAGTCTTCTCTAGCATCACAATTTGAAAGCATCAATTCTTTGGTGCTCAGTCCTTTTTATGGTCCAGCTCTTACATCCCTACATGACTATTGGAAAAACGATAGCTTTGACTAGACAGAGCCTTGTTGGAAAAGTGATGTCTTTGCGTTTTTCATGTGCTGTCTAGTTTTGTCATAGGTTTCCTTCCAAGAAGCAAATGTCTTCTAATTTCATGGATGCACCCACTGTCAGCAGTGATTTGGGAGTCCAAGAAAATAAAATCTGTCACTGTTTCTAATTTTTCCCTTCTGTTTACCATGAAATGATGGGACAAGATGCCATGATCTTAGTTTTCTGAATGTTGAGTTTTAAGCCAGCATTTTCACTCTTTTTTCACTCTCATCAAAAGATGTTTTAGTTCCTCTTCACTTTCTGTTATTAAAGTGGTATCATCTTCATATCTGAGGTTGTTGATACTTCTCCTGGTCATCTTGATTCCAGTTTGATTTCATCTAGCCTGACATTTCACATGATGTACTCTGCATAAAAAGTTAAATAAACATATGAAATGGATGATTTTGTGGATTTCTAAAGATGCATTGTAACCATTGTAACAAGAGAGGAATTTAGAGAACATACATTAGCATTTTATGTATTAATATGTTTTATTAGTTTTATTTTTTTAGTCTTAATGAGGAATATGTGTGTATATCATTATTAATTCAAAATTTTATAAGTATGTAAATACTTATGTCCTAAATACAAGGGTTAAAGCTCTAGTTGTTCATTTTCTAAGTCCTACCTAACCCATTCTAACCCAATGGACAGTGTACTAGGCCTTCCTGTCCTCCATCACCTCCCGGAGTGTGCTGAAGTCATGTCCATTGAGTTGGTGAGGCCATTTAACCATCTTATCCTCTGCAGCCTTCTTCTCCTTTTGCCTTCAGGCTTTCCCATCATCACGGTCTTTCCCAGTGAGTCAGCTCTTCACATTAGGTGACCAAAGTATTGAAGCTTCACCTTCAGCATCAGTCCTTCCAATGAATATTCAGGGTTTATTTCCCTTAGGATTGATTGACTGATTTTATCTCCTTGCAGTCCAAGGGAAAAGTCTTCTCTAGCATCACAATTTGAAAGCATCAATTCTTTGGTGCTCAGTCCTTTTTATGGTCCAGCTCTTACATCCCTACATGACTATTGGAAAAACGATAGCTTTGACTAGACAGAGCCTTGTTGGAAAAGTGATGTCTTTGCGTTTTTCATGTGCTGTCTAGTTTTGTCATAGGTTTCCTTCCAAGAAGCAAATGTCTTCTAATTTCATGGATGCACCCACTGTCAGCAGTGATTTGGGAGTCCAAGAAAATAAAATCTGTCACTGTTTCTAATTTTTCCCTTCTGTTTACCATGAAATGATGGGACAAGATGCCATGATCTTAGTTTTCTGAATGTTGAGTTTTAAGCCAGCATTTTCACTCTTTTTTCACTCTCATCAAAAGATGTTTTAGTTCCTCTTCACTTTCTGTTATTAAAGTGGTATCATCTTCATATCTGAGGTTGTTGATACTTCTCCTGGTCATCTTGATTCCAGTTTGATTTCATCTAGCCTGACATTTCACATGATGTACTCTGCATATAAGTTAAATAAACAAGGTGACAATATGCAGCCTTGACATACTCCTTTCACAATTTTGAACCGGTGAGTTATTCCATGTAACATTCTAACTATTGCTTTTTGACCTGCATAAAGGTTTCTCCGGAGACAGGTAAGGTGGTCTGGTATTACCATCTCACTAGGAATTTTCCAGTTTATTGTGATCCACTTAGTCAAAGGCTTTATCATGGTCAGGGAAGCAGCAGTAGATGTTTTTCTGGAATTCTTTTGCTTATTCTATGATTCATTGAAAGCTGGCAATTTGATCTCTGGTTCCTCTGCTTTTTCAAAATCCAACTTGCACATCTGGAACTTCTTAGTACATGTATTGTTGAAGCCTAGGTTGAAGGATTTCTAGCATTACCTTGTTAACATGTGAAATAAGAGCAACTATGCAGTAGTTTTTTTTTTTTTTTTTTTTTTTAAAGATTTATTTATTTATTTACTTTGGGCGGGGGTCGGGTTGGGGAGGGAGGGGAGTGGGCGGGCCACTTCTATTGGTCTTTCATTTCTCCATTTTCATCCGTCTTTGTTCTCTGGCTCCTGTGGGCCTCCCATCACGGTGGCGTCTGTCGTTGCAGAGCACCGGCTCTGGGTGCATGCGCTCCAGAGCTCCGGCTCGGTGATTGGACACATCAGTCCAGCCGCTCTGTGGCAGGTGGGATCTTCCCAGGCCAGGGCTCGAACTGGCGCCCCTTGCACTGCAAGGCGGTGTCCTTACCCACTGGACCACCAGGGGAAGCCCCCTATGCAGTAGTTTTAACATTCTTTGGCATTGCCCTTCTTTGAGATTGGAATAAAAACTGACATTTTCTAGTTCTGTGGCCATAGCTGAGTTTTCCAAATTTGCTGGCATATTGAGTGCAGCACTTTAAAATTTTCAATTTTTATGATTCAAAATAGCTCAGCTGGAATTCTACCACCTCCACTAGCTTTGTTCATAGTGATGCTCCCTAAGGCCCACTTGACTTCACACTCCAAGATGTCTGGCTCTAGATGAGTGATCACACCATCATGGTTATCTGGGTCATTAAGGCTGTTTTGCATAGTTCTAGAGTAAACGTTAACAAAAAAGTTTTTGTGTACAAAATGATGTTTTAATATGAATATACATTGTGAAGTGATTACCACACTCAAGGTGCAGCCTTGACATACTCCTTTCACAATTTTGAACCGGTGAGTTATTCCATGTAACATTCTAACTATTGCTTTTTGACCTGCATAAAGGTTTCTCCGGAGACAGGTAAGGTGGTCTGGTATTACCATCTCACTAGGAATTTTCCAGTTTATTGTGATCCACTTAGTCAAAGGCTTTATCATGGTCAGGGAAGCAGCAGTAGATGTTTTTCTGGAATTCTTTTGCTTATTCTATGATTCATTGAAAGCTGGCAATTTGATCTCTGGTTCCTCTGCTTTTTCAAAATCCAACTTGCACATCTGGAACTTCTTAGTACATGTATTGTTGAAGCCTAGGTTGAAGGATTTCTAGCATTACCTTGTTAACATGTGAAATAAGAGCAACTATGCAGTAGTTTTTTTTTTTTTTTTTTTTAAAGATTTATTTATTTATTTACTTTGGGCGGGGGTCGGGTTGGGGAGGGAGGGGAGTGGGCGGGCCACTTCTATTGGTCTTTCATTTCTCCATTTTCATCCGTCTTTGTTCTCTGGCTCCTGTGGGCCTCCCATCACGGTGGCGTCTGTCGTTGCAGAGCACCGGCTCTGGGTGCATGCGCTCCAGAGCTCCGGCTCGGTGATTGGACACATCAGTCCAGCCGCTCTGTGGCAGGTGGGATCTTCCCAGGCCAGGGCTCGAACTGGCGCCCCTTGCACTGCAAGGCGGTGTCCTTACCCACTGGACCACCAGGGGAAGCCCCCTATGCAGTAGTTTTAACATTCTTTGGCATTGCCCTTCTTTGAGATTGGAATAAAAACTGACATTTTCTAGTTCTGTGGCCATAGCTGAGTTTTCCAAATTTGCTGGCATATTGAGTGCAGCACTTTAAAATTTTCAATTTTTATGATTCAAAATAGCTCAGCTGGAATTTCTTCACGTCCACTAGCTTTGCTCATAGTAATGCTTGCTAAGGCCCACTTGACTTCACACTCCAAGATGTCTGGCTCTAGATGAGTGATCACACCATCATGGTTATCTGGGTCATTAAGGCTGTTTTTGCATAGTTCTAGAGTAAACGTTAACTGAAAAATAAAATGTATATATTTAAGGTGTACAAAATGATGTTTTAATATGAATATACATTGTGAAGTGATTACCACACTCAAGGTAATTAACACGCTCATCCCCTCACAGTTACCTTTGTGTGTTTGTGTGTGTTTGTGTGATGAAAACACCTAAGATTTACTCTCTTAGCAAATTTCAAGGATTACTAAATATAGTCATCTGTTGTACACTAAATACCTGGAACTTATACACATTATATATGAAAGTTTGTACCCATTCCCATTTTTTTCCATTTCCCTCACCCCCACTTCCACCAGCCCCTGTAAACCACCATCGTACTCTCTGCTTCTCTGAGTTCATCATTTTTAGATTCCATGTATAAGTGAGATCCTGCAGCCTTCCTCTTTCTCTGTATGGCTCATTTCATGTGACATAATGTCCTCCAGCTATATCCAGGTAGTTGCAAATGGAGGATTTCTTTCTTTTCCAAATAATATTCCATTGTACACAAATATCACATTTAAGAAAATTCATTCATCTATTTCTCCATTGACATTTTGTTTCCGTATTTCTTTTAGTTCTTTCAATTGACAAAAATGCTATGAAAAAGACAGATGTTTACTGATGCATGAAGGGAAGATTTCTCTATGAGCATATTAAAAAAAAAGTATTCCATAAAGAAGGAATGGACAAGAAATAGCTGTCTTGGGAAAGTTTTAGTAATAGATAAAGAGAGGCAGTAAATTTCAGAGGTCTCTGTTAAGTGACCTCTGAATGAGCCAGTAATGAGCAATTCATTGTGCTGACATCCACCTCAAGAATCAGGGGTACATTCAGTGCAAACTATGCCCTATAGCCGTGGCCCTCTCATCTTTCCCACCTCTGCTTAGCAAAAGAATACTGGACTCTTCTCTGACTTGCATTATTCTGCTCAGAAAAAAAGGGAAAGTTGAGTAGGTAGATGCATCCTCAGTATTTTCCAGGAATGTAAATGATACTGTAGAGGGAGATTTGTTTTCCTTCTGTCTCTTCTCTTAGACTGTGATCACACCATCATGGTTATCTGGGTCATTAAGGCTGTTTTTGCATAGTTCTAGAGTAAACGTTAACAGAAAAATAAAATGTATATATTTAAGGTGTACAAAATGATGTTTTAATATGAATATACATTGTGAAGTGATTACCACACTCAAGGTAATTAACACGCTCATCCCCTCACAGTTACCTTTGTGTGTTTGTGTGTGTTTGTGTGATGAAAACACCTAAGATTTACTCTCTTAGCAAATTTCAAGGATTACTAAATATAGTCATCTGTTGTACACTAAATACCTGGAACTTATACACATTATATATGAAAGTTTGTACCCATTCCCATTTTTTCCATTTCCCTCACCCCCACTTCCACCAGCCCCTGTAAACCACCATCGTACTCTCTGCTTCTCTGAGTTCATCATTTTTAGATTCCATGTATAAGTGAGATCCTGCAGCCTTCCTCTTTCTCTGTATGGCTCATTTCATGTGACATAATGTCCTCCAGCTATATCCAGGTAGTTGCAAATGGAGGATTTCTTTCTTTTCCAAATAATATTCCATTGTACACAAATATCACATTTAAGAAAATTCATTCATCTATTTCTCCATTGACATTTTGTTTCCGTATTTCTTTTAGTTCTTTCAATTGACAAAAATGCTATGAAAAAGACAGATGTTTACTGATGCATGAAGGGAAGATTTCTCTATGAGCATATTAAAAAAAAAGTATTCCATAAAGAAGGAATGGACAAGAAATAGCTGTCTTGGGAAAGTTTTAGTAATAGATAAAGAGAGGCAGTAAATTTCAGAGGTCTCTGTTAAGTGACCTCTGAATGAGCCAGTAATGAGCAATTCATTGTGCTGACATCCACCTCAAGAATCAGGGGTACATTCAGTGCAAACTATGCCCTATAGCCGTGGCCCTCTCATCTTTCCCACCTCTGCTTAGCAAAAGAATACTGGACTCTTCTCTGACTTGCATTATTCTGCTCAGAAAAAAAGGGAAAGTTGAGTAGGTAGATGCATCCTCAGTATTTTCCAGGAATGTAAATGATACTGTAGAGGGGAGATTTGTTTTTCCTTCTGTCTCTTCTCTTAGACTGTGACCTGGTCCAGGTTGCTCTGTGATGATTAAAGACCCAAGAGGAGAATGTCCCTGAGCAGATAACAAGAGTTTCAGTGACAGAGTCTCTACCAAGTGTTTACCTTAATAGCATTTACTGGAAGAATCCTGATCAGTATCTCTCAGCAGGAGATTCCACTTATCCTCTTAGAAGATTGTTCCGATTAGGAAAAATGATTTCAGAGGAGAGGATAAGTTCAGGTTAAACTGGAAACAGAACCTGAGATTGCTGACTACAACTTTTACTTGAGGCATGGCAGAATTTTTTCTTTTATTTGACCTAAAATATTTTCAATGTAATAGAAAGCTAGAGGTTTAGCATTTTATAAAGATCATTCAAAATTCAAAATAGACTCCTACCAAATAAAGAATGATAAATAGCATTGTGTTTATGTCTTCAGTGTTTAGTTGGAAGATTCAATTTAATCTAAAAAATGCAATTAAAATGTAAGTGCTTTGTGCCCAGTTTAAGTCAATAGGCAATTGCTGTTACTCTATATAAGGTACCACAAAAATAGCTATGGAAGATTTGAAAAGTTTAATGCGGGGCCTCTGCCATCACTGGGAAGAGGAGACATAATCACAGGAAATACAAAATATATAAGGCAATATGTAAGCACCAAGCTAAGTGATTCAGCAATTTAAATTTAAAGACTGAAAGCCTCATTTTAATTGCAAATTATATAATTGCATTTTCGTGTTTTACAATAAATGAGATGAATTTCTCTCCAAATTGTTCTTCTCTTGGAGAGGCGACTTGGCCTGTATAGTCCACATTGAAAGCCAGAACCTAGCACCCCTGACAAAAACATTGTTGTTCTGGAGTTATACAGCCCCACGTACACTATCTGTGTTGGGTAGACTGAAAAAAGCCTGCCTCAAATTAAAAAAAGTGAAATATGCAGTAATTATGGATGTATCAATTTTGAGATAAAAGATTTCTTATTCTCTGGCACTATGAAAATGAGTTATAAAAAAAGGCCCCAAACTATCTGTGTTTTACGTATTTTTTTTCCAGGAATGTAAATGATACTGTAGAGGGAGATTTGTTTCCTTCTGTCTCTTCTCTTAGACTGTGACCTGGTCCAGGTTGCTCTGTGATGATTAAAGACCCAAGAGGAGAATGTCCCTGAGCAGATAACAAGAGTTTCAGTGACAGAGTCTCTACCAAGTGTTTACCTTAATAGCATTTACTGGAAGAATCCTGATCAGTATCTCTCAGCAGGAGATTCCACTTATCCTCTTAGAAGATTGTTCCGATTAGGAAAAATGATTTCAGAGGAGAGGATAAGTTCAGGTTAAACTGGAAACAGAACCTGAGATTGCTGACTACAACTTTTACTTGAGGCATGGCAGAATTTTTTCTTTTATTTGACCTAAAATATTTTCAATGTAATAGAAAGCTAGAGGTTTAGCATTTTATAAAGATCATTCAAAATTCAAAATAGACTCCTACCAAATAAAGAATGATAAATAGCATTGTGTTTATGTCTTCAGTGTTTAGTTGGAAGATTCAATTTAATCTAAAAAATGCAATTAAAATGTAAGTGCTTTGTGCCCAGTTTAAGTCAATAGGCAATTGCTGTTACTCTATATAAGGTACCACAAAAATAGCTATGGAAGATTTGAAAAGTTTAATGCGGGGCCTCTGCCATCACTGGGAAGAGGAGACATAATCACAGGAAATACAAAATATATAAGGCAATATGTAAGCACCAAGCTAAGTGATTCAGCAATTTAAATTTAAAGACTGAAAGCCTCATTTTAATTGCAAATTATATAATTGCATTTTCGTGTTTTACAATAAATGAGATGAATTTCTCTCCAAATTGTTCTTCTCTTGGAGAGGCGACTTGGCCTGTATAGTCCACATTGAAAGCCAGAACCTAGCACCCCTGACAAAAACATTGTTGTTCTGGAGTTATACAGCCCCACGTACACTATCTGTGTTGGGTAGACTGAAAAAAGCCTGCCTCAAATTAAAAAAAGTGAAATATGCAGTAATTATGGATGTATCAATTTTGAGATAAAAGATTTCTTATTCTCTGGCACTATGAAAATGAGTTATTATGTTCTCCCAGTAAACAAACAGGATAATTAATTTGGTGATAACCACACTCTGGTGTTTAAAATTATACTTGAATTTTTGAAGTATTTGGCTATGAGGAGAAGCTGTGGCTCAGATAGATGGTTCAAAGACTAGGGGTTGATTTTGTAGAGCACAGAAGCTATGACTAGAGGATGATTTTCATTATCTAATATACAATCTGTACTGGCTTTGGATATTTTCTGTGATAAGCAAGAAAGCTAAACCATGTAAGTTAGTCCTATATCCAAATTATTATGTTGGATGAGACTTTCTGAGTGAACTATTCAGCTATTATTTTAAATATTGGGAGGTTAATTTATGTAATCTTGAGCCCAGCTTCAGCTCATTCCTGGGATTCAGAATGTTGACAAATGTTGGATAAGTTAGCATAATAGGCAGCACATATATATTCCCTTACATTCTTTGACTCACACTAGGGGAGGTATTTATGTAGAAAAAGAGGACAAGAACAGAGATGGGCATCATGATATTTGACTCAGATGGGGGTCCCATGTGGCTCCATTGGCTATCTGTTCACTCCACTGGCATTTCCCCTTCTTTCAGATTCACTCCCATTCCCTAGAAGCATATCAACATTTGTATTATATGATCCCAGACATTGCTCATTGGACCTGGAGAGGACATTCTACTCAAGATTGACCATTCTGATTTTCTTTCTTAAAAATCTGGAACTGGGCTTCCCTGGTGGTCTAGTGGGTAAAGAGTCCACCTTGCAGTGAAAAGGGTACTGGTTTGATCCCTGGCCTGGAAAGATCCTGCATGCTGTGGAGTGACTGGACCAGTGTGTCCCAGTGCAATGGGAGGCCGGCACAGGTCAAAGAATTAAAAAAGATGGATGAAAATAAATACAGATAAAAGAGGCATGATGGGGAAAAGAAAAAAAAACCCTGGAACTGAAATTCTAGGATAACCAGGAAGTCTGTTCACAGTACTGTCTACCTTGTGAAAAGAAAGCAGAAAAAGTTGAAGAGTGAAGTCGATATACCAAAAACTGGAGGTCACAAGTTGTTCTCCAGTGGTTCTCAACACAAAGGGCAACTCAGAGAGGAGAAAGGGATTTGCACAAACAATGTGGAACCATCCTTAGCACAGACACCAGTGTTCTAGTGGAGAGTACCATGAGCAATGGCAGTGCAAAGACACTTGGATTGATTTTGAAGGTCAGATCAGTAGTTACCAAAAGGAAAATAGTACAGACAGATAAATTTAAGGGCAACACCTGGAGACCTCAAGCTATAATAGTGTGATATTTGTGTCCATGAGATGAGAACTTTGGGTAAATAGTATTAAAATGACCCCTTTAGTACCCAGCATTTGTTAGGTGTAAGGGAGTTTGCAACCATATGAGCAAGGACTTTTAAAAAGTAACCAAAGAATAAAGCATGATGGTTATTTTTCATCCCAGGTGGACATGTCCACTCGAATAAGATATGTCACTCAATGGCTTGGTGGCTTTGCTTATATCTGTTACCTTCTCAGGACCTCATTTGTTCATTTGTAAAATGAGGCATCAGGACAGGATGCAGTGTTCCTGAGTCTAAAACTTATATTTCTGTTAAGCTATAAATACCTAACTATTTGTTCTCTTCTGTCTTAAAAAGTATTCCCAATTTTTTTTTGTGGTAGCTAATTCATTTACTTTGTTTTTCCCCATGCATGAAATTTATTGCCTGTCTGCATTTTAGTATAAGTCAACATTTATTAACAGTCTTTCTCCTAAAGTGAAGTACAAATGGGCAGTTTTCTTAAGACAAGACTTCAAAACACTGTTTCTTTCTTTCTTTTTTTTAACTATGGATTAAAAAAAAAGGCATAGTGTGCTGAAATGAATCTTTCCTCTATGAAGTATGGGACCAAGAAGCTATTATAAACTTGCCTCTGGTATTTGTCAGTGACTGAACGTTAGAAAGACGTAATTTAGCTGTTGTTGAAAATCTGATTTGTGTCTGCTGACGTGTTCCAGGAGCCCCTTCAATGGAGGCCTTCCTGAAGTTCTTAACCAGTGGTGGAAGTGCCCCCAAGGAGGCCTGTGAAATGAACAGTGAGCAGAAGCACTGGGAAATAGAGAATGATAAATACACCTACATCTTTGATAGGCTATGCAAGGTTATGTTGATCATAAATCCTAGCTTACTAGAGGAAGTTAAAAAAACAAACAAACAAACAAAGGCAGAGAGAGTCTGTAGAACAAAAGATTTCCACTGGAGAAACAAAGTGAATCAGAAATAGTGTAAAACATTATGGAATTAGTAGGATGGCTTAGGACTAGCCTTAGGAGAACCTTAAAGGAGACAGAGAGTTTGGGGAATATCTTCATTGCTTTAAAATCTAGAGAGCTTCTTTTCCAAGATACTGTGTGTGTGTGTGTGTGTGTGTGTGTGTGTGTGTGTATGTATGTGCATTAAAGCACCAATCCAGATGCATGAATGGGACTTGAATTGCAAAGTCACCACTTCTACTGTGGGATGAAAGTTCTCTTTGCTGGAGCAAAGAGGTTCCTGTGTTCTGTAGAAATACATAGACACAGCTTAAAAGCCAGGTGCATTAAAGTAGTAGATGAATAATGAAGGGGAGACAGAGAAGAAAAGAGAAGGGGAATGAAGGAAAATTTTGCCAAAATGTACCAAGCACTCTGCTGGAATATTCATAAATGTGATTTAATTTTTTACCATCAAAGACAGATGTTGAATGCTCAGAATCATGAGGAATAAATGTCCTTCCTTTGGGAGAAAAATGAAGGTATTAAGCAATATAGCCAGTGTCAAGGAGACAATATTATATATTAGTTAAAGACATAGATGTAGGAGTCTGGGAGACATGGGTTTGAATCTGAGATGTTGCATCTGCTAGTTGTACTGAGTATCCATTTTCTTATCTCCAAAGTGAGTTCATCCTCAAAGGGCTGTAGCGACAACTAGTGATAATAAATGCTTAAGTTTTCCTATACTTTCATTCCCTGAGCAAACATTCTTTACCCCTTAGCTCAATAATCCTTACACCTAACATCTGAGATGAATATTATGCCCGTTTGACTGACGAAGCACCTGATGGACAGAAAGGTTATTTCCCAAAGTCAAAGCTGGGCCATGGCTCCAAACCCAGGTTTCATGACTCTTGGTCTAAAGCACTTTGACTTACCTAGAATTTTGACTACTGAAGCCAGAGCACAAGGAGGCAGAAAGAAATGGCATACTACTACTCTATTCCTCCTGTCTTCTCCATTCCTTCTAAGTTTTGATTGTCTTCATGGGACTGGAGATTTCAGAACTGTCCTTTTGAAAATGGCCCTTGAGTGACCCTTCCCCTTCTTCCAACTCCATTCAAAGTCGCCTGTGCATGAGTACTGTCTCTTCAAGCAATCCTGGAGAACAACTTGATGTCTGGTTACTAGCCTACGATAATGCTTAGAGGGCCACCATCCTGCTTCATCTCAGGCTATTACAGTGAATCAAAATAAACTTGGAAAACTCCCCAACTTTGTGTCTTTGTAATGCATCTTCACTCTACACTCACAAGTTGTTCACCAAACCACATGGCCAATGGGAGAGATGGTCAACCACTCCTGCATTGGCTGCCACTGTTGTCAGCTTGCAGCTCACAGTTGTAGAGCAGGCTGGGCTCCTCTACATAACTGTTTGCCAGAACTGGGTTATTCAGAGTGGTTTTCTCCCCCTCCATCCATCAGTTTGTGTTTATTGAGTATCTCCAATAAAGTATCTCAACATTAAGGTCATACTGAAACATAAAATGCCATGATTTGACTTCACGGACTTTTAAGAGTACCCTCAGGAAGGTCAGGTCAGGTCAGAGGCAAGTTGATTGTTTCCAACTATCTATTACTGTTTGCTGCTCAATTCAACTAGCTCTTCTTCTATAGGACTGATTCAAACCAATCAATCAGAAAATGACAATTTTTTTGTTTGTATTAGATCTTACAGCCACATACAATGATATTAGAATGAGGGATATTAAAGATATCAATAAAGAATGATTCTGTACCATTTAGAAAAATTGTACTGATGAACCTATTTTAGGGCAGAAATAGAGATGCAGACACGGAGAGCTGACTTTAGACCCAACATGGGAAGGAGAGGGTGGGACGAACTGGGGTAGCACTGAAACATGTATGTTACCACATGCAAAGCAGATAGCTAATGGAAAGCTGCTGTATAAGTCAAAGCTGGGCCATGGCTCCAAACCCAGGTTTCATGACTCTTGGTCTAAAGCACTTTGACTTACCTAGAATTTTGACTACTGAAGCCAGAGCACAAGGAGGCAGAAAGAAATGGCATACTACTACTCTATTCCTCCTGTCTTCTCCATTCCTTCTAAGTTTTGATTGTCTTCATGGGACTGGAGATTTCAGAACTGTCCTTTGAAAATGGCCCTTGAGTGACCCTTCCCTTCTTCCAACTCCATTCAAAGTCGCCTGTGCATGAGTACTGTCTCTTCAAGCAATCCTGGAGAACAACTTGATGTCTGGTTACTAGCCTACGATAATGCTTAGAGGGCCACCATCCTGCTTCATCTCAGGCTATTACAGTGAATCAAAATAAACTTGGAAAACTCCCCAACTTTGTGTCTTTGTAATGCATCTTCACTCTACACTCACAAGTTGTTCACCAAACCACATGGCCAATGGGAGAGATGGTCAACCACTCCTGCATTGGCTGCCACTGTTGTCAGCTTGCAGCTCACAGTTGTAGAGCAGGCTGGGCTCCTCTACATAACTGTTTGCCAGAACTGGGTTATTCAGAGTGGTTTTCTCCCCCTCCATCCATCAGTTTGTGTTTATTGAGTATCTCCAATAAAGTATCTCAACATTAAGGTCATACTGAAACATAAAATGCCATGATTTGACTTCACGGACTTTTAAGAGTACCCTCAGGAAGGTCAGGTCAGGTCAGAGGCAAGTTGATTGTTTCCAACTATCTATTACTGTTTGCTGCTCAATTCAACTAGCTCTTCTTCTATAGGACTGATTCAAACCAATCAATCAGAAAATGACAATTTTTTTGTTTGTATTAGATCTTACAGCCACATACAATGATATTAGAATGAGGGATATTAAAGATATCAATAAAGAATGATTCTGTACCATTTAGAAAAATTGTACTGATGAACCTATTTTTAGGGCAGAAATAGAGATGCAGACACGGAGAGCTGACTTTAGACCCAACATGGGAAGGAGAGGGTGGGACGAACTGAGAGAGTAGCACTGAAACATGTATGTTACCACATGCAAAGCAGATAGCTAATGGAAAGCTGCTGTATAACACAGGGAGTTCAGCACAGTACTCTGTGAAAGTTTAGCAAGATGAGATGAGGGGATGGAAGGGACATTCAAGAGGGAGGGGGCATATGTATACTTATGGCTGATTTATGTTGTTGTATGGCAGAAGCCAACACAATATTGTCAAGCAGTTATCCTCCAATTAAAAATAAATTAAAAAAAGAATGATTCTGGATTAATTTTCTGGCTTTTCAAACCTTCTCACTGAATAAACTGAATTATTAAAGACCCATTATTGAAACCATAACTTAAAACAGAAGTCTTAGAGTCTAGTCTTTGCTCTGTCAGTACTCCGGTGGATACTCTGGGTACTCTTAGATAAGTCACTTGACATCTCTGGCTCTCAGTAAATGAATGGGTGACCATTTGTGGGAAAGTATGTGTCTATAAGATCTTTTTTTTCAGGTATAATCATGAGATCTTAGGGTCACTCTCTGCAAAAAATTTCCTAAAAAAATTTAATTATCATTACGGCAGATGTGTGGACCTCTGGTCTTTACTTGAAGTTTCATATCTCCATAAGTAACGGGGTAACAATGGGCTCCACAGCATGGAAGGGCTGAAAGGTGAGTCCCTCTGACCAAGGGTAATCTGACTCCACCAGAAGCCTGTGAAATGCCCCTTCAACTTACATGCCCCAGACTTTACTAACTATAATCACAGCTTAATGAAAAGAGATTGAGAACTAAAGAGTTTTACTCCCTGCTCAGACACTAATTTGAATTATTACTTTAGACAAGCTACTTTCTTTGTCAACTTCACATTTTCCCCATTGGCCAAACTAATATCAGTTCTAATCATTTCATCAGATTGCGGTGAAGAGTTTTTGTTTGTATTAGATCTTACAGCCACATACAATGATATTAGAATGAGGGATATTAAAGATATCAATAAAGAATGATTCTGTACCATTTAGAAAAATTGTACTGATGAACCTATTTTAGGGCAGAAATAGAGATGCAGACACGGAGAGCTGACTTTAGACCCAACATGGGAAGGAGAGGGTGGGACGAACTGAGAGAGTAGCACTGAAACATGTATGTTACCACATGCAAAGCAGATAGCTAATGGAAAGCTGCTGTATAACACAGGGAGTTCAGCACAGTACTCTGTGAAAGTTTAGCAAGATGAGATGAGGGGATGGAAGGGACATTCAAGAGGGAGGGGGCATATGTATACTTATGGCTGATTTATGTTGTTGTATGGCAGAAGCCAACACAATATTGTCAAGCAGTTATCCTCCAATTAAAAATAAATTAAAAAAAGAATGATTCTGGATTAATTTTCTGGCTTTTCAAACCTTCTCACTGAATAAACTGAATTATTAAAGACCCATTATTGAAACCATAACTTAAAACAGAAGTCTTAGAGTCTAGTCTTTGCTCTGTCAGTACTCCGGTGGATACTCTGGGTACTCTTAGATAAGTCACTTGACATCTCTGGCTCTCAGTAAATGAATGGGTGACCATTTGTGGGAAAGTATGTGTCTATAAGATCTTTTTTTTCAGGTATAATCATGAGATCTTAGGGTCACTCTCTGCAAAAAATTTCCTAAAAAAATTTAATTATCATTACGGCAGATGTGTGGACCTCTGGTCTTTACTTGAAGTTTCATATCTCCATAAGTAACGGGGTAACAATGGGCTCCACAGCATGGAAGGGCTGAAAGGTGAGTCCCTCTGACCAAGGGTAATCTGACTCCACCAGAAGCCTGTGAAATGCCCCTTCAACTTACATGCCCCAGACTTTACTAACTATAATCACAGCTTAATGAAAAGAGATTGAGAACTAAAGAGTTTTACTCCCTGCTCAGACACTAATTTGAATTATTACTTTAGACAAGCTACTTTCTTTGTCAACTTCACATTTTCCCCATTGGCCAAACTAATATCAGTTCTAATCATTTCATCAGATTGCGGTGAAGAGACCCCCACCTCTCCTGCACTGTACCCAGACAGAAAAGTATAATACTTTCAACATCTTTGATGGGTGGTGGTCACAGTGCAGTTTGTGATGACAGAATTCATTGGTTCAGAATATGTATATCACTCACTGGCTTACTCTCAAGATGAATCTCAAAGGACCACTCTCAGTTTGTCATGTCCCTACTCACAAACCTGTAGCTCTCACTACATGACGAAGGTAATCTGAAGGTCACAGTTATAGATAATGTTTAGACTCAACATCTGCCATCTCAGTGGTCTTCAGCTGTGTTCACAAAAGTCTTTTACACACTTTGTTCCTCCGCTTTGTCTTTAGGCATGTATCTGAGGCTCTCTGATGATGTAACAGATCAACCTGGGCTTCTGATCCCTTCCTATTGCTGGTCTATATCTGTCTTCCACGGAGGAGGAGACTGCCTCACACTGGTGCAGCCTCTGCCTCCAACAGTCATTGGGTGTCTTCTCTAGCCTCCACTCCCATTGTATCTGCCTTTACTGCTTATGGGACTACAGGCACTCTTTCTTCCTGCTGGGGCCACCATCACAATGCTGACATCCTGGGCTGTCATCCAAGGTCAAGAGTCTGAACCCATCTACTCCAGGCTTGTTTGCCTATCTCTTCTCATGGGAAAGTTTGCTCGTGCTAAAATTTATGTTTTAACCTGAAATCCTCCCTGCTTAGAATAACCTCCTTCCTCCCTAAGTTTTCACAAGTCTCAATCTTTCCTATCTTGCCAGTTATAATAAAAAACCTCACCTGTCCCAAGAAGCTTCCCTTATGACCTCATGAAGACTCGATGACCTTATTTTCTCTCAACAGCAATAGCTTTTATCCTTTGCACTCTTCTTCTATCACTTCAATGCTGTCATACCTGACTATTAAAGGCAAGTCTTCAGTCCTGCTATAAGCTTTGTAAATCCTACCATTTAAATATGTATTTTGGACTCTTCATCTTAAAGCTCAACTGAAACATATACATTACTTGGGACAAAAGGTTGGGCTGAATGAACAGACAGAATACCTTTATCTTAATTATTAATTTTCTTAATATAGAACAAATTTATCTAATTTTAAAATTAGACCTAGAGGAGATGAAGTGATGCACTCACAATGTATTTCTAAATTGTTGACAAACTCTTTCCCAGCCACTTCACAAGAAAATCGAAAAGACTGCCCATGCAGTTTGTGATGACAGAATTCATTGGTTCAGAATATGTATATCACTCACTGGCTTACTCTCAAGATGAATCTCAAAGGACCACTCTCAGTTTGTCATGTCCCTACTCACAAACCTGTAGCTCTCACTACATGACGAAGGTAATCTGAAGGTCACAGTTATAGATAATGTTTAGACTCAACATCTGCCATCTCAGTGGTCTTCAGCTGTGTTCACAAAAGTCTTTTACACACTTTGTTCCTCCGCTTTGTCTTTAGGCATGTATCTGAGGCTCTCTGATGATGTAACAGATCAACCTGGGCTTCTGATCCCTTCCTATTGCTGGTCTATATCTGTCTTCCACGGAGGAGGAGACTGCCTCACACTGGTGCAGCCTCTGCCTCCAACAGTCATTGGGTGTCTTCTCTAGCCTCCACTCCCATTGTATCTGCCTTTACTGCTTATGGGACTACAGGCACTCTTTCTTCCTGCTGGGGCCACCATCACAATGCTGACATCCTGGGCTGTCATCCAAGGTCAAGAGTCTGAACCCATCTACTCCAGGCTTGTTTGCCTATCTCTTCTCATGGGAAAGTTTGCTCGTGCTAAAATTTATGTTTTAACCTGAAATCCTCCCTGCTTAGAATAACCTCCTTCCTCCCTAAGTTTTCACAAGTCTCAATCTTTCCTATCTTGCCAGTTATAATAAAAAACCTCACCTGTCCCAAGAAGCTTCCCTTATGACCTCATGAAGACTCGGTGACCTTATTTTCTCTCAACAGCAATAGCTTTTATCCTTTGCACTCTTCTTCTATCACTTCAATGCTGTCATACCTGACTATTAAAGGCAAGTCTTCAGTCCTGCTATAAGCTTTGTAAATCCTACCATTTAAATATGTATTTTGGACTCTTCATCTTAAAGCTCAACTGAAACATATACATTACTTGGGACAAAAGGTTGGGCTGAATGAACAGACAGAATACCTTTATCTTAATTATTAATTTTCTTAATATAGAACAAATTTATCTAATTTTAAAATTAGACCTAGAGGAGATGAAGTGATGCACTCACAATGTATTTCTAAATTGTTGACAAACTCTTTTCCCAGCCACTTCACAAGATTCTTCAAAACCCTAACCAGAGAGAGTGGGGTGTGACAGAGAAGACATTGTTCCTTCTCTTATGTGACTCACAATAGGAAGGGGAAAGAAACAGTAAACAAAGAATTATATACCAAATCACTGTATCACAACAATTTTCCTAAATGGCATGGAGGAAAAATACAGAGTGTAACAGAGGACGTATTAGCAAAATTGAATCAAACTTGGCAGTAGAAACATCCTTCCTGGGAAGTGGCAGAGACAGGCGTATAAAGGTGAGTCAGGATTGTTGTTGTTCATTCCCTCAGTTGTGTCTGCCACTTTGCGACCCCATGGACTGGAGCACACCAGTTTCCCTGTCCTTTACTATTGCCCGGAGTTTGCTCCAGCTCATGTCCACTGAGTTGATGATGCCATCCAACTGTCTATTCCCCAGTGACCCCCTTCTCCCCATGCCCTCAATTTTTCCCAGCGTTGGGGTCTTCACATCTGGTGGCCTAAGTATTGGGGCTTCAGCATCAGTCCTTCCAAGAAATATTCAGGGTTGATTTCCTTTAAGATTGACTACTTTGATCTCCTTGCTATCTAAGAGGACTCCCAAGAGTCAGAATTAGCCAGATAGAAATGGAGTGGTCATAGCATAAGGCCTGAAGTAATGACAGAAGCAATTTGATCAAAGCAGACTGGCCAATGTAGGGAGTGATGTGGATGAGCTTGACTAGGCGTTTAGTGGCTGGATTGTGTGGATCTTTTAGCCCATAATGATTACTGTGAATTTTATTCTAAAAAGTGACATCCGTGATGAACTTTTAAAAGTGAAATGATTATACTGATTTTTTTTTTTTTTTTAGTTTAGAATAGTCTATTTAAATGTGTTTTAGAATAGTCAGTGCCTGATTCTTTTTTTTTTGGTACAAATTTTATTTATTATTCTTATATTTGTTTACAGGGTTTTGTTGTTTACTGCCACACATCGACCCAAATCCGCCATAGGTATACATATGTTGTTCCCCTCCTGAACCTGTGCCACCCCCCTCCCCATTCTAACCCCTCCAGGCAGCCGCAGAGCCCCTGCTTGAGATCCCCTGGTGCCACAGCGTATTCCCCTCCTTCTCACCAACGTCGGTAAGAGTGTTCTCCATGTCCGCCTCTCTATTGCAGCTCTGCATATACTGATTTTTTAAAATGATAAATCCCAGGAAGAAAGGTCTGAGGGTGATGTAAGAAGTGATCTGGATACATCTTTTATTTAACATGGGAGGATTTGTTGGCAGAAGTTGGCGTGGTGTCGGTACCTGACTTCTCTACAACAACACATCTGCTCAGAACTGACCTTCACCATAGCTGACTTCCAGGCTCCTCCCAGCTATAAAACTTGAGTTACTCTGCAGCTGAGGTCAGTGAAGACTCCCCTGGAGGCAACAGATGCTGCAGTCCACTGTTTTCCTTTTTTTCCTGGGGACAGGGAAAAGAGTGTGATGGGTCCAACAGGAAGAATAGACCAGGAGATGGATTTCTTCCCCACATGAAGCCAGGTGAGGAGCAGATACCCTCTTGCCACGAATAAAGAAACAGAACTGATTATTCCGTAGGTGGAAGTTTCTTTTTCAGTATCAAGCTAATCAATGTCCTGCTGTGTGACAAGAGACACTGAATTGCTGAGGTGGCTGCCTTCATATGAGAAAAAATTGAGCACCTGCACTTAGGTCCATAAATAACTGACGGCTATTTTCCTTGGGGATAGAGTTGTTGGTAGGAATGTTCCCACAAAATGCTAACATAGTGATTGCACTGTGTCTGTCTAAATGACCATTGTAATTGCAAGAGAAAAGCTTCTGTTTGGCCAGAGCAAAGATGTATTTTCAGAAGTACAAGGTTACACCTGAATTGGGACTTTGGGCTGAATGTCTCCAAATGCACAAAACCCAAGACAAAATATAAGTACTCACTTTCTTTTGTACTTGAATATGCCTAATCTGGAATCTGTTTTGTTGTAAAATCAGTGTAGGCCTGTAATTATCATCAATTTTATTTTATTTGTAATCAAATAGGCATTATTGAATAATAATGACATGTCTAAAACTATATTAGCCATCAATCCTCTTACACATGGTAGGATTTTAAGAATTGACTTTGCCATCCAAACCTACTTTTCTAATAAAATTGTTTCAGTGTTGCTTTTATGCCTAGCACAGGGGATGCATTCAGAAACTCTTGCATACAGGAAGATGACCTTTAGGTTATAAAACTTCCTCTTCTACAGCTATGAAGTATTCTGTCTTTCTCTTGGTTTTTTGCTAAATTATTTATAAATCTGCTGTTTTCCTAAGTATGTAATTTTTTGTTCATCCTTCAGATCTTCTCTAGATGCTTGTTCACTGATATATTTGAATAACACTACTTTTCACACAGATATTCCAGAATCATAAAGACAAACCTTGGATCCTTCAATATTACTCTTTATCTTAAAGGGAATCTACAATAACGGGGTGATGCCTAGCCTATAGCAACTGAAATCAGCGGTTCCTGAAAGAGTCGTTCAATAGCATCCTTCTACCTTTGTATACAGTTCTTTGGGGATTTCTCAGTTGTACTATGACTCTCAAAACCCCTCACATGGTTTGTGGGAAAGGCAGTTTCTTCCCTGCCTCCCTATCCAATCCCACGAAATGTCCACTCCAAATCAGTTGTCAGTGGCTCCTGCCTTTTGTATTGATCTCAAATCCTGCAGCTCAACTTCCAAGGCCCACATTAACTGTCTCTCAGTGAATCTCTGTTCCTCAAAGCAGCTCTTCCTTTTTCGTCATGTAGGTTTTTCCATTGCACCTGTCCCCTCCACTCCCAAGGCATACATACAACCCTCAATTATTTCAGCTGCGGGACTCTAGCCATATTTCCCTCCAGGCAATGCTCTCTTTCTCCTCACCCCATCATTTCATATCTTGAACTTAGGCTCCTGTCTTGCTAAAGGTCCACATCCTATTACATAAAGCTGTATCAAGGAAAACATACCATGCAAGGAGATAACAGAGGGAAGCCAGCCAGTCTTCATCACAGACTCAGGAGAAGACTCGGGATGTGTGGTTGCACTTGGCTGCAGGCAAAGGTAGGCAGCGGGTTGAACATGGAGACCTCGAAGAGCAGTTTGCATTTTTTTTTGATTTCATGTCTAAAACTATATTAGCCATCAATCCTCTTACACATGGTAGGATTTTAAGAATTGACTTTGCCATCCAAACCTACTTTTCTAATAAAATTGTTTCAGTGTTGCTTTTATGCCTAGCACAGGGGATGCATTCAGAAACTCTTGCATACAGGAAGATGACCTTTAGGTTATAAAACTTCCTCTTCTACAGCTATGAAGTATTCTGTCTTTCTCTTGGTTTTTTGCTAAATTATTTATAAATCTGCTGTTTTCCTAAGTATGTAATTTTTTGTTCATCCTTCAGATCTTCTCTAGATGCTTGTTCACTGATATATTTGAATAACACTACTTTTCACACAGATATTCCAGAATCATAAAGACAAACCTTGGATCCTTCAATATTACTCTTTATCTTAAAGGGAATCTACAATAACGGGGTGATGCCTAGCCTATAGCAACTGAAATCAGCGGTTCCTGAAAGAGTCGTTCAATAGCATCCTTCTACCTTTGTATACAGTTCTTTGGGGATTTCTCAGTTGTACTATGACTCTCAAAACCCCTCACATGGTTTGTGGGAAAGGCAGTTTCTTCCCTGCCTCCCTATCCAATCCCACGAAATGTCCACTCCAAATCAGTTGTCAGTGGCTCCTGCCTTTTGTATTGATCTCAAATCCTGCAGCTCAACTTCCAAGGCCCACATTAACTGTCTCTCAGTGAATCTCTGTTCCTCAAAGCAGCTCTTCCTTTTTCGTCATGTAGGTTTTTCCATTGCACCTGTCCCCTCCACTCCCAAGGCATACATACAACCCTCAATTATTTCAGCTGCGGGACTCTAGCCATATTTCCCTCCAGGCAATGCTCTCTTTCTCCTCACCCCATCATTTCATATCTTGAACTTAGGCTCCTGTCTTGCTAAAGGTCCACATCCTATTACATAAAGCTGTATCAAGGAAAACATACCATGCAAGGAGATAACAGAGGGAAGCCAGCCAGTCTTCATCACAGACTCAGGAGAAGACTCGGGATGTGTGGTTGCACTTGGCTGCAGGCAAAGGTAGGCAGCGGGTTGAACATGGAGACCTCGAAGAGCAGTTTGCATGGAGCATCGTGAGGGTCCCATGCCATGGAGCCCAGTGGATACATCCCAGCAGGATACTTGGAACTCTGCAGAAGAATTGAAATAGAATGGCTCAGGGCCAGGGGAAACATCTACAAACTGAAACAAACTCTTCAGCAGCTTTGCACTCCTCAGTCTCAAGAATACTGTGAACAAGCCATATACTCCAGCCAGAGGACTAGAAGGTATTTCTTTGGAGAAAAGAAATATTTCAAAAGGAAAAAAAGAAATTGAATGCTACTGGTATTTGGAAAAATTCCCTGATGAAATGGCCCGATTTCTACCTAGTCCCTCTATGCTGAACTCTACCAGTTGCAAAATTTTGCCCAAACACAAGAGATTCTGAATTATTAATATAAAAAAGTCCCTCTTTGAAAGACAAAGATGAAAACAACCACAGAGAGGAAAAGGAACTTAAAGGAAACAGACAATGGTGTCAATATAAGGAAACATCATAAATCTGGTAAGTTTCCCTAATCAGTACTTCAAAATATAATACAAATAATAGATATAATGTGAGAAGAAAGTATTATATCTATTGAATGATAGAGTACTATTAAAAATTAGCAAAAACAATAAAAAAGAACTTTTTAAAGATAAAAATGATTCCTCATGTGAATTAAATATAAATTTGGAATATAATATTGAAGATATACTTCAAAAAGTAAAACTAAAACCAGACTGTAAGTAGGAGAGTTCAAATAAATGAAACTTTGATCTATACAAGATGGATTAATATCTCATATTCAACACCTAAATTAATAGGAATTCCAAAATAATAGAAAATAAGGAAAATTTAATAATGATGATAATGTTGTTGGTGTTCATTGTTGTTCAGTTGTTAAGTTATGTCCTACTCTTTGAGACCCCATGGATTACAACACCCCAAGCTTCTCTGTTCTTCACTGTCTCCTGGACTTTGTGCAAACGCATATCCATTGTGTCAGTGATACCACTCAGGCATCTCATCCTTTGTCACCCCCATGTCCTCCCGCCTTCCATCTTTTCCAGCATCAGGGTCCTTTCTAATGAATCAGCATTCAGCATCAAGTGGCCAAAGTATTGGAACTTCAACTTCAGCATCAGTTCTTCCAATGAATATTCAGGGTTGGTTTCCTTTAGGATTGACCTCTTTAATTTGACCTCCTTGCTGTCCAAAAGACTCTCAAGAGTATTCTCCAGCACCACTGTTCAAAAGCATGAATTCTTCGGAGCTCAGGCTTCTTTATTGTCCAACTCGCATATCCATACATAACTACTGGAAAAAACATAACTGATTATATAGACTGTTGTCGGCAAAGTGATGTCTCTGCTTTTTATCTAGGTTTGTCATAACGTTCCTTCCAAGGAGCAAGCATCTTTTACTTTGATGTCTGTGTACCACATCCACAGTTGTAGGCCCATAGTTAATGCTGTGACATGACCCAACAGACATTTGACACATGCTTAGATGATCTCTCCATCGAAGTCCTGTCTCTGACTCTCTCCTGCTCCTACGAATAGTGTTTCCACTGACTTCTCTTAAAAGCTACCCTCTGCAGTTCCTCTAGCCTTGGTAATAGGATGAAATTCATCTTCCATCGAAAGGAAACAGACAATGGTGTCAATATAAGGAAACATCTAATTGTAAGAATAGTACTTCAAAATATAATACAAATAATAGATATAATGTGAGAAGAAAGTATTATATCTATTGAATGATAGAGTACTATTAAAAATTAGCAAAAACAATAAAAAAGAACTTTTTAAAGATAAAAATGATTCCTCATGTGAATTAAATATAAATTTGGAATATAATATTGAAGATATACTTCAAAAAGTAAAACTAAAACCAGACTGTAAGTAGGAGAGTTCAAATAAATGAAACTTTGATCTATACAAGATGGATTAATATCTCATATTCAACACCTAAATTAATAGGAATTCCAAAATAATAGAAAATAAGGAAAATTTAATAATGATGATAATGTTGTTGGTGTTCATTGTTGTTCAGTTGTTAAGTTATGTCCTACTCTTTGAGACCCCATGGATTACAACACCCCAAGCTTCTCTGTTCTTCACTGTCTCCTGGACTTTGTGCAAACGCATATCCATTGTGTCAGTGATACCACTCAGGCATCTCATCCTTTGTCACCCCCATGTCCTCCCGCCTTCCATCTTTTCCAGCATCAGGGTCCTTTCTAATGAATCAGCATTCAGCATCAAGTGGCCAAAGTATTGGAACTTCAACTTCAGCATCAGTTCTTCCAATGAATATTCAGGGTTGGTTTCCTTTAGGATTGACCTCTTTAATTTGACCTCCTTGCTGTCCAAAAGACTCTCAAGAGTATTCTCCAGCACCACTGTTCAAAAGCATGAATTCTTCGGAGCTCAGGCTTCTTTATTGTCCAACTCGCATATCCATACATAACTACTGGAAAAAACATAACTGATTATATAGACTGTTGTCGGCAAAGTGATGTCTCTGCTTTTTATCTAGGTTTGTCATAACGTTCCTTCCAAGGAGCAAGCATCTTTTACTTTGATGTCTGTGTACCACATCCACAGTTGTAGGCCCATAGTTAATGCTGTGACATGACCCAACAGACATTTGACACATGCTTAGATGATCTCTCCATCGAAGTCCTGTCTCTGACTCTCTCCTGCTCCTACGAATAGTGTTTCCACTGACTTCTCTTAAAAGCTACCCTCTGCAGTTCCTCTAGCCTTGGTAAAGGTACCTGGAATGCCAACAATTTACGCATTCTTTGGAGCACATCTTTGACAAGAACCGGACTATTTCCCCTTATCCCGTCCCCTCAAAGAAGACAGACAAGTTTTCCCCCAAACTGGTACCACTACTTAAATTTTCATCTATTTTTTTCTAGCTATTACTCTAAAAACCCTTGGGACAGCAGAGTTGCGAAAGTGATTAGAAACATTGTCAATAGAAATTACACCAGTTTCCTTTAATCTCTTGATCAGTGAAGAAACAAACAAATAAAGCATTGTGGGTTATCTGTCTCTAAGAGGAGTTGATATGGACCGATCTGATTATCCTAAAAAACAGTCTTATCACTTATCTTTTAGTGGGTTTGTCATGTTGATCGACCAGGTGAATTTAGCCAAAGGCTGCACCACGAGATTGATTTCATTTTGTTATACTATCAGTTTAGAGGTGTCTTTGCTTTTTAAATAAATCAAAATTAGCATGGTTTAATTTTAGATTTAAATTGGGTAGGAATTTTTATATCTGTTTATGTATCCTAAAGGTAGGAATTTATAAACTCATGCTATATAGGACTTCCTAGGTGGCATTAGTGGTAAAGAACCTGCCTGCCAATGCAGGAGACGCAGGAGTCATGGGTTCTAATGCTAGGTCAAGAAGATTCCCTGGAGGAAGAAATGGTAACTCACTCCAGTATTCTGTCCTGAAGAACCCTATGGACAGAGGAACCTGACCAGCTACAGTCCATGGGGTGGCAAAAGAGTCTGACATGACTGAACAACTTAGCACACACACTAATATGGGTTCACATTAAATGATATCAGGCAATACTGCTATACTTAACTTTCAATTGGTTAAGTTAACTCCTTCCAACAACTCTGGAAAACATTGATTATAGACTGTTGTCGGCAAAGTGATGCTGCTTTTATTGGTTTGTCATAACGTTCCTTCAAAAATCTTTTAATATGATGTCAGTGTACCACATCCACAGTTGTAGGCCCATAGTTAATGCTGTGACATGACCCAACAGACATTTGACACATGCTTAGATGATCTCTCCATCGAAGTCCTGTCTCTGACTCTCTCCTGCTCCTACGAATAGTGTTTCCACTGACTTCTCTTAAAAGCTACCCTCTGCAGTTCCTCTAGCCTTGGTAAAGGTACCTGGAATGCCAACAATTTACGCATTCTTTGGAGCACATCTTTGACAAGAACCGGACTATTTCCCCTTATCCCGTCCCCTCAAAGAAGACAGACAAGTTTTCCCCCAAACTGGTACCACTACTTAAATTTTCATCTATTTTTTTCTAGCTATTACTCTAAAAACCCTTGGGACAGCAGAGTTGCGAAAGTGATTAGAAACATTGTCAATAGAAATTACACCAGTTTCCTTTAATCTCTTGATCAGTGAAGAAACAAACAAATAAAGCATTGTGGGTTATCTGTCTCTAAGAGGAGTTGATATGGACCGATCTGATTATCCTAAAAAACAGTCTTATCACTTATCTTTTAGTGGGTTTGTCATGTTGATCGACCAGGTGAATTTAGCCAAAGGCTGCACCACGAGATTGATTTCATTTTGTTATACTATCAGTTTAGAGGTGTCTTTGCTTTTTAAATAAATCAAAATTAGCATGGTTTAATTTTAGATTTAAATTGGGTAGGAATTTTTATATCTGTTTATGTATCCTAAAGGTAGGAATTTATAAACTCATGCTATATAGGACTTCCTAGGTGGCATTAGTGGTAAAGAACCTGCCTGCCAATGCAGGAGACGCAGGAGTCATGGGTTCTAATGCTAGGTCAAGAAGATTCCCTGGAGGAAGAAATGGTAACTCACTCCAGTATTCTGTCCTGAAGAACCCTATGGACAGAGGAACCTGACCAGCTACAGTCCATGGGGTGGCAAAAGAGTCTGACATGACTGAACAACTTAGCACACACACTAATATGGGTTCACATTAAATGATATCAGGCAATACTGCTATACTTAACTTTCAATTGGTTAAGTTCAATAAAATATTCTTTTTTGGTGCATGTGTGTGTACATGCATGCTCAATCACTTCAGTCATGTTTGACTCATCAACAAGTTACGGGTTGGACAGAATTATTTCTAAGGTTAATCTCTAGCAATATATGATGTTATAAGTACTATGCTTGTGATAGAAAATTACCAATAAAAAAGAGAATACAAATTAAGAAGTTTTATTTCAAAAGAGAAAACAAGTGACTGGCTTTGAATTAATAATTTAGGTTGTATGTGCTGCTTGAAAAAATTATTGCTATTCAGAAAGAAATGTGACAGTTCAAAATTGTTGTTTTCTTTTTGAGTACCATCACCAGTTTTGAATCTTACAGTTCTTTATTAATATCATAATATTGCACTCATATATTTGTATAGCATAGATCCTAGAAAACGAATCCTAGAAAACGAATACACCATGTACTGTAGGTCATCGGAACAGTGTCTTAAAAACTTTTAGAGATAATATCTGGCTCTATCCCTTTTTAGAAAAAACAGACATATCAATTTACTCACAAATAGTTATCAATCTTATGCCCACGCCTCCACCCTCCTGCAAAAAGCCTTTCCATTTTTTTCTCTTTTTGTTTTCATTGTCTGGCTGGCATTCTGTCTTTGTAGTCCCTGTTTTGTGAATCCTGCTCATGGTTTCTTGTATTTCACTGGTGGAAACCAAGATGAAGACAGGAACAGAGAGCACAGGACAGGCCACTAAGGGCAGAATACTGAGGACTTGAGCATGGTGTAGCACACTTCAAGAGACTATGGTGGAGTCTGAATCCAACAGGAATTTTATCCTCAGGATGTATAACCCTTGGTAGTCTTACACTAGTATTTGACTACTCTCAGACTCACAGATCCTACTCTGCTTACAAACACTGTGTTACGAAACTAATCATGAAATAGTACTATGTATTGCAAAGATTTTAATATGCAGACTGACATTACTTACCAACTATTTGGCTGTGAATAATCAAATATTTAACAAAAGACTAAAGCACTTATGTATATATTCATTCAGGAAATATGAATTAATGGTCTCCTGTGTTCCAGGCATTTAAATCATTTGTGGAAAGTTATGATTGTAAAGACTTTCAGCTATGTGCTTTTGAGCATGACATGTAACCTCTTGAGCCATATTTTCTCTATTTGTATGAATAAGGAGTCGTATCATATCGAATCATATTACCTGTAAAGGTCTTTCCAGCTCTAAACTTCTATGACTTTTATGATTTTATCCATTCCACATTTTAATAATTCTTTGTTTTGACCTTTTGATATCTTTAACTTGTGCTGAATCCACTATCCTGATTATACAATCCAAATCTGTGGCTGATTCTTCGATCTGCTTAAGGATGCTCACAGTCTTCCAGCTGTTAGTTTTTTAGGTCATAGACTAAATTTGGAAAATGGCAAGAGTTTAAGCAGCTACTACTTTAAATTTAGTACCATACTTTCTATTATCCCCAAATAGACCTTCTAACACTTACCTTTGACTTCTGAATATGCTATAAACAGTCCACTTACCTTCTCAAAATTAACAGCTATCATGAGCACATTCAAAGGGCACCATTGTGAAGTTTGTTTTATGTTTCTTTCCATTAAAATGTATTATTTTCAACATCTCGCCATTTTACTTCTTTTCCCTGGTGTTGAGCACAATTACCACAACATTCTTATGACTCTGCTTTAAAGCTCTCCTCCTAGCTGAAAGCCACACTACGTCGTTAACTCCACAAGGTCCAATAACATTTTCCCAGATATGTTGTGACTGTCACCACTGGGGAACAATGCTTTTAGGAGAAAGCCTAGGGTTGGTATGCAGCATGTTCCTTTCTTTAATGTTTTCCTAATTTCAGATAATTATTGAGTTGAAACTTATTAGCTAATTGTGTACATGCTGTGGTATTCATGTATTACTTTCATTTATGTAGTTGATGGTAATGAGAGTTTCCTTTGATACAGGTGTTTTTCTTCAACTTTGGGAGGTGATACGGCGCTCTATGAGTTGTGGTTATTTGAAGCCCAGTGTGGTTCTAAATAGAATTTAATCTATTGTAGTTATCAGAGGAATACACCTTCAGGAATTATGCTAATTTTTCTCTACCAAGATATCATCTAGTGATAGTGAGATGTAGAACTACCAAAGTGGAAGTAATGCCCCAAAACTATGGGCATTGTTTTCCCTGTAACAGGGGGAGCAAGGTCAGGGGCAGGAACTTGAATCACTTCAGTCAAATAAACTTAAGTTCAAGTTCAATATTGTGGTAACTTTTTTAACATTTCTAGTTCTACTTTTTTCAGTGGTTTCAGAAAACGTATAACTATGCTATCAATTAAAATTAATGTCTTGCACATATACTTAGGTAGCTTAGTTTGAATTAATTTATACATTCTTTACTGACTGAACTACCAGGGAAGCCCCATGTAATAAATCTCCGAAATTGAGTTTGATTTCACTACTGCCTTCAGCAAAGCTTTGTACCTTACTGTATTTTTATTCAGGTGCCATTTGACTTACAGATCAATTAAAAGCCTTTTGGTAAGGATGAACATTTAATAGGCATGCTTAAAACATGTTTATCCATTCTTCAAATTGTCCTGAGGCTCCATGCTTGCCAGTGCTCTGACTGGGATTTCATATAAAGGTTGGTCATCTGATAGCCTTGAGTATCCCTAAGAGCATGTCTTAAAAGAAAGACCTAGGTTCCTAAGACAAATGAGAGAAAACAAAGTGATTAAAGGCACGAAAGACATCCTAAGATGGTGGTAATGATGATGATAATGAAGACTCTTTTCTTTAGTCTTATTTTTCTTTTTAATTTTTATTTATTATTTGGCTGTGCTGAGTCTTAGCTACAGCACCTGGGATCTTTGATCTTCATTGTGGCATGTGAGATCCTTTTATTTTAGTTGTGGCATAAGAACTCTTTAGTTGTGGCATGTGGGATTTAGTTTTCTAACCAGTGATCCTTCCTGAATTGGAAGCACAGAGTTTTAGCTACTGACCACCAGGGAAGTCCCTTTATAGCATTATTGAGGAATAATTGACATATAATAAACAGCACATCTTTGAAGCTCACAATCTCATCATGAACACATCACGGCTCTCAAATATTTCCTCTTGCCCACCTGTAATTCTGCTTCCCACTTCTACCTACTCTGTCCCCAAACAACTACCAGTCTGCTTTCTGCCATGATAGACTACATCTTCTAGATGTTTATAGAAGTAAAATCATGTAATATGTATACTTTGTCTGGCTTTTTTCTTTCAGAATAGAGTTTCATGCATATTATTATCTGTGCTATTAATAATAGCTCACTGTTTTTATTGCTGAATTATATTCAGCTGTATACTGTAGATAAGCCATGATGTGTTTATTCATTCATTTATTGATGACAGCTAGAAAGAAAATGAACGCCTCAGCCTATTAATGATAAAGAACAATAACATGAATGATCTTGGAACAGGATCTTGAGTCTTAGAAGAGGCTGTACATATCATTACTCTGATTTCAGTCTAGAAAAACCATATGCAAAAGGCTTCAGTCTAGAGAAGCCTTATGCAAAAGACTTAGCTAGCCTGGAGCCAGACTCCTGTCCAATGGGAACTGACAGATGATAAATTCGGGTTATTTTATGCCTGTGAGTTTTTCATAATTTGTTACACATGAAAGTCAAGAAATGCTTCCATGAAGAACAGGATAACAGGAAAGGAGAAGATTACTGACAGAAGTTGCAGCCTGCTCAAATGCCTGATGGTGGGCACAAAGGGGGAACATTCAAGGAACTCAAAGAATGCCATTGGTTGTAGCTATTCAGAAAGGGAATGAATTGAGATGAGCCTGGAGAGGTCACCAGGCCCTGTAAATGTTTGCTCTTTGAGTTAAGAACACTGAGACCTCAGAATGGGCTTTTAATATGTATTATAGGGTAGAGAAGAGGGTGGGATGATGGATGTGATCAGATTTGCTTCTCTGGAAAGATTAACCTGAAATTTGGAGACTGGGTTTGGAGAAAGTCACAGTATTGAAACTAGTTAGGGATACAATGTCGTAGACCTGGAGAGAGAAGTTGGTGTGGCAGCACACAGATGAGTATTAACTATGGAGGTCAAAAGGTGAACAAACCTGAGAAATATTTAAGAAAAGCCTTAATCAACCACATGGAGATATAAGGTAAAAAGTTACATGTACTGATTCAAAGCTAAAAATGTAGGTTTGCATGGAGACAAATTCATTGACCTCTACAAGTTAATGAAACCATGGGTGTGTATTAGACAGTCAAGGCTATCAGATTCTTCAGTGCTTAGTTTCTGCAGGAAGATATAGCAAAGAAGACTTTTAGTTACCAGAGACTCAGGAAGAAAACAGTGTGGCAAGGAGGCCAAGAAAAGAATATTTTGAAAAGAGAATTTTGCAAAGGAGGGAAGCCAAATAATACGAGCTCTGAAGATGTCAGCTGTGTTTGGAAGCTCTTACAAAGGACTGTTTGGGTGAGATAATAACGATGCTGAGGAAATAGAAATATTGTAGAACAGACAGTGCTTTGGAAAGTTTGTGAAAAACAGAATGGAGAGAGGACTAGCTTGAGGAGAAAGGAGGTCAATGAGATTTAAAATTTTTCTTCTGTTTGTTTGCTTAAAAATAGCAAAGATTTAAATAACCAAGGGAAAGATCCAGTGAAGGAGTGAAATCTTGGTTTTTATTACTGCCATGCTTTTCTTACTTAGTGTGACAATTTGTCTTATGGAAAACAAGAAAGTTTTTATTTAACACTATATATAATCTAAGACTTCAGAGCTACTCTTATTTTACTCTTTTCCTTAGGATTCTGGCTGAAATTTGAGTTACAAAGAACTCCAAAGGAAGTTTGTGCAATAAATAAGCAAATATAGGAACTCATTCAGAGTTCAGTGTTGTTATAGTTGTTCTATGACCTGGGTTAATCAATTAACAAGGTAGTACCTTTAATAGCAGCCCCTGTCTTCTGAATACTGTCTAAGCATCTGTGATAATTATTCAGGCTCTAAAAGAGGATTGCTACTCACCAGGAGCTCAAAATCTAATGGATGAACAAACAAATAAGAGCACCGGAATGTTTGTGGAATGCTAATTAGGGATACAATGTCGTAGACCTGAGAGAGTTGGTGTGGCAGCACACAGATGAGTATTAACTATGGAGGTCAAAAGGTGAACAAACCTGAGAAATATTTAAGAAAAGCCTTAATCAACCACATGGAGATATAAGGTAAAAAGTTACATGTACTGATTCAAAGCTAAAAATGTAGGTTTGCATGGAGACAAATTCATTGACCTCTACAAGTTAATGAAACCATGGGTGTGTATTAGACAGTCAAGGCTATCAGATTCTTCAGTGCTTAGTTTCTGCAGGAAGATATAGCAAAGAAGACTTTTAGTTACCAGAGACTCAGGAAGAAAACAGTGTGGCAAGGAGGCCAAGAAAAGAATATTTTGAAAAGAGAATTTTGCAAAGGAGGGAAGCCAAATAATACGAGCTCTGAAGATGTCAGCTGTGTTTGGAAGCTCTTACAAAGGACTGTTTGGGTGAGATAATAACGATGCTGAGGAAATAGAAATATTGTAGTACAGACAGTGCTTTGGAAAGTTTGTGAAAAACAGAATGGAGAGAGGACTAGCTTGAGGAGAAAGGAGGTCAATGAGATTTAAAATTTTTCTTCTGTTTGTTTGCTTAAAAATAGCAAAGATTTAAATAACCAAGGGAAAGATCCAGTGAAGGAGTGAAATCTTGGTTTTTATTACTGCCATGCTTTTCTTACTTAGTGTGACAATTTGTCTTATGGAAAACAAGAAAGTTTTTATTTAACACTATATATAATCTAAGACTTCAGAGCTACTCTTATTTTACTCTTTTCCTTAGGATTCTGGCTGAAATTTGAGTTACAAAGAACTCCAAAGGAAGTTTGTGCAATAAATAAGCAAATATAGGAACTCATTCAGAGTTCAGTGTTGTTATAGTTGTTCTATGACCTGGGTTAATCAATTAACAAGGTAGTACCTTTAATAGCAGCCCCTGTCTTCTGAATACTGTCTAAGCATCTGTGATAATTATTCAGGCTCTAAAAGAGGATTGCTACTCACCAGGAGCTCAAAATCTAATGGATGAACAAACAAATAAGAGCACCGGAATGTTTGTGGAATGCTAATGGGAGGAAAAGCTGGAAAAGAATTAGGAAGAGAATTTCTATTTCCTGTAGTATTATTAAATTTCCTTTTAAAATTAAATTTTGTCCAAACAAGTCTGTACCGTGGTTTTTCTTTTGTTTTGTTTTTATCTTACACATATAAGAGTGAGCCAAAATTCCATCATTACTATCCTTAAAATGGGCTGTATCTATGTCATCCACATTGTTTGTTGATTGGCAAGTTTTATGAGGTCAGCCTTAGCTGATTCATATATATATATTTTTTATTCCAATCTTTACTTTCCCAACCTTCTGTTTTCCCCCTGAACTTCCTATGACCATTCAGGAAACAGCCAACACTATTCTATATGCCCTGCCCTCAGAGAATGGTTGACATTGCAAAACTGCTGAATAATTGCTCACTGTGAGTCTCAAAATAAACCCATGACAGGGACAACAGAACCTATAGTTTTGAAATAAATGAACCTGGATATTGTGAGTGCCAAAGGCCTGAACTTTACATCACAGAAGAAGAATAGACGAAGAGATCCAAATGTTCTCAGTCAGCTCTGGGAGACTGCCCAACTGCTACCATATCCACTTCCTGGTGGGAAGTCACATTGGCTTGTAGATGTTTCAGTGACCATTCAAGGATGCACTGAACACTAGTTCTGTAAGGCTACCCTGAAAAGTAGTCTCCAAGCAAGGCGATAGGGGTACTGTCCAAAGAAAGTAGAATGCATTTGCACATTGTTTCTGATGTTAGAACATAATTAGTGCTTGTGACCTAGAAATGGGAACCCCACCCTTGCCCAAATGTGCCATTTTTTAAAGTTTAAAAGAATATCGTACATGAGGCAGACAATATATTAGGAGAGATAGAGAAATGGGCAATTTTGTGATTCAAATATAGGCTCTAGATTCAGTGTTGTTGTAGTTGTTCTATGACCTGGGTTAATCAATTAACAAGGTAGTACCTTTAATAGCAGCCCCTGTCTTCTGAATACTGTCTAAGCATCTGTGATAATTATTCAGGCTCTAAAAGAGGATTGCTACTCACCAGGAGCTCAAAATCTAATGGATGAACAAACAAATAAGAGCACCGGAATGTTTGTGGAATGCTAATGGGAGGAAAAGCTGGAAAAGAATTAGGAAGAGAATTTCTATTTCCTGTAGTATTATTAAATTTCCTTTTAAAATTAAATTTTGTCCAAACAAGTCTGTACCGTGGTTTTTCTTTTGTTTTGTTTTATCTTACACATATAAGAGTGAGCCAAAATTCCATCATTACTATCCTTAAAATGGGCTGTATCTATGTCATCCACATTGTTTGTTGATTGGCAAGTTTTATGAGGTCAGCCTTAGCTGATTCATATATATATATTTTTTATTCCAATCTTTACTTTCCCAACCTTCTGTTTTCCCCCTGAACTTCCTATGACCATTCAGGAAACAGCCAACACTATTCTATATGCCCTGCCCTCAGAGAATGGTTGACATTGCAAAACTGCTGAATAATTGCTCACTGTGAGTCTCAAAATAAACCCATGACAGGGACAACAGAACCTATAGTTTTGAAATAAATGAACCTGGATATTGTGAGTGCCAAAGGCCTGAACTTTACATCACAGAAGAAGAATAGACGAAGAGATCCAAATGTTCTCAGTCAGCTCTGGGAGACTGCCCAACTGCTACCATATCCACTTCCTGGTGGGAAGTCACATTGGCTTGTAGATGTTTCAGTGACCATTCAAGGATGCACTGAACACTAGTTCTGTAAGGCTACCCTGAAAAGTAGTCTCCAAGCAAGGCGATAGGGGTACTGTCCAAAGAAAGTAGAATGCATTTGCACATTGTTTCTGATGTTAGAACATAATTAGTGCTTGTGACCTAGAAATGGGAACCCCACCCTTGCCCAAATGTGCCATTTTTTTTAAAGTTTAAAAAGAATATCGTACATGAGGCAGACAATATATTAGGAGAGATAGAGAAATGGGGCTAAAATTCCTGGATAAAATAAACAATTGCGGATGATCACCTATATCACTTTACTTGTTAAGTCAAATTATCAGCCTATAAGGCTTCCCCTATAGCCCAGCAAATACGGAATCTGTTTGCAATGCAGGAGACACAGGAGATGTTGGTTTGATCCCTGGGTCGGGGGGGATTCCCTGGAGAAGGAAACAGCTGACCACTCCAGTATTCTGGCCTGGACAAATCCCATTGACAGAGAAGAGCCTGGAAGGTTACAGTCCATGGAGTTGCCAACAGTCAGTAAGGACTATACACAGGCACATACTGAGGCATAATTGACATCAACCTATAAAACCATTCTGATTTTGAAAATCTGTACCAATTACCTTAAAATTCTTTCATTTATTCCAGCATACGTGTATCCACAAGTGGATATTTCACTTGGCTGGTGACACGACTAGGTCTTTTTTTGACTCGTGATGTCCCCAGACTGTCAAGCCAATGGGAGTTCCCAATGTGTTCTAAGGTGTACTGCCAAGCCATGTCCTCTGTGGTTATTGAAGTAATGAACACTTAGAATGGGTTCCTATGACATTAGTTTATTCTACGTAATTCTTCAACATGTATATTTTGATAAATTTTGTTCATGTAGGAAGAAAGAAGTTATTCTTCTTAATTTAATCTTGTCAGGTAACATTGCTTGTAATTTACTGCTGCCTTCTTTTGAAAAGTGAAGAATAGACAGTTAAATTTTTTTGCTTAATTTTAATTTGTAATTCACATGAAGAAAAACGAAGAGATCCAAATGTTCTCAGTCAGCTCTGGGAGACTGCCCAACTGCTACCATATCCACTTCCTGGTGGGAAGTCACATTGGCTTGTAGATGTTTCAGTGACCATTCAAGGATGCACTGAACACTAGTTCTGTAAGGCTACCCTGAAAAGTAGTCTCCAAGCAAGGCGATAGGGGTACTGTCCAAAGAAAGTAGAATGCATTTGCACATTGTTTCTGATGTTAGAACATAATTAGTGCTTGTGACCTAGAAATGGTAACCCCACCCTTGCCCAAATGTGCCATTTTTTAAAGTTTAAAAGAATATCGTACATGAGGCAGACAATATATTAGGAGAGATAGAGAAATGGGGCTAAAATTCCTGGATAAAATAAACAATTGCGGATGATCACCTATATCACTTTACTTGTTAAGTCAAATTATCAGCCTATAAGGCTTCCCCTATAGCCCAGCAAATACGGAATCTGTTTGCAATGCAGGAGACACAGGAGATGTTGGTTTGATCCCTGGGTCGGGGGGGATTCCCTGGAGAAGGAAACAGCTGACCACTCCAGTATTCTGGCCTGGACAAATCCCATTGACAGAGAAGAGCCTGGAAGGTTACAGTCCATGGAGTTGCCAACAGTCAGTAAGGACTATACACAGGCACATACTGAGGCATAATTGACATCAACCTATAAAACCATTCTGATTTTGAAAATCTGTACCAATTACCTTAAAATTCTTTCATTTATTCCAGCATACGTGTATCCACAAGTGGATATTTCACTTGGCTGGTGACACGACTAGGTCTTTTTTTGACTCGTGATGTCCCCAGACTGTCAAGCCAATGGGAGTTCCCAATGTGTTCTAAGGTGTACTGCCAAGCCATGTCCTCTGTGGTTATTGAAGTAATGAACACTTAGAATGGGTTCCTATGACATTAGTTTATTCTACGTAATTCTTCAACATGTATATTTTGATAAATTTTGTTCATGTAGGAAGAAAGAAGTTATTCTTCTTAATTTAATCTTGTCAGGTAACATTGCTTGTAATTTACTGCTGCCTTCTTTTGAAAAGTGATAGATATAACATATAACTTGCTTAATTATGTGATTTCTGAGGTCTGCCAAAACATTTTCTTCATTTAGCTTCAGAATTGTTTGGGAGTAGCTTTCATGTAAAATATCATGACACCTGTGTGCTCAGTCTTTCAGTCATGTCCAACTCTTTGCGACCCTCTAGACTGTAACCCTCCAGGTTCCTCTGTCCATGGGATTTTCCAGGCAAGAATACTGGAGTGAATTGTCATTTCCTTTTCCAGGGTATCTTCCTAACACAGGTATCGAAACTGCATGTCCTGCATTGACAGGCAGATTCTTAACCAGTGAGCCACCTAGGAAGCCCTAAAATAGCATAAGGTAATCTATTAAAAATATAGATTATATATATAAAGTTCTAGAAGGTTCTAGAAGGGTATACAGAAGTTGTAAGCAGTAATCAGTAATTAGCCTGGAGAAAGAAGCTGAGTAGAAGATATGGGGATGGCTGAGAGGGAAAATTTTAATTTTTTTCTATGTATAATTCTGTCTTCTTTTGTTTTTTAAACAATGACCTGGTGTTAACCTTATAACTGAAAAAAATCTCTGTGCCTTGTGAAACTCATCTGGCTTCTTTTGCACGTTCTTCATTTGGGGTTTTAGAATGCATTTTGCCTTTTCTAGGTCATCACTGTTTGCAGTTTTGCACGTAAAACACACTAAAAGAGATATTTCTCTGACTAGACTATAAAATGCTTTTGTTTTCCTTCTTTTCCCAAGGAAAAGATTTGTAAAGGATAATGATTGATTAAAAATCAATGGATATTTCACTTGGCTGGTGACACGACTATTTTGACTCGTGATGTCCCCAGACTGTCAAGCCAATGGGAGTTCCCAATGTGTTCTAAGGTGTACTGCCAAGCCATGTCCTCTGTGGTTATTGAAGTAATGAACACTTAGAATGGGTTCCTATGACATTAGTTTATTCTACGTAATTCTTCAACATGTATATTTTGATAAATTTTGTTCATGTAGGAAGAAAGAAGTTATTCTTCTTAATTTAATCTTGTCAGGTAACATTGCTTGTAATTTACTGCTGCCTTCTTTTGAAAAGTGATAGATATAACATATAACTTGCTTAATTATGTGATTTCTGAGGTCTGCCAAAACATTTTCTTCATTTAGCTTCAGAATTGTTTGGGAGTAGCTTTCATGTAAAATATCATGACACCTGTGTGCTCAGTCTTTCAGTCATGTCCAACTCTTTGCGACCCTCTAGACTGTAACCCTCCAGGTTCCTCTGTCCATGGGATTTTCCAGGCAAGAATACTGGAGTGAATTGTCATTTCCTTTTCCAGGGTATCTTCCTAACACAGGTATCGAAACTGCATGTCCTGCATTGACAGGCAGATTCTTAACCAGTGAGCCACCTAGGAAGCCCTAAAATAGCATAAGGTAATCTATTAAAAATATAGATTATATATATAAAGTTCTAGAAGGTTCTAGAAGGGTATACAGAAGTTGTAAGCAGTAATCAGTAATTAGCCTGGAGAAAGAAGCTGAGTAGAAGATATGGGGATGGCTGAGAGGGAAAATTTTAATTTTTTTCTATGTATAATTCTGTCTTCTTTTGTTTTTTAAACAATGACCTGGTGTTAACCTTATAACTGAAAAAAATCTCTGTGCCTTGTGAAACTCATCTGGCTTCTTTTGCACGTTCTTCATTTGGGGTTTTAGAATGCATTTTGCCTTTTCTAGGTCATCACTGTTTGCAGTTTTGCACGTAAAACACACTAAAAGAGATATTTCTCTGACTAGACTATAAAATGCTTTTGTTTTTTTCCTTCTTTTCCCAAGGAAAAGATTTGTAAAGAGATCAATAGGACATTGGAATTAAAAATCAATCATGGCACTAAATTCTCAAGGTAGACATTTTGTATCATCTATTAATCAAAGATTATGTATATCTTATCTGTGTATCATCTACAAATAAACTGATTTTATTATGAGTGTGTTTCCAGAATAGGCATTTCAGCAGTGGGATAAGCTGTGTATTCATGCTTTGTATATGGCATGACAAATCCAATCAATGCTTATTTCCCTTTTTATGATTCCTATGATGAGACATACAATAAAATGGAATATGAAAGCCCTGAAGCACTCACTCCTTTGTATAAATAGAATTTTTAATTAAGGGAAAGAAAAGCACATGATTACTTATTTTATTAATTTAATCTTAGTTTTTGTCATTTTATGTCTTTAAATCAGCTCCTATAAATTTGTATCTGAAATATCATCACACTGAATAGAAGTGTAGAAATGGTGAAGTAAGTATTGCTGAAGAAATTGAGGTGTTATTTATTTCAGTACATTCTTCTGGAAGAAATCTCATTTATTTTATTTTAGATGATGGCCCTAGAACTACCTTTTTTTTTTCAGCTGAAGTAGCCTTTTTTCCCTTTTCATTTCACATAATGGCACTGTTATCTCTAAGTGATTTTAATATAGGTTCTAGTTTTATAATAATTTTCTTGATAGTTAAATTCTGAAGATAATGATTGACCAGTAAAAAGAAATACCATCATTCTAATTTTGGAGACAAAAATAATAGAGAGGAAAACCACTTAGAATAATTTTTTAAAATCAAAAACAATTTTATAAAATCATTATTCTTGAAAGCCTTTAGTAAGTCAAGAAATATTATCAAATTCAATTAAGCTGGAGAAGAGTAGAGAGATATGGGGATGGCTGAGAGGAAAATTTTAATTTTTTTCTATGTATAATTCTGTCTTCTTTTGTTTTTTAAACAATGACCTGGTGTTAACCTTATAACTGAAAAAAATCTCTGTGCCTTGTGAAACTCATCTGGCTTCTTTTGCACGTTCTTCATTTGGGGTTTTAGAATGCATTTTGCCTTTTCTAGGTCATCACTGTTTGCAGTTTTGCACGTAAAACACACTAAAAGAGATATTTCTCTGACTAGACTATAAAATGCTTTTGTTTTTTTCCTTCTTTTCCCAAGGAAAAGATTTGTAAAGAGATCAATAGGACATTGGAATTAAAAATCAATCATGGCACTAAATTCTCAAGGTAGACATTTTGTATCATCTATTAATCAAAGATTATGTATATCTTATCTGTGTATCATCTACAAATAAACTGATTTTATTATGAGTGTGTTTCCAGAATAGGCATTTCAGCAGTGGGATAAGCTGTGTATTCATGCTTTGTATATGGCATGACAAATCCAATCAATGCTTATTTCCCTTTTTATGATTCCTATGATGAGACATACAATAAAATGGAATATGAAAGCCCTGAAGCACTCACTCCTTTGTATAAATAGAATTTTTAATTAAGGGAAAGAAAAGCACATGATTACTTATTTTATTAATTTAATCTTAGTTTTTGTCATTTTATGTCTTTAAATCAGCTCCTATAAATTTGTATCTGAAATATCATCACACTGAATAGAAGTGTAGAAATGGTGAAGTAAGTATTGCTGAAGAAATTGAGGTGTTATTTATTTCAGTACATTCTTCTGGAAGAAATCTCATTTATTTTATTTTAGATGATGGCCCTAGAACTACCTTTTTTTTTTCAGCTGAAGTAGCCTTTTTTCCCTTTTCATTTCACATAATGGCACTGTTATCTCTAAGTGATTTTAATATAGGTTCTAGTTTTATAATAATTTTCTTGATAGTTAAATTCTGAAGATAATGATTGACCAGTAAAAAGAAATACCATCATTCTAATTTTGGAGACAAAAATAATAGAGAGGAAAACCACTTAGAATAATTTTTTTTAAAATCAGACAATTTTTAAGGACATGATTATCATTTAATTAATAAAAGTAAACATTATTCTTGAAAGCCTTTAGTAAGTCAAGAAATATTTATCAAATTATAACCAAGTTTAAGATAGCCAAGGAGTATCTTGATATGTTTATTGATGCATTCAAAAATATTTATTGGGCATTCACCCTGTGTCAGTCTGTATTCTAAATTCTGTGGATATGTTGGTGAATAAAACAAACCATTCAAAACAAATCTTTAACACTATTATGTCCCAGACAAAATTTTTGGAACTGGGATACAGTAATGAATTAAAAGAAAATGTTCTTTGTCCTCATGATGTTTATATTTTAGCTGACAGTGAAAGAAATCTATAAGATAAATAAATAAAACATAAAGGTTGTAACACAGTGATTATTGTTAAGGGGAAGTATGAATAAAGCAGAATTGGGTGTATGTAATGTTGGGGAGTATGTATAAACTCTTACATAGAGTGCCAAGAGAAGTTTAACTGCGATCATGGCATTTTAGTAAGCACCTGAAGACTTCCGGTGGCATGGATGGTAAAGAATCTGCCTACAATGCAGGAGACCTAGGTTCTATCCCTGGGTCCCTGAGTCAGGAAAATCCCCTGGAGAAGGGAATGAATGGCTACCCATTCCAATGTTCTTGCCTGGAGGATTCTACGGACATAGGGTCCTGGCAGGCTACAGTCTACGGGGTCACAAAGAGTAGGTCATGATGAACAGTTTTAACTTTTCACATTGAAGGAAGCAGAAAGAGCTATACCTGGGAAATAACTGATAGCTTGACAAGTTAGAATTCTAAGCCAAACAATAGATAATGCAAGAGCGCTGAAGTGGGGCTGTGTCTGAAGTGTTCCGGGAATGACAAGGGGGCCAATAGAGTGTTGTGAAGAGAACAAGGTGGAGTGAAAAAAGCATCAAAGGAGCAATGAAGAATCAGTTACCTTTGCAACTGATATTTTATGGCCTTATAGGTCAATGCAAGAATTTGGGCTTTTAACACTAAGAGAAATGAAAAATCATTGAAATTTTTTGAGCAGCAAGATAGCACATCTTGACTTATGTTCAAAAGGACCATTTTGCTGTCTCTAAAATATATTTTTGCAGTGTAGCAAAGAAAAATATAGGGAGATTAGTTGATAGGATGTCCCTATGACTGGGTTCAGGTATGATACTGGTGAAGCGGTAAACCTGCAAGTATCTTTTGCAAACACGATAGTGTGACCTTTTTTTTTCTGTAAAGTTTTTGCTTATTTTTTTTTCTTAAATTTTGGGCTCTTTTATTGGTTTTTTCATTTATTTATTTTCATCCATCTTAATTCTTCTGTCTGTGTGGGCCTCCATCGCAGTGGCCTCTCTTGCTGCAGAGCACTGGCTCTGGGCACATGCGCTCCAGAGCACTGGCTTGCTATTGGGCACACAGTTCCAGCTGCTCCATAGCACGTGGGATCTTCCCGTGCCAGGGATCGAACCGGTGACCCTTGCACTGCAAGGCAGACTCTTTACCCACTGGACCACCAGGAAAGCCCGTGGCCATTTTTATATAGAGTGTGTAAGAAATATAGGCATCAAGGATGACCCCAAGGTTTGCGATTAATTGTATTGGAGTATGAGTTTTCATTTAACTAACGTACGGGAAACTACACCAAGGAAATTTTCCCCTCCTCAATTCCAAACCTTAGGAGTTGTGGTGAGTTAAGTAATTCACTTTTGAATGTGTTAAATTTGAGATACCTTTGGTGCTGTGGGTGAGGATGTTAGACTGTATGGTAAAAGATTCAGCCTCATGAAGTAGTTAAGCATTTAACTAACATATAGATGATATTTGAGGTCATTTGATGGCGATAAACCTAGAGTGGGTTCCAAATAGTGGAAAGTGTGAGAAGACATTGAGTATAGATAAGTCTTCCTGGAGTTTTGTGGTAAAGGGAAGGAGAATTAAGATGGTAGCTGGAGAAATAAAGATATAAAATGTAACTATAAAAATGGCCATAAATAATATTTGAAGAGCATGTTTTTGAACTTCTTATTACATCATTTTTATTACAGCATCTCATTCAATTCATATTATAACTGTCACTTAAGAAAGTAACACCTTGAAGAAATGACACTTTGATTAGGATATAGAAAAGAGAAGACAATTACTGAAGAGACTTCATGCCTAAGAGGCTCTGCGACAACAGAGGCCACCGCGATGGGAGGCCCACATGAGCCAAAGAACAGAGATGGATGAAAATAGAGAAATGAAAGACCAATAGAAGTGGCCCGCCTGCCCCCCACCCCTGCCAAGAAAAAGGTCTTGCTTAGATTTTGGTTTCCATGATGAAAAATATTAAACAAAAATATAGCAATGAGGCAACCATGGATGAGTACACAAAATGAAGAATCCATAGTGTCACTAAGTTATTAAACATACAACTATGAAGCATTGACTAGGTGACATTTTACCTACCTTATCTCAAATCTCTAAAGTAGCCTTTCTGAAAAAAAAATAAAATCTACAAACAATAAATGCTGGAGAAAAGGGAACCCTTCTGCACTGCTGGTGGGAATGTAAATCGATAAACCACTATGGAGAACAGTATGGAGGTTCCTTGCAAAACCAAAAATAAAGCTACCATATGACCCAGAAACTCCATTCCTGGGTTTATACCCTGAGAAACCATAATTTAAAGACACATGTACCCCAGTGTTCACTGCAGCAGTATTTACAATAGCCAGGATGTCGAGACTGGCTCGACGACGAGCAAACCCGAGGGTATGGTGCCACAGAAGATTGAAGAAAAACAAGACTCAGAAATAAAGTGGAAATCAGGGGGCTAGTGCCACTCGTAGGCAAAAGCCCAGCCCTGACTCCACTCATGATATTTATTGTCTCTTGTTGCTTTCTTGTACGTGCAGTTACATGCGCACTAGACATCTGTTTTTTATAATCACAAAAATGGGGATAGAGGTATACAACGTGTAGACCTCCCTGTTCCTTTCATGTTTCATTCCTGTTTAATCTCTTCTGGCTGACAGTGACTTTGTTTATTCTTAGATCCTAGCAACTTTTCGTTCCTGAACCTAGCAACGTCCTTTCCCACTCATATCTCCAAGACTCTGGTCCTGAATACAGGCACTGATGGTGTTTCATCAGTAACATCGATATGCAAACACCTTGCGTTCAAGGTGTTCAGTGTTTCTCTTGTTCTCAGTCCGTCGCCTTGGGTTCATGAGAAAGTCATTGCCTTTCTCTTTCCAACTCCATTTTGAGTCTCTACTCATCATTCCCATGTCTGCACTGCATATCCTACACCAGGACATGGAAACAACCTAGATGTCTATTGACAGATGAATGAACAAAGAAGATGTGGTACATGTATGCAATGGAATATTACTCGGACACAGAAGGGGATGAAATTGGATCATTTGCAGTACTGTGTAGGAATCTAGAGTCTATCATACAGTGAAGTAAGTCAGAAAGAGAAAAACAAATACCATATATTAATGCATATATGTGGAATCTAGAAAAATGGTAATGATGGACGTATTAGGCAGGAATAGAGATACAGCTTTAGAGAATGGACTTATGGACACAGGAGTGGGTGGGGAGGGGAGAAATTGAGAGAGCAGCATTGACATATATACACTACCATGGGTAAGATGACTAGCTAGTGGGAAGCTGGTATGTACTACAGGGAGCTCAGTTTGGTGTTCTGGTCTGACCTAGAGGGGCGGGATAGGAGGAGAGAGTGGGAGGGAGATCCAAGAGGGAGGGGGTATACATATACATATTGCTGATTTACATTGTTGTATAGCAGAAACTGATACAACATTGTGAAGCAATTATCTTCCAATTCAAAAAAATAAAATAAAAAAGATAGTGAGTGAGGCAAAATTCTGTAGATTGTAGTCCTTCCTCATTGTTCTATGTTTCCATTCCATTAAGCTGTAAGGAAAATAGCACATGGGAAAATTATGAAGATGAAAAAAATATGTAGCTTCTTCGTTTATGATTTCCTAACACTTTAGTTTTTCACACATGAAAACTTTTGCTTCATGGCTTATATGTTTCAAGATAAAGAGATTCAACCAACAGAGTCATAAAATAAGTGCTCCATGGTACATAGCTTGTATGAACAGATGCCAACATAAAAACAAAATCACTATGTGATTCTCAAAATAATAATTTAAAAAGAGATGCCATAATTTTTGAAAAGGTTACTCAAAGGAATAAAAGTAATTTGCTCCTACCTCAAATAACCAAATAAAGAAAACAAAGACCTGACAGAATTCTTTACTGTAATGTATCACCTCAGGTAGGTAAATGCAAAATGTATCAAAATCAGAATAAATGAGCATAAACAGTGAAAATGAGTAAGTTAAGCATGATTTTTAAACAGGCTTATTACGTGGACTCTCTGGAAGTAATTATACTCAAAACATGGAGGACAGATAATATATATTGTGACTTGTGTCATAAGTCATAGGTTTGCATTTTGAAGAAATGGAAAAAAATAGATATAAGAGAAAATGTTCTGTTAAATGATAAATGTAAAAATCAAAGTATCTGTGATTATCTACCAGTGCTACATATTTGTATATATGTTGCAGTGTTTACCTTTTTGTTTTTTTCCCTTCTCTTATGCATTTTACATGGATCAATGCTTAGTAAAGGAAAACTATTTTTGAAAAATAGCAGTGGATCAGATAACAGTCTCCAGCTTTGATGGATAAATTTCCCCACTGTCCAATTCTTCAAGATAGTCTGTTTATATTGGCCTCACATGGCTAAGTTATTGACCATAACCTTAGCTGAATTTCATTCTGTCTTGTCCAAAAGCATCTTTGTCTTTTTGTTAGGCTGGGGAAAGTTCAAAGGTCAGGCATCTGGAGAGAGCTGTGGCCATGGAGGCGCCATTTTCCTAGACTCTGGTCCTCTTCATCTGTAACTCTTCTTTCTTTGTACTATCTCTCTCATCCCAAAGTAAACTGCTCACTGGAGCAACTGACATTTTCGAGAACATATTGCAGTGGAACCCACAAAGCTTATTTGTGTTGAAAAATGGAAAGGCTGTGCTTCATATATCAGTCCCATAACGTATTCCTCTGTGAGCTCAAGATAAAGCTTCCATTTCATGTTCTTATATCAGCAAAATCATCTGCAATAATTTTGTACATTATTGTGAAAAAGCATAGTAATTAGGAAGATAAACTTGGATACCAGACAGAGCTGGTGTCTGCTTTCAGGCTTTTCTACTTACAAGGTGATGCTGTACAAATGATTTAATCTCTCTAAGCCTCCAGTGCCTTCTTATTGGGTCTGTGAGAAGAGAGGACATGGTGCTTGGAGAGCACTAATATTAGTGTCTGTAGATAGTGGACAAGAAGAGAAAAATATTTTCGTCATTGTCTGTGTGACCTTGGACAAGTTACTTAACCACTCTGTGCTTCAGTTTCTTTGTAAAAAGCAGGATAATTATATTATCTGATTCAAAGAACTGTTGTGAAGGTACAAAAAGGATTTTTTCAAGAGCACGCAGGATAGTGTTTGATACGAAATAGGTGGTTAATAAATACAAGCTTCCAGCATCATCACATCATCTATAGAATAGCATGATCAGCAGTATCATTCATTAATGTGAGACAAAGTAAAATCTGCACTAGTTTCATTCATATACAATTGGTTTAGATTGTGTGACTAGCTTTGTATAGATGGAGTAGTCTGAGTGATTTTAGGCTTGCTCGAGAAAAAAAAAAATACTCCATCTCATCCACATGTTCTCCCACAGACTTCTCCATGACTAAAAGCTCACCATGAGACTCTGAGTTTAGAAGTCTCCTCTCCAATGGATCACCTTTAAATTGGGAAGGAGTTTAAAATATGTAAACATCTTTACTGAAAAGCAATAATACCCCAAGTCACTTATAATATGAATATGGAGCAATTGCCTCACATGGCTAAGTTATTGACCATAACCTTAGCTGAATTTCATTCTGTCTTGTCCAAAAGCATCTTTGTCTTTTTGTTAGGCTGGGGAAAGTTCAAAGGTCAGGCATCTGGAGAGAGCTGTGGCCATGGAGGCGCCATTTTCCTAGACTCTGGTCCTCTTCATCTGTAACTCTTCTTTCTTTGTACTATCTCTCTCATCCCAAAGTAAACTGCTCACTGGAGCAACTGACATTTTCGAGAACATATTGCAGTGGAACCCACAAAGCTTATTTGTGTTGAAAAATGGAAAGGCTGTGCTTCATATATCAGTCCCATAACGTATTCCTCTGTGAGCTCAAGATAAAGCTTCCATTTCATGTTCTTATATCAGCAAAATCATCTGCAATAATTTTGTACATTATTGTGAAAAAGCATAGTAATTAGGAAGATAAACTTGGATACCAGACAGAGCTGGTGTCTGCTTTCAGGCTTTTCTACTTACAAGGTGATGCTGTACAAATGATTTAATCTCTCTAAGCCTCCAGTGCCTTCTTATTGGGTCTGTGAGAAGAGAGGACATGGTGCTTGGAGAGCACTAATATTAGTGTCTGTAGATAGTGGACAAGAAGAGAAAAATATTTTCGTCATTGTCTGTGTGACCTTGGACAAGTTACTTAACCACTCTGTGCTTCAGTTTCTTTGTAAAAAGCAGGATAATTATATTATCTGATTCAAAGAACTGTTGTGAAGGTACAAAAAGGATTTTTTCAAGAGCACGCAGGATAGTGTTTGATACGAAATAGGTGGTTAATAAATACAAGCTTCCAGCATCATCACATCATCTATAGAATAGCATGATCAGCAGTATCATTCATTAATGTGAGACAAAGTAAAATCTGCACTAGTTTCATTCATATACAATTGGTTTAGATTGTGTGACTAGCTTTGTATAGATGGAGTAGTCTGAGTGATTTTAGGCTTGCTCGAGAAAAAAAAAAATACTCCATCTCATCCACATGTTCTCCCACAGACTTCTCCATGACTAAAAGCTCACCATGAGACTCTGAGTTTAGAAGTCTCCTCTCCAATGGATCACCTTTAAATTGGGAAGGAGTTTAAAATATGTAAACATCTTTACTGAAAAGCAATAATACCCCAAGTCACTTATAATATGAATATGGAGCAATTTATCAGTTCATTTTCATTCTTGGTGGAAAGAACACGGTAAAATTCAGAGCGATTGGATTCCCAAATGGTCGTGGAGTAGATCTTCAGGCGTGATAAAATCAGAATACAAGGCAAAGAGAGAGCAGTGAGAAGTGCCAAAGAGCAACATGGTTACTTGAAACTTAGAGTGAGTTTGATTCATATAACTGGAGATATTGAAGTTGCTTCTCTTGATCTTGTTTTTGCCTTGGTGCAAACAGCTCCAGAAAGGTTTGGACAGGGAATTAGTGGCAGAATTTGAGGTATAAAATGTGTCCTCGGAATGCTGCGGGAGGCAAAGCCCAAGAGAGAGTGTCTTTCCTCAGAAAGAATGAAACGAATGGATGCAGTCATTCAAATCTTCCGTAATGGGAAAAGCGGCTGTTGATAAGAAATGGCTGCCTGATTAGCCCTTTGAGTAATAAAAATTCAATAGAAAATGTGCGTGAAAAGAATTTGAAAAGTTTAGGTTTATGAAGAAAATGTTCTCAGCACAAATGTCTCTAAGTTATAAAATTTTTTTTTTTAATTTTGCTTATTTATTTGGCTTTGCTGGTCTCAGTTGTGTCATGTGGAGTTTTTAGTTGCAGCTTGTGTACTCTTAGTTGTGGCATGTGGGATCTAGCTCCCTGGCCAGGGATGGAACCCAGGCCCCCTGCACTGGGAGTGTGGAGTCTTAGCCACTGGACCACCTGGGAAGTCCCTATAAAACATTTTGTGAACTAAAATGAAAGATGAAATTTATCAAGGGATATATTAAGTATTAAAATATTAACATTTGCCTTGAATTGTTGATTTCAGTGACTTTTAGCAGCACCAAAAATGTATGTAGGGTCATGAATAATGTGGTGGATCAACATTATGTGGACAGTAAATGTGAACATTTTAGAGAAATTGCTCCCATCACACAGACTTTTTAAAGTTCACTAACCTTGGAAATTCCTTTTTTGGCACAGGTACAAAATGATCCAGATTGCCTTTCTATGTATTCACATTTGCCACACAAGAAGCAATCAGGAGATAATTAGCAGTCCTTGAATTCACTTTTAACTTTAGAGACTCAGCCAGAGTAATAGGGGCTGTGGCCTTTCAAAAAATGACTGTGAGTGATGTAATACGTAATCAAACTAGTATCATTCTAATCAAATCAAGAATTAGTACCTTTTGTGGTGAATATACAGATGAAAGTAGAGGTCATTCTATATTAGAACATCAGGACCAGACTGAGGCAAAATCAAATAATGAAGACCCCTCCAGAAAGAGGGGTTTTAAGACTATCACAGAGTTGACTGACCCCTAACTTATCTTCCCATCAACTTACGCAGTGTCTGAAATTTCTGCCATTAAATTCCCATTTTGAGCTGACGTCTTATTCAGGTATAAAATGTGTCCTCGGAATGCTGCGGGAGGCAAAGCCCAAGAGAGAGTGTCTTTCCTCAGAAAGAATGAAACGAATGGATGCAGTCATTCAAATCTTCCGTAATGGGAAAAGCGGCTGTTGATAAGAAATGGCTGCCTGATTAGCCCTTTGAGTAATAAAAATTCAATAGAAAATGTGCGTGAAAAGAATTTGAAAAGTTTAGGTTTATGAAGAAAATGTTCTCAGCACAAATGTCTCTAAGTTATAAAATTTTTTTTTTTAATTTTGCTTATTTATTTGGCTTTGCTGGTCTCAGTTGTGTCATGTGGAGTTTTTAGTTGCAGCTTGTGTACTCTTAGTTGTGGCATGTGGGATCTAGCTCCCTGGCCAGGGATGGAACCCAGGCCCCCTGCACTGGGAGTGTGGAGTCTTAGCCACTGGACCACCTGGGAAGTCCCTATAAAACATTTTGTGAACTAAAATGAAAGATGAAATTTATCAAGGGATATATTAAGTATTAAAATATTAACATTTGCCTTGAATTGTTGATTTCAGTGACTTTTAGCAGCACCAAAAATGTATGTAGGGTCATGAATAATGTGGTGGATCAACATTATGTGGACAGTAAATGTGAACATTTTAGAGAAATTGCTCCCATCACACAGACTTTTTAAAGTTCACTAACCTTGGAAATTCCTTTTTTGGCACAGGTACAAAATGATCCAGATTGCCTTTCTATGTATTCACATTTGCCACACAAGAAGCAATCAGGAGATAATTAGCAGTCCTTGAATTCACTTTTAACTTTAGAGACTCAGCCAGAGTAATAGGGGCTGTGGCCTTTCAAAAAATGACTGTGAGTGATGTAATACGTAATCAAACTAGTATCATTCTAATCAAATCAAGAATTAGTACCTTTTGTGGTGAATATACAGATGAAAGTAGAGGTCATTCTATATTAGAACATCAGGACCAGACTGAGGCAAAATCAAATAATGAAGACCCCTCCAGAAAGAGGGGTTTTAAGACTATCACAGAGTTGACTGACCCCTAACTTATCTTCCCATCAACTTACGCAGTGTCTGAAATTTCTGCCATTAAATTCCCATTTTGAGTTGACGTCATATTCAGAAGATATGGTTTGTTTAGCTAGAGATAAGTTAGTTAAATGGGGGTAATAAACATGAACACATTTGTTTCTACTAGTTATCAGATCAGCTTGCTGTCATCTCCTACAGGGAAGAGTCAGGAAAGAAGGGGACATACTGTATGAAATGTCTGGAACAGGAGCTTGCTTATAGAGACCTAATGCACACAGATTACATACTGGATAAGAGTTTGGGAGGAAGACTCTAAAGGTTCAGGATAGAAAACCAAATTTGGGGATGAAGAGGGAGTTAATGCAAATTCTACAGAAATCATCACTAACTTGATTATTTTGTTTAAATATGGTTACTTTATAACATTTCTGAGAAGAGATTTCATTAATACAATTAAACTTGTTTCGCAACTGTTGAAATCTTTTAAAATTACCTTAGAGATCCTGATGACAGTGTAATATGCTTTGATATATCTAGGGCTGAAACTCAAAAAAAAGACACCTGAGCTTGCAAACCCAGCATTAAATCGTTATCATCCTTATTTGCATGGAAAAAATAAGACTTGATCTCCGACTCCATACCTAAGAGTTAATTGAAGATGGATCATAAACCTAAATGTAAATCTCAGAATCATTATACACAGAGGAAAAATTTGGGTAGGTAGAGATTTCTTAAGCAGAAAACTAAAATCAATAACTAAAAAGATAAAAAAAGATAACCTGAATTTCATCAAAACTAACTGTGCTCATCAAAAATTGCTAAAAAGAAAATATATAAACCACAGACTGGGGAAAGTAGTTGAATTATATTTATATGACAAAGGACTTACATCTGGATTATATAAAGTTAACAACAAAAATATGAACAGCCCACTAAAGAGATAGCAACATAGATGCTTGACAAAGTAAAACAAACAAAAGGCTAATAAATACATGAGTAGTTTACCATTACCATTTAGCAAGCAAATAGAAAATAAAACTATGAGATACCATACATCACAAACTCAAAATGAGGTTTTAAGACTATCACAGAGTTGACTGACCCCTAACTTATCTTCCCATCAACTTACGCAGTGTCTGAAATTTCTGCCATTAAATTCCCATTTTGAGTTGACGTCATATTCAGAAGATATGGTTTGTTTAGCTAGAGATAAGTTAGTTAAATGGGGGTAATAAACATGAACACATTTGTTTCTACTAGTTATCAGATCAGCTTGCTGTCATCTCCTACAGGGAAGAGTCAGGAAAGAAGGGGACATACTGTATGAAATGTCTGGAACAGGAGCTTGCTTATAGAGACCTAATGCACACAGATTACATACTGGATAAGAGTTTGGGAGGAAGACTCTAAAGGTTCAGGATAGAAAACCAAATTTGGGGATGAAGAGGGAGTTAATGCAAATTCTACAGAAATCATCACTAACTTGATTATTTTGTTTAAATATGGTTACTTTATAACATTTCTGAGAAGAGATTTCATTAATACAATTAAACTTGTTTCGCAACTGTTGAAATCTTTTAAAATTACCTTAGAGATCCTGATGACAGTGTAATATGCTTTGATATATCTAGGGCTGAAACTCAAAAAAAAGACACCTGAGCTTGCAAACCCAGCATTAAATCGTTATCATCCTTATTTGCATGGAAAAAATAAGACTTGATCTCCGACTCCATACCTAAGAGTTAATTGAAGATGGATCATAAACCTAAATGTAAATCTCAGAATCATTATACACAGAGGAAAAATTTGGATAGGTAGAGATTTCTTAAGCAGAAAACTAAAATCAATAACTAAAAAGATAAAAAAAGATAACCTGAATTTCATCAAAACTAACTGTGCTCATCAAAAATTGCTAAAAAGAAAATATATAAACCACAGACTGGGGAAAGTAGTTGAATTATATTTATATGACAAAGGACTTACATCTGGATTATATAAAGTTAACAACAAAAATATGAACAGCCCACTAAAGAGATAGCAACATAGATGCTTGACAAAGTAAAACAAACAAAAGGCTAATAAATACATGAGTAGTTTACCATTACCATTTAGCAAGCAAATAGAAAATAAAACTATGAGATACCATCTCACATCCATTCAAATGGCTTGCAATCAAAAAGACTGATAACACTGAATATTAATATTGTAAGGCTCTAGGGTATCTGAAACATAAAACAGTCCAATCACTTTACAGAGCTCCTTGGTAATTTATTTTAAAGTTAAACATACATATATCTTATGACACAGCAGTTTTGCTTCTAGGTATTCACTAAACAGAAATGAAAACAAAAGTCCACAAAACCTCAAATGTCAATTAACACATGATAGGATACAAAAATTGTGGTATATTCATACAACGGAATACTATGCAGCAAAAAAGGTTACTGCATGCAATAGTATGCCTAAATCTCCAAAAACATAAAATTAAACAAATGACTTTAAGCACAGAAGACTACATACTCTGTGACTCAACTTATATGAAGTTCAAACTTAGGGAAGGTACGGTGAAAGAAAAGAGAAAGTGGTTGCCTAAGGGGGAGTGGGGGCAGGGAAGGGAGAGAAATGTGATTTACTGGAAAGGGGCTTGCAGAAACATTCTGGTGTGATAGAAATGCTCTCGATCTTGTTTTATGTGATGCAGTCATGAATGTACAGATTTTCACAATCAAAATCTGTGCATTTTTGTCATTGATTATATATCTACAGAAAATTTTTCTAAATGAATTTTTGTATGTTGAATTTCTATTGTGCTAGGGCCTCTATAAGTCATATCTATAAACAAATCTAAAAATCATCATGGGATAATTTTTTCCCCTTATTTTAACGTACAAAGAAATTGGAACTCTTTAGATATACTCCATGAGACTTACAAGGCTAGTAAAAGACAGAATGATATTTAAGCCAAGATCCACTGCCAAAATCCATGCTCTTCCCAAACTGCCACATTTTCAGTCACTATTTCCTACAGTTCCTAGGGACAAAATAAGCAGACTTGGAAACTTGTGGATGCACTTGAAACGGGGGTGGAGCTATGGAGAAACAACTCAAAAACTGTGACCTGCCATCTGAAATTTTGTTTGTAAGAACTTATGTGCCATAGAAAGAAGCACAAAAGGATTCTTAGCACAATAGTGAACTCATACAATGTCTATTATCTAAATGATTTCAACATGAACTATTTTAAGAAGCTGTTATTTGGTACATGCACCTGTTAGAATAAATCATTTTATAATCTATTCTTTTGACAGAATCACAACTGTTCAAAGTGTTTGGACAAACAGGTATTCTTTCTTCTTCTATTGTTCCCTGCTAAAATAACACTTTAGTGACTAGGATAAAGCAACTATAGAAATATGGAGAGCAAATATGACTTTTAACAGGACAGTCTGAATAATACTGGAGTAAATGATACAGCTAGAGAAGCTCTCAGAAGTTATCTTTCTATAAATGAGTTTCTCTTGCTCTTTACCATAGACCTCAACATTTTCTATCAGAGATTAATATTTTTTAAGGCCTGATGATATTTTGCTTCTCACAAATCTCTTATTGAAATGCAAATAACTCTTGAAAGAGGTGAGTCAGACTTTATTAGTAAAAACATGAGTTCGTAGATAAGGAAGCTGAAAACAAGGTAAGTAGGCAACCACATTACAATGTATAACTGTGTCAAAATAACACTATGTACACTTGAATTTACACAATGTTACTGGTGAGATTCATCCAATAAAAAAGTCAGTATGCTGGTCGGGGTAGGACAGGCTATGCTGTGGTTAACATAAATCCGAAAAATGCAATGGTTTTACACAGTAAGGTTTATTTCACACTCCCAAGATTGCTAATGTAAATCAGGTGCCCCTTGAGACGCCTTTTGTCCATATGACAAGAGAAGGATCCAGGCATTTTTCAGCTCATTTTGCCTTCTCAGAAGTAACTTCCATGATCTCTGCCAAGGATAGAGTGTGCACCACCTCCACGCACACCTTGTTGGTCAGAACACAGTCTTGCTGTCTACCTTACCAGAAAGAGGAGGAGGAAATATCTTGCCTTCGCAGGCAAAGGAAATGACGTCAATGGACACACACAGCTCTACCTCTTCCACAGCAGAGTCCTCATTAGTAGTGAGGAAATACTGAGAGAGAGATGGGCAAATTTCAACTGTGAATTTAGCCCATTTTGGGAAACACCTAGCTAAGATGGTCCTCCTTGTATATAAATGTAACATTTAGAAACCACAGGTACCTTATTCCACATAGATATTTGCTCAGCGTGCACTGTGCCATCTTCACAGGTACTGACTGACCTTTTGATGACTCAATTTTTAAAATTTATTTATTTATTTTGGTGGGGGTGGGGTAGGGAGGGAGGAGAGCAGGCGGGCCACTTCTATTGGTCTTTCATTTGCCCATTTTCATCCTTCTTTGTTCTTTGGCCCGTGTGGGCCTCCCATCGCGGTGGCGTCTGTCGCTGCTGAGCGCTGGCTCTGGGCGCTTGCGCTCCAGAGCTCTGGTTAGGTCACTGAACACATTGGTCCAGCCGCTCTGCGGCACATGGGATCTTCCCAGGCCAGGGATCGTACCGGCGCCCCTTGCACTGCAAGGCGGTGTCCTTACCCACTGGACCACCAGGGAAACCCTCGATGACTCCATTTTATAAACTCTCAAACCCATCCCTGCAGGAAGAACTGATATGTTCTTTTCTACCATGGCAGAGGATCACATCTGGAACAGGATCAAAGGTAGTTCTTAAAAGGTGAGTCAGACTTTATTAGTAAAACATGAGTTCGTAGATAAGGAAGCTGAAAACAAGGTAAGTAGGCAACCACATTACAATGTATAACTGTGTCAAAATAACACTATGTACACTTGAATTTACACAATGTTACTGGTGAGATTCATCCAATAAAAAAGTCAGTATGCTGGTCGGGGTAGGACAGGCTATGCTGTGGTTAACATAAATCCGAAAAATGCAATGGTTTTACACAGTAAGGTTTATTTCACACTCCCAAGATTGCTAATGTAAATCAGGTGCCCCTTGAGACGCCTTTTGTCCATATGACAAGAGAAGGATCCAGGCATTTTTCAGCTCATTTTGCCTTCTCAGAAGTAACTTCCATGATCTCTGCCAAGGATAGAGTGTGCACCACCTCCACGCACACCTTGTTGGTCAGAACACAGTCTTGCTGTCTACCTTACCAGAAAGAGGAGGAGGAAATATCTTGCCTTCGCAGGCAAAGGAAATGACGTCAATGGACACACACAGCTCTACCTCTTCCACAGCAGAGTCCTCATTAGTAGTGAGGAAATACTGAGAGAGAGATGGGCAAATTTCAACTGTGAATTTAGCCCATTTTGGGAAACACCTAGCTAAGATGGTCCTCCTTGTATATAAATGTAACATTTAGAAACCACAGGTACCTTATTCCACATAGATATTTGCTCAGCGTGCACTGTGCCATCTTCACAGGTACTGACTGACCTTTTGATGACTCAATTTTTAAAATTTATTTATTTATTTTGGTGGGGGTGGGGTAGGGAGGGAGGAGAGCAGGCGGGCCACTTCTATTGGTCTTTCATTTGCCCATTTTCATCCTTCTTTGTTCTTTGGCCCGTGTGGGCCTCCCATCGCGGTGGCGTCTGTCGCTGCTGAGCGCTGGCTCTGGGCGCTTGCGCTCCAGAGCTCTGGTTAGGTCACTGAACACATTGGTCCAGCCGCTCTGCGGCACATGGGATCTTCCCAGGCCAGGGATCGTACCGGCGCCCCTTGCACTGCAAGGCGGTGTCCTTACCCACTGGACCACCAGGGAAACCCTCGATGACTCCATTTTATAAACTCTCAAACCCATCCCTGCAGGAAGAACTGATATGTTCTTTTCTACCATGGCAGAGGGATCACATCTGGAACAGGATCAAAGGTAGTTCTCTACCTTCTTTATATCCCCCAGAAGTTCATAGCTGGGATTATGTGCCACTCACCCACTCAAGTAACATGCACTTAGGATAGTCTACTTATTTTAAATCTGTTAAAATAAAAGAAACAGTTGATTTGCAGATTTAGTATGTCTATCAATCTCATATTCACATCAAATCCTTTGGAATATGGAGCTGGATTTCCAGGAGAAGCTGATGTGAAAAAAAGAGAATTAAGACTCACTGTGGATAAATTAACAGTCTTAATTGGCACTCATTTTATTTAAATATTTTTTATAGCAGAGGGATTTCCAAGTCTGATCATCATTTGCATGTATGATGAAATGCACCACTGTGAAGAGGTAGAAAATAAAATTCTGTGTTTGTTGGAAAACCATCTTTATAAGGATCATTTTATCGGCAAGGAGAAAGATTTAGCAAATACTTCTACCTAGCTCTGAAACTTTTCATCAAGATAAGGAGATAATTCTTTCTACAAACTTCAAAAGACTACCATTCTTTGACAGAAAATACTGTTTCACATATTAGATAGTAAAAATTGATCATCATGAGCTCAGTTTAGTAAGATGTTTGCAGTAATTACTCCTGACATGGTCACAAACACCACAGTGTTTAACAAATATCTCGTAAATATAATAAAAATGATTATAATAAGTGATTTCTCATTGTATTTCTTTGCAATTTGATAAGCATACCAAAATGCCAGATGATTTCTATTACTGCAGAAATCAATTAGCAGGTGATAAATAATTTTTCACAAAATGATTAAATCAATGTCAGCCTCAGAGTGGAAAAGCATGTTGGACGTATTATGAATAGAGCAACACTTATTGTTTCTGAAGTCATTGCTTTCTTAGCATGAGGTTTACATAAGTAATGGATTTATTGGAGTTTAGACAAATCGCTTCACAATACAAAGGCGAGGTTGGGATTTATTATGAACAGAAACCAAAATAAAGAGCAAACCACCACCACCACCACGACTGCAGCAGCAGCATTTAACTTCTGATTTGTTATAATCATATGCATTTGCTTGCCAAGTATTTGGTAGAGGTCATTGTCTACACCACGTCAATTAGATAAAAAATTCTGGTCACGTTGAGTATTTCTTTCAGGACACATGATTTTGAAGATTTTTGATGCCCCCTCTCTCTCTTTTTGGCTTGGTGGCCATGATGGAATAATCTACAAGAATAGGGAGATGATGAGGCTGAATAGAGCAGCTGTGTGATTGACCATTGCAGTGGTCACAATTCAGAGGACCAAATCAGCTCACTGGGGTGAGGATTAGCACAGGGAAACTGCTGATTGGCAAGCACGACCTCCTCTCCACTCCAACACAACATGACACATCCTCCAACCCAGGCATCTGAAATCTGAGATTGTGGAACGAACTTGACTTGAAGTGAGGGTGCTTTCCTGAAGGAAGGAGAAAATTAGAGAGAGAAAAAAAGGCTTGATGATAAGCACTATGATTAGGACCATGATAACTACAGTTCAAGCTGAAGCATAAAAGGCTTTGGGTTTTTTTTTTAAACAGACACCAGTGAACATAACAGATGCAGCTTTGACTGTCCTCAGCAGTAATCCTTGTTCAGTCTAAATCTAGTCTCCTTATATTCTTAGCAATTTAAATGAGTTGAATAAAATTTAAGAAGAAAAGATATAGTACATGAGAATATTAATGTCTGAGTTTTCTAAAGGTTATGGAAAAAATAAAATATGGCACTTAAGTTTTCAAAAATATCACCCATGTTAAATTAAAATAAATGAAGTTTTTTTTTATTGTTGTTAAGAAGTCAGTGTTCAGCACACAATTAGGATAAATTATCAAGTCAGCACCACCTTGGAAATCTTTCTTGCAGAGGCACTCTCAAACATGTGACTTTCTCTATTTATGAATATCATACAATTCATAAGTGGAGGACACTTACTCCAATTTAAGTCAAACCAGTAAACACACAAAGCTATTATTTATCTATTTACCAATATTTCTTTCTAATAATTCTTTTCTATCATGAGCTTTTAATGCAGGAAATAGGGGTAAGGAAGTGTCTTAGATTCAAGAATCAGTTGAAGAAGAAAGTGGAGTCAGCAAAACTAAATTTTGGGGTCATTAATTTTTTTGAAAGGAGATTCCTTATAAGCTATAGCTCAGATGGTAAAGAATCCACCTGCAATTTAGGAGACACTGGCTCAATTCCTGGATGGGAAGTTCCCTGGAGATGGTATAGGCTATCCACTCCAGCATTCTTGGGCTTCCCTGGTGGCTCAGATGGTAAAGAATCTACCTACAATGTAGAAGACCTGGGTTCAACCCCTGGGTTAGGAAGATCACCTGAAGAAGGGAAATGCTACCTATTCCAGTATTCTTGCCTGTAGAATTCCATGGCTTGTCCATGGGTCTTAAAGAGTTAGATACAACTGAATAACTTTCACTTCACTTTTTTCGAAGTATATGATTTTTGTGTTGTTTTAGAAATACAAAAGATTGATTCCACAAAAGCTCATTCAAATGTTTTAATCCTAAATATATAATTTCTACCATTGTCAAATTTTAGTCTATGTTGAACATAAATTCATAATATAAAGGAGTAAACCCATAGAGCTTAGGATAATTTTTGGTGTATAGAAGATGTAAAGGTAGAAATGCCATTCTTCTTTAACTTGAGAAATAAAATTCTCTGGAATTGACAACAGAATCAGTTTGCATATGAATTAAATCATGAATAGTTCGCAATAATTTTCTAAATGTTATTTACAAGTGAAACTTACAAATGAAAGGTGGTCCTTAGCCTCTCTAATCAACTCCTTAGATATACCAACTTTCCCAGTGGTCAGACACCATCTTATTTTTGAACTGTGCCTTCCTCCTTGCAAGCAACAATCACTGAAGACTGATATGCTGATTTTACACTAAACACCAAAGTCAACTGAATTTTTCCAAGACCACCTTTTGGCTTTTTTCAATAATGTGACTTTCTCTATTTATGAATATCATACAATTCATAAGTGGAGGACACTTACTCCAATTTAAGTCAAACCAGTAAACACACAAAGCTATTATTTATCTATTTACCAATATTTCTTTCTAATAATTCTTTTCTATCATGAGCTTTTAATGCAGGAAATAGGGGTAAGGAAGTGTCTTAGATTCAAGAATCAGTTGAAGAAGAAAGTGGAGTCAGCAAAACTAAATTTTGGGGTCATTAATTTTTTTGAAAGGAGATTCCTTATAAGCTATAGCTCAGATGGTAAAGAATCCACCTGCAATTTAGGAGACACTGGCTCAATTCCTGGATGGGAAGTTCCCTGGAGATGGTATAGGCTATCCACTCCAGCATTCTTGGGCTTCCCTGGTGGCTCAGATGGTAAAGAATCTACCTACAATGTAGAAGACCTGGGTTCAACCCCTGGGTTAGGAAGATCACCTGAAGAAGGGAAATGCTACCTATTCCAGTATTCTTGCCTGTAGAATTCCATGGCTTGTCCATGGGTCTTAAAGAGTTAGATACAACTGAATAACTTTCACTTCACTTTTTTCGAAGTATATGATTTTTGTGTTGTTTTAGAAATACAAAAGATTGATTCCACAAAAGCTCATTCAAATGTTTTAATCCTAAATATATAATTTCTACCATTGTCAAATTTTAGTCTATGTTGAACATAAATTCATAATATAAAGGAGTAAACCCATAGAGCTTAGGATAATTTTTGGTGTATAGAAGATGTAAAGGTAGAAATGCCATTCTTCTTTAACTTGAGAAATAAAATTCTCTGGAATTGACAACAGAATCAGTTTGCATATGAATTAAATCATGAATAGTTCGCAATAATTTTCTAAATGTTATTTACAAGTGAAACTTACAAATGAAAGGTGGTCCTTAGCCTCTCTAATCAACTCCTTAGATATACCAACTTTCCCAGTGGTCAGACACCATCTTATTTTTGAACTGTGCCTTCCTCCTTGCAAGCAACAATCACTGAAGACTGATATGCTGATTTTACACTAAACACCAAAGTCAACTGAATTTTTCCAAGACACTTGGCTTTTCAATAATGCTCTCATTTTGTTGCCAGAGCATAAGAAGTGGAATAGTTTTATTTTAAGCAATGTCGACATGGTCAGTTGAATAGGCTTTTTTCAACAGTTTCAACAGTTTCTAAGTTATTCTAAATAATATTCATACAAATACATCAGTTAACCTTGCAATCATCCTTAAATTTTTAGGACACTCTCTTGATACAGTGCTTAGAAATCCAGTCAATAAATCTGCCTCTGAGTATTGAGGTAAGACAGTTTGTCCATATAAAAGTTAAGTCATTTATTAGGTGTTTAATAAAATTGTCTATTTATCTGTCTTAATGGAGGACTAAAGTTATCATATATTAAAGAGCAAAAAAAAAAATGGCAAGTGTGGAGCAAAATAATAGTGAAAATAGGAAAGTACAGCTCATGATTTTGAAGTATATATTTGAAAACTATCATATAGACAAAGAAATGGAATAATTTCAAAAAGTTGCAGAAGTAAGGATAGGTTGATAGATTGAGTCTATTCATAGGAAAGAATTTTCTATCCAAGTTATCCCAAAGGGAAAAAGAACTAACTCAGGAGCTGTGATTTCTCTCACACTGGGAGTACTCAAGAACAAAAATGAATTCCTTTATGTACTCAACAAATACTTAGTGCCTAGCTTTAATTTGTGTATCAGATGCTGTGTGGGCCCTGGAATAAAGTGGTGGATAAATCCAGATGAAATATCTGCCCACATGGAATGTCCAAGCTAATGGAGGAGACAGACACAAACAGAATAGAAGTTCTTTTTTTAAAACAAAACAAAACAAAACAAAACTTCTATTTTACTTTTAACTTTCACAGAGTTTTGTTGTTTACAGATATGTATGTTCCCAGATTAGTCATATGTATATCCCCCCATCCCACCCCTCCAGACCGTCACTCAGCACCCCGACGGAATAGATGTTCTAATTATCACTTTGCAAGAGGACGGAATAGATGTTCTAATTATCACTTTGCAAGAGTAGAAAGAGATGTGGCCAGGAAAGCAGATGATACAAGAGCCATCCTAGTCTGGAATGTCAAAGGAAGGAGGTATAAATGAATTGAGATGTAAGGGTAAGAGAAAGCTAACTGGTAAACAGGAAATGGAGACAAAGCAACAGAGATACCAGCAAGCATGGCCTATTCAAGAAACTGAAAGAAGCCAAAATTGGAGCAGGGAGCATGGAGTGAGTGCTATGTGAGGTGGGCAATCAGTTGACCAGACTTGATATGATTCTATAAGCTATTTTAGCATTATTTCGCATTTGCCTTTTTTTTTTTTTTTAATCCCTAGAGCACTGGGGCACTCTTTAAAAATTTTTGTTTTTAAAAACAATGCTATGATCTGATTCGTCCTTGATGTGACTCAGTCGGTAAAGAAACTGTCTATAATGCAGGAGACATAAGAGACCAGGGTTCGGAAAATCTCTGGAGAAAGAAATGGCAGCCCATTTCAGTATGACTGCCTGGAAAATTCCAGAGGAGTCTGGTGGGCAAACAGTTCACAGGGTTTCAAAGAGTCAGACATGACTGAATGACTAAACCACCACCAAGATCAGATTTGGGTTTTGAAAAGATTTGCAAGTGATGAAGTAGAGAATTTTTGAACAGAAGCAAGAGTGGGTGTGGGGAGTGGATAGAGTACTTTGAATAACAAAATGATCAAGGATGGAGGTGTTGTCTACTGAAATTAAGCTGGTGGCAGTGAAGATGGAGAGAAGGGGATAGATTTGAATAGCTCTTGAGAAGTCAGTCAAGAGGCTCTGGTGTCAGTGTGGAAGGACTTCGGAGTGACTGAGATGCCTGAGACTCAGATACAGGGACTGTGAAATGATGTGTGAGGGTGGGGGTGGGAGAGAAGATCATGGATTTGGATGTAAACACCTTGGCCTTGAGGTGTCTTTAAAGAAGAAGAGAAGAGATGAAAACAAGGATTTGTTTGCACTCATCTGGAACTCTAGAGGAGTAATCAAGACCAAAGATAACATTTGTGAATCAAATCATACAGATTATAATCACAGAGGTGGGAATGAATGTATAGTCCATGGAGTGAAAAGAGAAGAGGGACAAGTCTTAAGAAGTTTCACTATTTTGTGGCTGGGGAAAAGAACATAAATTTGCTCAGCAATCTGAAGGGAAGCTGTTAGAAACAAAGGGGAAACCTCAGAAACCAATAGAAAATCATATTTTAAAAATTGGTATGAAACTAGCAATGTCAAATGCTTCTGAGAAATCATGACTCCATAATGTCCACTGGGCTTAGAGACATGTCATTCATTCATGACCTTGGGGAGAGGCAGAGGGAGTTCATATGGAGTTCATATGTGAGAAAACTGTAGGATGAGGCAAATCTTAATGAACCTTTCAGTTGTGAGTTCATGCATGCTGTATCACTTCAGTTATGTCTAACCCTTCGCGATCCCATGGACTATTGCCTGCCAGGTTCCTCTGTCCATGGGATTCTCCAGGCAAGAATACTGGAGTGGGTTGCCATTTACTTCTCCAGGAAATCTTCCCAACCCAAGGATTGAACCCATGTCTCTTATGTCTCCTGCATTGGCAGACAGGTTCTTTACCACTAGTGTCACCTGAGAAGCCCTTCACCTGTAAGACTCTTCCAATTTTTTGTCATGGAAAAGTGCATTTCTAAAGTATTTTACAGTGAGATCTGCACTTCACTTGGCTCCTTATGTTTTCTAAATTTGGGAAACTGTTTATTGAAAAATAGATTGTGCAAATTTCTGTAATAATGTGTTTTCAAAGGTCAAAGTGAAAATACATCTTTCTGTTTTAATAGAAAGCTCTTTAACTTGGCTGCTGCTTATTCTTCCTCTCTACAGCAATTCATACACTGTTGGAATTGTGATTGCAAGACTGATTTCAAACATCTTCATCTTTTCCTTAATCTGGGAACCCAGTAGGACATACCATATTCTAGTCACTGTACCAAATTACAGTTCTTCAGAAGTGCAAGATACTTCCCCGGCGACAAATTTATCTAAAGCTGGGAAAAGTCCATACCAATTTTTTCATACCCCCCCCCTCAGAATGACATGATATCAGCTAATTCGTCGAATCAAATCATACAGATTATAATCACAGAGGTGGGAATGAATGTATAGTCCATGGAGTGAAAAGAGAAGAGGGACAAGTCTTAAGAAGTTTCACTATTTTGTGGCTGGGGAAAAGAACATAAATTTGCTCAGCAATCTGAAGGGAAGCTGTTAGAAACAAAGGGGAAACCTCAGAAACCAATAGAAAATCATATTTTAAAAATTGGTATGAAACTAGCAATGTCAAATGCTTCTGAGAAATCATGACTCCATAATGTCCACTGGGCTTAGAGACATGTCATTCATTCATGACCTTGGGGAGAGGCAGAGGGAGTTCATATGGAGTTCATATGTGAGAAAACTGTAGGATGAGGCAAATCTTAATGAACCTTTCAGTTGTGAGTTCATGCATGCTGTATCACTTCAGTTATGTCTAACCCTTCGCGATCCCATGGACTATTGCCTGCCAGGTTCCTCTGTCCATGGGATTCTCCAGGCAAGAATACTGGAGTGGGTTGCCATTTACTTCTCCAGGAAATCTTCCCAACCCAAGGATTGAACCCATGTCTCTTATGTCTCCTGCATTGGCAGACAGGTTCTTTACCACTAGTGTCACCTGAGAAGCCCTTCACCTGTAAGACTCTTCCAATTTTTTGTCATGGAAAAGTGCATTTCTAAAGTATTTTACAGTGAGATCTGCACTTCACTTGGCTCCTTATGTTTTCTAAATTTGGGAAACTGTTTATTGAAAAATAGATTGTGCAAATTTCTGTAATAATGTGTTTTCAAAGGTCAAAGTGAAAATACATCTTTCTGTTTTAATAGAAAGCTCTTTAACTTGGCTGCTGCTTATTCTTCCTCTCTACAGCAATTCATACACTGTTGGAATTGTGATTGCAAGACTGATTTCAAACATCTTCATCTTTTCCTTAATCTGGGAACCCAGTAGGACATACCATATTCTAGTCACTGTACCAAATTACAGTTCTTCAGAAGTGCAAGATACTTCCCCGGCGACAAATTTATCTAAAGCTGGGAAAAAGTCCTAATACCCTTTAGAATGTTGTCAGAGATTGCTTTCAGTTGCTAAATAACACTGGGCTCTATTCTCAGCTCTGTAACCGATTCATGGCCTGATTCACAATATGGTTCCCATCATGCTCTGCACTGTCGTTTCCTGCCTATAAAATGCATTGCTCACACTTATTTTCTTACAGAGTTCTGTGTATATTGATGGTCAGAGGCAAACTATCCTAACAGTGCAGTCTTTCTTAAAATGCAATTGTCTAGAATCCTCTTTTTCCAGGCTGCGTTTCTCTCAGTGTGTCAGATTGTTGGATTTTAGCTCTTCTTTCTATATAGATAGTTCAACCTACTGTGGATCTCCAGCTCAATCAGATAGTCAGAGTACTCTGTCTCCTAACTGAGCAATTCTGTCACATCACAACTTGTACTGGCTTGATGAATAATAAGCAAATAATGGAGTTGATTTCCACTCCTCCCTCTGTCCCATTGCTAATCTCCCTCCAAAGAGCTTTGGCTGGGAGGAGAGAGAGGCCCATTTCTAGTAGCTCCACACTCTCTTGCTGCTCCCTCCATTCCTCCAAAAAGTGCTATCCTCCTCCTGTACTCTCAGCAGTTTCTCCCTCCACAAGTTCCAGAGGAGGCTCTCCACGACCCTGTGGCCATGACTGCCCTGCTTTCAGTGATCTCTCAAATTAGTAGTTTGCTCTCAGAGGCAGCTTCTCTCACTGTCCAGTGAGAGTCAGTGACCTGGACTTCTGGCGTCTTCCTGCAGCTCTTCAGAGTGGGACTGTTTAAATCTATAATGTTTACTGTTCTTGGCTCATGACCAATAGTCACTCCTAACTGCCAGCCTGTGCTGAGTCTCCCTTGTTCTTTTCTTGGAAGTTCTTAGCTAAATCCTTAACCAGTTAGGTAACCTGGAATCACCCTCAGTCATATCTGAAGGCAATTATAAGAGAGTTCTCTGGAGCTCTTGAAGTGATTTTGACCAGTACATTCTCTCAAAAATAGCCTTTCCAAGTTATTTTAAATCAATCTAGAGTTAGGGGGGAGGAGAGTCCTCAACTCTTGCTACACAGTCACTCGCTTGATTTTCCTTCCTATTTATCTGTGCCCTACACTTAATTTGTTCAAGGCAGGTGTTCTTAATCATTAATATTCTCTCAAAAGGCAAGTATTCTTCATCAGTACATACAATTTAAAGGCAATGATCTAACTTAACATAGAGGACACTTTGGTTTTGTCTCTTCAAGAGCCTCTATTCACAGATCACTCAGTAGTGACACATGGCATGGCATAGGAGTCACTTTGGGTACCTCACAATATACTTCAAGGAAGACAATACAGTGTGGTAGCTGTGAGTGTGAAATCCTGCCTCTTCCACTTATTAATTATGTCACTCTGGGCAAGGGGCTTTATTTTCCCAGCTCCTAGAATCCTTGTGTGCTAAATAAGGATAATTATATCTATCGCCCTTATCTGCACGGATGCTATGGATGCCTGACACACTTAGCAGTGTGGGGCTCTGAATTGAAACAGGACCATTGCAAACATAAAGAAGTTTAAGCACATGTTTGCAGTTTGGAGCTAAGATGGCGCCTACAGGAAGGGGTGTGGGAGTGAAAAGAAGCTTAAGCACATTGTTTAAAGAAGCTTAAGCACATGTTTACAGCTAAGATGGCGCCTACAGGAAGAGACAGGGCGTGATCTAAATTGTTAATTGATGGTCAAAATTTCTGATTGGTTCCCCTGGCTTCCGTGCTCGTGAATGATTGCTTGGCCTTTAGCTTGATTGGTGTAATCTATAGGAAGTCCCGTGCAAAACCCCCTTCACGTGCCTATAAAAGCTGTGGATCTTCATTAATAAAGCGGAACTACTTCGATGGAACCCCTGTCGCGTCTGATTGTCCCCTGCATGAGCCAGGGGGTTGGGGGGCGGGCAGTTAAGATTCACTTCTCTCCGAGATCTCCTGGTTCACCCGGGGACAATCCCTCTGCCTTCCCTTTCTGCGGAAGGTCCCTGCATAGCAGTCCATAAAATTTAATGTTGTTAGTTTCTACACCCTCTCAGATACATTGAGCAAATAGATTATGTTTAACTTTCTAAAATGGTTTTGGTCTTCCTCATGAGCCAAACAGGAACCCAAAGAGCTAACCTGGTAACCTTAGTTCACTGCAACTTAGTTCCTTTAGGTAATGCTTGGCCTCCTAAGATGAAAATAATCCATCTTTCAGATTTCTATCCCCCACTCCCTGCAGCTCTCCAAGATGGCATCAGATATATGGAGGGCGGATGAAATTAATTGTGTCGTCAGTGCATCAGGGAAGAAAGCACCCAGAGATCTACATGAAATCCTTATACTTCTGTCTGGTCTCCATGGTGATGACTTTCTGTACCCTGGTTGGCCCATGGGCCTCCCAGCTCAAGCCTAGGCATTGCCCAGTCTTTCTCTCAATTTCATTATTTCTCCATGAAGCATCCCAATGTCTCAGCCTACTGGCATTCTGGACACCTTCCACTTTCCCTCTCCTCACGTTGCTTCTGGGCTTAAATCCAGGAAAGGGATACCAGCACCCACATATCTCTTTTTCTCTGTGTTATGTCCCAAGATAGAAAGTATAGGATTCTTTTTCAGCTCTCTAGATCTTGTCTTCCTTGTTCACAGCTTCAGCCTTCTGACTCAAGTTTAATGTTAGATCGAATGTAGCTATAAAAGTGAGATGTACTTACTGATGAGAAAACCCAATTCAGAGGTACTTTAAAATACTCTAGCATACTCTAGCTGTCTTATTCTCTTCCTATTAAACCTGGTACCCTCTTCTTATTTCCGACAGTACATTTCTGTATGTTGGTTACCTGAGTTAGATTTTTCTCGATTCATCCTGTGGTTCCCCAAATTTGGCTGGATCATCCTGGGGATCCTTGCACCCCAGGGTCTTAGTTCTCTCCCAGCTCTGGGACCATTCCTCTTTCACCTGCACAGCCGCAGAGTCTGGAACAAATCTCCTGTGGGTTGGAAATCACCAGCAGATTGAGTGGTGTCTCTGCCTGAAGATGGCAGGAACTACAGGATGGCTCAGTGCTCCTGCCAGGCCCTCCTTTCCCTCTGTCTCTGGGTTGAGAGAGGAGCCACTAAACTGAGCTGGCTCCTCTCGACAGGTGCTATTGCCTTGGTTTCAGAAAAGTGTGGATTTTCTTTCTGGCTTAGCTAAGATATCTTTGTAAATTTTTATTGGTCCCAGTTGTACGTCCCAAGTTTTCCACTGGTAGAATTTGGCTTCTCTCTCTTAAGTCAAAAAAGAGAGCATTTTCATTGCCTTACCCTTTATTCCTTCAGTTGGTATTGGTATCTGCCTGAGCATTAGATAGTTTTTTTTTTAAAGCAAAGTTATAGCGCTGACCTCAAGATGACTAAGTATAGATTTGAAATTAGTCCACAGGACAGATTTTTGCTGAGCAAGAATCTTTTTAAAAGACCAATCCTGACAGGGTTACCCACTCTGCAATCCCTAGCCCTCTCCTTGGGACTAGGTTTTTTCCTCCCTACTTATCCTCATTGGTTTTTTCCTTATATTCAAATGGGGTCTGAAGTCAAACATTGTTGTTTAGTATGTGGAAGAATGAGCACCTCATTCGATTTCCTAGGGAAAATTCGCTCAGCGTGGGAATCGAATTTTGTGAGTGATCTGCTACAGAAATACTCTCTTTAGTTTGTTTGTAAAAGTCCAAGAAGGTCACCAACAGAGAAGTTTTTTTTTTTTTTAAAGATTTATTTATTTAGGGTGGGGGTCAGGTTGGGGAGGGAGGGGAGCAGGCAGGCCACTTCTATTGGCCTTTCATTTATCTATTTTCATCTGTCTTTGTTCCTTGGCTCTTGTGGGCCTCCCATCGCGGTGGCGTCTGTCGCTGCAGAGCATCGGCTCTGGGCGCACGCGTGCCAGAGCTCCAGCTTGGTAATTGGGCACATCGGTCCAGCTGCTCCGCGGCACGTGGGATCTTCCCAGGCCAGGGATCGAACCGGCGCCCCTTGCACTGCAAGGCGGTGTCCTTACCCACTGGACCACCAGGGGAAGCCCCAGAGAAGTTTTTAAAGTTGGCCATTTGATATCTGGTTCCTCTGCCTTTTCTAAACCTACCTTAACCTTTTCCCTTCCATTGTAGAAAAATTACATAGCATCTGAGAGGAGGACTCTCCTTAGCTGTTCTCATTAGTAGGCTATCAACCTCCCATCTACTTCTGCTTGGAGGTCACCTGAGGTGAACACGAATAGCCCTAATACTGAATGGGCCCACACCATCTGACTGATACAGGAAACCAGCTTCCTTTATGTAGAAAGTTATCATTTTATTGACATTATTATTATAGACAAACAAAACTAGTTACTTTAGATGATGCATCAATACACGCTTCATAGAGGAATCCAAACTATTTTAAAATATATATATGTGTATATATATATTTAATTTTGGCCTCTTTTACTGGTTTGTTATTTATTTATTTTCATCCATCTTTACTCTTAGGTCTGTGTGGGCCACCCATTGTAGTGGCCTTTCATTGCAGAGCACTGGCTCTGGGCACATGCACTCCAAAGTGCTGGCTGATAATCAGACACATGGGCCCAGCTGCTTCGTGGCACGTGGGGTCTTCCCAAACCAGGGATTGAACCAGTGCCCCTTGCTCTGCAAGGTAGACTCTTTACCCACTGAACCACCAGGGAAGCCCTCCAAACTATTTGACACCTCGGATCAATAGTGTACATATGTCAATCCCACTTTCCTAATTCATCTCAACCCCCTTGGTCTCCATAGGTTTGTTCTCTACATCTGTGTATTTCTGCTTTCTGCTTTTGATAGGTTCATTTGTATACATATTCATTTTTTAAATCACTGAAATGTAACTAAGTGATAATGGAAATATGGCCAAGAAACTTATAACAGATAGCCATGAAGGTTAGTTGTGATGGTGGTTGCTATTATTATCATTTGCTATAACAAGACATAGTTGTTTTGACATTGAAAAGATTCAGATTATGTGATATAACCAATGCCAAGAATACCAGTTGCTTCTACCTTCTCACTCCAAATATTTTAGATATTGATATATTAATATTGAATCAGAAAATGATACATCTTTGAGCAGACTCTTGGATTTTTTTCAGACCTGAGGCACTTTAGATCAAAATAAAGATTTCATTAGGAGCACATTTGTTTAATTCAGATGGTTAGGAATCAATGTGGAGATCACGAGACTCCAAGCCAATATAATTTGAGAAATGTTTCACACAGGAGCCCCTAAAGCATGTCCCCACGGGTTTAAATACACCTACAGCTCAGCTGTCGGAGGAGAATGCCTTTATGAAAGCAAACTGAAACCCATCTTCTGTGGATGATTCCATACAAAAACAAATGTGCGGCAGCACCAAGTCAGCATGCTGGCCTCTCAGTGCAGGCTGGCGGGCAGCCACAGCCAGCCTGCTGAGAAAGAAAATTAAAGGAAGAAAAATAAAGCAGCTGTCCAAGGTGAAGTCTGATGGCGGTCGTGGAGACTCCTCTGGGCAAACGAGGGAAAAAAGGTCAAGTTTTTGCTTGTGTAGCACCTTCAGAGCTGAATCCACTGCTAGGGTGCCCTAGTTTCACAAAAGTCCCCGTCCTTTTTGTGGGGGAAAAATACACAAGCCATCAGGGAGCTTGAGTACTGAAGTGCGCTGTTAGGAACAAATAGTCTCCAGTGGCCACTGTTTTGTTTTTTAGCATTTGTCAACTGTAGGCTATCTAGATTTCAAGTCCATTCACTGACCTCTGGATTAGGATCAATGACTCCTCAAAATTAATATAGTCTGTGGAAGTGTTTCATTCCAAGAAGGAATAGGAAGAAAGTGACTTCAGGGCAGAAAGTTTTTCTGAATAAGAGCACAAAGAGATACTCAGTCTTCTCGCCATAGGCTCCCATTCTCAAGTCTTCATCAAGTATCTTTCACCGCATTGTTAATTGTGTCTTAGGGATCCTGGCGGAAGGACACAGAAGTTCATTTTTCTCTGAAGATTCCACACCTCACCAACTCAGGCTGACCTGTTTCATTGATAATTCCAGTTTCCCAATTCATTCAGCAGATGTCTATTGAGCTCCTACTGTGTGCCACTGAACTTGCTGGTATTTCTTGACTCTCAGCATATATTACATAGTTGTTTGTCATTTTTCTGACCATGTCCCACCTGAGCCCCGTTAAGTTGCAAAGCTTGAGATGTCATCCATTCATGTTGTAGTCTACATAAATGACTTCTCTTGGAGTTGTGCTATATAGAGCTTTATTAGTTTAACAGAGGGGACTGTATACTATTTGAGGGCAGAATCACATGTGTTATTTCCTGGAGTTGTCTCTTGAATTTAACAGAAGATGCTGTATCTAGTAGTTGCTCAGTTAATGGAAGTATATTCTTAGGACAATGATGATTGTAGTGAATTTGTCTCCCCTAAGGAAAGAATCAAGTATATGCATAAACTGTTCAAATTGTTTGGTCTCCGAATGCTCAGCATTAATTGCTCTTTCACTACTACCTTATTTTTACTCTTCATCTTTCCTCTCAGTGCAGGCGGGCGGGCAGCCAAAGCCAGCCTGCTGAGAAAGAAAATTAAAGGAAGAAAAATAAAGCAGCTGTCCAAGGTGAAGTCTGATGGCGGTCGTGGAGACTCCTCTGGGCAAACGAGGGAAAAAAGGTCAAGTTTTTGCTTGTGTAGCACCTTCAGAGCTGAATCCACTGCTAGGGTGCCCTAGTTTCACAAAAGTCCCCGTCCTTTTTGTGGGGGAAAAATACACAAGCCATCAGGGAGCTTGAGTACTGAAGTGCGCTGTTAGGAACAAATAGTCTCCAGTGGCCACTGTTTTGTTTTTTAGCATTTGTCAACTGTAGGCTATCTAGATTTCAAGTCCATTCACTGACCTCTGGATTAGGATCAATGACTCCTCAAAATTAATATAGTCTGTGGAAGTGTTTCATTCCAAGAAGGAATAGGAAGAAAGTGACTTCAGGGCAGAAAGTTTTTCTGAATAAGAGCACAAAGAGATACTCAGTCTTCTCGCCATAGGCTCCCATTCTCAAGTCTTCATCAAGTATCTTTCACCGCATTGTTAATTGTGTCTTAGGGATCCTGGCGGAAGGACACAGAAGTTCATTTTTCTCTGAAGATTCCACACCTCACCAACTCAGGCTGACCTGTTTCATTGATAATTCCAGTTTCCCAATTCATTCAGCAGATGTCTATTGAGCTCCTACTGTGTGCCACTGAACTTGCTGGTATTTCTTGACTCTCAGCATATATTACATAGTTGTTTGTCATTTTTCTGACCATGTCCCACCTGAGCCCCGTTAAGTTGCAAAGCTTGAGATGTCATCCATTCATGTTGTAGTCTACATAAATGACTTCTCTTGGAGTTGTGCTATATAGAGCTTTATTAGTTTAACAGAGGGGACTGTATACTATTTGAGGGCAGAATCACATGTGTTATTTCCTGGAGTTGTCTCTTGAATTTAACAGAAGATGCTGTATCTAGTAGTTGCTCAGTTAATGGAAGTATATTCTTAGGACAATGATGATTGTAGTGAATTTGTCTCCCCTAAGGAAAGAATCAAGTATATGCATAAACTGTTCAAATTGTTTGGTCTCCGAATGCTCAGCATTAATTGCTCTTTCACTACTACCTTATTTTTACTCTTCATCTTAAGAATGTGAACAATACTCAGACTGGGGAGAGATTTCATAATGATAGACTTTCATCAAGGAAAAGAACTGAGTTTAAATCAAACACAGTTCAAATCATTTTGCTATAGATTCCCATGGTTTTATTTTAGCCAGAGACAAGATACATCTTTGTTTTGCCCCACTTTTCAAACTGGTTTCATAATAAATAAGATGCAAGTATTAATCTTCATGTACACCATTATAGCTCTTTATGTATGCTTTATTACCATCGAGATTGCTAAAACTCACTTAGGTATCTCTGAATATGCCCACACTCCATTGTTTACTGAGGTCACTTGAAAATTATTTAACCCTTTTTGTCTCAGGTTCTAAGTTGATTTTATATTCTATGATGATATGTTTAGTTTTCTCAAAGATATGAGACAGTTTCACAACTCATATTTGGAAACTCCAGAAATTTTTCACACATTTTACTACTTATTTAGCGTACAGTGATAGTTCCAAACTAGTATAACGGGAAGATACAAACAAATGCAACCATACCCCCACTCCCACCCCCAGTTTGCAAGTGTATCTTGTTAAAAAAAGTGTTAGACCTTAAACTGGGATGCAGATGATTTTAAACCATGGCTCTTGACCTCAAAGAACATAAAAGCTAAAGACTGATGGAGATGATTACAAATGGCTGAAAACAATGCTCTGAAAAAATGACAATTTTTACATTTAAATTTACTTTAAATATGCAGGAGGATGGTGTAGAATGGGTTGCAGTTTCAACTGGTACTTTAAAGATGAGTTAAAATTGAATGCTTAAGGGCTTCCCCTGGTGGTCCAGTGGGTAAGGACACCGCCTTACAGTGCAAGGGGCGCCAGTTCGATCCCTGGCCTGGGAAGATCCCACGTGCCGTGGAGTGGCTGGACTGATGTGTCCAATTACCGAGCCAGAGCTCTGGAGCGCATGCGCCCAGAGCCAGCGCTCTGCAACGACAGACAACACTGCGATGGGAGGCCCACAGGAGCCAAAGAACAAAGACAGATGAAAATAGAGAAATGAAAGACCAATAGAAGTGGCCCGCCCGCTCCCCTCCCTCCCCAACCCAACCCCCGCCCAAAATAAATAAATAAATAAATCTTTAAAAAAAAAAAATTGAATGCTTAAGGATACATAGCTAGGCAACATGTTCAGTCTCCATTATCATTGGAGCAGCCAAATATTTAATAAACATCAATGCCTGTCTAGCTCAGAGTCTATACACATGTATTTCCCTCTAACTTGAAATGTTTTTCCTGAAACTTCAAATTAAATTTTTTGACCTCAGCCCCCTTTCAACCTATATCTGGTTAATTCTCCAATTTACTTCTTTCTTTCATTGCTTTTATCAGATCTGAAATTAAATTATATAATTACATTTTTACATTTATCTCTTTGATTAAAATGCAGCTTCCAAAGGGTGAGTATCAGGTATATATTGTTCATTATCTGATGCAGTTTCTAACACATCCTAAGTACTTGTTGCTAACATGTTATTAATGAACAAGCCAAGCAGAGTAGAAGCTGGGGTACTCAAGATGAACAAGGCTTAGTATCTGTCTGGGAGAACACAGCATATAACAAAGAAGAGCAGATACCCATAAAGCACTTAAGATTTTTAGGGACAGATTTTCCAGAAAAGTTTCATAATAAAGAATTTTCAATGTAGAGAGAATTTATAGTGTTCCTAACTTGTGAAGATCACTTTGTCCCACAATATATAATTCCAGCCACCTAATATAAGCCTGAATGGGTACATTACAAGATCTACTTGCAGATTTTAAAGAATTATGAGACAAATGCCTTTGAGAGAGCAAATGCGTTTGAAGCACAGTACTTTTAAAATAAATTACAACCTGAAATGGTACTCTAGGGAGAGTGGAGAGATTCAAAATGCTCTTTGTTCTTTGATTTTTTTCCCCCTCATTCATATGTAATTATTCCTCTCTTTTGTCTTTGGAATTATTGTTTTATGCTTCACATCTCAGCTTGTTTATTATATGGACTGATGTGTCCAATTACCGAGCCAGAGCTCTGGAGCGCATGCGCCCAGAGCCAGCGCTCTGCAACAACAGACAACACTGCGATGGGAGGCCCACAGGAGCCAAAGAACAAAGACAGATGAAAATAGAGAAATGAAAGACCAATAGAAGTGGCCCGCCCGCTCCCCTCCCTCCCCAACCCAACCCCCGCCCAAAATAAATAAATAAATAAATCTTTAAAAAAAAAAAATTGAATGCTTAAGGATACATAGCTAGGCAACATGTTCAGTCTCCATTATCATTGGAGCAGCCAAATATTTAATAAACATCAATGCCTGTCTAGCTCAGAGTCTATACACATGTATTTCCCTCTAACTTGAAATGTTTTTCCTGAAACTTCAAATTAAATTTTTTGACCTCAGCCCCCTTTCAACCTATATCTGGTTAATTCTCCAATTTACTTCTTTCTTTCATTGCTTTTATCAGATCTGAAATTAAATTATATAATTACATTTTTACATTTATCTCTTTGATTAAAATGCAGCTTCCAAAGGGTGAGTATCAGGTATATATTGTTCATTATCTGATGCAGTTTCTAACACATCCTAAGTACTTGTTGCTAACATGTTATTAATGAACAAGCCAAGCAGAGTAGAAGCTGGGGTACTCAAGATGAACAAGGCTTAGTATCTGTCTGGGAGAACACAGCATATAACAAAGAAGAGCAGATACCCATAAAGCACTTAAGATTTTTAGGGACAGATTTTCCAGAAAAGTTTCATAATAAAGAATTTTCAATGTAGAGAGAATTTATAGTGTTCCTAACTTGTGAAGATCACTTTGTCCCACAATATATAATTCCAGCCACCTAATATAAGCCTGAATGGGTACATTACAAGATCTACTTGCAGATTTTAAAGAATTATGAGACAAATGCCTTTGAGAGAGCAAATGCGTTTGAAGCACAGTACTTTTAAAATAAATTACAACCTGAAATGGTACTCTAGGGAGAGTGGAGAGATTCAAAATGCTCTTTGTTCTTTGATTTTTTTCCCCCTCATTCATATGTAATTATTCCTCTCTTTTGTCTTTGGAATTATTGTTTTATGCTTCACATCTCAGCTTGTTTATTATATGGCAAGATTAATAACTGACACACAAAAATAGCCAGTAATTATAGGCATTTACTATTTTATGAAGCAAAAGAGATGGCAATTAGCAGGTTTTAGAACACTGGAGATTTTATTTTTAGATGTATTTTTCCTAATATTAATTACTATATGTAAGTCAGTTACACTACCCAGCTGTAGTGGTTATAATTATGTTGAATGAAAGAAATGATAATTCAGAAGTGCATATGCATGTCTATAAATACAACATCAATGTAAAAATTGTCCTTAGTAAAGGTTTAAAAGAAATACAACTGATTCAAACAAAGCTAAACACTTTAGTACAAAGTGAATTAAGAGACTTGGTGTTTCCTCTTGTTTAAAAGGAAAAATTACAAATACATTATTCTGGTGATAAATGTCGATAATTGGGAATACTATGCATGTGTGGGGGCCAGGAATGAGTGGAAAAAATCTCTGTATCTTCTCAGTTTTGCTGTGAATCTAAAATGGCTCTGAAAAAATGAGGTCTTAAAAAGAAAGATACAAAACTTACTGAAATGTTACCTGTGATTATAACAGAAAATAAAGATATGCTCAAGGAAGATAATCATACTGAAGGACTTAAGGCCATAAAATATTTGGTCATTTATATTTTATCATACTATGAGTAGGAGCAACTTTGCTATGAATAAGCTTAATGGTAGCATGAATATTGCTGGTTCAGGAAAAGGAGCTCAGTCAGCAAATGTTCTCCCTCCATGTCAATCTTATGTCTGGGTTTTAGATTAGGGATGCAGAAAGAATGTGCCAAGAGCAAGCGTGTCCGATCACCCAGGTAAAAACGTCATGGCCTTTTCTGACCTAGCTTGGAGTGCCAGAGTGACTTATAGAAGCAGTACAAGCCCATTCAAATTCACGGGGCATGGACAAAGACCCTCTTCTCTCAATGGGAGAAGACCCAAGGAATTTGTAACCTTTAAAAAAGAAACTGTCGTGGAGACTTCCCTTGAGGTCCAAAGTTGTTCTTTGATTTTTCCCCCTCATTCATATGTAATTATTCCTCTCTTTTGTCTTTGGAATTATTGTTTTATGCTTCACATCTCAGCTTGTTTATTATATGGCAAGATTAATAACTGACACACAAAAATAGCCAGTAATTATAGGCATTTACTATTTTATGAAGCAAAAGAGATGGCAATTAGCAGGTTTTAGAACACTGGAGATTTTATTTTTAGATGTATTTTTCCTAATATTAATTACTATATGTAAGTCAGTTACACTACCCAGCTGTAGTGGTTATAATTATGTTGAATGAAAGAAATGATAATTCAGAAGTGCATATGCATGTCTATAAATACAACATCAATGTAAAAATTGTCCTTAGTAAAGGTTTAAAAGAAATACAACTGATTCAAACAAAGCTAAACACTTTAGTACAAAGTGAATTAAGAGACTTGGTGTTTCCTCTTGTTTAAAAGGAAAAATTACAAATACATTATTCTGGTGATAAATGTCGATAATTGGGAATACTATGCATGTGTGGGGGCCAGGAATGAGTGGAAAAAATCTCTGTATCTTCTCAGTTTTGCTGTGAATCTAAAATGGCTCTGAAAAAATGAGGTCTTAAAAAGAAAGATACAAAACTTACTGAAATGTTACCTGTGATTATAACAGAAAATAAAGATATGCTCAAGGAAGATAATCATACTGAAGGACTTAAGGCCATAAAATATTTGGTCATTTATATTTTATCATACTATGAGTAGGAGCAACTTTGCTATGAATAAGCTTAATGGTAGCATGAATATTGCTGGTTCAGGAAAAGGAGCTCAGTCAGCAAATGTTCTCCCTCCATGTCAATCTTATGTCTGGGTTTTAGATTAGGGATGCAGAAAGAATGTGCCAAGAGCAAGCGTGTCCGATCACCCAGGTAAAAACGTCATGGCCTTTTCTGACCTAGCTTGGAGTGCCAGAGTGACTTATAGAAGCAGTACAAGCCCATTCAAATTCACGGGGCATGGACAAAGACCCTCTTCTCTCAATGGGAGAAGACCCAAGGAATTTGTAACCTTTAAAAAAGAAACTGTCGTGGAGACTTCCCTTGAGGTCCAAAGTGGTTAAGACTCTGTGCTTCCTCTGCCGGGGGTGCAGGTTGGATTCCTGATCAGGGAACTAAGATCCTACATGCTGAATGGCAAAAAAAAAAAAGAAAAAAAAAACAGAAAAAAACTACCATAGTGGCTTCTCTGGTGGTCCAGTGGATAAAGAGTCCACCTTGGAGTGCAAGGGGCAGCGGTTCGATCCCTGGCCCAGGAAGAACCATGTGCTGTGGAGCCACTGAATCAGTTTGTCCAATTACATGCCAGCGCCCTGGAGCACATGCACCCAGAGCCAGTGCTCTGCAACAAGGGAGGCTACTGCAGTGGGAGGCCCACACAGGCCAAAGAGTAAAGATGGATGAAAATAAATAAATAAAAAAAACAATAGAAAAAGGTCAAAATTAAAAAGAAAAAACCTGCCATAGTAACAAGGATGGGACTGAAAGTGGAGCACAATTCTCTCTTTTCGTCCATTTTCTTTGCCATCTTCACTACTCCTACTGCACACGGAGGAACGACAGGCTTAAATCCTTCGGGAAAAAATTCTTTTCCCGTATTTCTGAAGGATGGTGAGCTGTTTAGCCCACTAGGCAGGAGAGAGCACCCAGAAGTGAGGCTGGTCCCCAGTTGCTAAGCTGGATTACCAGGAAGCACCGCCGGATAGGATGGCTGACACGTAATCAAGCAGTCCCATCTTCACAGCGTGGCTCTCCTCTTAAGGACTGTCAGCGATTTCTTGGTGTGTGAATTCCGTGAATGTAGAAAATCACTTTTCTATTTTCCACACAGTGTGGAATGTACGACCCGTGTTTGTAGGAAGGCAGTCAGCTATAAAGTTAGATCACTGAACAGACAGTGAAGTGGAACTAGAAAAGGCTCTTCGTTATTGGAAGCGCGGAGTGGCATGTTGTCATATTCTTTACAGCCCAGGGAAAATATCACAGCAGCGTTTCTGAGTGATTCAGGTCCATGAAGAACAATTTCAGGCATTAGATACCACTTCTGGTTTCAAGGCCCTTAAAGTAATATCCTTTGCAGTTAAGTGCAGTGGAATGATTAAACCCTGGCTCTGACACTTACTAGCTCTGGGATTCTGGGTATGTTTCTGTAGCTCTCTCTCTCCACTTCTTTTCCTCATCTCAGGAGATGGGGACAAGAGTGTGCATCTTAATTAATCACTGTGAGGATTAAATGCAAATGTTTGCTGGGATACCCTGGCCTCCCTGACGTGCCTGCCTCTCCCTGGCGATGGACAGTCTGCAGGTCCCTGAAAAACGTCAGCTGTCCCTGGAAAATGTCCATGACATTAGGAGACTAAGTCAACTGTCTTGGCTCTGTGCTCCTACAGAGGGCTTTGGGCTTACCCTGTCAGAGCACTTAACATTCAACCGTGCACTTCACAAATTCTAACTGAAAAACAGTTTTGTGCCAGGGACTGTACTAGTGTCTGGAAATGCAGCAATGAGTATAATCAGAAGGATCTCTGCTGTGGTGCTTTCACACATGCAGGAGGAACGACAGGCTTAAACCTCCTTCGGGGAAAAAATTCTTTTCGTCCATTTTCTTTGCCATCTTCACTACTCCTACTGCACACGGAGGAACGACAGGCTTAAATCCTTCGGGAAAAAATTCTTTTCCCGTATTTCTGAAGGATGGTGAGCTGTTTAGCCCACTAGGCAGGAGAGAGCACCCAGAAGTGAGGCTGGTCCCCAGTTGCTAAGCTGGATTACCAGGAAGCACCGCCGGATAGGATGGCTGACACGTAATCAAGCAGTCCCATCTTCACAGCGTGGCTCTCCTCTTAAGGACTGTCAGCGATTTCTTGGTGTGTGAATTCCGTGAATGTAGAAAATCACTTTTCTATTTTCCACACAGTGTGGAATGTACGACCCGTGTTTGTAGGAAGGCAGTCAGCTATAAAGTTAGATCACTGAACAGACAGTGAAGTGGAACTAGAAAAGGCTCTTCGTTATTGGAAGCGCGGAGTGGCATGTTGTCATATTCTTTACAGCCCAGGGAAAATATCACAGCAGCGTTTCTGAGTGATTCAGGTCCATGAAGAACAATTTCAGGCATTAGATACCACTTCTGGTTTCAAGGCCCTTAAAGTAATATCCTTTGCAGTTAAGTGCAGTGGAATGATTAAACCCTGGCTCTGACACTTACTAGCTCTGGGATTCTGGGTATGTTTCTGTAGCTCTCTCTCTCCACTTCTTTTCCTCATCTCAGGAGATGGGGACAAGAGTGTGCATCTTAATTAATCACTGTGAGGATTAAATGCAAATGTTTGCTGGGATACCCTGGCCTCCCTGACGTGCCTGCCTCTCCCTGGCGATGGACAGTCTGCAGGTCCCTGAAAAACGTCAGCTGTCCCTGGAAAATGTCCATGACATTAGGAGACTAAGTCAACTGTCTTGGCTCTGTGCTCCTACAGAGGGCTTTGGGCTTACCCCTGTCAGAGCACTTAACATTCAACCGTGCACTTCACAAATTCTAACTGAAAAACAGTTTTGTGCCAGGGACTGTACTAGTGTCTGGAAATGCAGCAATGAGTATAATCAGAAGGATCTCTGCTGTGGTGCTTTGCTACTCTAGAGAAGCACAAAAGGCAACAAACATGCAAGCAAATAAGAATCAAAATAATTCCACACTGAGAAAAGGGCTATAACTCTCTGTGTATTAATTCCCTTTATGCTCACAACAACGTCTTGAAGTAAGTACTTTATCATTCCCACTTTACAGATGAGGAGACCAGACTAGAAGGGTGAGGTAATTTGCACAGGATTCCAGGTCTAGAGAATGGCAGAGCTTGGATTCAAATCCAGATCATTTGGTTGCAAAAGCCCATATACTCACTACTCTGCTATTAGCTGTCTCTCCAAAAGCATTCAGTATTGCATTTTTACTTTTATGTTTTTCCTACTAGAGCAGGAATAACTGGATGGTTAGAGTTCAGCCCCTATGTTATGTTAGACTCCTATAGCTGGCTGAGAACTTGAAATCGAGTGGAGGATTTATAGGGGAAGGAAGGGGTCACCTTCATAATGTATCAAAAATAAATTAAGAAAACAAGGTCTTTTAATTTGTTAGCAAATGATGTGAAAGAGTAACGTTGGAGAGTTTTGAAGAAAAACACATGGAAGCAAGGAACCTGTAAAGTAATAAATTTCCTCCCTCCGATGTAAAAACGATAGCCCTTGTGTTTTAAAGGAAAGCAATTTGGAAAACTTCCACACATACACGGTTTGGAGAAAATGTAGGCAGAAATATGAAGTTAGTTAAATGTCTTTAATAGGCACTTCAAAGTCCTGGACCATTAAATCATTTCCACAGTTTTTTGACTGTTATCACCCCCTAGCCATTGCCAAAATCACTCCTTGAAAGATTGCAATAAATTTGAAAGGCAAATCAGATTTGGAGACTTTGCATAAAAGAGAACGGTATCTTGTACTTCAGAAATGTTTTTCAATGTCAGCACATAGCTGTCTCTTGCCAAAGATGAGCTTGGGAGTGGTGACCTTTGTGGATGACTTCTCTTTGTTAGATGTTTGCCCTACAGGATTTTGGAAGCCTGTGTACAGGAACATTTAAGGATACCAGGTGGTTTTGAAATGCTTGGTTGAGCTGGGTGACTTATCTAGGTTTGAATGTAACTTTTGAAAAAAACAATTCTTCCATGAAGAAAGTGAATGTTTTTACAAGACGGATTAGTCACAGGAATCTCAGAAGTAATGAAGTACTCTCAGAAGTAAAGAGGCAAGTAATGTACTTGCCTCTGCTGCTGCAGAGTTTGATGGAAAAGGATGGTGCTTAGCCTGGATGTTTGTGTCTCTCTAAAATTCATATGATTTGAAACTTCAAGGTGATGTTATTAGGATGGGTTGTGAAACTTCAGGTCTAGAGAATGGCAGAGCTTGGATTCAAATCCAGATCATTTGGTTGCAAAAGCCCATATACTCACTACTCTGCTATTAGCTGTCTCTCCAAAAGCATTCAGTATTGCATTTTTACTTTTATGTTTTTCCTACTAGAGCAGGAATAACTGGATGGTTAGAGTTCAGCCCCTATGTTATGTTAGACTCCTATAGCTGGCTGAGAACTTGAAATCGAGTGGAGGATTTATAGGGGAAGGAAGGGGTCACCTTCATAATGTATCAAAAATAAATTAAGAAAACAAGGTCTTTTAATTTGTTAGCAAATGATGTGAAAGAGTAACGTTGGAGAGTTTTGAAGAAAAACACATGGAAGCAAGGAACCTGTAAAGTAATAAATTTCCTCCCTCCGATGTAAAAACGATAGCCCTTGTGTTTTAAAGGAAAGCAATTTGGAAAACTTCCACACATACACGGTTTGGAGAAAATGTAGGCAGAAATATGAAGTTAGTTAAATGTCTTTAATAGGCACTTCAAAGTCCTGGACCATTAAATCATTTCCACAGTTTTTTGACTGTTATCACCCCCTAGCCATTGCCAAAATCACTCCTTGAAAGATTGCAATAAATTTGAAAGGCAAATCAGATTTGGAGACTTTGCATAAAAGAGAACGGTATCTTGTACTTTAGAAATGTTTTCAATGTCAGCACATAGCTGTCTCTTGCCAAAGATGAGCTTGGGAGTGGTGACCTTTGTGGATGACTTCTCTTTGTTAGATGTTTGCCCTACAGGATTTTGGAAGCCTGTGTACAGGAACATTTAAGGATACCAGGTGGTTTTGAAATGCTTGGTTGAGCTGGGTGACTTATCTAGGTTTGAATGTAACTTTTGAAAAAAACAATTCTTCCATGAAGAAAGTGAATGTTTTTACAAGACGGATTAGTCACAGGAATCTCAGAAGTAATGAAGTACTCTCAGAAGTAAAGAGGCAAGTAATGTACTTGCCTCTGCTGCTGCAGAGTTTGATGGAAAAGGATGGTGCTTAGCCTGGATGTTTGTGTCTCTCTAAAATTCATATGATGCAATTTGAAACTTCAAGGTGATGTTATTAGGAGGTGGGACGTTTGGAAGGTGACTAGGTCATATGGGTGGAGTCCTCATAGACAGGATTAGTGCCCTTATAAAAGAGAACTCGTTTGACCTTCTGCTTCATGAGGTTTTAGGAAAAAAACTGTTATCATGGACCAGGGAGCCAGTCCTCCTCAGACACTGAATTTGGGAGCATATTAACTTGCTCTTTCCTACCTGCAGAAGGATGAGAAATAAATGTGTGTTGTCTATAGGTCATCCAGGCTATGGTACTTTTTATAGTAGTCTGAATAAACTAAGACAGATGGTGAGCCTAAGAGGAAAGATGTACTTTCTTAACCCAGTAGCATGTTGAAGTTGTTTCCAGTTAAACATGTAGAGTGTCAAATCAAAATCAGCCCACGCAACTCCTGTCCCAAATGCTTTATCTCTTAAAGATGGACTAATCATCTTAGAAGGTGCTAAAGTAATGTTAGGGTGCATTTTTCAGTTAAATGAATTACCTGAAGTGAGCATACTTAGAAAGAAAAAAGTAGCAATATATATTATTAACTACCTAGCATCCCACAAAGACGGTATTTTCAATCCAATTTGTAATTCCAGAGTTAGAGAACCAGGCTTACTAAGCAGAAAATCAGCACAAAAAGATCATAAGAGGCAACAGGAAGCTAATGCTTGCTGCAGCCCAGACTCTCCTGCCAAAGAGATGAAAGCCAGGAGTGCAAGCAACCACTGAGGAACAAAGCAAGGTACGACAGTTACATGCAGAGGATACAGGCAATGCTACTAATTAATTAATAGTACGTTACAAATTTTGGAAGCCTTGGTGTACCTTTGTGGATGACTTCTCTTTGTTAGATGTTTGCCCTACAGGATTTAAGGAAATTAAACCAGGTGGTTTTGAAATGCTTGGTTGAGCTGGGTGACTTATCTAGGTTTGAATGTAACTTTTGAAAAAAACAATTCTTCCATGAAGAAAGTGAATGTTTTTACAAGACGGATTAGTCACAGGAATCTCAGAAGTAATGAAGTACTCTCAGAAGTAAAGAGGCAAGTAATGTACTTGCCTCTGCTGCTGCAGAGTTTGATGGAAAAGGATGGTGCTTAGCCTGGATGTTTGTGTCTCTCTAAAATTCATATGATGCAATTTGAAACTTCAAGGTGATGTTATTAGGAGGTGGGGCGTTTGGAAGGTGACTAGGTCATATGGGTGGAGTCCTCATAGACAGGATTAGTGCCCTTATAAAAGAGAACTCGTTTGACCTTCTGCTTCATGAGGTTTTAGGAAAAAGACTGTTATCATGGACCAGGGAGCCAGTCCTCCTCAGACACTGAATTTGGGAGCATATTAACTTGCTCTTTCCTACCTGCAGAAGGATGAGAAATAAATGTGTGTTGTCTATAGGTCATCCAGGCTATGGTACTTTTTATAGTAGTCTGAATAAACTAAGACAGATGGTGAGCCTAAGAGGAAAGATGTACTTTCTTAACCCAGTAGCATGTTGAAGTTGTTTCCAGTTAAACATGTAGAGTGTCAAATCAAAATCAGCCCACGCAACTCCTGTCCCAAATGCTTTATCTCTTAAAGATGGACTAATCATCTTAGAAGGTGCTAAAGTAATGTTAGGGTGCATTTTTCAGTTAAATGAATTACCTGAAGTGAGCATACTTAGAAAGAAAAAAGTAGCAATATATATTATTAACTACCTAGCATCCCACAAAGACGGTATTTTCAATCCAATTTGTAATTCCAGAGTTAGAGAACCAGGCTTACTAAGCAGAAAATCAGCACAAAAAGATCATAAGAGGCAACAGGAAGCTAATGCTTGCTGCAGCCCAGACTCTCCTGCCAAAGAGATGAAAGCCAGGAGTGCAAGCAACCACTGAGGAACAAAGCAAGGTACGACAGTTACATGCAGAGGATACAGGCAATGCTACTAATTAATTAATAGGTTACTGTTACAAATGGTGGTCTGAGCTTACAGATACAACCTTTTACATAGTAGATACCCAAGAAATTTTAAAGACTAATTGAATGAGCAGTCTAATAAGCTTGAAAAGAAAAGAAATAGGGCTTCTCGTGTTATCTTACTATTAATTTGGAAAAGAGGGTGTGACAAGGGAAATCAATAAATGAAAACATTAAATGCAGCTAGAGTCCCTGTTGAAATGTGATCGTGTGAAAGAGTTTAGCTACGGGTCGGCTTTTTCTCTTTGCACCCATCCCTGAGGTTAGCAAATACACCATCAACCACAGATAGAATTCACGGCGTTCATAAACCAGAATGAACAGCAGGTGGCAGCAAAGGATGCTGTACGAGAAAGTTACTGCCGCAAGTATATTTGGGAGAATTCTAGAAAGCTTACTTTGACAGGCTGCAGGTAGAGAAGGCACTCAAACACGATCGCTTTCTTACCTTTGAGTGAAGCATCTGATATAAAAAGGAAGCATTTGGGAACATTGATCATGATAACTGAGTTTAGATGCTTTTCTGTCATTTTAATCACCTTTTGACTAAATGAGAGGATTGACATAGCTTACTGAAAATACAAGTATCCCACGCAAAGCCCAACAAATCCTCTTATAAAATGGACATTTATGCTGGAGAGATTTTGTAATAAGACATGACATGTAATATTTATTACAAAAATCATCATTCAGACTAGCATGGAAATGTGCCAGTTGGAAGGTGATTTGTCTCTTGGCTCAGAAGAAATATTAATGTAAGGATATTAATATTGCTCAAAGAAAGAATATATGAAGACGTTAAAGCATTATTAGGCATAGGTGGACTCCTTGAAAATGTGACGATGGCATGAGAAACAAAAAGAGCATGGAGCCTCCAGATTGTCTTAAAGTCTCTAAAATAAGAACCATGAAAACACTACAAAAATGTCCATGAATTTGTTGAAGTTGGGGAGCAGTTATGTGAAATGTAATAGTCTGTGAATATAACACAGGAGATCTACATACAAGCAAACCCAGGGGGACTCTGATACTAAGAACTAGCTTCCAGGTTCCCAAGCAAACCAAAGTGGTGGTCCTAGATCAGTGTTTGCAAAAGACTTAATTTCTTTACATTTCAGCTCTTATGTCTGATATGCCAGTTGGTGTCCAATATCCTGAGGAATCATGACGGGGAGTTGAGGGTTTCCTAAGATATTTAAAACAAATGATAGGAAGATTCACAGTAGAATGAATTTAGGTTATGGCATCATCCTCACTGGGCTCCCAATGCCATTTCTGTCCCTGAATAACTGCGTGATGGTGTCCAAGTTATGAAATTTCCTGAGTCACTATTTCTTGAGTGTAAAGTGAGCCTGAGGTTAGCAAATACACCATCAACCACAGATAGAATTCACGGCGTTCATAAACCAGAATGAACAGCAGGTGGCAGCAAAGGATGCTGTACGAGAAAGTTACTGCCGCAAGTATATTTGGGAGAATTCTAGAAAGCTTACTTTGACAGGCTGCAGGTAGAGAAGGCACTCAAACACGATCGCTTTCTTACCTTTGAGTGAAGCATCTGATATAAAAAGGAAGCATTTGGGAACATTGATCATGATAACTGAGTTTAGATGCTTTTCTGTCATTTTAATCACCTTTTGACTAAATGAGAGGATTGACATAGCTTACTGAAAATACAAGTATCCCACGCAAAGCCCAACAAATCCTCTTATAAAATGGACATTTATGCTGGAGAGATTTTTGTAATAAGACATGACATGTAATATTTATTACAAAAATCATCATTCAGACTAGCATGGAAATGTGCCAGTTGGAAGGTGATTTGTCTCTTGGCTCAGAAGAAATATTAATGTAAGGATATTAATATTGCTCAAAGAAAGAATATATGAAGACGTTAAAGCATTATTAGGCATAGGTGGACTCCTTGAAAATGTGACGATGGCATGAGAAACAAAAAGAGCATGGAGCCTCCAGATTGTCTTAAAGTCTCTAAAATAAGAACCATGAAAACACTACAAAAATGTCCATGAATTTGTTGAAGTTGGGGAGCAGTTATGTGAAATGTAATAGTCTGTGAATATAACACAGGAGATCTACATACAAGCAAACCCAGGGGGACTCTGATACTAAGAACTAGCTTCCAGGTTCCCAAGCAAACCAAAGTGGTGGTCCTAGATCAGTGTTTGCAAAAGACTTAATTTCTTTACATTTCAGCTCTTATGTCTGATATGCCAGTTGGTGTCCAATATCCTGAGGAATCATGACGGGGAGTTGAGGGTTTCCTAAGATATTTAAAACAAATGATAGGAAGATTCACAGTAGAATGAATTTAGGTTATGGCATCATCCTCACTGGGCTCCCAATGCCATTTCTGTCCCTGAATAACTGCGTGATGGTGTCCAAGTTATGAAATTTCCTGAGTCACTATTTCTTGAGTGTAAAGTGAGCCTGTAAGAATATCTGCTCTCACCAGGCCCTGTGAGAATTAAATATGACAATGTATCAAAACACTTGCCTCATATAAGTACTTAACAGAGTCTGAGTATTTATTTTCTCTCTCCAGGGACATTCTCAACTATGTTGAGGTATTTTGAGGAATGTCTCTAAAACATCTCCCTTACCAAAAGCCTTTGTGTCAAAAGTTCCTAGTTAAAGCATTCTGCCTTCAGATGGAGCAGCAGCCCTTAGAGAAGTAATAAGGCATGACCCTGGGCAGCTGTCCCCACAGTGGAGTTCAGCCTAGAGAGTGAGGGTGCTCATGCTGAGGCTCCCAGCTGATCACATTTCTTGGTTCCAGTTGCAAAGACTGGTTAGTTAACAAACGGTATCTGTATTTAGTGTTATATTCTCGAAAGAGAATTCTCTCTGCATCTGTGAGAAAGAGATTCATCCTTTCTGATTAGTTTTCGGGAGGTGGTGGGTAGACGTAGTCGGAGTCAAACTGGCTTCAGGAGTGAAAACATGGCTGCCAGGGTTCACAGTTCACCCCCGTGTGGCTGGAGGTAGAGCCGGTGTCATTTTCCCCCAGACATTACTATTGCTGCACACACCTGCACACACACTCACATACTCTTATGTTATGTGTCTTATGTTATCAGAAAAATTATTACAAAATGACAGCAAATTATGGATACTTGTGATTTTGCTTAAACATTACAGTCGAGAGGTTTTCTTTTTTAAGCAACCATGGAAAGTAACAGTTTTTTGAATCAAGTTGCCAAGGATACTGTGAAAGTCTTAAATATCAACAAGACTTCAAAGCTAGTCCCTTGATCAGACTGGTGCTTATTTACTAGGAAAAAATTCACCAGGCTAGGAAGCAAGATACAGATAAACCAGTTCTGAAGTTGCTATCAAGAGTGAGGTATGGGGTGTGAACAGTTACAGCACTGTGTCTTTGAAATGTTCCTCCTTGTGGTAAACTTAGAAAAAGTGGTCAAAATTTAGGTTATGCAAACTGGGCTCCCAATGCCATTTCTGTCCCTGAATAACTGCGTGATGGTGTCCAAGTTATGAAATTTCCTGAGTCACTATTTCTTGAGTGTAAAGTGAGCCTGTAAGAATATCTGCTCTCACCAGGCCCTGTGAGAATTAAATATGACAATGTATCAAAACACTTGCCTCATATAAGTACTTAACAGAGTCTGAGTATTTATTTTCTCTCTCCAGGGACATTCTCAACTATGTTGAGGTATTTTGAGGAATGTCTCTAAAACATCTCCCTTACCAAAAGCCTTTGTGTCAAAAGTTCCTAGTTAAAGCATTCTGCCTTCAGATGGAGCAGCAGCCCTTAGAGAAGTAATAAGGCATGACCCTGGGCAGCTGTCCCCACAGTGGAGTTCAGCCTAGAGAGTGAGGGTGCTCATGCTGAGGCTCCCAGCTGATCACATTTCTTGGTTCCAGTTGCAAAGACTGGTTAGTTAACAAACGGTATCTGTATTTAGTGTTATATTCTCGAAAGAGAATTCTCTCTGCATCTGTGAGAAAGAGATTCATCCTTTCTGATTAGTTTTCGGGAGGTGGCGGGTAGACGTAGTCGGAGTCAAACTGGCTTCAGGAGTGAAAGCATGGCTGCCAGGGTTCACAGTTCACTCCCGTGTGGCTGGAGGTAGAGCCGGTGTCATTTTCCCCCAGACATTACTATTGCTGCACACACCTGCACACACACTCACATACTCTTATGTTATGTGTCTTATGTTATCAGAAAAATTATTACAAAATGACAGCAAATTATGGATACTTGTGATTTTGCTTAAACATTACAGTCGAGAGGTTTTCTTTTTTAAGCAACCATGGAAAGTAACAGTTTTTTGAATCAAGTTGCCAAGGATACTGTGAAAGTCTTAAATATCAACAAGACTTCAAAGCTAGTCCCTTGATCAGACTGGTGCTTATTTACTAGGAAAAAATTCACCAGGCTAGGAAGCAAGATACAGATAAACCAGTTCTGAAGTTGCTATCAAGAGTGAGGTATGGGGTGTGAACAGTTACAGCACTGTGTCTTTGAAATGTTCCTCCTTGTGGTAAACTTAGAAAATACCTCTTATGGTGAAGAAAAATGTCTGTTTTACATAGTTAATGACTCATTTTGACTTATTTGACTTATTTTGCTACTTCAAAGACCTTAACAATATGTTTGTGTAATTATAGATCATTAAATGCAATATTATATTATGATTCTTGGTGAGAACAGATGAAGTGGGAACCTCACATTCTGTTGCTCTTTACGATTTTTTCTGTTTCTTTTGAGATATTTTATCTGTAGTTGTTTCCTCCCAACACATCCTTCTGTTGTTACTAATAATGTCAGACTCCTTTGCGGAAGTTTCGATCAGTGATACTGATCTGACTTTTTTTTTTTTGATCTGACTCTTGAGAAGGGAAACCCAGAAAAAGTTTCAAAGATTGTACGCAGAGGCACCTCAGAGGGCAATCACAAATCTTGGCTCACCATTTAGTCACAGGCCCCAAAGTCAGCCGTTTATTCCCTCCTTTATATCCATTCATTTGTGGAAATAATTACAAAACTGTCAAAAAAGTATTCTTGGATCGCAGGACTTGGGGTTAGGTTGGATGAATGGGATAGTAATAATTTGTCTAATTTTATTTTGGTATGTTAAAGTCAGTGGTGTATTTTCCCTATACATCTTTTTTTTTTTTGGTACAATGAAGACATTTCTAGCTATGCTGACTACAGAAAAGGCCACATCTCAAGACTCAGCCTGTAAGTAATGGTTGCCATTTCTGAGAATGAATAGACTAGTGATACATACACACGTATATCAACTTTTTCATCGATGTAATCCTGTTTTTATCTAGTGAGTTTACAAATTCACTGTCTAGAAAGTGCCTTAAAATTACCAAGTGAGAAAAAAAATTACCAAGTGAGATCCCTCCATTTATGAAGAGAAAATTGAGATACAGAATGATTAAAAGGTTTGTCCCAAGTGAGAAAGCAACTTACTGCACTGCAGACACTGGAATCCAGTCTCCAGCTGTGAACCAATTGCTATTTCTAGTCTTTCTCAGAATTACAATTTGGGAGTAACATTATTTTCATCATTACCTAAGCTCTCCCTACCTATGTTTACCCTAAGAAGGAAGAAAACAAGAACCTAGTCTCAAAAATCTTAAATTATTTCAAGATACAATCTGCCATTGCAATTGTGAGCAAGATTTTCCAACAATCTGAAAAAAAGGAAAAATCTTTGAAATAACATCTCCCAAATCATCTGAGGATAATGATGAGACATGATTTTCTAAGTAGAATCAATAACTATCAAAGGGTGTATAGCAAAGCTGTTTTCAGCCAATTAACTTTTTCACGTGCACTTTAACCAGTAATTATTTTAGAAGGAGTCAGAAAGTCTTAAATATTGGTTCTTTACCCTGATTCCGAGTTAAAGTATCTGGGGAGAAAAAGATGCTTGAGTTCCACTTAAACTCAGTATATAGAATCCCTGAAGAACCTCAGAATCCCCAAAGAATGTGTGCGTGTGCGTGTGTGTGTGTGTGTGTGCGAGTATATGTACAGTTTTGTTGTTGTTTGGTCGCTAAGTCCTGCCCGACTATTTTTGACCCCATGGACTGTAGCCCGCCAGGTTCCTTTGTCTTTGGGATTTCCCAGGCAAGAATACTGGAGTGGATTGTCGTTTCCTTCTCCAGGGCATCTTCTCCACCAAGGGGTCGAGCGCGCATCTCCTGCATTGGTAGGCGGGTCTTTACCCAGACAGCCACTAGGCTACAGTTTAGGCTACAATTTATTAAATCGCTAGATGTTTCCAGCACGAACCTCATCCTCAGCCCTTGCCCACTGTAGCCCGCTAAGGGACAGCATCGGACCGCTGAGCGCAGGCTTTCTCCTCCACGGTGGCTCTTATCCGTTGTAGCAGTAGGGGGCGCTCCGGCACCGGTTTTTTCCCCCTTGGCCACTTCATTCCCCAACCAACCTAAAATGCAAGACTGCACCGCAGAAAAGGCGTTCGTTTGGAAGCCAATAGAGAGGGAAAAGGCAAGGAATTGCTCCTTATGATTTATATATCCGAAAGCCGGTAAGTGGCTCTTTAAACAGTATCTCCCAGTTTGGCTTTTCGGAACAGCTGACCCAACGCACTGCAGACACTGGAATCCAGTCTCCAGCTGTGAACCAATTGCTATTTCTAGTCTTTCTCAGAATTACAATTTGGGAGTAACATTATTTTCATCATTACCTAAGCTCTCCCTACCTATGTTTACCCTAAGAAGGAAGAAAACAAGAACCTAGTCTCAAAAATCTTAAATTATTTCAAGATACAATCTGCCATTGAAATTGTGAGCAAGATTTTCCAACAATCTGAAAAAAAGGAAAAATCTTTTGAAATAACATCTCCCAAATCATCTGAGGATAATGATGAGACATGATTTTCTAAGTAGAATCAATAACTATCAAAGGGTGTATAGCAAAGCTGTTTTCAGCCAATTAACTTTTTCACGTGCACTTTAACCAGTAATTATTTTAGAAGGAGTCAGAAAGTCTTAAATATTGGTTCTTTACCCTGATTCCGAGTTAAAGTATCTGGGGAGAAAAAGATGCTTGAGTTCCACTTAAACTCAGTATATAGAATCCCTGAAGAACCTCAGAATCCCCAAAGAATGTGTGCGTGTGCGTGTGTGTGTGTGTGTGTGCGAGTATATGTACAGTTTTGTTGTTGTTTGGTCGCTAAGTCCTGCCCGACTATTTTTGACCCCATGGACTGTAGCCCGCCAGGTTCCTTTGTCTTTGGGATTTCCCAGGCAAGAATACTGGAGTGGATTGTCGTTTCCTTCTCCAGGGCATCTTCTCCACCAAGGGGTCGAGCGCGCATCTCCTGCATTGGTAGGCGGGTCTTTACCCAGACAGCCACTAGGCTACAGTTTAGGCTACAATTTATTAAATCGCTAGATGTTTCCAGCACGAACCTCATCCTCAGCCCTTGCCCACTGTAGCCCGCTAAGGGACAGCATCGGACCGCTGAGCGCAGGCTTTCTCCTCCACGGTGGCTCTTATCCGTTGTAGCAGTAGGGGGCGCTCCGGCACCGGTTTTTCCCCCTTGGCCAGTTCATTCCCCAACCAACCTAAAATGCAAGACTGCACCGCAGAAAAGGCGTTCGTTTGGAAGCCAATAGAGAGGGAAAAGGCAAGGAATTGCTCCTTATGATTTATATATCCGAAAGCCGGTAAGTGGCTCTTTAAACAGTATCTCCCAGTTTGGCTTTTCGGAACAGCTGACCCAACGGCAGCCCCCTTTCTTTTCATCCTTCGGACTTGGAAGAACTTAAACTTCCCGCAGGGGTAGAGCCCCGGCTCGGCGGCGGGGTGGGATGGTTTATGGCTTTGGATCTTGAGCAGTTTACTGTTTAAATAAATCTTCGTGAGCAATGGAGAACAATCTCCACATTAATCTTGTGTAATTAGCGTTATAACCCTCAGCAACCTAAGAAGCACTAAAGACAAAGCTTTATGCAAATATCCCTTTCCTCGCCAGCCGCCCCCGCGCCAAGAAGGGTCCCTCTCCCCCAGCTCCCATTACCTCCCCCAACCCCATTTGGGCTCTGGCGTAGTCTGAGAGCCTCTTTTTTTAATGACAGGGACCACCGGATACCTTAAAGTTAATGATAAAGTTCTTGACTTAAAAAAATTAAAAAAGGAGAAGCAGGAGCAACCTTAGAAAGGGAAGGGCTTGAGCCTGCCAAGGCGATTAGAAGGATTTAGCCTATAGGAAACTGGCACCTGCTGTATTGTCCAGTTAAGGATAGAACCTACTTGGTGGAGAGAATTAGGGGCTGGGAGGCGGCATTTTCTCCATCCAGCCACTCTGGGGAGTCCACACCTAGAGTGGGTGCTCTTACGGCAGGAAGGGGCGGCTATCCAAGTTCACCCGCAGGGACCCCACTCAGCTCTCCAGACGCACATGTTTCCCAGGCATTAGTCTGGCACTGAGCCCTGGGCTGAGAGTCGTTGCTAAAAGGAGATACAGTCCTAAACGAGGAGGAGAGTGTGGGGAATCTCAACACACAAGTTTTTGCTTGCGATGCTGTGGGGGAGGTGTGGGGAGCGGTGCGCACAGAGGCCGGGATGCGCGCACAGCCGCGCGCACACGCCCGCACAGACGCCGAGCCAAGGGCGTGCAGATCCCCTGCCTGGCTCTGGATTATCTGCTCTGTGTTTACTGTTTCGGAGGGCTTTACGTGAAGCGAATAAATTTTTACTTGCTCCTAGGGACTGGCTTGTTGTTTTATGGCATGTACTTATTTAAAGCCTCTTTTGTCGGTGTTGAAATGGTCCAAGCTCCCAAATACTGTGCAGGGCTGTGAGCATGGAACAAGCCGGAATGCAGTGAACATCTTTGGCGCAGGAAAACGCGGTGGAGAGGCGAGCCTCATTCTTTTATTACACACACACACACGCACGCGCGCGCGCGCGCCCTGAATGCTTGCTTTTCTTTTCACAAACCAGAACCTAATGTTTTTTAATGTCTTATGCAGAGGGCTAAGGGAATGCAGTCTAGAGAATTATACCTGAAATATTGCAGGCATTGAAGAATTTCCACAGAAACTGTATTCTGATTAAAAACAAACCTCGATACAAATCTATTTATCCTCCTTCCATCTGTATCCGCTTAGAGTTTATTCCTCCCCTTTCCGACCGCCCCTCCCCCCATCTCGTACCTAAAGGTAAGCATCATGCTAGGCAAAAGCTAAGGTTTGGCTCTTTTAACCCGTAATAACTGTCGTCTCTACACTTTGTTTATGAAATGGAATAAGAATGGGAGGGGGACTTCATTTAACGGCACAACCAGGCTGTATAAATACAATACTCATTTTTTAAAAGTGAAGTGGATTTGGTTTACTCTTAGGAACAGTAATTCAAACAGCACCTATCTGCTCCAGATAGAGTAGCTATGCACATCTATACAGGCAAGTTTGAAATTTAGAACACGGCTTTGATTTATTCCCTTTCTATCAGTGATTAATGCCCCTTAATTAGCTAATCTCAAAGCCATTATTTACAACCAGGGCAGACAAAGGGAAAACTTGATGATCCAACACTTATGTCAGTTTGAGATTTTGAGACAACAACAAAAAAAATGCTTTATTCAGAGTGCAGCCCTGAGTCTTTCAAATGAACCTCAAAATAACAAGAAGCCCAAAAGAAAAATATTTAAAACCAAAAATAAAATAAAATAATGAAGACCGAATCAAACCACCCTTCCCCAAACAATCCCAACTATATCCCTCCCTTGCCTCCAGAGATCTGAGAATGTAGATCTTTAAACGAAAGAAGAATAAATCTTTATATCTTCCTTTTACGTAAAATCAATGAAAGTTCTCAAGTTTGGTAGGCGAAGAGGGGGAGGGGTTTACAGTTGCCTTTTTGAAAACCGTTGACGGGGAGTTTGGGGGTTTGAAAGCAGTTTTCTCTCTGTACTCTTGCAAGGCAGGCGTTCTGGACTTGGGGAGCAGGCTCGCATCTCAGAATCGGGTGCTTCAGAACCCCTTCTGTCTTGGGCTCGCGATGCGCCTCTTAGCCCAGGGACAGGACCCGGGGGTTGAGAATTGTTGTTTTCGCTCCGCCAAAGCAACGGGCGCTCACAGGCTCAATTTCAAGTGAGCCTTAAAATTCGTTTCTGGAGAGGGCTTCCTTTTTTTTTTTTGGCTCTTTCTTGGGAGAAAACCAAATAGATGGAGTATCCTGGGGGCGTTCGAAGCTTCCTTCTGGGGTGGGGGTTGAGGCAGTCACCGGGGGAGCCGGCCGGATTACGGAAATACTTGGAGCTGTCTTGGAAAGGAGAACTGTAGGCCAAACCTGAGCTTGGACCTTGAATCTCCACAGGTCGTCTCGGGTCACTTGGGTCATCTCGGTGTGTCCTTCTTTGTCCCCTTTAAGAACCCATAGTGACGAGAACACCTCTCATCCCCATCACTTTTCTCCGGGAAAAGCCGTTCCCGCATCTCGAGTCCTTTGTGTGCTATGACTTGTTCAGAAATAGAAAATATCGATGGAACAAGACCCCTGGAAGTGTTTCTAAGCCGACGTGGGCAGACAAGCAAGAGTGGGACTGAGGGGGACGTTGGAAGGCGCCCAATCCGAAAGGTCTGGAGAGAAGCTGTAGGGTAGTTTTGTTGTTGTTGTTGTTGTTGTTTCTTGGACTCCTGAATCCAAGACCAGAAAACGATCTCAGGAAATCGGAGTGTGCCCTTCAGACAGCAATATAATAGATTTCGAAATCCCGTCTGCAAAGTAGCCGGCCAAGGAATGGGAAACAGCACAGGACAGCAACACAGGGAGGGGAAAGGAAGGGCTTCAGAGGAACGGGTGTGTGTGTGTGTGTGTGTAAAGGGGGTGGGCTAGGGAAGTGCCTTGGGGAGGAGGAAAAAGCAGTAGGTAAATAGGGAGGGGGGAAGAAAGGGCTTCAGAGGCAGGTGTGTGTGTGTGTGTGTGTGTGTGTAAGGGGGGTGGGCTAGGGAAGTGCCTTGGGGAGGGAGGAAAAGGAGAAGGTAAAAAGAAGCTAGGGGAGTAAAGGAGGAAAAGCGAGAAGACCCGTATCCTTTGTTTGAAAGCACTCGCGTCCTAAATCGTAGGAACGAGGTCGTCATTAGCGCTCTGACCCGGAGGAGAGACGCATTAGAGAGAGAAATGAACAGAGAACCCGCACCTCCCCGCCTGGTTTATTTCGCTTTCCTTGAAATCCCTCGGCCTCGAGGTTCCCCTCGCCTAAGCTTTCCCCACTCTCTCCCTCCCCCCGCCCCTTCTCGGTACAAAGCCCGTGGCAGAGAAGGGAGGGAAGGAGGGAGTCACTGAGAGAAAACCAACTAGCTTTTTCGGGTAAAAAAATAAACCTGCGCATGCAGATTACCAACATGTTTTTTCCATTTGCATCGAGTTATTTGGAAACAGTTGTTGGGGTGATAATTTAGCCTGAGAGATGATTAAAGTCTCAAAGTTCCCAATAATTGTGGAATCCTGCTTGTAAAAAAACTTTTACTGTTTCTTTTTTCCCTCTTTCCCAAATGAAACCCCGAGAATGCGCTTTAGTGTTGGGCACTGAAGGCGTGGTGGGCAGACAGCTGTTGAATGCAAACAAAGACTATACTGAATCCGACGCTGTTTGGGGTTCCATCTGGGAGGATTTTTCCTCTCCTTCTCATTCCAGCGGAAAGAAATGGACTAGGAATGGGCTCATCAAAATCGTATGTTTATGGCAGACAGATGGGACAGGACAGAAGGAACCTTAAGCAACTCAAAGCATGGTTTCTAGGTGTATAAATTTGGAAACATAATAACTAAAGAAGCATAGAGATACCAACACCGAGGAGATGGCTACAATGTTGACTCATAATGAATCATCTCTCTCCTTCTCTACCTTCCGCTTATGGATCAATAACTGTGGCCCCATGTAGCAAGCTGCCTTGGAAGCCAAAACTACGAGACATTTTGAGAAACAAGGCTTCAAACCTGCCTGAAAGTAACAAAACAATCCTCTAGTCTGCCAGATCGCCTCTTTTTCTTCCCTCTCCTCTCTCTCTCCCCCTCTGCCTCTCTCTCCCTCTCACCCTCCCTTCTCTGGTCTTTCTTCAGTGTGCCTCACCCCAATTAGCCCCCAAGAGCAAGTCAGTCTTACACCTGCTGGCAGGGTCTCGGTGGGGGTGGCCGGACGTGGTGGGAACAAGGTCCTGACAAAAAAAGGGGGGGGGCTTCCTGACCCGGAGGAGAGACGCATTAGAGAGAGAAATGAACAGAGAACCCGCACCTCTCCGCCTGTTTTATTTCGCNTTCCTCTAAATCCCTCGGCCTCGAGGGTCCCCTCGCCTAAGCTTTCCCCACTCTCTCCCTCCCCCCGCCCCTTCTCGGTACAAAGCCCGTGGCAGAGAAGGGAGGGAAGGAGGGAGTCACTGAGAGAAAACCAACTAGCTTTTTCGGGTAAAAAAATAAACCTGCGCATGCAGATTACCAACATGTTTTTTCCATTTGCATCGAGTTATTTGGAAACAGTTGTTGGGGTGATAATTTAGCCTGAGAGATGATTAAAGTCTCAAAGTTCCCAATAATTGTGGAATCCTGCTTGTAAAAATACTTTTTACTGTTTCTTTTTTCCCTCTTTCCCAAATGAAACCCCGAGAATGCGCTTTAGTGTTGGGCACTGAAGGCGTGGTGGGCAGACAGCTGTTGAATGCAAACAAAGACTATACTGAATCCGACGCTGTTTGGGGTTCCATCTGGGAGGATTTTTCCTCTCCTTCTCATTCCAGCGGAAAGAAATGGACTAGGAATGGGCTCATCAAAATCGTATGTTTATGGCAGACAGATGGGACAGGACAGAAGGAACCTTAAGCAACTCAAAGCATGGTTTCTAGGTGTATAAATTTGGAAACATAATAACTAAAGAAGCATAGAGATACCAACACCGAGGAGATGGCTACAATGTTGACTCATAATGAATCATCTCTCTCCTTCTCTACCTTCCGCTTATGGATCAATAACTGTGGCCCCATGTAGCAAGCTGCCTTGGAAGCCAAAACTACGAGACATTTTGAGAAACAAGGCTTCAAACCTGCCTGAAAGTAACAAAGCAATCCTCTAGTCTGCCAGATCGCCTCTTTTTCTTCCCTCTCCTCTCTCTCTCCCCCTCTGCCTCTCTCTCCCTCTCACCCTCCCTTCTCTGGTCTTTCTTCAGTGTGCCTCACCCCAATTAGCCCCCAAGAGCAAGTCAGTCTTACACCTGCTGGCAGGGTCTCGGTGGGGGTGGCCGGACGTGGTGGGAAAGGTTTTCCGAAGACCTGGAGTCACCATGACAAACCAGCTTAGCCTCCCTCCACCCCACCCCAAGGATCTTCTTCAGGAGTATGTGGGATCCAGAAGCCAGGCAGGCTTTCTTCCGCCTGCGTCATTGTCCATGGTCACTTTCAGTTTCTCCTGTGCATCAGTAGCTGCCACGTCTTTCCTCTGTACTTCACACAGTTTGCAAAGCTCTCCTGCTGACTTAGGGTGCCAGGTTTCAAAAGGGGGAGAATTAGAGTGGGTGGAAAGATAAGGAGAGATCCATTGGGTCCTTTTTATTAAATTTTTAATTTTATTGACACTTCTTTGAAAGGTTTGTTTTGGTATAAGGCAAAGCTGCCAATTCCAAATACAAACAGATGGACACACACTGTGTATATCAGATGTTGGGAATAAAAATGGTTTATTGATTGAAATAATAGAGGCATTATTTTGATTTGTCTTGACATGAATGCTGATTTATAAAGCTCTTCCCCCATTGATTTCTTCTTGTAGTCCAGACACATGGAAATGATCAAAATCTCACCAAAGCTCACCTTGGTGCTAATCAAGAGTGCTCGATTCACGTTATAAATCTGATATTATATTTATTGCTTATCTTTATTTGAGAGGTTAGTCCCGGTCCTAGGATTGTCCCCTTTCAAAAAAAATTTGGGAGGGGATGCATCTGTTTTCACTTTGCACTTTCAACGGGCTGGAGCAGACAATAGTGTGAAAAACATCTAAAAATACGAGGCGACAGAGCTGCATGTGTGTTTCATTTCTGCGGTGTTAAGGGAGAAAAATAACAAAAGAAACACACTACACACATGCACACTGGCCCAGCACCACAGCACAAAAGGCTCGTTGACCCAGGGTTAACATACAAGACAAATTAAAGAGAGGAGCAAATCGGAGGAGGGACCAGGGCAACCTGGGGCCGGGGGAGTTTGGAAAAAGATCAAGGGCAAACGATAGGTAAGAAATTGGACACCGGGTAGGGAAAGAGCAGAAGGAGAAAGTAAGGTGTCCAGGACTGGAACTCGTGTCCCTGAGGAGGAGAATACTAAGTTTTCTTGAAGCACAGAGTTTTCCTCTGCTGCACAATAAAAGAATATGTCATAAAATATACACAAATCCCTCCAGCGAAAGCAGCCAGTCACCCCAAACCGACGTGTCTCTGATTAATTATTGCTGGGTTACAAGAGACCCCCATCTGGCCCGCGGTTGACTCGGGACAGGCTGCGGGTAGGCTGAGGAACGCCTTATCCTTGAGGAAGCACCAATGTTTGTAGGGGTTAAGAAGGCAGGAATACAGAGGCGGGAGTGAGGTGATTTGATTAGCAGCCGATACGGGGATGTCCTCATTTCAAAAGGGGGAGAATTAGAGTGGGTGGAAAGATAAGGAGAGATCCATTGGGTCCTTTTTATTAAATTTTTAATTTTATTGACACTTCTTTGAAAGGTTTGTTTTGGTATAAGGCAAAGCTGCCAATTCCAAATACAAACAGATGGACACACACTGTGTATATCAGATGTTGGGAATAAAAATGGTTTATTGATTGAAATAATAGAGGCATTATTTTGATTTGTCTTGACATGAATGCTGATTTATAAAGCTCTTCCCCCATTGATTTCTTCTTGTAGTCCAGACACATGGAAATGATCAAAATCTCACCAAAGCTCACCTTGGTGCTAATCAAGAGTGCTCGATTCACGTTATAAATCTGATATTATATTTATTGCTTATCTTTATTTGAGAGGTTAGTCCCGGTCCTAGGATTGTCCCCTTTCAAAAAAAATTTGGGAGGGGATGCATCTGTTTTCACTTTGCACTTTCAACGGGCTGGAGCAGACAATAGTGTGAAAAACATCTAAAAATACGAGGCGACAGAGCTGCATGTGTGTTTCATTTCTGCGGTGTTAAGGGAGAAAAATAACAAAAGAAACACACTACACACATGCACACTGGCCCAGCACCACAGCACAAAAGGCTCGTTGACCCAGGGTTAACATACAAGACAAATTAAAGAGAGGAGCAAATCGGAGGAGGGACCAGGGCAACCTGGGGCCGGGGGAGTTTGGAAAAAGATCAAGGGCAAACGATAGGTAAGAAATTGGACACCGGGTAGGGAAAGAGCAGAAGGAGAAAGTAAGGTGTCCAGGACTGGAACTCGTGTCCCTGAGGAGGAGAATACTAAGTTTTCTTGAAGCACAGAGTTTTCCTCTGCTGCACAATAAAAGAATATGTCATAAAATATACACAAATCCCTCCAGCGAAAGCAGCCAGTCACCCCAAACCGACGTGTCTCTGATTAATTATTGCTGGGTTACAAGAGACCCCCATCTGGCCCGCGGTTGACTCGGGACAGGCTGCGGGTAGGCTGAGGAACGCCTTATCCTTGAGGAAGCACCAATGTTTGTAGGGGTTAAGAAGGCAGGAATACAGAGGCGGGAGTGAGGTGATTTGATTAGCAGCCGATACGGGGGATGTCCTCATGGCTGTTCCCAACAGATGAGTACGTAAAAATTCACAAAGCCCCGTTGGTAAAGGGGGCAAAAATTCAACATCAGGGAGAGCATCAGAGGTGAAAGAGGTTGAGCGCGGCTGTTGCAGAGCTGGACCGCAGGTGCTAGACGCAGCGGATCCCCGGGCCTGCTGGAGCCGGGGACCGAGCCCCGGGGCGCCCGAGAGCGAGCCGCAGCCGTCCTGCCGCCGAGCCGCGAGCGCCGGGTCTCACCGAGACCCCCGCGGGCGGGCGCGTACCCAGGGTTCCCGGATTCCGGGCCGAGGCGGGTCCTGGGGAAAAGAGGTGGCGCTTGAGCAGCGAAAGAGACGCCCTGGATTCTCCACTTCTCGGTGCTGAGGCTCTGCCTCTGTTTCTCCCAGGGTCCGGAGGAGGCTGCGCCTTCGGAAGAGACGTGGCCGCGGGGAGGGGATCGCCTCCCCGAGACGCGGAACGCCCGGCGCCCCAGCATTAAAGAGCGAACTCTGCTGACCATTTTCTTTCCTACTAAGGCCTTAATTCATTGCTCAGCCTGTTGCTGTTGCAGAGCACCTGGGGGCTCCCCCCACCCGATCTCCAGGAGGGTGGCTTTGCCGGGACGCCGGCCCCCCGACGCAGCGGGGACACGCGCGGGTTTTCCTCTTGCTCACTGTCTCGATCTTCGCGTGGCCGGTCACCTGAAGCTCACCTCTGGCAGTCGCAGGAAGTTCCAGTCCAGTCGTCAGCTTCCCTCCTGCATGCTCGGGATCGCCTTCAACTCCCGAGGCTGCCTTCTCCCGGCGAGTTCCACGAGAACTGCGCATTTCTGTACTTTTAGTTCTTTGGAGATTTAAGAGAGTGCGCTTCCCTTCGTACAGCGTCTGCCTCTTCGCGTTAGGAATTTTGTTCCCCCCTCCCCACACGTACGCGCACAAATTTTTATTTTTAACAAATGATTTAAAAAATCAAAACAAACCTCTGAATCAGTCCGCCCAATTTTATGCTCCATCTCCTCTGTGTGTGTGTTACATTCTCTCTGCCAATCGATGGGAAAGAGTGTTTAGGGGCATTTGCAATTTCCTTTGTCACTTGCCACTCTCTGTGTATAGATTTTACATATCATTTGTTTACCAAAGCAGTTTGTGCCTTCTCTGCCCGGGATTCAGAATTTGCGTTCTTGCATTAATTAATTTCTCAGTCCTCCAAGGAGAGGACATTTAGAGGAGCCACCTGATGCAGAAAGGGTCAGCCCACATAAGGCGGCCACAAAGAGGCAGTTGTGACAGATCCCGGTCCTGTACAGGCTCTGAATTAGCTCACAGAGCCTTCTGCCTTCCTGGGAGTTGTTTTTTTTGTTTTTTTTGTTTTTTTTTTTAAGAAAAACCATACTTTGAACAGGGGGTGGGGTGATTAACGTCACCCGGCTTCTATCTCCAGGCATAACAAGATACTTCTTGCCCAGCCCAGAGGAACTGTGTAGTTTCATTCCCCTGACTCCAGATAATATGCAGTCACTTCAGTTCTCCTGGCCATATAATGCTTACCTACCTTCTGGTCTTGAATAGCCGCAGGTTCTTCATTGGGTCTCCCTGGTTCATTTATTGATTTTTTTCACTAGACTAGATCATGATATAGCAGGGTTGAGTGATAGGGAGTTTGTGGATGATCTTATTATTACCTTGATTAAAATTCACATAGACCATTCTAAAGGTAATTTAGTGATGGTGGCTTCCTTGAGTTGTATTTTATTTCTTCAATATTTATTGCATGGTTCCACAAAATGACCTTTAAATTGTAAGGCTCTCAAAATTACTCTTTAAATGTTTGGTTGCCAGTTGGAAGTTTTCATAGCTGCACAACCCTAGGCCAAGTGATGGCAAACTGAGGCAGATAATCACTTCTCCACTTCTTAAGAAAATCTAGTAAGGAAAAACCCATCACCACAATCTCCTCATCAGTCAGACAACAGGCATCTCTTTGATGCATCAAAAGTTTTTGTCTGTTTAGGCAGATATCGGATTCTATGGCATTTGTAACTAATAACTCATTATGAGATATATTTTGGAGGCAAATTTTTGCTTGGACAAATTGTTCTATCATTAGTCAAGTTATCTTTGGGTGTACTATCTCTTGATACCCAGCTTTCAGCGGTAACTAGGAACCCGGAGGTGAGGTGGCAGTGCTGTCTGAGATGCTAAGGGCAACAAGCTCATGCGTAAACAAAAGGAAACCCTGAGGCAACAGCCTTACTTCCGGGCACAGCTGTTCCACTGAGTTCAAGGGGGCTTCTTTTACTGTCTTTTCCACTGAACACAAGTTGCCGTTATCTAAGATTATAACAGAAACTCTGGCACACACAAAGGCTGCATCTGGACCAGGATATAGGCTGTTTCTTTGGAATGAAAGAACAGTTGATAGAAACCCTCTTGGTTTTCTATGACTGTCTTCATATCATGTGAGCAGAAGTGAGTTCACAAACAGGATTTATAATAAAACTACAAATGTCTGCCCTCCAAATATTAACCTATTGATCAGTACATAACGAATCTGGGAAAAGAGGTAGGAGATTTTCCCAACCGATAAAACATATTGTAACCTGGATTCAAAGCAGTCATAGTCCCTGCATATAATGCTTACCTACCTTCTGGTCTTGAATAGCCAGGTTCTTCATTGGGTCTCCCTGGTTCATTTATTGATTTTTTTCACTAGACTAGATCATGATATAGCAGGGTTGAGTGATAGGGAGTTTGTGGATGATCTTATTATTACCTTGATTAAAATTCACATAGACCATTCTAAAGGTAATTTAGTGATGGTGGCTTCCTTGATTTGTATTTTATTTCTTCAATATTTATTGCATGGTTCCACAAAATGACCTTTAAATTGTAAGGCTCTCAAAATTACTCTTTAAATGTTTGGTTGCCAGTTGGAAGTTTTCATAGCTGCACAACCCTAGGCCAAGTGATGGCAAACTGAGGCAGATAATCACTTCTCCACTTCTTAAGAAAATCTAGTAAGGAAAAACCCATCACCACAATCTCCTCATCAGTCAGACAACAGGCATCTCTTTGATGCATCAAAAGTTTATGTCTGTTTAGGCAGATATCGGATTCTATGGCATTTGTAACTAATAACTCATTATGAGATATATTTTGGAGGCAAATTTTTGCTTGGACAAATTGTTCTATCATTAGTCAAGTTATCTTTGGGTGTACTATCTCTTGATACCCAGCTTTCAGCGGTAACTAGGAACCCGGAGGTGAGGTGGCAGTGCTGTCTGAGATGCTAAGGGCAACAAGCTCATGCGTAAACAAAAGGAAACCCTGAGGCAACAGCCTTACTTCCGGGCACAGCTGTTCCACTGAGTTCAAGGGGGCTTCTTTTACTGTCTTTTCCACTGAACACAAGTTGCCGTTATCTAAGATTATAACAGAAACTCTGGCACACACAAAGGCTGCATCTGGACCAGGATATAGGCTGTTTCTTTGGAATGAAAGAACAGTTGATAGAAACCCTCTTGGTTTTCTATGACTGTCTTCATATCATGTGAGCAGAAGTGAGTTCACAAACAGGATTTATAATAAAACTACAAATGTCTGCCCTCCAAATATTAACCTATTGATCAGTACATAACGAATCTGGGAAAAGAGGTAGGAGATTTTCCCAACCGATAAAACATATTGTAACCTGGTCAAAGGATTGGCAAAAAGAGTAACAAACACAAATGATAGTTTGTCCTCATCCAAACGTCAGCTAGGCGAGAAGAGCTTTGGACCAAGAAATTCCAGTCCAATTCCAGTTATCATAATCCTATGTTCACCAAGAAATTTCCTAATTATAATTTAGGTTGCTGTATATATCGGCTTCCTTGGTGGTTCAGACTGGTAAAGAATCTGCCGCAATGTAGGAGATCTGGGTTCGATCCCTGGGTCAGGAAGATTCCCTGCAGAAGGACATGGCAACCGACTCCAGTATTCTTGCCTGGCAAATCCTATGAGTGATACAGTCACTCTTGATTTGGTAAGAAGTAAGTTTTTCACCTGAGGATTAACCCTGGTTTCTAAAGTGATTTCTGGGAAAGGCACCCAACCTTGTCTTTTGGCAATGATCACTAACATCTTGGGAACAATAGCCACTCATTGGCCATCTGCTCAAACATCTCAACAGACAGAAACTTTGCCATTGTATCTCCAGTGCCTAGAAGTGACTAAGTATTATTTTCTAAATGAACAAATCAAAATATCACAAATGTTCCTGTCTTTTATCAAAAATTAATTCATGTAAGCTGTTCTTGAAACTAATGATAGTTTTGGTTCTCCATCAAACCTTGGAATCAGAAAGTACCTACCCCTATAATTTACTGTGTCCTTTTGTGTTCCAGTGCAATTTAATTGAATACTTTCTAGATGCTGAATTCTGCTATCTGATGATAATATGTATTGATATTTTATTATTTTATGGTCTTTATTCTTCAATTTACTAACTCTCATTTTTTTCCCTGGTGAGACAAAAAAAAAAAAATTTATTTAGCTGTCCTCACAAAAAATGTTTTTTCTCTTGATTGTAACAGTTGCCCATCACTGAACATTTTATGTTAGATTTTTATGGTATGTTGGACAATAGTACATCTGCTACATCAGAGATGAATGCATCTACATTTTGTAAAAGTTCAGTTCCTATCTCTAGGGTTATAGGATGATTTCATCAGATAAAACAAGCCAATGATGCATCTGGGACTTAATGCTAAAAAATACATTTGTTCTTACAATTTCTGGCACAGACATTCTCTGGCTAAATCTTTTAGGGGATGGGGGCATATTGACACCTGTTCCTTTTTCTTTGCTTGTAGCTAGCAGCTTAGAATTCTTCCTCTTATAAATATATTTGAAGCTATTTTCCCCTAAATACATTTCATTAAAGTTGTTTATGCTCAGGGATTTAATATAAACGCAGAGATGGGCGCTTACACTGTGCAATTCTTTTTACAGATTATTTTAAACAAAGTTAAAATAAGGTACAATCCATCACTGAGCTCTTTATGACCCCATTTTTCACATGTCTCTGCTTATAGTTTACTTACCCTTCCCATTTCTCTCAACTGTGGAGTTGGAAGAAAACTTGAAGATAGTTTTCAACTAGATGTGAATTTATAGATATCTGGTTTTAAGAATCTAAACCAACTCTTTATTCATTCATGGTAGCTAACCTATTTTTTAATGCTCTTAAATGTCCTTTTATACATCTACCTAAATTATATCTCTTAATTTCCTCTTCTTCACACAGACTCTTCTAGCTCTCTTAAAAACACTTTTCTATTAGTGGATTATTATTTTTTTTCTGTATTCCATGGTGCTTTCCCTCTAATAGCTGATGCTTAAAAAATGATCCTTTGCATTTAACTGTATCTTCTCTAATTGCTAGGAACTGAAACAAAATTCCCTGGTTATCTCCAGTTAATTTTGTACAGATGGCATTTTTGCTAGCAGCTTATCAGAACTGCCGTGCATGAGGATTTGCATGAGAAATTATATATTGTCACTCCGAATCTCTCAGTTTCACACTTAAGTTTCTTTTTAAAAACAATATTTGAATGAATATCATTCCATCCAGGTTTGTGTCCTACCTGTTAGTTAACTCTTGTCCTGCTATAACTATGGTGACTCACTCTCCAAAGCCGTCAGTAAATTTCAAAGCAAAGAAATTCTTCAGTTTGTGCCATCATTTTTTTCCATTTTAAGTGTAGGTTTTATGGATTGACATATATGAAAGGATGAAAAAAGGCCAGCAATTTGAGGATTTGAACCAGGCTCTGTCATTATAATTTGCTGTGTGTCTATAATGAAACACCCTAAGTTGTTCCTAGTCAATTTCTTCATCTGTTAAATGGGGATAATAATTATTTCTTCCTTATTATAAAGGTTATGTGGCATGTATGTGTGTGTGTGAGAGAGAGAAAGACTCAAGTTAGACCACTTAACTTAAAGACCCAAGGAAGGACTATCTCCAGTGGGTCTTCCCTTGAGTTAGACATGATGCATATACCTTTCCATTCAATAGTACTATTAGTCATATTCATGAAGAACGTGCGTTCATGCTAAGTTGCTTCAGTCGTGTTCAACTCTTTGTCACACTACGGGCTGTAGCCCACCAAACTCCTCTGTCCATGGGTTTCTCCAGGCAAGACTCGTGAAGTGGGTTGCTTTTTCACATGCTTGATAGTTTACTTACCCTTCCCATTTCTCTCAACTGTGGAGTTGGAAGAAAACTTGAAGATAGTTTTCAACTAGATGTGAATTTATAGATATCTGGTTTTAAGAATCTAAACCAACTCTTTATTCATTCATGGTAGCTAACCTATTTTTTAATGCTCTTAAATGTCCTTTTATACATCTACCTAAATTATATCTCTTAATTTCCTCTTCTTCACACAGACTCTTCTAGCTCTCTTAAAAACACTTTTCTATTAGTGGATTATTATTTTTTTTCTGTATTCCATGGTGCTTTCCCTCTAATAGCTGATGCTTAAAAAATGATCCTTTGCATTTAACTGTATCTTCTCTAATTGCTAGGAACTGAAACAAAATTCCCTGGTTATCTCCAGTTAATTTTGTACAGATGGCATTTTTGCTAGCAGCTTATCAGAACTGCCGTGCATGAGGATTTGCATGAGAAATTATATATTGTCACTCCGAATCTCTCAGTTTCACACTTAAGTTTCTTTTTAAAAACAATATTTGAATGAATATCATTCCATCCAGGTTTGTGTCCTACCTGTTAGTTAACTCTTGTCCTGCTATAACTATGGTGACTCACTCTCCAAAGCCGTCAGTAAATTTCAAAGCAAAGAAATTCTTCAGTTTGTGCCATCATTTTTTTCCATTTTAAGTGTAGGTTTTATGGATTGACATATATGAAAGGATGAAAAAAGGCCAGCAATTTGAGGATTTGAACCAGGCTCTGTCATTATAATTTGCTGTGTGTCTATAATGAAACACCCTAAGTTGTTCCTAGTCAATTTCTTCATCTGTTAAATGGGGATAATAATTATTTCTTCCTTATTATAAAGGTTATGTGGCATGTATGTGTGTGTGTGAGAGAGAGAAAGACTCAAGTTAGACCACTTAACTTAAAGACCCAAGGAAGGACTATCTCCAGTGGGTCTTCCCTTGAGTTAGACATGATGCATATACCTTTCCATTCAATAGTACTATTAGTCATATTCATGAAGAACGTGCATTCATGCTAAGTTGCTTCAGTCGTGTTCAACTCTTTGTCACACTACGGGCTGTAGCCCACCAAACTCCTCTGTCCATGGGTTTCTCCAGGCAAGAATAGTGAAGTGGGTTGCCATTTCCTTCTCCAAGGGATATTCCTGACCCAAGGATGGAACCTGAGAGTCCTGCATTGCAGGTGCATTCTTTTACAACTGTGTCACCTGGAAAGCCCTAGGTGATAAATAGAACATTTGATAAATAAAACTATCCTTATTAAGCTGTTCATTTTTTTCAAGTATTTTTTGGGGGCCACTTCTATTGGTCTTTCATTTATTAATTTCCATCCATCTTTGTTCTTTGGTCTGTGTGGGCCTCCCATCGCAGTGGCCTCTCTCATTGCAGAGCACCAGCTCTGGGCACATGCACTCCAGAGCTCTGGCTCAGTAGTTGGACACATTGGTACAGCTGCTCTGCGGCACGTAGGATCCTCCCAGGCCAGGGATCGAACTGGCGGGCACACTGCAAGGTGGTGTCCTTACCCACTGGACCACCAGGGAAGCCCTAAGTTTTTTTTTTTTTTTTTTTTGATCTCATGGTAGGGCGAAAATAATTACTGAAACAGGAAGAAAAGTGTAAACAGAAAAGTTTTGGAAATCTCTGATCTTCATTTTCTCATTGTGGTTCTAGAGTAATGATTCTAATAGTCTGCACAGAACTTTTTTCCTAAGTCATGCCTCTCAGGACTGAAACTCAAGCATACCTGAAACTACCCTCAATATTTTCAACAGTTATAAGCTGTGATTTCCTCTTTTCCCACATGCTTTCTGTCTTTCAGGGTTTTCAGAAAATTTCTGATCCACTACCATCACTCCTTTGTTGTGCAGTTGTATTAAGGATCTTCGGGTGCAATGGGGTGAGATGGTAGGGGTGATGTTGGGAGAGTATAGTACCTTGTGGTTAGCATCTCATTTTTAATCCCATAAATACATCAGAGTTTTTAGGTAAATAATTATTTCTTCCTTATTATAAAGGTTATGTGGCATGTTTGTGTGTGTTGGAGAGAGAGAAAGAATCAAGTTCGACAACTTAACTTAAAGACCCAAGGAAGGACTATCTCCAGTGGGTCTTCCCTTGAGTTAGACATGATGCATATACCTTTCCATTCAATAGTACTATTAGTCATATTCATGAAGAACGTGCATTCATGCTAAGTTGCTTCAGTCGTGTTCAACTCTTTGTCACACTACGGGCTGTAGCCCACCAAACTCCTCTGTCCATGGGTTTCTCCAGGCAAGAATAGTGAAGTGGGTTGCCATTTCCTTCTCCAAGGGATATTCCTGACCCAAGGATGGAACCTGAGAGTCCTGCATTGCAGGTGCATTCTTTTACAACTGTGTCACCTGGAAAGCCCTAGGTGATAAATAGAACATTTGATAAATAAAACTATCCTTATTAAGCTGTTCATTTTTTTCAAGTATTTTTTGGGGGCCACTTCTATTGGTCTTTCATTTATTAATTTCCATCCATCTTTGTTCTTTGGTCTGTGTGGGCCTCCCATCGCAGTGGCCTCTCTCATTGCAGAGCACCAGCTCTGGGCACATGCACTCCAGAGCTCTGGCTCAGTAGTTGGACACATTGGTACAGCTGCTCTGCGGCACGTAGGATCCTCCCAGGCCAGGGATCGAACTGGCGGGCACACTGCAAGGTGGTGTCCTTACCCACTGGACCACGGGGGAAGCCCTAAGTTTTTTTTTTTTTTTTTTTTTGATCTCATGGTAGGGCGAAAATAATTACTGAAACAGGAAGAAAAGTGTAAACAGAAAAGTTTTGGAAATCTCTGATCTTCATTTTCTCATTGTGGTTCTAGAGTAATGATTCTAATAGTCTGCACAGAACTTTTTTCCTAAGTCATGCCTCTCAGGACTGAAACTCAAGCATACCTGAAACTACCCTCAATATTTTCAACAGTTATAAGCTGTGATTTCCTCTTTTCCCACATGCTTTCTGTCTTTCAGGGTTTTCAGAAAATTTCTGATCCACTACCATCACTCCTTTGTTGTGCAGTTGTATTAAGGATCTTCGGGTGCAATGGGGTGAGATGGTAGGGGTGATGTTGGGAGAGTATAGTACCTTGTGGTTAGCATCTCATTTTTAATCCCATAAATACATCAGAGTTTTTAGGTAAATTGAGTTTACATAAATTTTAAAAATCCTTTCCCCCCTTTGTTATTTTGCTAGGTACTCCTTCAATTATTACTCAGGTGTCTATTTTTTTACTTCATGGATATGTCATGTTTTGGTGTATTTCTTCTTTGTTCTACTTAGAGATATTTGCTGCTTTACTAAATGCACCATTTTATATAGAAGAAACTGTTTTTCTTTGCTACTTAGGAACAAAGAATCATATCAATATCATTTTGTTTCCTTGGAATTTTACATTTTTTTAACGAATGTTTTCAAAAATATGTTTATAACTGGCATTTTATTTTACATCCTTTGCTAAAATTAATTGCATGAGGAATTATTTGGCCTTTGGTCTCCACCTTGGATGTTGAAATCCCTCTTGCCATCACGCTGACATGTTGATTTACTCACGAATATCTCTCATACTGATTTTTGGTCACATTTCATTAGAAAATGGAATTTTTTTTCTGGTGTATCTGGTACTACAGATTTGCAGTTATAAACATTGACATGTGATTAATGATCCAGTTGGGAAGTTTGAAGCTCTCATGAAGTCATTACTCTTTTCTGAATTGAACTTTTTAATAAAATAACTTTCCTTTTCATAGTTGGGACAGCACTGAAGATTTCTCTTCACACATGGACTGTATTTCACTCAGACAATCCTTCACAAATTTATGTTGTCTAACCATGCATTTCATGAGTGTTAAGCATGGTTAATACTGCTTAATTAGCATTCATTTTTTTGGCCACTTCTATTGATCTTTCATTCATTTATCTTTGTTCTTTGGCCTGTGTGGGCCTCCCACTGCAGTGGCCTCTCTCATTGCAGAGCACCGGCTCTGAGCACATGTGTTTCAGAGCTCTGGCTCAGTAGTTGGACACATCTGTCCAGCTGCTCCGCTGCACATGGGATCTTCCCAGGCCAGGGATCGAACCAGCGCCCCTCACACTGCAAGGTGGTGTCCTTACCCACTGGACCACCAGGGAAACCCCTGTCTCTTCTTTTAAGGACACTGATCTCTTTATGAGGGCTCCACCCTCAGCATCCAGTTACCACCCAAAGGCCCCATCTCAAAAAAACACCACACGAGGTGTTAGGATTTCACAACTGAATTTATCAGGGAGGACACCTTCCACCATTGTTTCTAGATTTCCTTAGATGGCCAGCACTACACATATAAAAAAACCATGCTTATCTGCATCTGGAAGAAGGGTCAAATGAGGTTATATTTACATGACATAAAAATAACTGATTCAAAATTTCAGTCAAGTTGGCTATTAGTGCTCATACACACACACACACACACACACACACACGCACACACACACAGCACCACCAGGCAGGTGTGCACACCTAAACACAACCTGAGCCACGGGCAGTTAAGAGACTACAGCATGGGTCAAAGTTGTCATAGCATGAGCCACCTGGAACATTTCAGTGGATTATGCAAAGCTCAGGACATATCTCTTCCCATACCCCTGTCTAGTAGTCTCATTTCTCATCAAGATACTTCAGTGTCTAAAATTGCCTCCACTTTTCTTTGCTAACTTGTCTAGCTGTACTACTGATAAATTACTATCAGGGATCCATTAGCTTAGTCTACAGAATAAGCTATAACAGAGAAAGCCCTGAAGCAAAGAGACTTGGAATAGGTTAGTTTTAGTGAATGGGCAGGAGGGTGGAAAGCTTTCATGGCTTTTTCAGTGTCAGGAAGGTAGTAAAGTTGTCATGGACCTTGTGAAGCCTGGAGTTCCCAGGGTGTAAGTTGACCACCCAGCCCTTCCAGAAGTGGGTCTGTGAGAAAGGAAGTGCAAACTTTAGCTGTTTTAAGATTTTGTCTTGTGTCAGTGCTAAATGTCTCTCTACTTTTTTCTTTTTTTCTTTTTTTAACACCAAAATTATTTTTATTAGGGTATAGCCAATTAAAAATTTTGTGATAGTTTCAGGTGAACAGTGAATGGGGTTGGCAATACATATACATGTATCCATTCTCCCCAAACGCCCTCTCCAGTCCAGACTAGTACATAATATTAAGCAGAATTCCATGTGCTATACAATATACTTCTGTTGGTTATCCATTTCAAACATGGCGCTGTGTATTTGAGTTTGTTTCTACATATAAGGCTTCAGTAGACTATTCTAATTTGCATTGTTTGCTAGTAATAGGTCAACTCATAGAAACTTCTGTTTGAATCAATACAAATTCCAAGATAGTGGATCCAATTCCTATAGTGGAATTTTACTATATATTATTTCCTTTGCAAAACTCCTAGAAATTGATGAGGTAGTTTATATAAAGGATTTGGAGTAATTAAAAGTTCTGAGAGATACTGAAGAGATTTCTCACCTCATAGCACTTAGGGGCATAGGGTTCTGGCCAAGGCTCAGATTCTCTCAGCCTATTCAGTTTGAATGGTTATCTGAGGACTGTAGGCTGGAGAAACAAACTCAGAGAGACATACAAGACGGACAGGAGACAAAATCTTAACACAGTTAAGGTTTGCACTTCATTTCCTTTTTCCCAAACCCAGTTCCAGGAGGGCTGGGTGCTCATCTTACACCCTGGGAACTCCAGGCTTACCATTTCTATGACAACATATCTCTTCCCATACCCCTGTCTAGTAGTCTCATTTCTCATCAAGATACTTCAGTGTCTAAAATTGCCTCCACTTTTCTTTGCTAACTTGTCTAGCTGTACTACTGATAAATTACTATCAGGGATCCATTAGCTTAGTCTACAGAATAAGCTATAACAGAGAAAGCCCTGAAGCAAAGAGACTTGGAATAGGTTAGTTTTAGTGAATGGGCAGGAGGGTGGAAAGCTTTCATGGCTTTTTCAGTGTCAGGAAGGTAGTAAAGTTGTCATGGACCTTGTGAAGCCTGGAGTTCCCAGGGTGTAAGTTGACCACCCAGCCCTTCCAGAAGTGGGTCTGTGAGAAAGGAAGTGCAAACTTTAGCTGTTTTAAGATTTTGTCTTGTGTCAGTGCTAAATGTCTCTCTACTTTTTTCTTTTTTTCTTTTTTTAACACCAAAATTATTTTTATTAGGGTATAGCCAATTAAAAATTTTGTGATAGTTTCAGGTGAACAGTGAAGGGGCTCGGCCATACATATACATGTATCCATTCTCCCCCAAACGCCCTCTCCAGTCCAGACTAGTACATAATATTAAGCAGAATTCCATGTGCTATACAATATACTTCTGTTGGTTATCCATTTCAAACATGGCGCTGTGTATTTGAGTTTGTTTCTACATATAAGGCTTCAGTAGACTATTCTAATTTGCATTGTTTGCTAGTAATAGGTCAACTCATAGAAACTTCTGTTTGAATCAATACAAATTCCAAGATAGTGGATCCAATTCCTATAGTGGAATTTTACTATATATTATTTCCTTTGCAAAACTCCTAGAAATTGATGAGGTAGTTTATATAAAGGATTTGGAGTAATTAAAAGTTCTGAGAGATACTGAAGAGATTTCTCACCTCATAGCACTTAGGGGCATAGGGTTCTGGCCAAGGCTCAGATTCTCTCAGCCTATTCAGTTTGAATGGTTATCTGAGGACTGTAGGCTGGAGAAACAAACTCAGAGAGACATACAAGACGGACAGGAGACAAAATCTTAACACAGTTAAGGTTTGCACTTCATTTCCTTTTTCCCAAACCCAGTTCCAGGAGGGCTGGGTGCTCATCTTACACCCTGGGAACTCCAGGCTTACCATTTCTATGACAACTTTACTACCTTCCTGACACTGAGAAAGCCATGAAAGTTTACTTTCGACTGGGGCTTCCCTGGTGGCTCAGATGATAAAGAATCTGCCGCAATGGAGGAGACCCAGGTTTGATTCATGGGTGGAGAAGATCCTGGGTAGGGAAGATCCCTTTGTAGAAGGGAATGGCTACCCACTCCAGTATTTTTGCCTGGAGAATTCTGTGGATAGAGGAGCCTGGCTGGCTACAGTTTTGGGGGCTGAAAAGAGTTGGGCATGAAAGAGTGACTAACACAAGATTTCAATGAGAAAAATGTGGAAAACTTGAACAAATTGGTTGGGAATAGCCTTTAAGTCTTTATTCTGCATTTTGTTGGTCTAATTAAAGTTTATATGCTGATTCAAAATAACTCTAAAAATTGTTTAATTAAAATTTCATGATTTCCACTCTTTCCTGGAAGGCAGAATGCTGCCCTATTGCTCCTAAATTAGTGGTGCATCTTGACTGATAAGAATTCTCAATTTCTTAGCAGAGTTTTGTCCATAACTACTTTAGAGATGGAAAATTCAAGCATATTTATTTAAGGGATACTTAAATCAAACTTAAGTTCCCTAATTTTGGTTGTATGATTGGTCATGCATGTGTAAGCTGGAAATATAAACTAGTGAATATATTCAGAAATGTCCAGGTAACACTAGCTGAAATGTTTCCAAACTAAGATAACAATCTTGACCATAAGCTCAGTTTGGCAGGCGAAGCTCCATGTGTTCTATTTCTTATTTAAATATTTGATTTTTACAGGATCGCTTAGAACGAAACCACTATAACCTGGGGGAAATAAATTACTCACTCAAAATGTAGTTACGAGAACAAAGACAGACTTCTTTGGAAAGAAATCCTATTTGGGGTGTGTTTGAGTTGTCAGTGGTAGAGGTAAGCGAGAGTGAAGGCATTCCTGTGTTTGATCTTGTGATTCACTATTTAACCAGCAGAAACCATGTCCCTATCATTGCAGCATTACAGAAAAATAACTGCTCAGAGAATAGAAAGCCCTGTTTTTTGCTCTGAGGTAATCTTCTTTTCCAGAAATATGGGTCTGAATAATAAAAGTAGTGAGTCATTGGTGAATCAAAGATGACTGCAGTATTGTTATTTTTTAAAAAAAACCTATTTTGATGGATCTTTCTGGTCATTCTTTGGCATGTGTGTCTTCTGTCACATACACGCCTCATGGTCTCTTCAAATGACAATTCATCCGCATTACCCTGGATACTTTTATTTAGTCAGTGCATAATAGCATATTACAGTGGCAACTGTTGTGTCAGAGATGAGGAAGCTAGGACTCAGGGAAGGAAAGTGAAGCAAACACAGTCACACAGAACTGCTTGGTTGGAAACAGAACAACAAGCCAGTTCTCTGGTTCCTAGTCAAATTCTACCAATCCCTTCAAAACCCTGTTCTTCCTGATATCATGTAAAAATGCATAGATACTGCTTAAGTTTCACTTCCAACTTTTTTACCATAGTCTGAATTGATTCATGAGCAAACAGCATTAAAATTTCTATAAAAATTGTTTAATTAAAATTTCATGATTTCCACTCTTTCCTGGAAGGCAGAATGCTGCCCTATTGCTCCTAAATTAGTGGTGCATCTTGACTGATAAGAATTCTCAATTTCTTAGCAGAGTTTTGTCCATAACTACTTTAGAGATGGAAAATTCAAGCATATTTATTTAAGGGATACTTAAATCAAACTTAAGTTCCCTAATTTTGGTTGTATGATTGGTCATGCATGTGTAAGCTGGAAATATAAACTAGTGAATATATTCAGAAATGTCCAGGTAACACTAGCTGAAATGTTTCCAAACTAAGATAACAATCTTGACCATAAGCTCAGTTTGGCAGGCGAAGCTCCATGTGTTCTATTTCTTATTTAAATATTTGATTTTTACAGGATAGCTTAGAACGAAACCACTATAACCTGGGGGAAATAAATTACTCACTCAAAATGTAGTTACGAGAACAAAGACAGACTTCTTTGGAAAGAAATCCTATTTGGGGTGTGTTTGAGTTGTCAGTGGTAGAGGTAAGCGAGAGTGAAGGCATTCCTGTGTTTGATCTTGTGATTCACTATTTAGCCAGCAGAAACCATGTCCCTATCATTGCAGCATTACAGAAAAATAACTGCTCAGAGAATAGAAAGCCCTGTTTTTTGCTCTGAGGTAATCTTCTTTTCCAGAAATATGGGTCTGAATAATAAAAGTAGTGAGTCATTGGTGAATCAAAGATGACTGCAGTATTGTTATTTTTTTAAAAAAACCTATTTTGATGGATCTTTCTGGTCATTCTTTGGCATGTGTGTCTTCTGTCACATACACGCCTCATGGTCTCTTCAAATGACAATTCATCCGCATTACCCTGGATACTTTTATTTAGTCAGTGCATAATAGCATATTACAGTGGCAACTGTTGTGTCAGAGATGAGGAAGCTAGGACTCAGGGAAGGAAAGTGAAGCAAACACAGTCACACAGAACTGCTTGGTTGGAAACAGAACAACAAGCCAGTTCTCTGGTTCCTAGTCAAATTCTACCAATCCCTTCAAAACCCTGTTCTTCCTGATATCATGTAAAAATGCATAGATACTGCTTAAGTTTCACTTCCAACTTTTTATATAATTTAGCCCTGGAATGATAAGTTAGACTGAATTGATTCATGAGCAAACAGCATATAGAAAATGATAAATGTATTTCAGAGATAAATATTTTTAATCAGAGAACAAGTATGAATACCTGTAATAGGAACCTCACCACTTCCAAAGGAAAATAAAGCATAAATGTAATTTTTCAGGCTCTATTGTTTAGAAAATGAATTATATACAAATTGTTCCTAAAATAACATAATAATTTATTAACATACTTTTAATGACCTCTGGGAGAATGTTCTAAGACACAAAGGCCATGACTATGCAGCCAGGAAACTTGCCATTTTAATGTAGAGTGAGTTCTTGGCAGAACATCTTATCAGACTAGTTTGGAATGACAGTGGTACAGATGAACTATCTTCTTTTTTTTTTTCTTTTTCCCCCCACAATTGCAAGTTTTTACTTTGATTTTATAGAGTTTTGTTGCTTACAGGTATGTATAATTCTAGATTACTCATATGTATATCCTATTCCCCTCCCCCACTCCCTAGGCCTATTGTGAAGTTAAGTCAAAAAGAGAAGGACAGATACAGTATACTAACACATATATATGGATTCTAGTAACTTTGTAGTGATAAATACACATGCAGAGAATCGATGGAAAAACACTCATAGAGAACAGACTTATGGACATTAGGGAGAGGGAAAAGTGGGTGAGAGATATGGAAAGAGCAACATGGACCCCTGTACTAACATACAAAAGAGATAACTATTGTCTATGCGCTGTGGGACTAAGGGATCGTACATGGGGCTATGTGATGAACTGTCTTCTTTATCTATTGTTTTGTTCCATAGAAACAAACAAAAGTGAAAAGCAAAATAAAATACCATTGAATTGACTCCACTCAAATGAGCTTTAAACAACCTCTCTGGAACTGGCTAACCCTTTTCAATTTTTGCCTCATCTTTTTTCACAAACACAAGTGTTTATTTTGCTTTTTTGATTTTATAGAGTTTCATTGTTTACAGATATGTATAATTCCAGATTAATCATATGTATATGACTTTTTTTTTTCAGTAAATGTGAAGGATGGCGTAGAATGTGAAATTTTTACGTTTCCACTTACATCAGCTCATTCCAATTCATTCATTCTTTATCTGGCAGTTAAGAGAACCTGTACTGCTATTCAGTTTATTTTGTCAACAAGCATTTGTTACAAAGATACTGGAATGTTCCTGAGCATCATACTATTTAAGAACTCAAAATACTTAATAAATAATACTCTGTTATTTAGAATGGACATATGGACACAAAGGTGGGCAGGGAGGAAAAGGTGAGAAGTATGAAAAGAATAAGGTGGAAGCTTACATTACCATATGTAATGCCACTGGGAATTTGCTGTGAGACTCAGGGAACTCAAACAGAGGCTCTGTAACAACCTGGAGAAGTAGGATGGGGAGGGAGATGGGAGAGAAGTTCAAGAGGGAGGGGACATATATGTATGGCTGATTCATACTGATGTTTGGCAGAAAACAAGAAAATTCTGTAAATCAATTATCCTTCAATTAAAAAATAATAAAAAATTAATACTCTGTCATTTAAATTGCTCTATGTGCATGTGAGAAGGTTCAGTGTTACTAGAAACATGAGTTCAGAATGAGAGAAGGACAGAAGATGCATATATTATGCTATCACTATACAACACATTTAACATTGAAAATTTTACTCTATATCACTTTTTTGAAAATTAAGTTGCTATGCTCTACTAAGCCAGGCTCCAGCCTTCATTTAGATATTAATATGAGGAATACAATTTTTCTCACTGCTTTTTATGAATGACTATTTCAGATATGAGTTCATCCATAAATAATCAAAATATAAGATTTGATTCCTTTTCAAAACCATCAAACTTGCTCACACACACTAATTTCATATATATAATGTATATATTAAATGCTCTAATAACTCTAACATTCTAATAATCTAAATTTTGTGTCCCTCATCTTTCTAAGGTAACTTGATATCTTGTATTCAGAATGACAGGACTGAAGAACATTTGATAAAATAAGTTTTATGTTTTATTTATGAGAAAGACACTTAAGGATTTAAATAAGCCTTTAAAATATTTACATCTTTACTTCTGACTTTTTGTTTTACACTTTTTTTTTTTAAATGGGCTTTTCTTCTATATTTGATGTAGATTTCAAACTTTAGATTTATAGTTCAACACCTTGCAACAAATTTTGTAAATATTCGGTGGGGACTTAGTCTTGAAATATAAACACTTCTTGCTTTAAAAAATTTAAAAAAAGTTCAACACCTTGCAACAAATTGGATTAAGAGAACCTGTAGATAGTTACCTGACCAAAAAAGGTTATTTAGAATGGACATATGGACACAAAGGTGGGCAGGGAGGAAAAGGTGAGAAGTATGAAAAGAATAAGGTGGAAGCTTACATTACCATATGTAATGCCACTGGGAATTTGCTGTGAGACTCAGGGAACTCAAACAGAGGCTCTGTAACAACCTGGAGAAGTAGGATGGGGAGGGAGATGGGAGAGAAGTTCAAGAGGGAGGGGACATATATGTATGGCTGATTCATACTGATGTTTGGCAGAAAACAAGAAAATTCTGTAAATCAATTATCCTTCAATTAAAAAATAATAAAAAATTAATACTCTGTCATTTAAATTGCTCTATGTGCATGTGAGAAGGTTCAGTGTTACTAGAAACATGAGTTCAGAATGAGAGAAGGACAGAAGATGCATATATTATGCTATCACTATACAACACATTTAACATTGAAAATTTTACTCTATATCACTTTTTTGAAAATTAAGTTGCTATGCTCTACTAAGCCAGGCTCCAGCCTTCATTTAGATATTAATATGAGGAATACAATTTTTCTCACTGCTTTTTATGAATGACTATTTCAGATATGAGTTCATCCATAAATAATCAAAATATAAGATTTGATTCCTTTTCAAAACCATCAAACTTGCTCACACACACTAATTTCATATATATAATGTATATATTAAATGCTCTAATAACTCTAACATTCTAATAATCTAAATTTTGTGTCCCTCATCTTTCTAAGGTAACTTGGTATCTTGTATTCAGAATGACAGGACTGAAGAACATTTGATAAAATAAGTTTTATGTTTTATTTATGAGAAAGACACTTAAGGATTTAAATAAGCCTTTAAAATATTTACATCTTTACTTCTGACTTTTTGTTTTACACTTTTTTTTTTTAAATGGGCTTTTCTTCTATATTTGATGTAGATTTCAAACTTTAGATTTATAGTTCAACACCTTGCAACAAATTTTGTAAATATTCGGTGGGGACTTAGTCTTGAAATATAAACACTTCTTGCTATTGAAGCGCTGAGGAAAAACAGAGCCCCTCATTCATTATGAGACATCCAGAAGACTAAAGAGATTTTGAACTTTTCTTCTTATTTCTGGAACATCTTCTTCAACAAGAAAAATGAAATGTCATCATGGTAAGGTGAATCATAATAAATGTTATGTCTTGTCTGACACTGAAAATAAATTCAAGTAAGTTTGGAGAAATATTGGTGGCTTTTCCCCCCACAGAGGTTTAGATCAGCTTTATAAATTAAACAGTATGCGTTGACAGCTCAGGGGCAGTAAGTAAACCATTCAGTAGATAATCTCCATAGAAACTGGAAAAGTTTAACCATCTCAATCTAAAATTGTACTTCTGGGCTCAACTGATGAATATAAAATTAGTGAAACTTTCTTTAATTTGAATTAATGATTAGGAACAAAAGCACCATTAAAAAAAAGGTCTTATATCAAATAATTTAGAAGAAAAACACAGATGGTTGTGATGGTGAGCTCTATATGAATGTTTTCCCCTAAAGTTTTCTAATAGCCTTTGCTAACTTTTAGAGTTGGAAAAGGAGTACATTAAGCTGTATATTGTCATCCTGATTATTTAACCTACATGCAAAGTGCATTATGAGAAATGCCGGTCTGGATGAAGCACAATCTGGAATCCAGATTGCTAGGTGAAATATCAATAATCTCAGATATGCAGATGACTCCATGTTTATGGCAGAAAATGAAGAGCAGCTAAAGAGCCTCTTGATGAGGGTGAAAGAGCAGAATGAAAAAGCTGGCCTAAAACTTAACATTCAAAAAACTAAGATCATGGCCTCCAATATCATTACTTCATGGCAAATAGATGCAGAAACAATGGAAGCCAGACCCCGGAAGATAAGCTATGTAAACCGACAATAACTAATTTACATCTTACTTTGACTTGTTTTACACTTTTTTTTAAATGGGCACTTAAGGATTTAAATAAGCCTTTAAAATATTTACATCTTTACTTCTGACTTTTGTTTTACACTTTTTTTAAATGGGCTTTTCTTCTATATTTGATGTAGATTTCAAACTTTAGATTTATAGTTCAACACCTTGCAACAAATTTTGTAAATATTCGGTGGGGACTTAGTCTTGAAATATAAACACTTCTTGCTATTGAAGCGCTGAGGAAAAACAGAGCCCCTCATTCATTATGAGACATCCAGAAGACTAAAGAGATTTTGAACTTTTCTTCTTATTTCTGGAACATCTTCTTCAACAAGAAAAATGAAATGTCATCATGGTAAGGTGAATCATAATAAATGTTATGTCTTGTCTGACACTGAAAATAAATTCAAGTAAGTTTGGAGAAATATTGGTGGCTTTTCCCCCCACAGAGGTTTAGATCAGCTTTATAAATTAAACAGTATGCGTTGACAGCTCAGGGGCAGTAAGTAAACCATTCAGTAGATAATCTCCATAGAAACTGGAAAAGTTTAACCATCTCAATCTAAAATTGTACTTCTGGGCTCAACTGATGAATATAAAATTAGTGAAACTTTCTTTAATTTGAATTAATGATTAGGAACAAAAGCACCATTAAAAAAAAGGTCTTATATCAAATAATTTAGAAGAAAAACACAGATGGTTGTGATGGTGAGCTCTATATGAATGTTTTCCCCTAAAGTTTTCTAATAGCCTTTGCTAACTTTTAGAGTTGGAAAAGGAGTACATTAAACTGTATATTGTCATCCTGATTATTTAACCTACATGCAAAGTGCATTATGAGAAATGCCGGTCTGGATGAAGCACAATCTGGAATCCAGATTGCTAGGTGAAATATCAATAATCTCAGATATGCAGATGACTCCATGTTTATGGCAGAAAATGAAGAGCAGCTAAAGAGCCTCTTGATGAGGGTGAAAGAGCAGAATGAAAAAGCTGGCCTAAAACTTAACATTCAAAAAACTAAGATCATGGCCTCCAATATCATTACTTCATGGCAAATAGATGCAGAAACAATGGAAGCAATGAAATCAAAAGATGCTTGCTCCTTGGAAGATAAGCTATGATAAACCGAGACAGCTTATTTAAAATCAGAGATACTACTTTGCCAACAAAGGTTCATATAGTTAAAGCCATGGCTTTTTCAACAAAGTCAAGTATGGATGTGCGAGTTGTACCATACAGAAGGCTGAGTGTCCAAGAGTTGATATTTTCCAACTGTGGTGTTGGAGAAGACTCTTGAGTGTTCCTCGAGTGCAAGATCAAACCAGTCAATCCTAAAAGAAATCAACCCTGAATATTCAGTGAAAGGACTGATGCTAAAGTTGAAGCTCCAAAACTTTGGCCACCTTATATAAAGAGTTGACACACTGGAAAAGATCCTGATGCTGGGGAAGTTTGAAGGCAGGAGGAGACGGGGATGACAGAGGATGACATAGTTGGATGGCATCACCAACTCAATGGACATGAGTTTAAGCAAGCTCCAGGAGTTGGTGATTGACAGAGAAGCCTGGCGTACTGTAGTCTATGGGGTTGTGAAGAGTCAGACGCAACTGAGCGACTGAATAACAATAACAAACTTTTATAGAGCATTGCTTGTTTGTCAGGCATTTTCTAAACACTTCGTACAAAATGATTCATGAAATCCTATACCAATATTAGATTTGGCCATCCCCATTTCATAAATGAGGAAACTGAGACTGTCAATTTTTGCCTTCCTCTCCTTGCTCCCGACCCTGTATAAGTGGTGGAGCTTGGACTCGACCCTGGGTTCTGTGGACTGTCACATTCCCAAAAGGAGTACATTAAACTGTATATTGTCATCCTGATTATTTAACCTACATGCAAAGTGCATTATGAGAAATGCCGGTCTGGATGAAGCACAATCTGGAATCCAGATTGCTAGGTGAAATATCAATAATCTCAGATATGCAGATGACTCCATGTTTATGGCAGAAAATGAAGAGCAGCTAAAGAGCCTCTTGATGAGGGTGAAAGAGCAGAATGAAAAAGCTGGCCTAAAACTTAACATTCAAAAAACTAAGATCATGGCCTCCAATATCATTACTTCATGGCAAATAGATGCAGAAACAATGGAAGCAATGAAATCAAAAGATGCTTGCTCCTTGGAAGATAAGCTATGATAAACCGAGACAGCTTATTTAAAATCAGAGATACTACTTTGCCAACAAAGGTTCATATAGTTAAAGCCATGGCTTTTTCAACAAAGTCAAATATGGATGTGCGAGTTGTACCATACAGAAGGCTGAGTGTCCAAGAGTTGATATTTTCCAACTGTGGTGTTGGAGAAGACTCTTGAGTGTTCCTCGGAGTGCAAGATCAAACCAGTCAATCCTAAAAGAAATCAACCCTGAATATTCAGTGAAAGGACTGATGCTAAAGTTGAAGCTCCAAAACTTTGGCCACCTTATATAAAGAGTTGACACACTGGAAAAGATCCTGATGCTGGGGAAGTTTGAAGGCAGGAGGAGACGGGGATGACAGAGGATGACATAGTTGGATGGCATCACCAACTCAATGGACATGAGTTTGCGCAAGCTCCAGGAGATGGTGAAGGACAGGGAAGCCTGGCGTGCTGTAGTCCATGGGGTTGTGAAGAGTCAGACGCAACTGAGCGACTGAATAACAATAACAAACTTTTATAGAGCATTGCTTGTTTGTCAGGCATTTTTCTAAACACTTCGTACAAAATGATTCATGAAATCCTATACCAATATTAGATTTGGCCATCCCCATTTCATAAATGAGGAAACTGAGACTGTCAATTTTTGCCTTCCTCTCCTTGCTCCCGACCCTGTATAAGTGGTGGAGCTTGGACTCGACCCTGGGTTCTGTGGACTGTCACATTTCCTAGTTAAACCATATAGCTTCTCTACAACAAAAGCTACATGAACATTTGTACATGAACACCAATTGTTTTGATGACAAGGAGAAATATTAATCAATTTGAGTGATAATATCTTGAATTGGATATAGTTATCCATTAATTTCTGACAGTGTAATCTGAGGATATTAAAAAGACAACTTCTCCAAGATCTGCCTGTGCTAGAGTCTGAAACTGCCTTAAATGCACCGTATTTTCCTGTCTTTGGTGATAAAAGCATTTATCACCTGTGCAGTCTAACAGGAAATCAAGTAAACTGTGAAGGCCAACAAAATAAGCATGTTCTATGCTTGTTTAGCTAGTATGCTTGGTTGACCAGTGTCTTTACCATATTTATGTCCACCTGCAGCCTATGGATGTGACTTTGTTTGGAAATAGGGTCTTGTACAGGTAATGATATTAAGATAAGGATAGGCACTAAACCCCATATGAGAGGTGTTCCTATAAGAAGAGAAATTTAGAACACAAAGGCATTGACACACAGGGGAGAAGGTCATGTGAAGACAGAGGCAGAGACTCGAGGGACGCAGCTGCAAGAGAAGGAATACTAGGAACTGCTGGCAACAGCTAGAAGCTAGAAGAGACAAACACGATCTTTCCTTAGAGCAGCAGTCCTCAACATTTTTGACACCAGGGAAGGGTTTTGTGGAAGACAATTTTTCCATGGGCCAAGTTGGGGCAGGAGATTGTTTCAGGATGATTCAAGCACATTACACTTATTGTGTACCTTATGAGTTTGCAAGCTCCAGGAGATGGTGAAGGACAGGGAAGCCTGGCGTGCTGTAGTCCATGGGGTTGTGAAGAGTCAGACGCAACTGAGCGACTGAATAACAATAACAAACTTTTATAGAGCATTGCTTGTTTGTCAGGCATTTTTCTAAACACTTCGTACAAAATGATTCATGAAATCCTATACCAATATTAGATTTGGCCATCCCCATTTCATAAATGAGGAAACTGAGACTGTCAATTTTTGCCTTCCTCTCCTTGCTCCCGACCCTGTATAAGTGGTGGAGCTTGGACTCGACCCTGGGTTCTGTGGACTGTCACATTTCCTAGTTAAACCATATAGCTTCTCTACAACAAAAGCTACATGAACATTTGTACATGAACACCAATTGTTTTGATGACAAGGAGAAATATTAATCAATTTGAGTGATAATATCTTGAATTGGATATAGTTATCCATTAATTTCTGACAGTGTAATCTGAGGATATTAAAAAGACAACTTCTCCAAGATCTGCCTGTGCTAGAGTCTGAAACTGCCTTAAATGCACCGTATTTTCCTGTCTTTGGTGATAAAAGCATTTATCACCTGTGCAGTCTAACAGGAAATCAAGTAAACTGTGAAGGCCAACAAAATAAGCATGTTCTATGCTTGTTTAGCTAGTATGCTTGGTTGACCAGTGTCTTTACCATATTTATGTCCACCTGCAGCCTATGGATGTGACTTTGTTTGGAAATAGGGTCTTGTACGGGTAATGATATTAAGATAAGGATAGGCACTAAACCCCATATGAGAGGTGTTCCTATAAGAAGAGAAATTTAGAACACAAAGGCATTGACACACAGGGGAGAAGGTCATGTGAAGACAGAGGCAGAGACTCGAGGGACGCAGCTGCAAGAGAAGGAATACTAGGAACTGCTGGCAACAGCTAGAAGCTAGAAGAGACAAACACGATCTTTCCTTAGAGCAGCAGTCCTCAACATTTTTGACACCAGGGAAGGGTTTTGTGGAAGACAATTTTTCCATGGGCCAAGTTGGGGCAGGGAGATTGTTTCAGGATGATTCAAGCACATTACACTTATTGTGTACCTTATATCTATTATTATTTACATCAGCTCCACCTCAGGTCATCAGGCATTAGATCCCAGAGGCTGGGAAACCCTGCCCTAAATCCTTCATGAAGAATTAAATCTGCACTGTACTACTGAATTCTGGGAGCCTTCACTTCAGGGTTATCTGTTCTGGATGGATCAAGACGCTGTTGTCAGTTTTTTAGTGTTTTCTTTTTCTTTCTCTCATTACTGTCATGGCTATTGCCTTTTGTTGAAAATATTTTGTATGCTTGATATTCAATATTTACTTATTAAAAGAAGCATCTCTGATAGTTAATTTTATGTATCAACTTGACTGGGCTAAGGGAAGCCCAGATAGCTGATAAAACATTATTCCTGGGTGTGTCTGTGAGGAGATTAGAGTTTGAATCCACAGATTGAGAGAGACGATCCAACCTCACCAATTCACCCTTACCACTCAATCTTCTGAGGGCCTAAATAAAACACAAAGGTGGAGGAAAGACACCTTTGCTTTCTAGTTTAGTTGGAATATCCTTCGTCTCCTGTTCTTGATCATCAGTGTGCTTAGTTCTCAGGCCTTCAGACTTAGAACTAATTATACCAGCTTTCCTGGTTCTCCAGTTCACAGATGGCAGTCCTATAATAAATCTCTTCTCCCTCTCTGTCTCATGTATATATCTATATCTACTATTGATTCTATTTCTCTGAAGAACCCTAATATATATCAAAAATATGGTTTTAAATAAGGAATACAGCAATAAACAAGATGGTCTGTGCTTTCAAAGCCTTACCAGTTAGGAGGGCAGATAGATGTGTGTGAATATGTTAGTCACTCAGTCATGTCCGACTCTTTCTGACTCCATGAACTATAGCCCACCAGGCTCCTTCATCCATGAAATTCTCCAGGCAAGAATGCTTGAGTGGTCTTCCATTCCCTTCTCCAGGATCATCCTGACCCGGAGAAGGTCATGTGAAGACAGAGGCAGAGACTCGAGGGACGCAGCTGCAAGAGAAGGAATACTAGGAACTGCTGGCAACAGCTAGAAGCTAGAAGAGACAAACACGATCTTTCCTTAGAGCAGCAGTCCTCAACATTTTTGACACCAGGGAAGGGTTTTGTGGAAGACAATTTTTCCATGGGCCAAGTTGGGGCAGGAGATTGTTTCAGGATGATTCAAGCACATTACACTTATTGTGTACCTTATATCTATTATTATTTACATCAGCTCCACCTCAGGTCATCAGGCATTAGATCCCAGAGGCTGGGAAACCCTGCCCTAAATCCTTCATGAAGAATTAAATCTGCACTGTACTACTGAATTCTGGGAGCCTTCACTTCAGGGTTATCTGTTCTGGATGGATCAAGACGCTGTTGTCAGTTTTTTAGTGTTTTCTTTTTCTTTCTCTCATTACTGTCATGGCTATTGCCTTTTGTTGAAAATATTTTGTATGCTTGATATTCAATATTTACTTATTAAAAAGAAGCATCTCTGATAGTTAATTTTATGTATCAACTTGACTGGGCTAAGGGAAGCCCAGATAGCTGATAAAACATTATTCCTGGGTGTGTCTGTGAGGAGATTAGAGTTTGAATCCACAGATTGAGAGAGACGATCCAACCTCACCAATTCACCCTTACCACTCAATCTTCTGAGGGCCTAAATAAAACACAAAGGTGGAGGAAAGACACCTTTGCTTTCTAGTTTAGTTGGAATATCCTTCGTCTCCTGTTCTTGATCATCAGTGTGCTTAGTTCTCAGGCCTTCAGACTTAGAACTAATTATACCAGCTTTCCTGGTTCTCCAGTTCACAGATGGCAGTCCTATAATAAATCTCTTCTCCCTCTCTGTCTCATGTATATATCTATATCTACTATTGATTCTATTTCTCTGAAGAACCCTAATATATATCAAAAATATGGTTTTAAATAAGGAATACAGCAATAAACAAGATGGTCTGTGCTTTCAAAGCCTTACCAGTTAGGAGGGCAGATAGATGTGTGTGTGTATGTTAGTCACTCAGTCATGTCCGACTCTTTCTGACTCCATGAACTATAGCCCACCAGGCTCCTTCATCCATGAAATTCTCCAGGCAAGAATGCTTGAGTGGTCTTCCATTCCCTTCTCCAGGATCATCCTGACCCAGGGACTGAAACTGGGCCTCCTGCACTGCAGGCATATTTGTTTTATCATCTAAACCACCTGGGAATCCCTGTACATACACATACATAGATAATGATAATTCAGTGAGATAGTGCTTAGATAGGATGGAAGGCATAGGGTAAAAGTAACTTTTCTCTTAGAAGAACTGAGCGAAACCTGTCTGTCTACTTCTCACTCTAAACTGCAGAAAGTAGGCCTACAAAGCATTCTTTACAAAGAAATACAAATGGTTATCAGGCCCATTGTTGTATTTCTCCTGAATATAGAATTTTAATGAACATGAGCCCATAATTATAAAATTTTGGTCTTTATTGCTAGTCATAAGAGATACGGATTTTTGAGAAGTGGAACTGACAAAGGAGGGAAAGGAGCAGGACGTTTTAAAAGAGTGACATGGCCCAGGGACAAAACATAATAGGTCTAAGATGGCGGATGAGTTGACTTCCACTAGACCTTGAAACTCAGTATACAGTCTTCATAACATACTCATAGTAGCTATGACAGTTTCAAGGCCAACCATAAAGGTGACAAAGTGAATGGGCCCAAGTTCTGGAAATCTCCACTCCTTCCCCTAGATAGCTTGAATATTCCTCTGACTCATTAGCCTATGAAACAGCCCTCCCCTATAAAACCTGACAACTTATATCCTAGTGCCGCTCTCACCTACTGAGATGGCCCACGCTCTCTTTGTGGAGTGTATTTCTCTCTAAATAAATTCAAGTCTTACTTATCACTTTGCCTCTCACTCAATTCTTTCTGCTCAGAACCTGAGCTTCATTAAATCCTGAGACTTGGTGTTATGTTAACTAAAGGACCACGGGTTCAAGCCCCAACCTGAGTTGCATGATTTCAGAACATTTTCGGTGCCCCTAAATTGCTGGAATTCAGTAACCTCTGACTTTGCCTTTTGTGCAACTAATACTGTTTTCACCTCTTTATCTAGAACTTGTTATTTCCTCTGCAAGTCTGGTGAGAAACCATTCTAACAGAACCTAAGCAAACGTGTAGCGTGTATCACTCTGTGCTGACTTTAGCACAGTCACTGGGAATACACACATCAGCGAGGGAGACAAGTTCCCATCCTTCTTGCCGCTTGATATCTTGGAGGAAAAAAGGAATTGTATTTCCCTAAGTTATTTAGGTCCTCCTTCAAAGTTTCCAGGCCTTGCTAGAGGCAATATCACTAGAGATTTCAGCCATTTTAAAATTATTCTACAACAACTTGAATAACAGTTTAAAAGGAAAGCATTCTGCTTGCTTTTTTCTATTTAAATTAAGCAAGCACTTGGCCTGAGGTACTCCTCTCACATTCCACTGAATTTAAATCAAGTAAAGAACCTAGTTTAGTGTGGAGATATTTGTACCTTCATAGCTGCAAAAAAAGGGACCCCCAATTAAATGCTCAAAAGCATTTAATTACTTTCCTTTGAGACTTTAACTTTAACCCTGTTTATTACTCTTAAGCCACTCCAGAGGGTAATATTTTTTATTGGTGACAGATTGCCCAAACTGTTGCCAGTGACCTAATCTCTCTCCGCAGACATGACTGCATTTTGCTGAGAAGTGTTCTCTGGAAGGATGAGAAGGTGTGTGTCTATATTAAGGCAACTGCTCTGCTCTTTGTTATTCCAGATCGGGATGTGGTTTCATACAGATCCCTTATGTAGATATCATAATTTTCACTTGAAATCTAAGCACTGGATATACTGAAATATGCACAATTGTTGGTTCAGTTCTCTGTATCAGTTCCTCTTTGTGTTGCTAAAAATTTGGTATTTGGTGTCTGAAGTAAATTGTAATGAGATTTTGGGAGACTAGGAGGACAAGGTCTGTAGGAGACTTGGTGTTAGCTTCATTAAATCCTGAGACTTGGTGTTATGTTAACTAAAGGACCACGGGTTCAAGCCCCAACCTGAGTTGCATGATTTCAGAACATTTTCGGTGCCCCTAAATTGCTGGAATTCAGTAACCTCTGACTTTGCCTTTTGTGCAACTAATACTGTTTTCACCTCTTTATCTAGAACTTGTTATTTCCTCTGCAAGTCTGGTGAGAAACCATTCTAACAGAACCTAAGCAAACGTGTAGCGTGTATCACTCTGTGCTGACTTTAGCACAGTCACTGGGAATACACACATCAGCGAGGGAGACAAGTTCCCATCCTTCTTGCCGCTTGATATCTTGGAGGAAAAAAGGAATTGTATTTCCCTAAGTTATTTAGGTCCTCCTTCAAAGTTTCCAGGCCTTGCTAGAGGCAATATCACTAGAGATTTCAGCCATTTTAAAATTATTCTACAACAACTTGAATAACAGTTTAAAAGGAAAGCATTCTGCTTGCTTTTTTCTATTTAAATTAAGCAAGCACTTGGCCTGAGGTACTCCTCTCACATTCCACTGAATTTAAATCAAGTAAAGAACCTAGTTTAGTGTGGAGATATTTGTACCTTCATAGCTGCAAAAAAAGGGACCCCCAATTAAATGCTCAAAAGCATTTAATTACTTTCCTTTGAGACTTTAACTTTAACCCTGTTTATTACTCTTAAGCCACTCCAGAGGGTAATATTTTTTATTGGTGACAGATTGCCCAAACTGTTGCCAGTGACCTAATCTCTCTCCGCAGACATGACTGCATTTTGCTGAGAAGTGTTCTCTGGAAGGATGAGAAGGTGTGTGTCTATATTAAGGCAACTGCTCTGCTCTTTGTTATTCCAGATCGGGATGTGGTTTCATACAGATCCCTTATGTAGATATCATAATTTTCACTTGAAATCTAAGCACTGGATATACTGAAATATGCACAATTGTTGGTTCAGTTCTCTGTATCAGTTCCTCTTTGTGTTGCTAAAAATTTGGTATTTGGTGTCTGAAGTAAATTGTAATGAGATTTTGGGAGACTAGGAGGACAAGGTCTGTAGGATGGTGGTAGTAATTTAGTCGCTAAGACTCTTTGCAACCTCAGGGACTGTAGCCTGCCGTGCTCCCCTATTCATGGGATTTTTCAGGCAAGAATACTGGAGTGGGTTGGTATTTCTTTTTCCAGGGAATCTTTCTGACCCAGGGATCAAGCTCAGGTCTCCTGCATTGGCAGGTAGATTCTTTATCACTAAGCCACCTGGGAAGTCTGCTTTGTTTAGGATGTGTGAATTCAAACCCAAGTGTCAGGGGGCTTCCTTGGTGGCTCACTGGTAAAGAATCTGCCTGCCACTGCAAGAGACATGGGTTTGTTCCCTGATCTGGGAAGATCACATGCTGCAGAGCAACTAAACCCATGCACCACAGCTATTGAGCATGTGCTCTAGAGCCCGGCAACTGCAACTACTGAAGCCTGCACACCTTAGAGCCCATGCTCAGCAACAGGAGAAGCCACTGCAATGAGAAACCACACACTACAACTAAAGCCCCCACTCACTGCAACTATAGAAAAGACAAGGCGGCAACAAAGTCCCAGCACAGACCAAAAAAATAAAAGTGTCAGAGAAAATGGGCATATTTTAACTTTGCTAATCAACTTTAGACACATTCCTGACCTTTGCACCTCAATTTTTCACATGTACTAAACACTGTATTCACAGCTGTATCTATGTGAGGAGTTTTGATGAGCATTAAGTCCATATAAGATTAGAGTTAATTATTGATGTCAAAGGCAGTGGCAATATCCCCTGGCTTAATAATCACATTTGATTATCTCTACCTTACCCAGTACTTCATAAAGTTAGTGTTCGTTGGTTTAAATTTCTTGAAAGTGAAAGTGTTAGCCACTTAGTCATGTCCAATTCTTTGTGACCCCTTGAACTGTGGCCTGCCAGGCTCCTCTGTCCATGGAATTCTCCAGGCAAGAATACTAGAGTGGGTAGCCATTCCCTTCTCCAGAGGATCTGTCAGAATAAAATTAGTTTAATATGCTCCATCAATTAAGAAACATGTAATGACAAATTTAGATAAAAATAATATTAAAGACTGTGAAATCTTTTCTGCCTTATCTCCCTGTATATAATATATATAATCATATATGTGTATAAGTACATAAGTTCTTAATCATTAACATTGCAAAAGATTATCTGGCACTTCCTGTTAATGAGTCCTTGCAGGCCCCTGGCACAAGAATGTATATAGAGATAACAGATGATTTGACAAAGCATTTTTGAGGCAAATAGTATGCCCAGTTCTGGTACATAAACCTCAGTCAAGTCCTCACCCCTCCCCCACCCTTACTAGATAAGAATTAAAAGGAGGATGAAAAGAAGGGAGGAAAAAAACCCTGAAATCATCTGTATCTAAATTATTATGATTTTCAATCTCAAATATTATGATATTTCAGTGTCATGTTTGGTAGGAAAATAACTGGCTTTATATCATGCAGAGTTAATTTTAGAGGCGCTGGAGAACTTTCCTAGGTAGATATGATTTATGATGGGCTTTTCAGGTGGCTCAGTAGTAAGGAATCTGCCTGCCAATGCGGGAGGCACAGGCTCGATCCCTGGGTTGGGAAGATCAACTGGAGAAGGAAATGGCAACTCACTACAGTATTCTTTTTTTTTTTTTAAACATTTATTTATTTATTTATTGGGGGGTGTGGTGGGGTGGGGGGTGGGTGGGTCGCTTCTATTGGTCTTTCATTTGTCTATTTTTCATCCATCTTTGTTCTTTGGCCCGTGTGGGCCTCCCATTACGGTGGCCTCTGCTGTCGCAGAGCACCGGCTCTGGGCGCATGCGCTCCAGAGCTCCGGCTCGGTAATTGGACACATCAGTCCAGCCGCTCCGCGGCACGTGGGATCTTCCCAGACCAGGAATCGAACCAGCATCCCTTGCACTGTAAGGTGTCCTTACCCACTGGACCACCAGGGAAGCCCCACTACAGTATTCTTGTCTGGGAAATCCTATAGACAGATGCGACTGTGGGTTACAGTCCATTGGGTTCAAAGGGTCTGCTAATATTACAAACTATATTTTAAATTTTTAAAGATATATACCATGAAGTGCTCAAGTATTTTATTTTTCAGTAACAACAAAAAAACAGATATACTCTCCAAACTGAAATTTTCCGTAGTATATAAAAAAGAGTATAATCAAATCTAGGCTTTCCCTCTAATTATCTAAACTGAGAATTCGTTTACCTAACTTTGGGAACAGATGTGATCCATCACAGTAGCTCATAAATAAGGTGTCAAACTATTCAGCTGATCAATGAATCTAAATTATTGAAAAGTAATGTATATAGAGATAACAGATGATTTGACAAAGCATTTTTGAGGCAAATAGTATGCCCAGTTCTGGTACATAAACCTCAGTCAAGTCCTCACCCCTCCCCCACCCTTACTAGATAAGAATTAAAAGGAGGATGAAAAGAAGGGAGGAAAAAAACCCTGAAATCATCTGTATCTAAATTATTATGATTTTCAATCTCAAATATTATGATATTTCAGTGTCATGTTTGGTAGGAAAATAACTGGCTTTATATCATGCAGAGTTAATTTTAGAGGCGCTGGAGAACTTTCCTAGGTAGATATGATTTATGATGGGCTTTTCAGGTGGCTCAGTAGTAAGGAATCTGCCTGCCAATGCGGGAGGCACAGGCTCGATCCCTGGGTTGGGAAGATCAACTGGAGAAGGAAATGGCAACTCACTACAGTATTCTTTTTTTTTTTTAAACATTTATTTATTTATTTATTGGGGGGTGTGGTGGGGTGGGGTGCGGGTGGGTCGCTTCTATTGGTCTTTCATTTGTCTATTTTTCATCCATCTTTGTTCTTTGGCCCGTGTGGGCCTCCCATTACGGTGGCCTCTGCTGTCGCAGAGCACCGGCTCTGGGCGCATGCGCTCCAGAGCTCCGGCTCGGTAATTGGACACATCAGTCCAGCCGCTCCGCGGCACGTGGGATCTTCCCAGACCAGGAATCGAACCAGCATCCCTTGCACTGTAAGGTGTCCTTACCCACTGGACCACCAGGGAAGCCCCACTACAGTATTCTTGTCTGGGAAATCCTATAGACAGATGCGACTGTGGGTTACAGTCCATTGGGTTCAAAGGGTCTGCTAATATTACAAACTATATTTTAAATTTTTAAAGATATATACCATGAAGTGCTCAAGTATTTTATTTTTCAGTAACAACAAAAAAACAGATATACTCTCCAAACTGAAATTTTCCGTAGTATATAAAAAAGAGTATAATCAAATCTAGGCTTTCCCTCTAATTATCTAAACTGAGAATTCGTTTACCTAACTTTGGGAACAGATGTGATCCATCACAGTAGCTCATAAATAAGGTGTCAAACTATTCAGCTGATCAATGAATCTAAATTATTGAAAAGTAATGTAATTCCAAGGTCACCAAGAAACTGAGCCTCCTGTTATTTTAAAAGAAAGACTTTCCATTCTTAAAAAGTGATGTGCATATTTAAGAATCAGTAGTTCTGTTCTAAAAGATATTTCTGCCCTTTAAAGTTAGATTCGTGTTGCTCACAGAGATAAATGAAATATTTAGGCTCTCTTTATCTGAGATTCAGCATTGTCTTCATGAGGTTCAACTGTTTCGGAGTTCTTACATAATATCCAATGGTAGTTAAAATATGTCCACAAATCAATCGTTGCTCCTCTTAAAAACCTGGAGATTAATTTCTCTCTCCTTAAATGTTGGCTGTTTATCCAGTTCAGTGACTTACTTTTAACAAATTGAGCATGGTAGCAGTGACTGGCTGTGATCCAGGACTAATCCTGGATGATGTGCTTCTGCCTTGCTCTCTCTTGGATCCTCCCATCTGGGGAAACATGCAAAGGTAGGCAATGAAATGGAAGAATGCGGTTTTCAGGTAGGTGTTAGTTGCACTGGGTTGTTCAGGAGATCTCAGGTTTCTGCCACAGGGACTTCTTCACAGGCTGCTTGAGTGTCAGTCTGATGTCTCTTGGCTAAATGAAATGGATGCCAAAGCAGCAAAACTGTGAAGCAGTTTAGCTAAAATTTTGACCTTGTAGAAAAAAGAAGAATCTTGAGAAGATGTTTTGGGAACAAATAGCACCAGTATTCTTTTCTAATTACATATGATTAAAAGAGATGATCAATAAATATAATTGAATAAATAAATGATGGAGGTTGTGGAAAATTTAAATTTGGTCTAAGGTTAGGTTTCAAGAACAATGTTTCTGCCTTATATATGAATTAACTATGAACTTAGCTATATATTGATTTTTGGCAATATGGTATATATTTTTAAGGAAATGAGGTGAAAAAGGAAACAAGATGTGGAAAGTAGAATTTTAAGACTCTTAAGACTCCTGGCCTCTGGGGTATATGCACTTTTCAGTTATTCAAACACTAGTCTAGGTTTGCTTGAAGGAGATTGTGCAGGTGTAGTTTACCTCCCAAATCAGTTGGCTTTAAGAGAAGATAAATAAGATGACCTGACCTAATCACATGAGCCCCTCAAATACGGATTTTGAGTTCAGAGCCAGGAACTAGAGAGTTGAAACATGAGACTAAAGCATTGCTGGCTTGAGGATGGAGAGGGTCTTGTGGAAAGGAATGGAGGTAGCTTGTGGGAGCTTTCTCTGCTTCCTTGGAAGCTGTTGGACTTCCAACCAAAGACTGCAAGGAACTCAATTCTGTCAGTAACAAAACTAAGTATGAAAGTAGACTTTTCCTCCAAGACTTCAGATGGGGACTTCCCTGGTGGTCCAGTGCAGTGGTTAAGAATCCACTTGCCAATACAGGGGACACATGTTCCATCCCTAGTCTGAAAAGGTTCCATATGCCACAGAGCAGCTAAGCCCATCACCACAACTCCTGAAGCCCATGTGCTCTAGAGCCTGTGACCTGTAGCAAGAGAAGCCATCTCAATGAGAAGCCTACTCACCACAACTTGAGAGTAACTCCTGTGGGCCTCAAATAGAGAAAGCCCAGGCACAGTAACAAAGACCCAGTGCAGCCATAAAAAAATGAATAAATAATAAAAAAGAGTGAAGCAATCTTGCACCCTTCAGCCCAGTCCAGCCACCAACTAGATACTAGTAGTGAAAGTATTAGTCACTTATTCATGCCCCGCTCTTTGTGATTTCATGGACTGTAACCCACCAGGCTCCTCTCTCCATGGAATTCTCCAGGCAAAAATACTGGAGTGGGTTGCCGTTCCATTCTCCAGGGGATCTCCTCCCTTGGGATCAAAACTGGGTATCTTGCACTGCAGGCAGATTCTTTACTATCTGAGCCACGAAGGAAGTCACTAAGTGAACCCAATTAATGCCACATGGAGCAGAAGACTCATTGAGCCAAGATCCCTTTGAATTCTTGACCTACAATTCACAAGATAGAAGAAAACATCTTTTGTCTTAAAAAGAAAACTTCAGATGAAAACAACTGACTGATACCTTGCTTTCCTTCTGAGCAGAGAATCCAGGCTAACAGTATCAGAACTGTCCACCTACAAAACTGGAGCTATAAATGGTGCTGCCTTCAGCTGCTAAATTTGTGGTAACTTCTTACACAGCAATAGAAAAACTAATACTAAATGAAAAAACTATGTCCCATTCATACTTAGTTTGAGTTAATGGCCACAGCAAGAAAGAAAAATGAATCTCTATATAATTGTTTATCTTGTCCCTAAAAGATAATTTTGTGTACAGACAGGTTTTGAATCTTGTAATTGCATCACAAAAACACAAAAAATATTTAAGCTAATGTGAGTTCCTTGACACATCTAAGGTAGAATAATAGCCTATATTTTCAATTATATATTAGCCTAGAAAAGTTCAAAAACTGAGCATTAAATACCTAGTAGTATTGTTATTCTTCTATTGTTATTGTTGGATAAAAGCTCATGAAAAATTGTTTTTGGCTCCTTTTGAGTTTGTCTTTCCTCCTCAAAATGTAGGTTATAACTCATGCACGTACATCCATATATACTATCAGTTTGAACTGACTGCATACAGTGCAATCCCCCAAATTGTACTGGTCTCATCATATCACACATATGGCTTTATCGCACTTATTATGCAATTTCTTGGCCCCAAGAAACTGGAATCTCTCTCTATCTCTTACACATACAAGTGCACACATGCACACCAGGAGTCACACAAGGCTGTGTAAGAGCCAGGAGACATGGTGATGAAGTTCAGAGCTTTCATGTAGACTTCTGCATTCACCATTACCCCAGATGGCCCTCACACTTTGAGAAAACAAAAGTACTCTGTCTGATTTCTGCTCTAGGGGGTTCAGTTAGATAAAAATAAATCATCAAATCTTACAGTTCCACTGAAAGTATAAGGGGAACCTACCACTCATGAATCCAAGATTATTAAAGAATGTAGTTCCGAGATAAGTCATTTTTGTCCTAAGTTCTAGAACCTGGTCAATGTAAAAATAATTCTCTAAGTCATGTGACTATTGTCTTAAGCAATGACAACATCTGCAAGGTGTTTTAAAAAACACTTAGACCTGATTTCTAAATCACTGAGACAGAGAGGAGAATTTATTTTGTGTGGTTTCACCTGCCAGTCCTCTTTTCTTGTTTTACATGTCGTTGGCATGGCATTGCTGAATTGGACCGGAAATGCAAGATCTATTGCTGTAATCAGTGTCTTGCCATTAATCACTTCCGTTGTCCCTTTGCTCCACCATCACTCCTTCTTGGCAATAGCCCAGGGGCTATTTCAATCATCCACATCCATTGGAGGCTCTCACAACCAAAGGGCTTAATGCCGAATGAGTCAGGGGCCTGCCAGAAGTTAGAAGCCAATTTGTGAACTTAAAACAAGGAATTGAATCTGGGAATTGGTCACCAAGAACTGAAAACCCACCTGAAACTGTGGGTAAACTCAGAGATAAGCAAAAACAGGAAACTGCTTTGTCCCTAGGCTGGAGGAACAAAGGCAGAAGGGCTGTCGTCAAAATAAGAAAATGTTTAGGAAGAGAGCTGAGACTAAATGGAGTTTGGATAGACACAGAAACCACTAAATCTTTAGTAATGGCCACTAGAACTTCAACTCTCCCATCTTTCTTTGTCAGCCTCCAGACCTTCTGAAGAAAGGTTCTTGCAAATATTCTCCAGATACTCTAATAGTTGGCTCTTGTAACGCTTCCTATCTTACTATGTGGTCCCTCATATGCTCACCTAGAAACTCCTTAGTTTCAATACAAACTCACCTATCCTTGTGATCATCATAGATGCTGTCTCTCCTTTAGCATAGTCATCCTCCCTGGGCCTTGAATTCAGTCTTCCTTCCTCTCATCAAGGAATTTAGATCATCAATTTTAAATTCTCTTCTGTATCTTCAAACTATTCTGCTAGTTATTGCCAGCAGCAATTTAACAGTTTCCACTATTCTCCCTGCTCCACACACACAAAAAGACAGACAGACAGAGAAAAGGGCACCCCCCTCTATCCTCCCATTCACAGTCAAGACTCTGAAAGCATTGTCTAAACGCACTGTCTCCTCACCTCCTCACCTCCCATTCAGTCACCTCATTAGGATTTGCCTCTTGCTCTTTTTCTTCCTATTGAAATGGCACTCTCCAAAGCCACAAATGACCTGCTGTGACCTTCTGTCTTGCTATAATGGATAGAAATCTTAGGACTATTACAGAAATATATTTTTGTCTTTTGTAATCCCTAACTTTAAGCTTCCTTTAGTGTCTGTAACAAGAGCCATCATAAAAGGTTTCAGAAATCTGGATTTTAATAAACCCACCAGCTTATTCGGACCTGGGCTAAAGTTTGAGAACCATTGAGGAAGGAAGAGAGAATGGAAAATGTAAAAGAAGTAGAGGGAAATGAAGTTTGTAGGTTCTAAAATCTTTGACTTGGTCTAATCCTGTTGATGGGTCAGGAGTGGGGAACATCAAGAGCCAAGAGGGTACAGCAAAAACTGCCAGAAAACATTGTGTGTGTTATATATGGGGAGATGAGTGATGAGCCAGGTGTTTCTCTAGGCAAGACAAGGGGATATTCATGCATCATGACAAATCATGATCCTGAAGAGGCCATAGCTTCAAATTCATTGTGGCCAATTGATAAATCCCACTGTACTTTGGTATGCCGAGAGCATATCAGTAATTCTAGACCAGGTGAATCCTGTGGACAAGAAGAGCAGGGTACTGAGGGCACAAACCTTGGAAACTGAAGCAATCTTGTATCAGGCAATGGTGGATGCTGGTGCCTGATCATAAGCCCATATGCAGTCAGTTGTACTCTTGGCAGTGATCAGTCCCATTGCAGAATAAAGTGGACCCTCCCCACAGAAACATGAGCACAGAGCTTAGGTCTAAAATCTCTCTTTACACTCCACTATGAGGACCCGGTAAGCTCTTGCTCATTCTCATCTTCTGTAGGATAAACATGGGAAGGTAAGTTATTCGAAAAACTGAGAACTTATTTGAAAGGAACTTTTGTAAAAATAAGGAGAAACTCTGAACTAGAAGAATTGGTGATACCAATAATTGGGAAGTTTGAGTTTTCCCTTTTCTCAGCAGGGTGAGGGCTTGTAGAAGTTTAGGTCACTGATGAAACATGGAGAAGAGAATCTCACCTCCCATCAGTCACCTCATTAGGATTTGCCTCTTGCTCTTTTTCTTCCTATTGAAATGGCACTCTCCAAAGCCACAAATGACCTGCTGTGACCTTCTGTCTTGCTATAATGGATAGAAATCTTAGGACTATTACAGAAATATATTTTTGTCTTTTGTAATCCCTAACTTTAAGCTTCCTTTAGTGTCTGTAACAAGAGCCATCATAAAAGGTTTCAGAAATCTGGATTTTAATAAACCCACCAGCTTATTCGGACCTGGGCTAAAGTTTGAGAACCATTGAGGAAGGAAGAGAGAATGGAAAATGTAAAAGAAGTAGGGGGAAATGAAGTTTGTAGGTTCTAAAATCTTTGACTTGGTCTAATCCTGTTGATGGGTCAGGAGTGGGGAACATCAAGAGCCAAGAGGGTACAGCAAAAACTGCCAGAAAACATTGTGTGTGTTATATATGGGGAGATGAGTGATGAGCCAGGTGTTTCTCTAGGCAAGACAAGGATATTCATGCATCATGACAAATCATGATCCTGAAGAGGCCATAGCTTCAAATTCATTGTGGCCAATTGATAAATCCCACTGTACTTTGGTATGCCGAGAGCATATCAGTAATTCTAGACCAGGTGAATCCTGTGGACAAGAAGAGCAGGGTACTGAGGGCACAAACCTTGGAAACTGAAGCAATCTTGTATCAGGCAATGGTGGATGCTGGTGCCTGATCATAAGCCCATATGCAGTCAGTTGTACTCTTGGCAGTGATCAGTCCCATTGCAGAATAAAGTGGACCCTCCCCACAGAAACATGAGCACAGAGCTTAGGTCTAAAATCTCTCTTTACACTCCACTATGAGGACCCGGTAAGCTCTTGCTCATTCTCATCTTCTGTAGGATAAACATGGGAAGGTAAGTTATTCGAAAAACTGAGAACTTATTTGAAAGGAACTTTTGTAAAAATAAGGAGAAACTCTGAACTAGAAGAATTGGTGATACCAATAATTGGGAAGTTTGAGTTTTCCCTTTTCTCAGCAGGGTGAGGGCTTGTAGAGAAGTTTAGGTCACTGATGAAACATGGAGAAGAGAAGCTTCTCCCCTCCTCTTTTTTTTTTTTGTACACCCGGGAATCTCTGTTCATGACTACTTGGTGTCTGTTGCTTTTCATTCTCTTCACCACCACCCTTTTCCTGAAGGTTCTCTTCCTTTGACCTCAGTAGCACTGTGCTTTTGCTGTCTTCTTAGCTCTATGAGAGCTCATTCTCCATGTGCATAACAGACTAAAGTTATTCCATTCATTCCTAAAATATTGATATTCTACAAAAATGATATCTTTATCTTTTTATCTTTCTGTAATATTTAAAAAAAACTTATTTATTTATTCATTTTTGGCTGTTCTGGGTCTTCATTGCTGCATGAGGGCTTTTCTCTAGTTGCAGGGAGTGGGGGTTACCCTCTAGTGTGGTGAGCAGACTTCTTATTGCGATGACTTCTCTTGTTATGGAACAAGGGCTCAAGTTCAATAATTGTGGCACACAGGCTTAGTTGGACCACAGCATGTGGGATCCTCCTGGATCAGGGATCAAACCTGTGTCTCCTTCATTGGCTGGCAGATTCTTTACCACTGAGCTGCCAGGGAAGCCCTTTCTGTAACCTTTCTTCTTTTTAATTTTTTTAGTTATTTTTGGCTGTGCTGGATCTTCGTTGCTGAGATGGCTTTTCTTTAGTTGGGAGAGTGGGGGCTATCTTTAGCCCCCACAAGCTTGGCCTACAAGCTTCTCCACTGAAGTGGCTTTTCTTGTCGCAGAGCACAGGCTCTAGGCATGCAGGCTTCAGTAGCTGTGACTCCCAGGCTCTAGAGAGAAGGCTCAGTAGTTGTGGGGCATGGGCTTAGTTGCCCTGCGGCAGGTGGATCTTCCAGGATCAGCTATAGAACCTGCATCTCCTGCACTGGCAGGCAGATTCTTTATCAGTGAGCCACCAGCGAAGCCCTTTCTGTAATCTTTATTGTGATTTTATCCACATAAATACAAGATGGTGCCAATATATTCAGAATCATCTACATCTAAGAAAAGAAGAAGGAGGAAGGGAGAAAGAAGAAAGGAAAAACTCCCCCTACTTTGAAGTTTTGCTATTTTAACTAACAAGGGAAGCCCTCTCCAAGGGAACTCAGCTTACATCTGATTAGTTAATATGCTGGAAGTTGGAGATATTGAATAATCTCTTATGAACTGAGAAAGAACCATATAGTACAGATGTGAAGTTTATTATGGGAAACTTACACATAGGGTAATGTGGGGGAGAGGGGATGGCCATCCAGAAGCATTTGACGCTGTACTCCTTAGGGCTGTAAAGGCTACAGGGAGATTTAATAAACTGACTTAAGAGATTTAAGAGTGCTGTCAGCTGTGCTAAGAAGGCAGACTACAGGGAGATTTAAAGGGGCCAAAACTAAAGATAGCATCTAATTATTAAGCAATAAGCACATTGAAACTGATGGGAACCAGGGATTTTTCCTCCTCTTAGGGGTGTCATGAGGTTATTCCTTGAAGATCATTATTAACCATCTGTGTGAGAAGAAGGCATTCCTCCAGTTTTCATATCAGATATAGACAAAGGTTAAGGTTGATATGGGATTTGCCTGGTTTGGGAGCATTCCTTGAGCATAGGTTAGAGCTCAGTCACATAGAAAGGTGAAGGGGCCAGATTTCAGGTCTAATAAGGAGCTGATGAAATGGCATCAGTGTGATTCAGTCACACACACAGAATTGCAATCCATGGCTATTTCTAGCTGCAAGAGAGTCGTGGAGGCTGATTGTTTTAGGTTGGTTTCTTTACATTAAAACAAGAGGGGGAGAAAGGAGTTTAGGTAGGGAATTATCAGTGTCTGGCTCAATCTCTTATAATTAGTGTTTCATAAACAAGTCATAACTGTTGGACCCAAAAACTAGATCAGCTATAGAACCTGCATCTCCTGTAGTTGTGGGGCACTTGTTGCCCTGCGGCAGGTGGATCTTCCAGGATCAGCTATAGAACCTGCATCTCCTGCACTGGCAGGCAGATTCTTTATCAGTGAGCCACCAGCGAAGCCCTTTCTGTAATCTTTATTGTGATTTTATCCACATAAATACAAGATGGTGCCAATATATTCAGAATCATCTACATCTAAGAAAAGAAGAAGGAGGAAGGGAGAAAGAAGAAAGGAAAAACTCCCCCTACTTTGAAGTTTTGCTATTTTAACTAACAAGGGAAGCCCTCTCCAAGGGAACTCAGCTTACATCTGATTAGTTAATATGCTGGAAGTTGGAGATATTGAATAATCTCTTATGAACTGAGAAAGAACCATATAGTACAGATGTGAAGTTTATTATGGGAAACTTACACATAGGGTAATGTGGGGGAGAGGGGATGGCCATCCAGAAGCATTTGACGCTGTACTCCTTAGGGCTGTAAAGGCTACAGGGAGATTTAATAAACTGACTTAAGAGATTTAAGAGTGCTGTCAGCTGTGCTAAGAAGGCAGACTACAGGGAGATTTAAAGGGGCCAAAACTAAAGATAGCATCTAACTATTAAGCAATAAGCACATTGAAACTGATGGGAACCAGGGATTTTTCCTCCTCTTAGGGGTGTCATGAGGTTATTCCTTGAAGATCATTATTAACCATCTGTGTGAGAAGAAGGCATTCCTCCAGTTTTCATATCAGATATAGACAAAGGTTAAGGTTGATATGGGATTTGCCTGGTTTGGGAGCATTCCTTGAGCATAGGTTAGAGCTCAGTCACATAGAAAGGTGAAGGGGCCAGATTTCAGGTCTAATAAGGAGCTGATGAAATGGCATCAGTGTGATTCAGTCACACACACAGAATTGCAATCCATGGCTATTTCTAGCTGCAAGAGAGTCGTGGAGGCTGATTGTTTTAGGTTGGTTTCTTTACATTAAAACAAGAGGGGGAGAAAGGAGTTTAGGTAGGGAATTATCAGTGTCTGGCTCAATCTCTTATAATTAGTGTTTCATAAACAAGTCATAACTGTTGGACCCAAAATCAGAATCTTCTTCTAATTCCTACAAAAAATTCTTCGATTAATTCAATAATGTTATCCAAGATCAAAATCAAATATGACTAATCTGAGAACATACATATCTGTAAACAACAAAACTCTTTAAAAGTAAAATAAAAGTTAAAAATAATTCCTTATTGTAGCATGCAACTTCCCTCCTGATCTGGTCTTTGTTTTGTACTCCTTCCTTGTCTCATCTCATTCTCCTAGCATCATTTGATGCTTTAATTCATTTTAAGTGTTCCTGATGCTATTTGTATACTTCCCTATATTGCTTCCTCTGTGACGAACATTGTTTCCTGCATTTTCATCTGGTAACTCATATTTATTCATAGGGGTTCCAATTAAGTGGCAGGAAGCCTTCCTTGACACCTGAGGCAGGGTCAGGAATCTTCATCCATAGAAGCACAATTGCACTCTCTTGCAACCTTCTGTTTATTCATCTGCCTTCCCATGAGACCTCATAAAAGGCATTATGTTTTATTTATGGTTATATATCCATACTGGCACATTGTATGCACTCAATACATATTTGTTGATTGAACAAATGAGTAAAGTAGAATCAAAGTTCAAGTTTGAGTCAGTGAATTATATACAATCAATTGAAATTGAAATATATAATGATGCCTGTAAGGGCTTAAACTAGCTACAGTTTGCATTTGGCCTCTATTTTACTGCTAGAGAACTCTATAAGAACTACTTGGAACTTGTCTGGAGAAAGAGGATCAAAATTTATTAAGATTGATATGGGATTTGCCTGGTTTGGGAGCATTCCTTGAGCATAGGTTAGAGCTCAGTCACATAGAAAGGTGAAGGGGCCAGATTTCAGGTCTAATAAGGAGCTGATGAAATGGCATCAGTGTGATTCAGTCACACACACAGAATTGCAATCCATGGCTATTTCTAGCTGCAAGAGAGTCGTGGAGGCTGATTGTTTTAGGTTGGTTTCTTTACATTAAAACAAGAGGGGGAGAAAGGAGTTTAGGTAGGGAATTATCAGTGTCTGGCTCAATCTCTTATAATTAGTGTTTCATAAACAAGTCATAACGGTTGGACCCAAAATCAGAATCTTCTTCTAATTCCTACAAAAAATTCTTCGATTAATTCAATAATGTTATCCAAGATCAAAATCAAATATGACTAATCTGAGAACATACATATCTGTAAACAACAAAACTCTTTAAAAGTAAAATAAAAGTTAAAAATAATTCCTTATTGTAGCATGCAACTTCCCTCCTGATCTGGTCTTTGTTTTGTACTCCTTCCTTGTCTCATCTCATTCTCCTAGCATCATTTGATGCTTTAATTCATTTTAAGTGTTCCTGATGCTATTTGTATACTTCCCTATATTGCTTCCTCTGTGACGAACATTGTTTCCTGCATTTTCATCTGGTAACTCATATTTATTCATAGGGGTTCCAATTAAGTGGCAGGAAGCCTTCCTTGACACCTGAGGCAGGGTCAGGAATCTTCATCCATAGAAGCACAATTGCACTCTCTTGCAACCTTCTGTTTATTCATCTGCCTTCCCATGAGACCTCATAAAAGGCATTATGTTTTATTTATGGTTATATATCCATACTGGCACATTGTATGCACTCAATACATATTTGTTGATTGAACAAATGAGTAAAGTAGAATCAAAGTTCAAGTTTGAGTCAGTGAATTATATACAATCAATTGAAATTGAAATATATAATGATGCCTGTAAGGGCTTAAACTAGCTACAGTTTGCATTTGGCCTCTATTTTACTGCTAGAGAACTCTATAAGAACTACTTGGAACTTGTCTGGAGAAAGAGGATCATCAATGAATAATTTTGATTCTCGTTGAAAACACTGTCACTTTTAATCAACTTTTAGCTTTCATTCTTGTTTAGTAGAGCTTTCACAATTCAGATGTCTTACTGTGAAAAATATTTCAAGTAATTTAATATAATCAAATTAAATAGATATAACTGGTTATTAAAATTAATGTTTTAGAATACTTTAATGCAGTTTAAGTTGTCAAATAATCACTGTTTTCAATGGGATTGTAAAGCATTTCAATTATTAATAAAGGCAAAATAAGAAACCAAATAAAAAGATTTGGTTCAGGTATATATACAGACTATGATTGAAAAAAAAGACTATGATATTAAATTGCACTTGCCTTCTATATTACATATAAACCCACACGTGGCACTCACACAGTTTATTCAGGTAAAAATAAGTATACTAACATACAAAAGTACAAAACTCAGACAAGCTCATTCACCCAAGATGCTACAGAAATCTTTATTGAAGACACTGTTCATTTTATCAGTCAATACCAACAAATTTTCATTTTCCTAGCAGATTGAGAAGTTTCCTTCATGCCTTCTGATTTTTCTCCTTCTTCCTCTTTTAGAGACACTGTGTATTTTATACCTGATTCTTCAATGCCAACAGTGATCAGGGCCAACTTTGAAATTCTACTATTATGTTTACTTCATCTCTTATATATTCTGAATTTTTTTTTGTCTTCTTAGTTTACATGGTCTTGAATTTTTGCCTCAGCTTACATAACTTTAATATTTGTTCATATTTCTATTTTATCCTAATTTTATTACATATGGCATGTTGTAATTTTTATTAAATTTTCATACTGGCACATTGTATGCACTCAATACATATTTGTTGATTGAACAAATGAGTAAAGTAGAATCAAAGTTCAAGTTTGAGTCAGTGAATTATATACAATCAATTGAAATTGAAATATATAATGATGCCTGTAAGGGCTTAAACTAGCTACAGTTTGCATTTGGCCTCTATTTTACTGCTAGAGAACTCTATAAGAACTACTTGGAACTTGTCTGGAGAAAGAGGATCATCAATGAATAATTTTGATTCTCGTTGAAAACACTGTCACTTTTAATCAACTTTTAGCTTTCATTCTTGTTTAGTAGAGCTTTCACAATTCAGATGTCTTACTGTGAAAAATATTTCAAGTAATTTAATATAATCAAATTAAATAGATATAACTGGTTATTAAAATTAATGTTTTAGAATACTTTAATGCAGTTTAAGTTGTCAAATAATCACTGTTTTCAATGGGATTGTAAAGCATTTCAATTATTAATAAAGGCAAAATAAGAAACCAAATAAAAAGATTTGGTTCAGGTATATATACAGACTATGATTGAAAAAAAAGACTATGATATTAAATTGCACTTGCCTTCTATATTACATATAAACCCACACGTGGCACTCACACAGTTTATTCAGGTAAAAATAAGTATACTAACATACAAAAGTACAAAACTCAGACAAGCTCATTCACCCAAGATGCTACAGAAATCTTTATTGAAGACACTGTTCATTTTATCAGTCAATACCAACAAATTTTCATTTTCCTAGCAGATTGAGAAGTTTCCTTCATGCCTTCTGATTTTTCTCCTTCTTCCTCTTTTAGAGACACTGTGTATTTTATACCTGATTCTTCAATGCCAACAGTGATCAGGGCCAACTTTGAAATTCTACTATTATGTTTACTTCATCTCTTATATATTCTGAATTTTTTTTTGTCTTCTTAGTTTACATGGTCTTGAATTTTTGCCTCAGCTTACATAACTTTAATATTTGTTCATATTTCTATTTTATCCTAATTTTATTACATATGGCATGTTGTAATTTTTATTAAATTTTCATGGAACAAGTCATTGTATAAATATTCTTTCCCATATATATTGCATGAGATTAAAAATACTTAAGGGAGGGCTTCTCTGGTGGTCCAGTGGGTAAGGACACCGCCTTGCAGTGCAAGGGGCGCCAGTTCGATCCCTGGCCGGGGAAGATCCCACTTGCAGCAGAGCTGCTGGACCAATGTGTCCAATTACCAAGCCAGAGCTCTGGAGCGCATGCGCCCAGAGCCAGTGCTCTGCGACAATAGAGGCCACTGTGATGGGAGGCCCACACGAGCCAAAGAACAAAGATGGATGAAAATAGATAAATGAAAGACCAATAGAAGTGACCCACCCACTCCCCTCCTTCCCAACCCACCTGCCCCCTTGCAAAAAAAAAAAAAAATGCTTAAGGGAGATACTTGTCTATGCTTGTGCTGAGAAAGTTTCATAGAATCATTCTAAATGCAAGTAATCAGGACAATTGACTTGTTTGGTTGCTTGTTTGCTTAGTTCATATTCTCTTGCTTTATTGATCTATCAGCACATTAACTGATCTGACCAAAACTTATATACTTGCCTGAAATTATTCTGCCAGTTTAAGTATCAACACAACAAGAGAAGCCTGAGGTTTAGTGAAATGCAATGACATAGTAAAAATTAAGATTTGTGAGGATTTCAGATTTTTTCCAGCAGGAGAATAGAAAATACATTTATCTGAAATCTAAAGATTTTCTATGGTTGATAAACTATAATGAACTTTACATATCACCACCTTTCCTCTTATAGATGAATTGAGCCTCAGAGAAGTTGCAGAACTTGTCACTGCCACAAACATGGTAAGAGACATCCTTGAAAACTGTGATGAGATAAAAATATCTTGCTCCTATTCCTCTGGAGGTTAGAATTACTATTAAAAGAATGGTCTTTGTTTCAAGATACATCTATGAATCCTTTCATCTAATTCAGCTGTGTGATCCTGGACAACTATTTCTCTGTGCCAGAGCATATTTATTTTACCATTTTTTTGGCTTCTTAGTTTACATGTCTTGAATTTTTGCCTCAGCTTACATAACTTTAATATTTGTTCATATTTCTATTTTATCCTAATTTTATTACATATGGCATGTTGTAATTTTTATTAAATTTTCATGGAACAAGTCATTGTATAAATATTCTTTCCCATATATATTGCATGAGATTAAAAATACTTAAGGGAGGGCTTCTCTGGTGGTCCAGTGGGTAAGGACACCGCCTTGCAGTGCAAGGGGCGCCAGTTCGATCCCTGGCCGGGGAAGATCCCACTTGCAGCAGAGCTGCTGGACCAATGTGTCCAATTACCAAGCCAGAGCTCTGGAGCGCATGCGCCCAGAGCCAGTGCTCTGCGACAATAGAGGCCACTGTGATGGGAGGCCCACACGAGCCAAAGAACAAAGATGGATGAAAATAGATAAATGAAAGACCAATAGAAGTGACCCACCCACTCCCCTCCTTCCCAACCCACCTGCCCCCTTGCAAAAAAAAAAAAAAATGCTTAAGGGAGATACTTGTCTATGCTTGTGCTGAGAAAGTTTCATAGAATCATTCTAAATGCAAGTAATCAGGACAATTGACTTGTTTGGTTGCTTGTTTGCTTAGTTCATATTCTCTTGCTTTATTGATCTATCAGCACATTAACTGATCTGACCAAAACTTATATACTTGCCTGAAATTATTCTGCCAGTTTAAGTATCAACACAACAAGAGAAGCCTGAGGTTTAGTGAAATGCAATGACATAGTAAAAATTAAGATTTGTGAGGATTTCAGATTTTTTCCAGCAGGAGAATAGAAAATACATTTATCTGAAATCTAAAGATTTTCTATGGTTGATAAACTATAATGAACTTTACATATCACCACCTTTCCTCTTATAGATGAATTGAGCCTCAGAGAAGTTGCAGAACTTGTCACTGCCACAAACATGGTAAGAGACATCCTTGAAAACTGTGATGAGATAAAAATATCTTGCTCCTATTCCTCTGGAGGTTAGAATTACTATTAAAAGAATGGTCTTTGTTTCAAGATACATCTATGAATCCTTTCATCTAATTCAGCTGTGTGATCCTGGACAACTATTTCTCTGTGCCAGAGCATATTTATCAGAGTTTGATTGCAATTCTATTTCTTTATATTAAATTATTTTTTTAAAATAAATGAGATAGGGGTTTCTGGTGGTCCAGTGGGTAAAGAGTTCATCTTGCAATGCAAGGGGCACCACCTCAGCCCGAGAAGAGCCCATATGCCACGGAGCGACTGGGCTGGTGTGTCCAATCACCAGTCAGCGCTCTGGAGCTCCTGTGCCCAGAGACAGTGCTCTTCAAAGAGAGAGTCCACTGCAATGTGAGGCCCACACAGGCCAAAGAATAAAGATAGGTGAAAAGAAATAAATTCATTAATTTAAAGAATAAATGAAATAATAAATATAGAATTGATATCACAGAGCCTGGCTTATAGGTATTATTTAATAGATGCTACTTCTTATAAATGAAAGGAAGAATGAAAAATTTTTATATAAAACAGTGAACAATGGCTACCTTAAAAGATTTCCATAGAAAAGAGATAATCAAAAGCTCTAACTGGTAGGTTATTTTAAGTATGAGCTACTTTATTTTCCTTTTCAGTGAATTGAGCATATTATTAACTTAATTTTAATTTCCCCAATCTTCCTGTGTTTTGTAATATTTCACAGGTTTTAATGTGAGCTTCTTGATTCATTTAAATAGAATCTGATGACCAGTAGGTTTCCTTGTGTGCCCATGGGCGTCTTAACCATTCATACAGAAAAGACAATCACCTCCAGCCAACCTATATTCATATGCTTCTTTGATTATCATCATTTATATCATTTGTGAGGATTTCAGATTTTTTCCAGCAGGAGAATAGAAAATACATTTATCTGAAATCTAAAGATTTTCTATGGTTGATAAACTATAATGAACTTTACATATCACCACCTTTCCTCTTATAGATGAATTGAGCCTCAGAGAAGTTGCAGAACTTGTCACTGCCACAAACATGGTAAGAGACATCCTTGAAAACTGTGATGAGATAAAAATATCTTGCTCCTATTCCTCTGGAGGTTAGAATTACTATTAAAAGAATGGTCTTTGTTTCAAGATACATCTATGAATCCTTTCATCTAATTCAGCTGTGTGATCCTGGACAACTATTTCTCTGTGCCAGAGCATATTTATCAGAGTTTGATTGCAATTCTATTTCTTTATATTAAATTATTTTTTTAAAATAAATGAGATAGGGGTTTCCCTGGTGGACCAGTGGGTAAAGAGTTCATCTTGCAATGCAAGGGGCACCACCTCAGCCCGAGAAGAGCCCATATGCCACGGAGCGACTGGGCTGGTGTGTCCAATCACCAGTCAGCGCTCTGGAGCTCCTGTGCCCAGAGACAGTGCTCTTCAAAGAGAGAGTCCACTGCAATGTGAGGCCCACACAGGCCAAAGAATAAAGATAGGTGAAAAGAAATAAATTCATTAATTTAAAGAATAAATGAAATAATAAATATAGAATTGATATCACAGAGCCTGGCTTATAGGTATTATTTAATAGATGCTACTTCTTATAAATGAAAGGAAGAATGAAAAATTTTTATATAAAACAGTGAACAATGGCTACCTTAAAAGATTTCCATAGAAAAGAGATAATCAAAAGCTCTAACTGGTAGGTTATTTTAAGTATGAGCTACTTTATTTTCCTTTTCAGTGAATTGAGCATATTATTAACTTAATTTTAATTTCCCCAATCTTCCTGTGTTTTGTAATATTTCACAGGTTTTTAATGTGAGCTTCTTGATTCATTTAAATAGAATCTGATGACCAGTAGGTTTCCTTGTGTGCCCATGGGCGTCTTAACCATTCATACAGAAAAGACAATCACCTCCAGCCAACCTATATTCATATGCTTCTTTGATTATCATCATTTTCATCAATAGCAATAAGCAAAGATTCAGCATCACATTAATATAATAATAATCTGAGATGGACTGATATAAATCTACAAATAGCGAAGACAAACTGATATAGTATGGTTCCTGAAGGCAAGAAAGCAGATAGAAGGGAATCAATTGAGCTAGGGTTTGAATAAAATAGACTGTGATAAGTAAAGTTGGAATGGGAGAGGCTGTGGAAGAATGACCAAGGGCAATGGGGGAATTGAGTCAGTAAGGTCTGATGTATGTGTGTACAGGGAGTAGCTAATGGGACAGTAGTTGGAATAAGACTAGAAGGACTGAAAATGACAGAAGTGGATATGAACATAATTTCAGAGGGAAGGACTAAAGAATTTTGAACAGGATTCTAGTATATCAACGTCATAAAATCCTGTTCAAAGTGGAGAGTTACATGACTTTTAAAAATACTTCCTAATTAGGGCTTCCCTAGTGGTCCAGTGGGTACAAGGGGCACCGGTTCAATCCCTGGCCCAGGAAGATCCCATGTGTCACCGAGCGACTGGACCAGTGTATCCAATTATGAGCCAGTGCTCTAGAGTACATGCGCCCAGAGTCTGTGCTTGGCAACGAGAGAGACCACCGCAAGGGGAGGCCCAAACAGGCCAAAGAATAAAGATGGATGAAAATAAATAAATAAAAAACCAATAAAAGAGGCCAAAATTTAAAAAAAAAAACAAAAAAACAAAAAAAAACCTTCCTAATTAGCTTAAGTTTGATTTTTAAGTAGACAGCATTCAAGGTTGAGTTTTCATTTGATGGATGTTTACCTTCTTGGTTCATTAAGAAAAAATTTCCAAGGCCAAGCAGTCACGCAAGTCTTGACAAAATAGAACAAAGCTGGAGACAGCATACTCTCTGACTTCAGACTATACTACAAAGCTGCAGTAATCACAACAGTATGGTAGTGGCATAAAAACAGATTTTTAGATCAATGAAACAAAATAAAAAGCCCAGAAATAAACTCATGGATTTATGGTCAATTAATGTATGACAAAGGGGCTAAGAATATTCAATGGAGAAAAGATAGTCTCTTCAATAAGTGGTGCAGGGAAACTGGAGAGCAGCATGCAAAAGAATGAAATTAGAACATTTTATCAGACTATATACAACAATAAGAAAGAACTAAATGTAACACTGGAAATCACAGAATTTTACAAAGAAACATAGGTAGAACACTCTTTGACATAAATAATAGCAGCGTTTTTTGGATCTATTTCATGAAGCAAAGGAAACAAAAGTGAAAATAAATAGATGGGACCTAGTTAAATTTAAAAGCTTTTGCACAATTAAGGAAACCATCCCATTAACACAATAAAAAGAAAACCTACAGAATGGGGGGAAACATTTGTAAATAATATGACCAATAAGAACCAAAAAACCAAACAACCTGATTAAAAAGTGAACATACAACTTTACTGAACATTTTCCAAAGAAAATATAAAGATGGTTACAAGCACATGAAAAGATGCTCAAAATTACTAATCATCAGAGAAATGCAAATCAAAATCACAATGAGATATTAACCTCAAACTTGTCAGAATATTTATCATCAAAAAGACCACAAGGGCTTCCCTGGTGGTCCAGTGGGTAGGGACACCGCCTTGCAGTGCAGGGGGCGCTGGTTCAATCCCTGGCCTGGGAAGATCCCACGTGCAGCAGAGTGGCTGGACTGATGTGTCCAGTTACCGAGCCGGAGCTCTGGAGCGCATGCGCCCAGAGCCAGTGCTCTGAGACAACAGAGGCCATCCCAATGGGAGGCCCACACGGGTCAAAGAACAAAGATGGATGAAAATGGACAAATGAAAGACCAGTAGAAGTGGCCTGCCTGCTCCCCTCCCTCCCCACCCCACCCCCACCAAAATAAATAAATAAATAAATCTTAAAAAAAAAAAAAGACCACAAATAACAAGTATTGGAAAAGATGTGCAGATTCGGGAACCCTACTACATTGTTGCATGTGTGTTCAGTCACTCAGTCATATCCGACTCTTTGCAAACCCTTGGACTGTAGCCCATCAGGCTCTTTTCTCCATGGAATTTTCCAGGCAAGGATACTGGGATGGGTTGCCATTTCCTACTCCAGGGGCACCTTCTTGACCCAGGGACTGAGCCCATGTCTCCTGTGTCTCCTGCATTGCCAAGTGAATTCGTAACCACTGAGACACCTATAAAGCCCTCAGTACACTATTAGTGGGAAAATGAACTGGTACAGCCATTATGAAAAAACAATATATGGTGATTCTTCAAAAAACTAAAAATACAACTACCAGAATCCACTCCATCTTTGACATAAATAATAGCAGCGTTTTTTGGATCTATTTCATGAAGCAAAGGAAACAAAAGTGAAAATAAATAGATGGGACCTAGTTAAATTTAAAAGCTTTTGCACAATTAAGGAAACCATCCCATTAACACAATAAAAAGAAAACCTACAGAATGGGGGGAAACATTTGTAAATAATATGACCAATAAGAACCAAAAAACCAAACAACCTGATTAAAAAGTGAACATACAACTTTACTGAACATTTTCCAAAGAAAATATAAAGATGGTAACAAGCACATGAAAAGATGCTCAAAATTACTAATCATCAGAGAAATGCAAATCAAAATCACAATGAGATATTAACCTCAAACTTGTCAGAATATTTATCATCAAAAAGACCACAAGGGCTTCCCTGGTGGTCCAGTGGGTAGGGACACCGCCTTGCAGTGCAGGGGGCGCTGGTTCAATCCCTGGCCTGGGAAGATCCCACGTGCAGCAGAGTGGCTGGACTGATGTGTCCAGTTACCGAGCCGGAGCTCTGGAGCGCATGCGCCCAGAGCCAGTGCTCTGAGACAACAGAGGCCATCCCAATGGGAGGCCCACACGGGTCAAAGAACAAAGATGGATGAAAATGGACAAATGAAAGACCAGTAGAAGTGGCCTGCCTGCTCCCCTCCCTCCCACCCCACCCCCACCAAAATAAATAAATAAATAAATCTTAAAAAAAAAAAAAAGACCACAAATAACAAGTATTGGAAAAGATGTGCAGATTCGGGAACCCTACTACATTGTTGCATGTGTGTTCAGTCACTCAGTCATATCCGACTCTTTGCAAACCCTTGGACTGTAGCCCATCAGGCTCTTTTCTCCATGGAATTTTCCAGGCAAGGATACTGGGATGGGTTGCCATTTCCTACTCCAGGGGCACCTTCTTGACCCAGGGACTGAGCCCATGTCTCCTGTGTCTCCTGCATTGCCAAGTGAATTCGTAACCACTGAGACACCTATAAAGCCCTCAGTACACTATTAGTGGGAAAATGAACTGGTACAGCCATTATGAAAAAACAATATATGGTGATTCTTCAAAAAACTAAAAATACAACTACCAGAATCCACTCCTGGGTGTATATCTGGGTATATAAGTATATACTCCTGTTATATAAGTATATACTCCTAGGTATTTACTCCTGGGTATTTACTCCTGGGTATAGAAGAAAAAGAAAACAGTAACTGAAAAAGATACATGCATCTCAATGTTCATAGCAGCATTATTTGCAATAGACAAGATATAAAAGTAATTTATGTGCATCAACAGATTAATGGATAAAGATGTGGTATATACATACAATGAAAAATTGCTCAGCCTCAAAAAATAATGAAATTCTGCCATTTGTAACAACATGGATGGACCTGAAGGGTATTATGCCTAGTGAAATAGTCAGACAGAGAAAGAGAAATACTGTGCGTTACCACTTATATGTAGGGTCTGAAAACTAAAATGAATGAACCAGTATAAGAAAACAGACTGACAGATACAAAGAGAAAACTATTGGTTACCAGTGGGGAGAAGGAAGGGAAAGGGGTGTGAAAAGAGTAGGAAATTAAGAGGCATGAACTACTTTATATAAAGTAAATAAACTACAAATATACATTGTATAGCACAGGGAATATAGAAATGTTTTGTAATAACCTTAAATAGAAGATAAGCTATAAAATATCAAATCACTGTGTTGTACACCTAAGACTAACATTGTAAATCAATTCATACTTCAATAAAAAATGGTTCCAATTCCACTTTTTTCAAATTTTATGTCAAAAATTTGGAAAGTCAAACTGTATAATGATTGGGGTGGGAAAATGGAGAAAATTACTAGGTTATAAAAGAATATCTTTTCAACTTAGAGTTAGTATAAGATCTGAACTATCAACTTTTCTAAAGTACCATTAAAAAATGTTCAGGCCAAGGATACTGGGTTTTGGGTTGGGGGCCATTTCCTACTCCAGGGGCACCTTCTTGACCCAGGGACTGAGCCCATGTCTCCTGTGTCTCCTGCATTGCCAAGTGAATTCGTAACCACTGAGACACCTATAAAGCCCTCAGTACACTATTAGTGGGAAAATGAACTGGTACAGCCATTATGAAAAAACAATATATGGTGATTCTTCAAAAAACTAAAAATACAACTACCAGAATCCACTCCTGGGTGTATATCTGGGTATATAAGTATATACTCCTGTTATATAAGTATATACTCCTAGGTATTTACTCCTGGGTATTTACTCCTGGGTATAGAAGAAAAAGAAAACAGTAACTGAAAAAGATACATGCATCTCAATGTTCATAGCAGCATTATTTGCAATAGACAAGATATAAAAGTAATTTATGTGCATCAACAGATTAATGGATAAAGATGTGGTATATACATACAATGAAAAATTGCTCAGCCTCAAAAAATAATGAAATTCTGCCATTTGTAACAACATGGATGGACCTGAAGGGTATTATGCCTAGTGAAATAGTCAGACAGAGAAAGAGAAATACTGTGCGTTACCACTTATATGTAGGGTCTGAAAACTAAAATGAATGAACCAGTATAAGAAAACAGACTGACAGATACAAAGAGAAAACTATTGGTTACCAGTGGGGAGAAGGAAGGGAAAGGGGTGTGAAAAGAGTAGGAAATTAAGAGGCATGAACTACTTTATATAAAGTAAATAAACTACAAATATACATTGTATAGCACAGGGAATATAGAAATGTTTTGTAATAACCTTAAATAGAAGATAAGCTATAAAATATCAAATCACTGTGTTGTACACCTAAGACTAACATTGTAAATCAATTCATACTTCAATAAAAAATGGTTCCAATTCCACTTTTTTCAAATTTTATGTCAAAAATTTGGAAAGTCAAACTGTATAATGATTGGGGTGGGAAAATGGAGAAAATTACTAGGTTATAAAAGAATATCTTTTCAACTTAGAGTTAGTATAAGATCTGAACTATCAACTCTGGAGTAATAATTCAGACAATAAAGTACCAGGCTGCTTCAGGTTTAACTCTGCAAAGCTGTTCATGTTTTTCTTACAGAAAATACTAGAATCCTGTATGACTATCTTGGCTCAATTGTTTATATGCTTTTATCAATTGGCTTACGATGGTTGGAATGTGAGATAATAAAACTTGCCAGAGACTAATCTTCTCATCATGCAAACATATCTTTAAACTTTTCTTTAAAGTGTTATTACTGATACCCTCAATACCCTAGTTACTATGAGAGACAAAGACATAGATGTCTGGTGGTCTACTTATTTGCTAATGGGAATTTGTGCCAGTAGAGTAAATACTGTGCAAGCTGGCCCTACTTGGGCCCGTGTGAGTGGGGAAAAAGTAAGTAAACCATACTGTGTCTGCCAAACGTCTCCGATGATAATGGAAATAGGACTATTATATTTCTCTTCCAAATGGCTGATTATTGCCTATCTTCATAGTGGAGACAAATGGATTCACTCGAAGCACCCTGGCTGACTACACAGGTGGCCCCATGTAACGGTGAAAGAATCTTATCTATGAGTATGCCCAAAATTCAGTGCTCTAGCACACACACACAAGTGACTTTCAAGAACAAGAAGTCCATGGTAAACTAGTTCTGATTATTTCAGCATGAATAGTTAATGACTATTATTCCTTTTAATCTGTGAATACGAGATCTGTGTTTTTGGGCCCAGTATAATACAAACATTGTGTATGCCTTTGGTGTTCCTTCTACAGTTTGCAAATGTAGTTATCATTTGTATACACATCCATTAACACAAATTCATTTACACTTGTATACACATTCTTATCATGCGTAGAGTAAGTAATATTGCTCTTTCCGACTGAATGAAAAGCACAGCACGTTTAAATGAAAATCTTTACAAGGTCATATATACAAAAATAGCAGTGATACATCACACTCTGAAAGAGTATTTCATTAATAGATGGCTCAGAACATACTTCTTGTTGTATATCATTTATTGTTATGTATTTACAATGAGACATATTTCTAATATTCGTTCCAAGCTTTCATATACTTCAGATTTATTATATCAGTTGTTAGTGGCAATGACATCACAAGATGAATTCAAAGCAATGATTGCTTTAACATTTAAAAAGCTTAGAGTGCGCCGATTATTCAGGCTGCTAAGTGAAAGTACAAATGTCAGTTTAGCTATCTATAATCTCATACTGTTTAAAGGTTCATGAATTACACATGCAGTGGATAGAAATGGAGGAACTGAATTTGACTAAAAGAGCTTTTTCACAAAAAATTTGCTGAAATGGTTTCTTCTAATGTATTTTAGTGATTAATCAATTTGATTTAACACGTTAGAATTATTTAAGGTCTGTACGTTGGATTTACTGTGAACTCAAAGCATGTTTATATTTATTGCATCAACTAAGTAAACAGCATATGCTTAATGCTTTTAAAATGCTCTCCAGTAAAATTTAGGTCAGTACTTACTTGTTAGCTATCAGCCACGAAGATACATTGACATATTTGATTAACAATGTACTTCTGCCAGAGTGCTTGGTGCAATTTCTGCAGTTTTATGTCATTGGCAAAATTCAGTACTTTCTTTTTTTCCTCAAAATGACATGTTAACGGTGAAAGAATCTTATCTATGAGTATGCCCAAAATTCAGTGCTCTAGCACACACACACAAGTGACTTTCAAGAACAAGAAGTCCATGGTAAACTAGTTCTGATTATTTCAGCATGAATAGTTAATGACTATTATTCCTTTTAATCTGTGAATACGAGATCTGTGTTTTTGGGCCCAGTATAATACAAACATTGTGTATGCCTTTGGTGTTCCTTCTACAGTTTGCAAATGTAGTTATCATTTGTATACACATCCATTAACACAAATTCATTTACACTTGTATACACATTCTTATCATGCGTAGAGTAAGTAATATTGCTCTTTCCGACTGAATGAAAAGCACAGCACGTTTAAATGAAAATCTTTACAAGGTCATATATACAAAAATAGCAGTGATACATCACACTCTGAAAGAGTATTTCATTAATAGATGGCTCAGAACATACTTCTTGTTGTATATCATTTAATTGTTATGTATTTACAATGAGACATATTTCTAATATTCGTTCCAAGCTTTCATATACTTCAGATTTATTATATCAGTTGTTAGTGGCAATGACATCACAAGATGAATTCAAAGCAATGATTGCTTTAACATTTAAAAAGCTTAGAGTGCGCCGATTATTCAGGCTGCTAAGTGAAAGTACAAATGTCAGTTTAGCTATCTATAATCTCATACTGTTTAAAGGTTCATGAATTACACATGCAGTGGATAGAAATGGAGGAACTGAATTTGACTAAAAGAGCTTTTTCACAAAAAATTTGCTGAAATGGTTTCTTCTAATGTATTTTAGTGATTAATCAATTTGATTTAACACGTTAGAATTATTTAAGGTCTGTACGTTGGATTTACTGTGAACTCAAAGCATGTTTATATTTATTGCATCAACTAAGTAAACAGCATATGCTTAATGCTTTTAAAATGCTCTCCAGTAAAATTTAGGTCAGTACTTACTTGTTAGCTATCAGCCACGAAGATACATTGACATATTTGATTAACAATGTACTTCTGCCAGAGTGCTTGGTGCAATTTCTGCAGTTTTATGTCATTGGCAAAAATTCAGTATCAGCTGTTATCATAGACTTAAAGATGTTTTACTTACATTAATCTTCTGTATTTTTCAATGTTTAGCAACTTTCTTTTTTAACATGTTTATCATATTTGAAGAACAAATACTTCTATCATGAAACATGAAAATAGAAATACTCAGAATGCATTGATTTCTTACTAATATAGTGTGCTGGTGGATATGGTTTTAAAGCTGTGAGGATCAATAGTGACTGAAAATTAAGGTTATTTGAAATTTTAACTATTTTCCAACCTTAGTAAACACTACCATTTCTATGTAGCTATATTAATGGTGTCATAAAACCAGGCTGTCTAGGAAGAAATATTTTATTTCACTTCTCCAAAAAACAATTCCTGGTTTTGTCAGATTATTCCTAGAAATAGTAATAGTCTACAGTACACACTAAGAAAAATAAAAGTAGATATCTAGATATTGAGGAGGAAAACTGGTTTGATTATATGTTGGTTTCTACCAAATACCACTTCTCTCTACTCCAGATATTTCATGGATATTAATCTTCCTATTCACCTGGGAAAGAAAAGAAAAAAGGAAAATGATGAATGTTAGTCCAAAACATTTAAATCTGTCAAGTGAAAAAGAAAATGAATATATAAATAATTACACCAGTGTGGGCTTTAAAAAACCCTGGTGACTACATTTATCCAGAGAGTAATATGCCCTGCTGGATCATGGGCATTTAGTTCAAGAGAATGTAGTACAGAACCACGAGCTGAAAAATGGGAATTACAAGACTGAGTTCACTTAAAAAATTGAGGCCACCTAAACCCTTTGCATGCCTACAAAGTCTTGTTAGGGGGAGTGCTGGTAGTCTGCATTGACCAGATGCAACAGTACTGATAACTAAGAGAGACCAAGAAGAAATTGTCACAGGATCCTTTTTAGTGTTGGGGACAGTAGAGGAATCAATGGAACAAATTCATTTATCAGTACACTTAGTAGGGGAGAAAGACACAGGATTCAAGGATTCTGCTCCATGTTTTGGATTAGTCCTCACAGTCTTGCAGTCTTCCATGCAATCTCATATGTTCCAAAATCTTCAAGTTATTTTCTCTTGGAAGTCGTTTCAAAGCTAACATATTCAAATCAGAACTCACTCTGTCTCCACCCCAAATCCATCTTCCTTCTCACCTTCCTTTCCCTTTGTGGATTGCTGTTAATAATTTTTTTCTTTTCTTAAAGTCATGGAGAAGTTTCCAATAACTCACATCAACATTTACTTCTCCACTCCATCTTTTCAATCTGCCTTCAGCTCAGCGTCCTCCTGTTATTTCTCCTTACCTGGATTTCATTATTTCAAGTCTGCTTTTGTAAATGGCCATCTTTTTCAGGCAACTCAGCCACTATTGTGTCTTTAAACTGCCATAAAATTTATATAACTAAAATATTTTCATGTAACCAGTTGAAATAATGCAGCACTTGTGATTAGCTTTGATGTTGACAAAGTCTAGTTTTCAAAGATCTTTTCAGTCTGGCTCCTTAATCTTCTTTGTTTCCAGCCATGTTACTCTCCTCTTGAGACCTGCACACATACTTTCAATTTCTTATCAGAATTCAGGTTTCACATGATATCTAGATATTGAGGAGGAAAACTGGTTTGATTAAATTTTTGTTGGTTTCTACCAAATACCACTTCTCTCTACTCCAGATATTTCATGGATATTAATCTTCCTATTCACCTGGGAAAGAAAAGAAAAAAGGAAAATGATGAATGTTAGTCCAAAACATTTAAATCTGTCAAGTGAAAAAGAAAATGAATATATAAATAATTACACCAGTGTGGGCTTTAAAAAACCCTGGTGACTACATTTATCCAGAGAGTAATATGCCCTGCTGGATCATGGGCATTTAGTTCAAGAGAATGTAGTACAGAACCACGAGCTGAAAAATGGGAATTACAAGACTGAGTTCACTTAAAAAATTGAGGCCACCTAAACCCTTTGCATGCCTACAAAGTCTTGTTAGGGGGAGTGCTGGTAGTCTGCATTGACCAGATGCAACAGTACTGATAACTAAGAGAGACCAAGAAGAAATTGTCACAGGATCCTTTTTAGTGTTGGGGACAGTAGAGGAATCAATGGAACAAATTCATTTATCAGTACACTTAGTAGGGGAGAAAGACACAGGATTCAAGGATTCTGCTCCATGTTTTGGATTAGTCCTCACAGTCTTGCAGTCTTCCATGCAATCTCATATGTTCCAAAATCTTCAAGTTATTTTCTCTTGGAAGTCGTTTCAAAGCTAACATATTCAAATCAGAACTCACTCTGTCTCCACCCCAAATCCATCTTCCTTCTCACCTTCCTTTCCCTTTGTGGATTGCTGTTAATAATTTTTTTCTTTTCTTAAAGTCATGGAGAAGTTTCCAATAACTCACATCAACATTTACTTCTCCACTCCATCTTTTCAATCTGCCTTCAGCTCAGCGTCCTCCTGTTATTTCTCCTTACCTGGATTTCATTATTTCAAGTCTGCTTTTGTAAATGGCCATCTTTTTCAGGCAACTCAGCCACTATTGTGTTTTTAAACTGCCATAAAATTTATATAACTAAAATATTTTCATGTAACCAGTTGAAATAATGCAGCACTTGTGATTAGCTTTGATGTTGACAAAGTCTAGTTTTCAAAGATCTTTTCAGTCTGGCTCCTTAATCTTCTTTGTTTCCAGCCATGTTACTCTCCCTCTTGAGACCTGCACACATACTTTCAATTTCTTATCAGAATTCAGGTTTCACATCAGGAAATAACCTATATATATATTTTTGTCCTATACCAAAGTTATCTATTTTTTCAAGTCCTTTCAAGCCTTCCAGACTCACCTTGGATGTCCCTGAGTACAGTCCTTTTTGATGTGTGTGTATGCATGTCTCTTTGATAATCCAATCATTCTCACCACCTGAAGCCGTTAGAAGTATCCAGAACTGTGATTACATTTTCCAAAATTCCTTGCCACATCTCTGTCAACTAAAAAGGTATACAACATGAAAACTGTGAGTTAAATTTTATTTGGGTTAAAATGAGGACCACAGCCTGGGAGACAACACCTCAGATGGCTCTGAGAAACTGTTCCAAAGTTGTAGTGGGGGGAGGTCAATATATATGATTTGGAGGAGGGGGAGTTCAGTGTAATCAAGTGCTTATTTTACGAGAAGTTTTCTGCTGGTTATGAGGAACGTATGTCACCATGAAGGGATTTAGTGCTTTTCTAGATATGAATAGATGCATGAATTGGGATCATGAAATCAGCTATGTAACTATCTAAAGATCTGTTCTACCAGTTTGCCTGAAGCAAAGAGTGCCTCGGTCTCCGTAGTCTCCATCCTGAACCACAGTCAGGGCATGTCCAGGGCCAACAGGTGCCACAACACAAGATCTGTCTCTGAGGAGGCACATGGCAAATGCCCTTGGCAAGGGTCAATTTGTAGTTGACATCTTTTAGGAATTCCTTTTCCTTTCCCCTTCTTCTAACAGTGTACCAAGCTTCCTAAGAGCTTCAAACTTCCAGGCCTGATTTTATAAGCCCTTCTTCAACTGTTGATCTTTTCGATGTCAGTTCAGCTGAGCACGCACTAGGAGGCTTAAAGGTGTATTTTGACCTTGAGTTCTACCATATTTAAAAAGCTTCCTGACAAACTAAAAAGCAAACCAACAGATAATTCTGAATAGGATTTGAGTATGTAAAATTGCAGTGCTTTACAATAGTTTACTAAGTTTTTGCAATAAGATCCAACTTTCCTAGGATATAGGGATTTTGGTTCTCTTAACTCCTCCATGGCATGTGTCAGGCAACTAATCAATATTTAGGGGGTTGTACTGAACTGGAATGAGTAGAAGGAGAGGAATGATGTAATAGAGAGTAAGAAACTGGTATTGAGTTGACCAGGTATCAGAGTGGGAAGAGGGATTTAGGAGCTTGTTAGGAAGACCTGGCAGCTGGTGGAATGTTTCAGATTAATGAGGGCAATTTTATTTCACTAGTATTAGGATACAGACTGGTGATGATGGTTTAGTTGCTAACTGATGTCCAATTCTTACGACCCCATGGACTATAGCCTGCCAGGTTCTTCTGTCTCTGGGATTCTCCAGCCAAGAATACTGGAGTGGGTTGTCATTTCCTTCTCTAGGGGATCTTCCTGACTCAGGACTTCTGCATTGCAGGCAAATTCTTTACTGACTCAGCTAGGAGGGAAGCCCAGGATATAGACTAGCGGGTCTCTAACTTAGATACACATTTTAATCAGTAGGGAGCTTTAACAAAGTTTTATTACTTGCTTCACTCACTACATCTCTCTCCCTCATTCTGATTTATTCGATCTGGGAAAGAGCACTCATTTTTAAAAAGGTTTGTAGGTCGTTTTAAGGTGCAGAGAAGCTTAAGAACCACTGATACAAAACTTTGCTACTCAATGTTTGGGCCCAGGGCCACTATCACAGGCATCACCTGGGAGGTTGAATCTCCAGTCCTACCCCAAACTTTCAGAATCAGAATCTGTATCTTAACGAGATTTCCCAGGTGACTCTTTTGCACATGGAAGTTTGAGATGCGCTGCTCTGTGGATCCATACTGATCTCAATCTAGGGGACCACCTTCACAAGGTAAAACTCTAGTTTTGAAAAAAGAGAAGATTCTAACTTAGAAATACCTTGGACACATTCACTGGGCCCGGCTCAGACACAGCCCATCAACCCTCCCTTGTTTGCTTACATGCTGAATGTATCTGAGAGGCAGGGAGGGTGGAAGAAATGAAATGGGGCCAATAAGCAGGCAGCGCTGGCAATTACAGCAATTATCCCTGCATTTCTCTATTTTTTTCAGGATCAATTTTGTGTACTGTGACTCAGCACCTCTGCCTCCTTCCTGTCTTCTCTTCTAACAATTTCATCCTCCCCCAAGAAAATCTATTTCTTTGTTGATTATCCAGAGTTTTAAAGCTACTTATCCAAAGCTTCTTATGAGGAGTATTAATGCTAATGGATTTAGTGCTAACCACACCAGTCAAGAAGGGAACCACATCCATGAAAGGATATTCCTGCTTCCTGCCTCTTTCATGCTGGAGAAGTAATCAATAGGAAATTTGGAAAGGATGTAAGTGTGGCAGGGAAAAGACATAATTTCTTAATGTTGACAAGGGCTTTCTGTCTTGCAATAACTAACGCACATATTTTTTTTTTAAAACTTTGAAAATTTTAACGTTACCTCCCTAATTCACCCCCAAAGTCATCAGGTGGAATGGTCCAGTACTGCACTGTCCAAAAGATAGCCATTCATCACTGATACAGGATGACTGAGCATTCTGAATGTGGCTAATCCAATCTGAGCTGTGCACACTGCATTTTGAATGTAAAGTACCTGACTAATAACTTTATACTGATTACATATAATGGCATATGTTGACACCATAATATTTTGATTATATTGGATAAAAATCTTATTAAATTAATTTCAGCTGTAACTTTTTGGTTTTTAAAAATGAGGCTACTAGAAAATTAGAAAACATGAGATTTATGTTATATTTCTATTGGATAGCACTAATCTAAAAGAACTAAGCAACTCTTTCAGGTAGTAAAAGTCTAGGCCAGAATTTACTCTTGCCCTAACTTAACTATAAAGCTAATTTACAACAAAGTAGGAAACTCATAGACCTAAGGTGCAATTTAAGAGGTGGTGTGGCTTGGGTGATGCAAGCAAGGATAGGAAATAGAAGAAATATTAAATTACAGATAATTTTGTTTCAACCCATTTTCCCCCCCTTGTACCAGACAGACTATCCAGAAAATTTATAAGCTTTCAGACACAGCCCATCAACCCTCCCTTGTTTGCTTACATGCTGAATGTATCTGAGAGGCAGGGAGGGTGGAAGAAATGAAATGGGGCCAATAAGCAGGCAGCGCTGGCAATTACAGCAATTATCCCTGCATTTCTCTATTTTTTTCAGGATCAATTTTGTGTACTGTGACTCAGCACCTCTGCCTCCTTCCTGTCTTCTCTTCTAACAATTTCATCCTCCCCCAAGAAAATCTATTTCTTTGTTGATTATCCAGAGTTTTAAAGCTACTTATCCAAAGCTTCTTATGAGGAGTATTAATGCTAATGGATTTAGTGCTAACCACACCAGTCAAGAAGGGAACCACATCCATGAAAGGATATTCCTGCTTCCTGCCTCTTTCATGCTGGAGAAGTAATCAATAGGAAATTTGGAAAGGATGTAAGTGTGGCAGGGAAAAGACATAATTTCTTAATGTTGACAAGGGCTTTCTGTCTTGCAATAACTAACGAACATATTTTTTTAAAACTTTGAAAATTTTAACGTTACCTCCCTAATTCACCCCCAAAGTCATCAGGTGGAATGGTCCAGTACTGCACTGTCCAAAAGATAGCCATTCATCACTGATACAGGATGACTGAGCATTCTGAATGTGGCTAATCCAATCTGAGCTGTGCACACTGCATTTTGAATGTAAAGTACCTGACTAATAACTTTATACTGATTACATATAATGGCATATGTTGACACCATAATATTTTGATTATATTGGATAAAAATCTTATTAAATTAATTTCAGCTGTAACTTTTTGGTTTTTAAAAATGAGGCTACTAGAAAATTAGAAAACATGAGATTTATGTTATATTTCTATTGGATAGCACTAATCTAAAAGAACTAAGCAACTCTTTCAGGTAGTAAAAGTCTAGGCCAGAATTTACTCTTGCCCTAACTTAACTATAAAGCTAATTTACAACAAAGTAGGAAACTCATAGACCTAAGGTGCAATTTAAGAGGTGGTGTGGCTTGGGTGATGCAAGCAAGGATAGGAAATAGAAGAAATATTAAATTACAGATAATTTTGTTTCAACCCATTTTCCCCTCCTTGTACCAGACAGACTATCCAGAAAATTTATAAGCTTTCATAATCTCAGGGTGATTTCCACAAGTTCAAGAGAAAATTTTGGAAAGGGTTTTGTTTGTGCTGAAGTAACGGCATTTAGTATTTGAAAAGACATTTAGGAGGCAAATCATATCTAGATAATAAGTTAGTGAACACCTATTATGTGCAAGACACTGTGCTTTGTGATGCTCCATGCTGAAAAGAGTTCACATCTTAGGAGATGGTAAATAGGAGACAGTGAAGATATTCAGTCCATTAGACCCAATATGTCCAAACAAAACAGGTGGGGCAATGTTAGGAACATGTCACATACACAAGTTGTGTCTTTATAAATTAAATGGGCTACATGTTCCACATCTGCATCCAGTTTCCTCTTACCATACTGACATTTTCAAATCAATTCTCAGAATTATTTTCTTTTCCCTTTTCTCCTTCCATTGATATATTACTGAGAATTTTAGCTATTTTCCTTCTTAGTCTTGGCTGGGCCAAATATCAGACTCACCTTGTGCCAGATCTTACTACTTACAATAAATGAATTGTCAATACTTGGATTTTTTTATTTCCTGGGTAGAATGAAATTAGACTCATCTTGATCCATGGCTACCAAATACTAAATTCCTAAGGTATCACAGGTAGATCACTTATTTCTGTTTAGACTATTCAGTGAAATAATTTTTCCGTGACATGAACAACTTTTAATATCTATAGCAACTTTTATTCTGACATTTTAAAAGGAGTATTTCAAAAAATACAATAAAATCTACCAATGCTATATTAAAAATTACCTACTGTGAATAACATACACAACTTTCAGCTGTAACTTTTGGTTTTAAAATGAGGCTACTAGAAAATTAGAAAACATGAGATTTATGTTATATTTCTATTGGATAGCACTAATCTAAAAGAACTAAGCAACTCTTTCAGGTAGTAAAAGTCTAGGCCAGAATTTACTCTTGCCCTAACTTAACTATAAAGCTAATTTACAACAAAGTAGGAAACTCATAGACCTAAGGTGCAATTTAAGAGGTGGTGTGGCTTGGGTGATGCAAGCAAGGATAGGAAATAGAAGAAATATTAAATTACAGATAATTTTGTTTCAACCCATTTTCCCCTCCTTGTACCAGACAGACTATCCAGAAAATTTATAAGCTTTCATAATCTCAGGGTGATTTCCACAAGTTCAAGAGAAAATTTTGGAAAGGGTTTTGTTTGTGCTGAAGTAACGGCATTTAGTATTTGAAAAGACATTTAGGAGGCAAATCATATCTAGATAATAAGTTAGTGAACACCTATTATGTGCAAGACACTGTGCTTTGTGATGCTCCATGCTGAAAAGAGTTCACATCTTAGGAGATGGTAAATAGGAGACAGTGAAGATATTCAGTCCATTAGACCCAATATGTCCAAACAAAACAGGTGGGGCAATGTTAGGAACATGTCACATACACAAGTTGTGTCTTTATAAATTAAATGGGCTACATGTTCCACATCTGCATCCAGTTTGTTCTTACCATATGGACACTGTCAAATCAATTCTCAGAATTATTTCTTTTTTTCCCTTTTCTCCTTCCATTGATATATTACTGAGAATTTTAGCTATTTTCCTTCTTAGTCTTGGCTGGGCCAAATATCAGACTCACCTTGTGCCAGATCTTACTACTTACAATAAATGAATTGTCAATACTTGGATTTTTTTATTTCCTGGGTAGAATGAAATTAGACTCATCTTGATCCATGGCTACCAAATACTAAATTCCTAAGGTATCACAGGTAGATCACTTATTTCTGTTTAGACTATTCAGTGAAATAATTTTTCCGTGACATGAACAACTTTTAATATCTATAGCAACTTTTATTCTGACATTTTAAAAGGAGTATTTCAAAAAATACAATAAAATCTACCAATGCTATATTAAAAATTACCTACTGTGAATAACATACACAGAGATCAATAACTGTCAGCCTAGACCAGCTAGATAAAATACTAAGACAGGACTTCCCTGGTGGTGCAGAGGATAAGAATCCTCCTACCAATGAAAGAGACATTGGTTTGATCCCTGGCTCAGCAATATGCCACATGCCACAGAGCAGCTAAGCCTATGCACCACGAATACTGAGCCTGTGCTCTAGAGCCTGAGACCTGCAACTGCTGAAGCCAGTGCAGCTAGAGCCCGTGCTCCACAACAAGAGAAGCCACCACAAGGAAGACTGGCTGCCATTCATCACAACTAGAGAAAGCCCGTATGTAGCCACAAAGACCCCCCTGAAACCATAAATAAATAAATTTTAAAAATGCTAAGATAGATGAAGTCTAAGTAAAAATACGGAACCCATTCTGAGCCCCAAGGAAAATTAATACAGTGTAATACTATTCATGGTAAAAGTGAGCAAATACAGAGCCCATCAGAAACAACAGGTTCACACAGTCCGTTGCCAGGAGGGTGGAGATGGACTGTGCTTTAGTTAGGCCAGTGATTTTCAACACTGAGAACAAAATCTAATAGGATGTAGCCAGAATTAAAATAAACAGCATAAAAAGTTATAAGAGTAAGTACTGTTTTAGGAAAATCTTGCTTTAGGTGTATGTGACTGTGTTTGTGTGTGTGTGTGTGTGTGTGTGTGTGTGTGTGCATGCGTGTCTGTGTGTCTGTGTGTCTGTGTGTGTTCTGGGTCACCACATAAAGTGTATCTCCTGTTGTGGACAGTAGTTAAAAATATTTGAAGATCATTATAAAATACATTTTAATAGATGTCCATTACAATGACGTTAGAAGTCTAGGGAAAGTAAATCTTTCCCCAAAGTCACAGAACCAACTAGTCAGAGGTGTGGACATCGAAATTTAATGACTCCCTACAAACTTCAGTATACCATGCTACTGCTTCACTTCAATCCTAAATATTCTTAGTTGAATCTGGAGAAAAGATTCTGCTTCAATTTCAAAAATCATTGAAGAGCTTAAGAGCACATAGATTCTTTTGTGTATGACTTGAAAGTATACTGATGAAGGAAATGGCAACCCACTCCAGTAATCTTGCCTGAGAAATTTAATGGATAAAGAAGTCTGGTGGGCTACAGTCCATGGAGTCCCAAAGAGTCAAACACAATGGAGCACACATGCACAGAATACTGATAGAAAATTTTCTTCTAGTCATATTTTAAGATTTATGTAACAACAACTATTTTCATACTGAGTAACAGGGTGGCTTCTGATTTTCTCTCTTCTGAACTGATTCCTGGTGATAAAAACAAGTGGACAGACAGGGATTACCAGACAGCAAATTTGGTGAGATACCATGATAGCATTTGCTGTTTTTCTCAGCTCTTTAGGATTACTGGACCTAGTGGAGAGCACAGTCATGAATTTTAACCAACTGCCAAACGGTTTATTCAAGAGATTTGGGGACAGGATTCAGTAAGCTTGACATGGAAGCTGAAAAAAGTCTGAATGAAAGTACTTGAGAGTAAGTCATTTTAAGCCATTGTAAACTATGGCAAACCACTATTAGTCATTGTAACAAGTCAAATGCAAAAGAAAAAAACGTTCTGCAACCGTAAAAATGCATGTTACAAAAGGAAAAACATTGAACATGTGTCTTCAAAAATGGGAATATAAGGTATCCATCAACTTTTTACCATATTATAAACACACATTTGTATGCATCCTTAAAATCATTAGCATCCACTTTAAGTGTATATTAAGAATGCAGTGACTTGATGCTTTAAAATCCCTGTAGAGATGAAAATCAGGCTGAGACAAAATGAATAACTTTGGGCAAATTTGGATTCGTTCTCTTCCTTTTATCAACTTACCCTGAACCAATGCATCTTAGTAAGATCCACAAAAAAGTAATTCTATCATTTCTAGCAACACTGGTAATTTGTTAGTTTCTTTTCAGTAATAAGAATGAAAACATGAAATTCTTTCCAGGAAAGTAGTCTCTTACCCTTGATTTTATAAGTATTTTAGGACTGACTTGGCATTTTTCCTTCCAAAGGATTTTTGGATGACTTATACAAATTTATAGGTGCACACACAGATAATTTAGACAATTACATTAAAATATTTGTAAAATTATTTTAAAATTACTGGTAGAATAAATATTTTTCAGTGCAGCTGTGTTAACCTCACCATTATTATTACTGACATCTTAATTGTTGTAAAAACATGTATTTTCATATAATTATCATTAACCTACAAACAATACCCTTCTGCATGTTTAAAGTGGTTACAGAGCTTGTTATTATACACTGCTTTTAGTACTGTTCATTTATTATGCTGTGTTTTTAACACAAATGTAATCCTCTCTGCATTTTCCATTTGAAATGCATAAGGCAAAGTGCATCATAACAGGATGTAACTATGTATTAATCAAATTAGCACAACACTTCAAAGGCTGGGCTTTTTCCTGGGTTACTGTTAGATCACAATTCATGAAGGAGAGAAGCAGCATAATGAAAGTACTTGAGAGTAAGTCATTTTAAGCCATTGTAAACTATGGCAAACCACTATTAGTCATTGTAACAAGTCAAATGCAAAAGAAAAAAACGTTCTGCAACCGTAAAAATGCATGTTACAAAAGGAAAAACATTGAACATGTGTCTTCAAAAATGGGAATATAAGGTATCCATCAACTTTTTACCATATTATAAACACACATTTGTATGCATCCTTAAAATCATTAGCATCCACTTTAAGTGTATATTAAGAATGCAGTGACTTGATGCTTTAAAATCCCTGTAGAGATGAAAATCAGGCTGAGACAAAATGAATAACTTTGGGCAAATTTGGATTCGTTCTCTTCCTTTTATCAACTTACCCTGAACCAATGCATCTTAGTAAGATCCACAAAAAAGTAATTCTATCATTTCTAGCAACACTGGTAATTTGTTAGTTTCTTTTCAGTAATAAGAATGAAAACATGAAATTCTTTCCAGGAAAGTAGTCTCTTACCCTTGATTTTATAAGTATTTTAGGACTGACTTGGCATTTTTCCTTCCAAAGGATTTTTGGATGACTTATACAAATTTATAGGTGCACACACAGATAATTTAGACAATTACATTAAAATATTTGTAAAATTATTTTAAAATTACTGGTAGAATAAATATTTTTCAGTGCAGCTGTGTTAACCTCACCATTATTATTACTGACATCTTAATTGTTGTAAAAACATGTATTTTCATATAATTATCATTAACCTACAAACAATACCCTTCTGCATGTTTAAAGTGGTTACAGAGCTTGTTATTATACACTGCTTTTAGTACTGTTCATTTATTATGCTGTGTTTTTAACACAAATGTAATCCTCTCTGCATTTTCCATTTGAAATGCATAAGGCAAAGTGCATCATAACAGGATGTAACTATGTATTAATCAAATTAGCACAACACTTCAAAGGCTGGGCTTTTTCCTGGGTTACTGTTAGATCACAATTCATGAAGGAGAGAAGCAGCATAATGAACGGCTTGGCAAGAGAGCAGTTTATTTTCCTTCCAGAAAGATATAGAGTGGGTTAATTTTCATGATGGGAAAACATGTCAAGAATGGGGTAACAGTAAGCATTAAGCTAAAGGACAATAAATAGAATTTAAGGTACTATAGTGGTTTTGCCACTGACAAAACATAAATTCTATAATTATTTGATGACACAACAGAGCTCCAATGACCTATTGTTAAATTATTAAATCTTCATGACCCAAGCAAATACAAGCCAGTATCGTCAATATTAATATTGAGAAGATGACAGATGAGACTATTCTTTACCATTGTGAGCAGCATGCTCTATAACAATGGAAAATATAGAATACAGTGCATCAAAATAGAGGACCCAATGCAAACATAATACATACCATGTAGTTTGGTATAGTTCTAATAAACATGGTGCATCAAAATAGAGAGCTCAATGCAAGCATAATATACACCATGTACTAAGATACAATTATAATAAACACAGTACATCAAAATAGAGAACTCAGTGTAAATATAATATATACCATGTAGCTAGATATAATTCTAATTAAATAATTACTGATCTTGATTAGGGTTTGGCTTTATATAGTCTTAACTACACACTCAGCTCAGTAGACCAAAATAAAAAAGAGAGGAGAAACACCTGTATAAAATTTTTCTCAGTTGTGTTTGACTCTTTGTGATCTCATAGACTATAGCCCACCAGACTCCTCTGTCCATGAAATTCTCCAGGCAAGAATACTGGAATGGGTAGCCATTCCCTTTTCCAAGTGATCTTCCCAACCCAGGTCTTGAACCCAGGTTTTTTGCATTGTAGAAAAATTCTTTACCATCTGAGCCACCAGGGAAGTTCCAAAGAAGAAAATAAACTAAAAAAAAAGTCAGTTATTTCATTAAACATTTGACTAATTGTTATCATTAGATGCCTAGCACACCCAAACTTCCTCCTCTCTGCTACTGACAAATAAAAAATGAGCAGCTAATTTCCTTTTATTCTAAAACATTTTTTTTTTTCTTGCCCTGGGGATTAGGATGAGGGGAGTGCACTGAGAAGCATTCGTCTGCCTCCTGATGTTTTTCCTAAAATGCGCAAGCAAGACTATTTTCATGCTAGACTTGCATTTTCTTTTTCTCACATATGAAGTTCAGGGTTGTAGCCTACTTGGGCAAAAGAACAGAAGCATTTTTCGAAAAAGATGTAATGAGGGATAAAAACAAATTAAGCTGTTAAAAAAACTATAGTGGTGTTGCCACTGACAAAACATAAATTCTATAATTATTTGATGACACAACAGAGCTCCAATGACCTATTGTTAAATTATTAAATCTTCATGACCCAAGCAAATACAAGCCAGTATCGTCAATATTAATATTGAGAAGATGACAGATGAGACTATTCTTTACCATTGTGAGCAGCATGCTCTATAACAATGGAAAATATAGAATACAGTGCATCAAAATAGAGGACCCAATGCAAACATAATACATACCATGTAGTTTGGTATAGTTCTAATAAACATGGTGCATCAAAATAGAGAGCTCAATGCAAGCATAATATACACCATGTACTAAGATACAATTATAATAAACACAGTACATCAAAATAGAGAACTCAGTGTAAATATAATATATACCATGTAGCTAGATATAATTCTAATTAAATAATTACTGATCTTGATTAGGGTTTGGCTTTATATAGTCTTAACTACACACTCAGCTCAGTAGACCAAAATAAAAAAGAGAGGAGAAACACCTGTATAAAATTTTTCTCAGTTGTGTTTGACTCTTTGTGATCTCATAGACTATAGCCCACCAGACTCCTCTGTCCATGAAATTCTCCAGGCAAGAATACTGGAATGGGTAGCCATTCCCTTTTCCAAGTGATCTTCCCAACCCAGGTCTTGAACCCAGGTTTTTTGCATTGTAGAAAAATTCTTTACCATCTGAGCCACCAGGGAAGTTCCAAAGAAGAAAATAAACAAAAAAAAAAGTCAGTTATTTCATTAAACATTTGACTAATTGTTATCATTAGATGCCTAGCACACCCAAACTTCCTCCTCTCTGCTACTGACAAATAAAAAATGAGCAGCTAATTTCCTTTTATTCTAAAACATTTTTTTTTTCTTGCCCTGGGGATTAGGATGAGGGGAGTGCACTGAGAAGCATTCGTCTGCCTCCTGATGTTTTTCCTAAAATGCGCAAGCAAGACTATTTTCATGCTAGACTTGCATTTTCTTTTTCTCACATATGAAGTTCAGGGTTGTAGCCTACTTGGGCAAAAGAACAGAACTGAATTAAAGTAATGGTACTTTTTGTGTGATTTCAAGTTAAATGCAACTCTACACAAAAGAACTCTGTCCATCCCACAAATCTGGATATCTACACATGCTTTTAAGAATAAGAAGAGCAGAAGAAAAGATAAGGGTTGAGAGTGTGTTGGAAACTGGGCAAAGGTGAGAGACAGGAGAAAAGAAAGAAATGGGAAAAGAGACCACTCAAGCAAGACAGACAAAATAATAAGAATATACAGACAGTACCCTTCCTCCATGATTCCACATTCATGGATATGGAGGGCAGAATAAGGAACTTGAGTATCCTTGAATTTTGGTATCCACCAGGCATAGTGGAGAGGTTGACATTGCTCAATCCCCAAAGAACACCAACGGACAAATATAATGGAAGAGGAGAGGAACACAGTGATGCTGGAAAGACTTGAATGACCCCATCACCAGGGCAGGCAGATGAGTTTAACTGGAGGTATAACCTTGTTCTCAGTCTGTAAAATGATGTGCTGGTGGTCATGGATTACAGGAGCTCTAAGGGGTTCAAAAATTCTGTGATCCAGTGGCCTTATGACTAAGAAGCTCTACTGTTAAGTATTTCCACAAGTGACCAGCAATAATTCTCTCCTTTTTTCCCCATTTATTTTTAAATAAGATAAAAGATTTCCATTTTAAAAGGGAGGTTGGTAACAAAATCAATGTTGGTCTTAGAAAGGAATCCTTGAAACTCTGCTTAATGTTATGTACTAGCCTGGATGGGAGGGGAGTTTCAGGGAGAATAGATACATGGATACATATGGCCAAGTCCCTTCAGTGTTCACCTGAAACTACTGAAAAATTGTTAATTGGCTATACCCCAATAAAAATGTTTTTGGTGTTAAAAAAAAGAAAGGAATCCTTGAAAATTCAGGGGCATTCACATTGCTAAATCCTAGCATGTGCCCTTTTTTTTCCCCCTTTGATTGATTGTTCCTTTTTTTCTTTTATACGGAGTAGAATCCAAGTAAACCACAATTGCTCTACCTCTACACGACTGACATTTGGGGCAGAGAACTTTGTGTGTCATGTGTAGTATAGGATTTAGCAGCATCCTGGTCTCTACCTGGACTTCCCTGATGGCTCAGATGCTAAAGAACCAGCCTGGAATGCAGGATACTTGGGTTCGATCCCTGGGTTGGGAAGATCCCCTGGAGAAGGGAATGGCTATCCAGTCCAGTATTTTTGCCTGGAGAATTCCATGGACAAAAGGCTGGCAGACAGGAGTTCATGGGGTCACAAAGAGTCAGACATGACTACTGGATGGTAGTGGCACCACCTGTGAGCTGTGATAACTAAAATTCCTCCAGACATCACCACATGCCTGCAGAGATCAAAAATTGTACCTGACTGAAAACCAGTGACTTAAATCATAGACAGCATATTGTCAGGACATCTAAAGAACAGAGATAAAAGTAAATGAGAAGCTTTTTATATTTCATGGCATGTATCATCAAATGGTTCAGGTAAACTGAAAAAAAATCTCCAGGCCAAAAGATAACTTTGTGATAGCCTGGTTCTATTATAAATAAAACAGAATCTTAGAGTGAGTAACACTTCAGAATTTCAGGAAGAATGTAGATTTGAATTTTAAATTTTGAGACTGAAAGAAGAAATGCAAGTATAGTGCAAATGGGTTTGAGAGACAGAAAGAACAGACAGTCAGAGAGATTCTCCCTTTAGGTCAAAGACCACAGGATTTGACTATGACACATTTTGAAAGAGCTCATATTCATTTGATTTCCCTGAAGGCTCAGATGATAAAGAATACGTTTGCAATGCAGGAGATCTGGGTTTAGTTCCTGGCTTGGGAAGATTCCCTGAAGAAGGGAATGGTTACCCACTCCAATATCCTTGCCTGGAGAATCCCATGGACAGAGGAGTCTGTCTGGTGGGCAGAGAAGTCCATGGGGTCACAAAGAGTTGGGCATGACCAAGTGATTAACATTTTCAGATCAATTTAGAAAACACATCATGAGCTGTCTTGAAAATTGTCCCAGAGAGAGAGTAAAAGCTGCAGCTGGGCCAATTTGTACTCACATCACTTACCACTGATTAGAATCCCAGAGCGGCAGGAGCAACATGGCACTCAGCCATGTGACTTTCTGGGGAGTGAAAAAAATATTCTGTGCAGACTTGGCCAGACATTGGGGTTTCCTCATAGCTGTGCTCAAGGACAGAAGACTGAAGTCAAAGTCCTTTGGTATGGAGGCTATTCTGGGCATAATTTGGGTGAAGACCCTCTTTTTTCCTCACACTGGACACATAAAGATGGTTCATGGCAACCAAGGGGTGAGTGGGAGCTCCTCACACGGACTTTCACCCTGCCTTGGTTCTTTAGCTGAAGGGTGGGCTTCACAATCTCCTAGATGACTTGCTAAAATGCACATCACTGGGCTCTAGACCCAGAGTTTGACTCTGTAGATCTGGGTGGCTCTGAAATGCTCATTTCTGACAATTTCCCAAGTGATGTGTCTGCTGCTGCTGGGCTGGTCTGAAGTCTGCATTTTCTCATTTTGTCCCCGAACAATTTCCCAAGTGATGTGTCTGCTCTGCTTGAACAGAGATAAAAGTAAATGAGAAGCTTTTTATATTTCATGGCATGTATCATCAAATGGTTCAGGTAAACTGAAAAATCTCCAGGCCAAAAGATAGCTTTGTGATAGCCTGGTTCTATTATAAATAAAACAGAATCTTAGAGTGAGTAACACTTCAGAATTTCAGGAAGAATGTAGATTTGAATTTTAAATTTTGAGACTGAAAGAAGAAATGCAAGTATAGTGCAAATGGGTTTGAGAGACAGAAAGAACAGACAGTCAGAGAGATTCTCCCTTTAGGTCAAAGACCACAGGATTTGACTATGACACATTTTGAAAGAGCTCATATTCATTTGATTTCCCTGAAGGCTCAGATGATAAAGAATACGTTTGCAATGCAGGAGATCTGGGTTTAGTTCCTGGCTTGGGAAGATTCCCTGAAGAAGGGAATGGTTACCCACTCCAATATCCTTGCCTGGAGAATCCCATGGACAGAGGAGTCTGTCTGGTGGGCAGAGAAGTCCATGGGGTCACAAAGAGTTGGGCATGACCAAGTGATTAACATTTTCAGATCAATTTAGAAAACACATCATGAGCTGTCTTGAAAATTGTCCCAGAGAGAGAGTAAAAGCTGCAGCTGGGCCAATTTGTACTCACATCACTTACCACTGATTAGAATCCCAGAGCGGCAGGAGCAACATGGCACTCAGCCATGTGACTTTCTGGGGAGTGAAAAAAATATTCTGTGCAGACTTGGCCAGACATTGGGGTTTCCTCATAGCTGTGCTCAAGGACAGAAGACTGAAGTCAAAGTCCTTTGGTATGGAGGCTATTCTGGGCATAATTTGGGTGAAGACCCTCTTTTTTCCTCACACTGGACACATAAAGATGGTTCATGGCAACCAAGGGGTGAGTGGGAGCTCCTCACACGGACTTTCACCCTGCCTTGGTTCTTTAGCTGAAGGGTGGGCTTCACAATCTCCTAGATGACTTGCTAAAATGCACATCACTGGGCTCTAGACCCAGAGTTTGACTCTGTAGATCTGGGTGGCTCTGAAATGCTCATTTCTGACAATTTCCCAAGTGATGTGTCTGCTGCTGCTGCTGGGCTGGTCCGAAGTCTGCATGTTGAATACATCTGCCTTAGTGTCTTCCTAGATGAACCCCAAACTGAAGGATTATTCCTTCCAGCTGATACTTTCTAAATTTATCAGGGGTTTCGTTATGATGCCTATCTTATACTTGCTTAAATGTTGTCTTTGACTATTTCACTCTATTTTTGTGTGTGTGATAAAACCCCTTGCTCCTTCTATAGAATAGTTGCCCTTCCTTTCACTTACCACATGGTCCTGAATGCACAATAGATTCCTAATAAATGAGCCCTGAATACAGAATGAATGACGACCATGTAAAGCATAAAGTTACAGTATATTTTATTCTTTTGATTTTTCTTCATCACAAGTAGCTATATTTTAGCTTGGCTTAATACCAACTCCATTTTCTTTCCACTTTAAATCTTTTTTCCCCCCTGCATATAGACCTCATTTGGGAAGAACAGGAACACATATTATGGCTTACATACTTCAACATGAAAAGCAAATAAAAGGACTTTATAGCCATACTTCTATTTTCATTATCTCAGCATATTAGTAAAAGCAAACCTATTACATCTTCCTTTTGGGAAAGCCAAAAAAACATCTGGAATTTATGTTATGAGAAAGAGCTTTGACAGACTTTATTTGACATGCACATCAAATGCAGAGGAAAAAAATCACTAGAGGAAATGTTAAAGTAAGTTATGATGCCAACCTGCCCATAGAAGATTGAAGCTGGTTGGTTGGCTGTGACCTGAAGATGCATGAAAACAAGAGAGGATAAAATGGACAGCTGTTTCAGAGGGATCAAGCCCACATTATCCTAACTGGTAAATAAATGTGCAATATAATGTATAATTCCCATTTTGAGCCCCAGATCTGAGATAATTCTTTGGCGCAAGGCTCAAGTGATTTGTTACCCAGATCCTTAGAAGCAATGCTTTGTGTTACATGGCTGCACACTTTGCTTTTATTTAATGGGAGGTATATCATTTTTATTTGATTTCTTATTTACATTTCAGAATTCTTGAAAGGTTATTCTGCTATCAAAGTGAAACTGTGTATACACTGCCAAGCCATTTGAGCTCATATATGTATAAATAAGAGATCTCTCCTGCCCCTAACTCTTCAAGGTTCACTGAGAAGTCCCTATGTTCATGCTATGATCTATAAGAGGGAATGGATGTAATATAGCTGTCCTTTTTCCCCCTCTCTGGCTCCAGAACATACCTCCAGATGTCTTTTGAAACTGTAGGAAAGAGAAAAACCCCTTTTGTCTTTCTTTTACTCCTCTTATTTGTGCATAAGATGGTATAAATATGTGTACTTGAACTTCAGATTCAGAAAAATGATGTAATATTTGAAATGAAGATTGTCTCAGAAAATCCATGACACACAACAATTTCAAGACTGTAAGTGCCATATTTAGAGACAGGGGTTTTAAGAAATGCATCACAGCTCCTACCAGGAAGAAATCTGGAGGGGTTTGCTCCCAGCTTTCTTAGCTTCTCTTTTGTAACTGTCCACTTGATTTCATGGTCAGGGTGCATTACCCTTAGGAAAGTCCATGCTGCTCAAAAGAGATACAATGAGGAATTCCAACTCATACTACATAGCTGCTGTGGGGCAGATGCTCTGGGGACATACTCCCTTCTCCTTCTTAAACAAACCTGTAAAGTGCTATACTCTATTGCTGTCTTCAGTATCACTGGGTCAGAAGATTCTTACTATGCAACAATTAAGTAAAGCCAGCATAGAATGGAAAAATGAAAGCATCCAGGATTAAATGTTTATAATAGCCAGGATGCTATAAGCATGAAAACAAACTGCATGTCCTTTGATGGATGCATGAATAAAGAATGTGGTATTTGTATATGATTGAATATTTTTCAGCCTTAGGAAGGAAATCTTGCCATTTTCAACGGCATGGGTGGACCTAGAGAACATCCGCCAAGTGAAATAAGCCCAACACAGAACAAATAGCATGTGATCCCACTTGCATGAGAAATCTAAAGTAGTCAGACTCATAGAAGCAGAAGCAGAGAGTCGATGGTAGTTTCCAAAGACTTGTGGGAGGAGGAAACCTGGAAGTTTTAGTCAAAAGGCATGAAGTTTCAATTATCAAGATGAAAAAGTCCTAAAGATCTACTGTATAGCATAGTGCCTATAGTTAATAACACTCTATCATGTACTTAAAATTTTGCTAACAGGGTAGATCTTACACAATGTGGTTTCTATCACATGTAAACGTTAATAAACAAAAGGAAACCTTTAAAGGATCTTTTCTTTGTTATAGCCAAGTCAAAGGAGGAAATGTATAAATTCCATCAGGTTTGTCTTTGCATCAGTTAATATACTTCATAAAAGTTTTGTAGAATAGACCCCACTGTACCTGAACTTGAAGGCAGTTTCCAGTATAGAAGGTTGACTGCTCCAAGTCAAAAAGTGATGCACATGCATGCTTCTATGGCTTTGCCTTTTCAGAATTTGGATATGCTTATCCTGAATAAAGTGATAGAGCTTTGTTTTTAGATAGTGTGCATGCATGCTAAGTCAATTCAGTCTTGTCCGACTCTTTGAGATCCCATGGACTATAGCCTGCCAGTTTCCTCAATCCATGTGATTTTCCAGGCAAGAATACTGAAGGGGGTTACCATTGCTTTATCCAGGGGATCTTTCCAACCCAGGGATCGAATCCATGTCTCTTGTGCTTCCTGTTTTGCAAGCAGATTCTTCACCACTGAGCCACCAGGGAAGCCAGAGGTAGCATACGTTCTCAAAAAAGTTTAAACATTATAGCGATTTTGTTACCAAGTCATTTCAGGTGAACAACGTTGATTTACTTGGTTAAGTCCTATTTTATATTGTAGGTCCCATTGAACTGATGCATCAGGCTTTTTATCCTCTCCTCCACATTCCAAGGCCTGCTGCCCATAATGTCCCTGTGTGGCCAGTGGAGACTCTCTAGTTATTTCTCTGGACAAGGTGAGGATAAAGTTCTTTTTTATCTGGAGCCAGATTCCAGCAATTCTAGCCAATTTGGGTAGCTTCATCATATTCATCCTCTTAAATTTCCCTTGACTAGATTCCTCATTTACTGTATATAACCTGAGGCGTATGTTTGATAAACCGCCAAGTGAAATAAGCCCAACACAGAACAAATAGCATGTGATCCCACTTGCATGAGAAATCTAAAGTAGTCAGACTCATAGAAGCAGAAGCAGAGAGTCGATGGTAGTTTCCAAAGACTTGTGGGAGGAGGAAACCTGGAAGTTTTAGTCAAAAGGCATGAAGTTTCAATTATCAAGATGAAAAAGTCCTAAAGATCTACTGTATAGCATAGTGCCTATAGTTAATAACACTCTATCATGTACTTAAAATTTTGCTAACAGGGTAGATCTTACACAATGTGGTTTCTATCACATGTAAACGTTAATAAACAAAAGGAAACCTTTAAAGGATCTTTTCTTTGTTATAGCCAAGTCAAAGGAGGAAATGTATAAATTCCATCAGGTTTGTCTTTGCATCAGTTAATATACTTCATAAAAGTTTTGTAGAATAGACCCCACTGTACCTGAACTTGAAGGCAGTTTCCAGTATAGAAGGTTGACTGCTCCAAGTCAAAAAGTGATGCACATGCATGCTTCTATGGCTTTGCCTTTTCAGAATTTGGATATGCTTATCCTGAATAAAGTGATAGAGCTTTGTTTTTAGATAGTGTGCATGCATGCTAAGTCAATTCAGTCTTGTCCGACTCTTTGAGATCCCATGGACTATAGCCTGCCAGTTTCCTCAATCCATGTGATTTTCCAGGCAAGAATACTGAAGGGGGTTACCATTGCTTTATCCAGGGGATCTTTCCAACCCAGGGATCGAATCCATGTCTCTTGTGCTTCCTGTTTTGCAAGCAGATTCTTCACCACTGAGCCACCAGGGAAGCCAGAGGTAGCATACGTTCTCAAAAAAGTTTAAACATTATAGCGATTTTGTTACCAAGTCATTTCAGGTGAACAACGTTGATTTACTTGGTTAAGTCCTATTTTATATTGTAGGTCCCATTGAACTGATGCATCAGGCTTTTTATCCTCTCCTCCACATTCCAAGGCCTGCTGCCCATAATGTCCCTGTGTGGCCAGTGGAGACTCTCTAGTTATTTCTCTGGACAAGGTGAGGATAAAGTTCTTTTTTATCTGGAGCCAGATTCCAGCAATTCTAGCCAATTTGGGTAGCTTCATCATATTCATCCTCTTAAATTTCCCTTGACTAGATTCCTCATTTACTGTATATAACCTGAGGCGTATGTTTGATAAAAACTGTTTCTTTGCCTACACTGTTCATCAAGTACTTGTGGTTTCTAACTCAAGTTCTCTAGCACTTTGTATTTCTCTCTCTAATTTTCTTTTTTTCCTTTGGATTCTTATCTGCTCTCTTTTGAAAGAGCTACTTTTTTTTATAAGCTTCCAATTTTGCATTTCCTATGCCAACATTAGAGGTCAAGTCTATATTTTTCTTTCCTGGTAACTATTTCTCTTAGCTCTTGGTAACAGTCATTCAATTTTCCTTTGAGCAGTCACCTTCCTTCACACTGATCCTGTGATCTGGGTGAGGCTAATTTTGGCCCTTGCTCTAGTGACAGACATGTACCCAACCTTGGCCAATGACGATGAGAGCTGGGACTTCGGTGGCAACAATTGTAACGAAATGCTTTCTTTCTACTAGGATGACTTAGCTAGTAGGAAATAAACCTGGAGCTGCTGAGGGTCACTAGGCTAAAAGGGTCTGCCTAAATGTGATGCTATTTCTGAGAGTAGCAGAGCTGATGTTCCTGTCTCCTAGTTACATTTGCCAAAACAACTCTCTTTTTTTCTCCCTTTTACTCTCACTACGCTGATTTCTCAGCTCATTATGGATCCATGATAGGAAGTGATGTGCATACAAAGAAGTATCCTACATGTTAATTTTATGGATAAGAAAGACTTCCATGACCCCCAATGATAGGAAGTGATGTGCATACGTTCTCAAAAAAGTTTAAACATTATAGCGATTTTGTTACCAAGTCATTTCAGGTGAACAACGTTGATTTACTTGGTTAAGTCCTATTTTATATTGTAGGTCCCATTGAACTGATGCATCAGGCTTTTTATCCTCTCCTCCACATTCCAAGGCCTGCTGCCCATAATGTCCCTGTGTGGCCAGTGGAGACTCTCTAGTTATTTCTCTGGACAAGGTGAGGATAAAGTTCTTTTTTATCTGGAGCCAGATTCCAGCAATTCTAGCCAATTTGGGTAGCTTCATCATATTCATCCTCTTAAATTTCCCTTGACTAGATTCCTCATTTACTGTATATAACCTGAGGCGTATGTTTGATAAAAACTGTTTCTTTGCCTACACTGTTCATCAAGTACTTGTGGTTTCTAACTCAAGTTCTCTAGCACTTTGTATTTCTCTCTCTAATTTTCTTTTTTTCCTTTGGATTCTTATCTGCTCTCTTTTGAAAGAGCTACTTTTTTTTATAAGCTTCCAATTTTGCATTTCCTATGCCAACATTAGAGGTCAAGTCTATATTTTTCTTTCCTGGTAACTATTTCTCTTAGCTCTTGGTAACAGTCATTCAATTTTCCTTTGAGCAGTCACCTTCCTTCACACTGATCCTGTGATCTGGGTGAGGCTAATTTTGGCCCTTGCTCTAGTGACAGACATGTACCCAACCTTGGCCAATGACGATGAGAGCTGGGACTTCGGTGGCAACAATTGTAACGAAATGCTTTCTTTCTACTAGGATGACTTAGCTAGTAGGAAATAAACCTGGAGCTGCTGAGGGTCACTAGGCTAAAAGGGTCTGCCTAAATGTGATGCTATTTCTGAGAGTAGCAGAGCTGATGTTCCTGTCTCCTAGTTACATTTGCCAAAACAACTCTCTTTTCTTCTCCCTTTTACTCTCACTACGCTGATTTCTCAGCGCTCATTATGGATCCATGATAGGAAGTGATGTGCATACAAAGAAGTATCCTACATGTTAATTTTATGGATAAGAAAGACTTCCATGACCCAGAAGGCAGAAAACACTAGTGTATATTTAAAGTTTAAGTGCTTAGACTCAGACCACAGATGCAGTGAGTAAGGAGAAGGCAGAGATTTTTAGGAGGGATGCTAGCTGGAAGTGCCTTTGAAGATGAGGTGTTAAACCAGAATTTAAAGACGATGCAGAAATTTGGTAGGTGTAGAAGGTAGCTGAATACTGAGGAGACTCCCTGACTGCAAGAAGGTTTGTGTTGATAAGTTCTATGTGATGAATTCAGCTAGGTCACGTGATCCTATACTATGAAAAGTGGGGTAAGTGGAGAGTTTTACATATATATAATGGAGGGTGAAGATTGAAGCAACAATAGTTTTTTAAGTAAGGAATGATATGCTGAAAGCAGTGATTTAAGATTGTTGAATCCTCAAAACTGGTCTGTATTAAGTTGCCTTAAGGCTTTGATAAAAATACAGATTTCAGACACACTGAATCAGAATTTCCAGGTAGGGAGATCAAAAATCTCTATCTTTAGTTAGCATCTGTAGGTGATTCTAACACACAACCAGTTGAGTGGTTTGCAAATCGAATACAGCTACCTTCACAATCCTATTAAGTAATAGGCTTTCTGCAATTTTTTTCCTCATCATGATTTCATTCAATCTCTCTATTATGAGACTCCTCTGCTTTTTTTTTTTTTGTCTTAGTATACATTTCTCTGAAATGTATATTAAAAACAATAATCACTATCTACCCAAATGTAATTCAATGTCCTTATTTGTGTAATAGACTTGATTAGGCCAGTGCAATTGCCTAGTACCTCATGGGGGCTAAGAATTATTATCTCTTTCTATTTTTCATCTTTATTTTTAATCTCGTTGAAAGAAATTTATTTTCTCCTGCTTATTTCTACTGTGCTGTGTCAGCAGCCTCAGTCCCTGACTCCAGTTTCAAAACTTTGTCCCCTCAGTGATCTCATTGTTATTTTTTAATTTTTTTTTGTAGACCAGACCACTGCAGCCTGAGGTCAGAGCAGTGGCAGCATCTTCTACCACCTCTACTATAGTATGGGATATTAAATTGTCACCAGGAAAGATGAAGAAACAGCTACATAGTCTTTTAGTTGAAGGGGATGTCTAGCAAATGTATGAATGACTGAACTCCCTTCTCTTTATTTCTTCCATTTATTTTTAATTTTTACTTTTTGCCAAGTGTTGTACTTTCTGCCCTTGCTATGTCTTTAGGATCTTTTTCTTCTTACTTCATTGCCCTAGTTGAGGGCCCTTCAACCTGATCAATGCAAAATGCTTCTGACTAGCTTCTGTCCTCAGGTTCTTTTCAATTTAATTGGAAATCAACTATATGATAAATCTTAAAACAGAGCATTTAACACATAATGCTTCTACTGAAAAATCTATAATGTATCCTCTGTAACAAAAGGATAATTTCTGAATGTCTCAGTTTGACATTCAAAGTCTCCACAAACAACTTTGCAGATTTATCTTCTTTTACTTCTTACTGTTTCTTGACAGTAGTTCTCAGGCCCAGACACATTCACATGGCCATATCTCTTAGATGCTTGTTCCTTTCTGGCCTCTGTACATTCTAACACCACTGTCTTTAATATACCCTCTTGATTCAACTAGCGACTATTTTTTTTTTGTAATATCCATTCTTTATCATGCATTGTGGGAAATTCAATTGAAATAGGCAACATTTCTTCCCACAAAAAGATCTGTGACATGCAGTTTATTGAAGTAACATCTGTAATTCTATAGCATCAAGTACATACACTGATATAGAAGGGAGACTGACGTGCTAAAATGAATGCCTATACATAAGGTTACAGAAGACAAAATGAGAAGAGATTTTTATCTGGTCAGGGGGTTTGTGAAAGGTCTTATGGAAGAGGGGACACTCCAGTTGGCTTTTGATAGGTGGATAAATACCAACATCTCGGAGTATAGGTATCATGGACTGAAGGAATAGCCAATGGTTCAGGATGTTGGAATGTAGCTTGTGTATGTGGTGGTGTGGAGGAGAAAATGCCCAAGATAAGGCTGGAGGTGAAAGGCTAAATAAAGAGTTCGCATTTTGCTCTCCAGTTAAGAGGAGACTTTGAAAGATTCTGAACCCTGGAATAACACCACAGAATCTGTTGCCAATGAAGATATCTCTGGAGGCAATATATCATGAATGGCTTTAAAAGCAGGAAAAACTCAAGCTGGTGATCAAAGAAGGGGTTTTTGCAATAATCTATGCCAATAGTGATGAAATCATGAACTAGGGGAAGCAGTAAGATTAGAAAGGAAGGGTCTATAAAAAAAAGCATTTTGCAATAGATTCCATAAATTTAGGAAAAGACAGAGGTAGGTGTTGGGAATTTGGGAGAAATATTGATTTATTCAATAGCACTTTATAGGCCATAATATATGTTTGAGCTCTTTTGTTGGCTACAAATAGAAAAATGGGATATCATAGTCCCAAACTAAAAAAATCCCACAATCTAATCAAGAATAGAAACAAGTAAATACAATGAAAATAATTAAGATATCTATATTTACATCTCTATCTATCAATGATTTTATTTCAGGAAATGGAGATACAAAAGTGATGCCTTCCTAACATATTATTAAACTGATGCTTGAAAGATAAATAGAAATTTGACACATAAGATGGGTTAGATGAGATACTGAGGCCCAGAGAAGAGCTTTTGCAAGCACATGAATAAGTTAAAGTACATAGGTTGTTACACACATCCCTAGGCAGCTAGAGAACACAGCTGAGGTACCCGATCAGAGGGGAAAAAAGAAAATCACTTGCATTGTGTTCAACATTGCAATCTCTTCTGAAGGTGATAATAAAACAGAAAAGGGTTTAAGTTGATGTCTGTGCTTAGTAAAGCAACACTGAGCTGAAGATAAACTGGGGGTAAAGATGGAAGGCACATAGCTCAGAAGGGAACTGTTTCAATAATTCAGGCAAGAGAAGATGAAGCTGTGGACTTGAGCATCAGCAGAAGGAAAGAAAATGGAAGATTAAACGTTTATGCAGTTGGTGGAGACTGGATACAAAGTAAGCTGAGTGTGGAAAGAGGTCAGAATGTGACTGTGAGAATTTCATTGTGGATGATTGAGCTGTTGCTGCTGCCATTAAATGAGAAGGAATATACAACCCAAAGAACAGGATTTATGCAAAAAAGGGTAAATGATAAAAAACTAATACATACTGAGTATTTATATCAGGCTCATTCTGAACCCTGGAATAACACCACAGAATCTGTTGCCAATGAAGATATCTCTGGAGGCAATATATCATGAATGGCTTTAAAAGCAGGAAAAACTCAAGCTGGTGATCAAAGAAGGGGTTTTTGCAATAATCTATGCCAATAGTGATGAAATCATGAACTAGGGGAAGCAGTAAGATTAGAAAGGAAGGGTCTATAAAAAAAAGCATTTTGCAATAGATTCCATAAATTTAGGAAAAGACAGAGGTAGGTGTTGGGAATTTGGGAGAAATATTGATTTATTCAATAGCACTTTATAGGCCATAATATATGTTTGAGCTCTTTTGTTGGCTACAAATAGAAAAATGGGATATCATAGTCCCAAACTAAAAAAATCCCACAATCTAATCAAGAATAGAAACAAGTAAATACAATGAAAAATAATTAAGATATCTATATTTACATCTCTATCTATCAATGATTTTATTTCAGGAAATGGAGATACAAAAGTGATGCCTTCCTAACATATTATTAAACTGATGCTTGAAAGATAAATAGAAATTTGACACATAAGATGGGTTAGATGAGATACTGAGGCCCAGAGAAGAGCTTTTGCAAGCACATGAATAAGTTAAAGTACATAGGTTGTTACACACATCCCTAGGCAGCTAGAGAACACAGCTGAGGTACCCGATCAGAGGGAAGAAAGAAAATCACTTGCATTGTGTTCAACATTGCAATCTCTTCTGAAGGTGATAATAAAACAGAAAAGGGTTTAAGTTGATGTCTGTGCTTAGTAAAGCAACACTGAGCTGAAGATAAACTGGGGGTAAAGATGGAAGGCACATAGCTCAGAAGGGAACTGTTTCAATAATTCAGGCAAGAGAAGATGAAGCTGTGGACTTGAGCATCAGCAGAAGGAAAGAAAATGGAAGATTAAACGTTTATGCAGTTGGTGGAGACTGGATACAAAGTAAGCTGAGTGTGGAAAGAGGTCAGAATGTGACTGTGAGAATTTCATTGTGGATGATTGAGCTGTTGCTGCTGCCATTAAATGAGAAGGAATATACAACCCAAAGAACAGGATTTATGCAAAAAAGGGTAAATGATAATAAAAACTAATACATACTGAGTATTTATATCAGGCTCATTCTAGTATTTTATGTGAATAACTCTTTAACCCTCACAATAGAGAAAGGACATAGACTTTCATTATCTCTATTTTACAGAGAATTTAAGTAACTTACATGAGGTTGCACAGCTACTAAGAAGAGTCGGAATTTGAACTCAGACAATGTAGGTCAAGAAAACACATTCTTAACTTTAAATTGCCTACCCTTGCATTTGACTTGGGACACATGGAATTTTCTGTATTGGGTAGAGCTGGAATTCAGCAGGGTGGGAGATAGGTCCTAGGTAGGGATGTGGAAATGAAAGTCAGTAATGTGAGCAATGGGTGGACAGAAAGTACAATGACAAAGGAAGAGGACTTAGGATGAAATTTACAAAATGTTCATCATCAGTGTTTGGAAGTGGTGTGTCGAGGTAAGATTCAGGTATGGGAGAGGAAGATGAGCATTTGTCACAGAACTCAAGGGAGCAGATTCTACCAATAAGAAAGACGTTTTCACTGAAACCAAGATTGGCTAGAACTGACTGATAAAAGACCATGAGATGCGGCCATTGGGAATGAACTCATATCTTTTGAGAAAGTAGTTTTCTGTGAATGTTACAGAGAGAAGCTAGTAGTCCATAAGCTGGGTTAGACATTGCAGTTGGGGTAGGAGTGGTAAACACAGTCTTTGCATTTATGAAAAAAAATAATAGAAAGCACATAAAAATTATAGTAGAAAATGAGATCTATTTTCTTAAATATTTCAGTGTAATGTACAGTATTTTTAACTATAGGTAAAGGGTTGTACAGCAGATCTCTAGAGTTCTTTCATCTCTTTTTTTTTGGCTATGCTATATGGTTTGTGGGATCTTACTTTTTAAAATTTTTTATTTTACTTTTTACTTTCACAGAGTTTTGTTGTTTACAGATATGTATGATGCCAGATTGGTCATATGTATATCCCCCCCATCCCACCCCGCCAGGCTGTCGCACAGTGCCCCTGCAGGATCCCGTTTTCCCACAGCGCAATGACAATAGCTATTTTTATCACATATAATAGTATAGGTTTTCATGCTACTTCCTTTACACCTCCCACCAACTGTTCATTCCCCACAATATCCATATGTCTATTCTCCATGTCTGTTTTCCATCGCTTCACTGCTAGTATTTTATGTGAATAACTCTTTAACCCTCACAATAGAGAAAGGACATAGACTTTCATTATCTCTATTTTACAGAGAATTTAAGTAACTTACATGAGGTTGCACAGCTACTAAGAAGAGTCGGAATTTGAACTCAGACAATGTAGGTCAAGAAAACACATTCTTAACTTTAAATTGCCTACCCTTGCATTTGACTTGGGACACATGGAATTTTCTGTATTGGGTAGAGCTGGAATTCAGCAGGGTGGGAGATAGGTCCTAGGTAGGGATGTGGAAATGAAAGTCAGTAATGTGAGCAATGGGTGGACAGAAAGTACAATGACAAAGGAAGAGGACTTAGGATGAAATTTACGAAATGTTCATCATCAGTGTTTGGAAGTGGTGTGTCGAGGTAAGATTCAGGTATGGGAGAGGAAGATGAGCATTTGTCACAGAACTCAAGGGAGCAGATTCTACCAATAAGAAAGACGTTTTCACTGAAACCAAGATTGGCTAGAACTGACTGATAAAAGACCATGAGATGCGGCCATTGGGAATGAACTCATATCTTTTGAGAAAGTAGTTTTCTGTGAATGTTACAGAGAGAAGCTAGTAGTCCATAAGCTGGGTTAGACATTGCAGTTGGGGTAGGAGTGGTAAACACAGTCTTTGCATTTATGAAAAAAAATAATAGAAAGCACATAAAAATTATAGTAGAAAATGAGATCTATTTTCTTAAATATTTCAGTGTAATGTACAGTATTTTTAACTATAGGTAAAGGGTTGTACAGCAGATCTCTAGAGTTCTTTCATCTCTTTTTTTTTGGCTATGCTATATGGTTTGTGGGATCTTACTTTTTAAAATTTTTTATTTTACTTTTTACTTTCACAGAGTTTTGTTGTTTACAGATATGTATGATGCCAGATTGGTCATATGTATATCCCCCCCATCCCACCCCGCCAGGCTGTCGCACAGTGCCCCTGCAGGATCCCGTTTTCCCACAGCGCAATGACAATAGCTATTTTTATCACATATAATAGTATAGGTTTTCATGCTACTTCCTTTACACCTCCCACCAACTGTTCATTCCCCACAATATCCATATGTCTATTCTCCATGTCTGTTTTCCATCGCTTCACTGCGTGTGTTATCATTACCATCCTACTAGATTCCATATATGTGTGTTAGTATATTGTACTTGTCTTTCTCTTTTTGATTTACTTCACTTTTTATGATAGGTTCTAGATCCAGCCACCTCATTAAGACTGATTCTTCTGCACCTCTTTTTACAGCTGAGTGGTATTGCATTATATATATGTACCAGAACTTTTTTTTTTTTGAGAGTTTTAGAAGGACAGGCATTAACTCTTCTTTAAATGTTTGGTAGAATTCACTAGTGAAGCCGTCTGGCACTGGACTTTAATTTTGGGGTATATTTTTTTAATCACAAATTCAATTACTGAGCTTGTGATGGAGTTGTTCATAGTTTCTATTTCTTTCTGCTTCAGTCTTGGAAGATTAATCTTCTCCAAGAAGCTATCCATTTCCTCCAGGTTGTCCAGTTTATTGTCATATAGTTGTTCATAATAGTCTCTTCTAATCCTTTGGATTTCTGCATTATCTGTTGTAATCTCTCCTTTTTCATTTTTGATTTTGTTGATCTGGTTCTTCTCTCTTTTTTTCTTGATGATTCTGGCCAGCAGTCTGTTGATTTTGTTTATCTTTTCAAAGAACCAGCTTTTCATTTTATTTATCTTTACTATTGTTTCTTTCTTTTTCATTTATTTCTTCTCTGATCTTTATGATTTCTCTTCTTCTGCTAACTTTGGGGTGTTTTTGTTCTTCTTTCTCCAGCTGTTTTAAGTATAGAATTAGGTTGTCTGATATTTTTCTTCTTTCTTGAGGTAGGATTACATTGCTGCAAACTTCCCTCTTAGAACTGCTTTTGCAGTATCCCATATGTTTTGCACTGTCGTGCATTCATTGTTGTTTTCTTCTAGGAATTTTTAAATTTCTCCTTTGATTTGTTCAGTAATCAGTTTGTTTTTTAGGTATGTGTTGTTTAATCTCCATGTGTTTGTGTTTTTAGCAGTTTTTTTTTTTCCTGTAGTCGATCTCTAGTCTCATTGCATTGTGGTCAGAGAAGATGGTTGATATAATTTCAATTTTCCTGAATTTTCTGAGGTTTAATTTGTGGCCCAAGAGATGGCCTGTCCTGGAGAATGTTCCATCGGCACTTGAGAGGAAAGTGTATTCTTCTGCTTTTGGATGGAACTTTCTAAAGATATCAATGATGTCCATCTCTACTAGTGTGTCATTTAAGGTTTGTGTTTCTTTATTAATTTTCTGTTTTGATCATCTGTCTATTGGTGTAAGTGGAATGTTAAAGTCTCCTACTATTATTGTGTTATTGTCGATTTCTTCTTTTATGTCTGAAAGTGTTTGTCTTATGTATTCGGGTGCTCCTGAGTTGGGTGCATAGATATTTAGGATTGTTATGTCTTCCTCTTGGATTGATCCCTTGATCATTATATAGTGTCCTGCCTTGTCTCTTCTAATCTTCTTTATTTTAAGGTCTACTTTGTCTGATATGAGAATTGCTACTCCAACTTTCTTCTGATTTCCATTTGCATGGAATATGTTTTTCCATCCTCTCCCTTTCAGTCTATGACTGTCCCTAGGCCTGAAGTGAGTTTCTTGTAGGCAGCATAGGTATGGGTCTTGCTTATGTGTCTATTCAAACAGCCTGTGTCTTTTGGTTGGGGCATTTCGTCCATTTACATTTAAATTAATTATTGATACAAATGATCCTATTGCCATCTTCTTAGATGTTATGATGTCTTTGTTTTGTAGATTTTCTTCTTCTTCTCTTATTCTTGTTCTCTATATAAGTCCCTTTAACACTTGTTGTAAGATTGGTTTGGTGTTACTAAATTCTGTTAGTTTTTGCTTATCTGTAAAACTTTTGATTTCTCCATCAATTTTGAATGAGATCCTTGAAGGGTGGAGTATTCTTGGTTGCATATTATTCTGTTTCAGCACTTTAAATGTGTCTTGCCATTCCCTTCTGGCCTGCAGAGTTTCTGTTGAAAGATCAGCTGTTAAATTTCTGGGGTTTCCCTTGTATGTCACTAGTTGCTTTTCCCTTGCTGCTTTTAGAATTCTGTCTTTGTGTTTAATTTGTGTTAGCTTTATTAATATGTGTTATGTTTCTTTTGGGGTTTATCCTGTATGGTACTCTTTGTGCTTCTTGGACTTAATTGATTATTTCTTTTCCCATATTGGGGAAATTTTCATTATAATCTCTTCAAAAATTTTCTCATATCCTTTCTTTTCTTCTTCTGGAACTTCTATAATTCAAATATTGGTGCTTTTGGTATTATCCCAGAGGTCTCTGAGACTGTCCTCTGCTCTTTTTATTCTTTGAGTTTGATTCTGTTCTTCAGCAGTTACTTCCACCATTCTATCTTCCTGCTCACTTATCCAGTCTTCTGCCTCAGATATTCTGCTCTTGATTCCTTCTATAGTATTTTTTTTTAGGTTTTAATTTCTCCATTATTTAGAATTGTTATGTCTTCCTCTTGGATTGATCCCTTGATCATTATATAGTGTCCTGCCTTGTCTCTTCTAATCTTCTTTATTTTAAGGTCTACTTTGTCTGATATGAGAATTGCTACTCCAACTTTCTTCTGATTTCCATTTGCATGGAATATGTTTTTCCATCCTCTCCCTTTCAGTCTATGACTGTCCCTAGGCCTGAAGTGAGTTTCTTGTAGGCAGCATAGGTATGGGTCTTGCTTATGTGTCTATTCAAACAGCCTGTGTCTTTTGGTTGGGGCATTTCGTCCATTTACATTTAAATTAATTATTGATACAAATGATCCTATTGCCATCTTCTTAGATGTTATGATGTCTTTGTTTTGTAGATTTTCTTCTTCTTCTCTTATTCTTGTTCTCTATATAAGTCCCTTTAACACTTGTTGTAAGATTGGTTTGGTGTTACTAAATTCTGTTAGTTTTTGCTTATCTGTAAAACTTTTGATTTCTCCATCAATTTTGAATGAGATCCTTGAAGGGTGGAGTATTCTTGGTTGCATATTATTCTGTTTCAGCACTTTAAATGTGTCTTGCCATTCCCTTCTGGCCTGCAGAGTTTCTGTTGAAAGATCAGCTGTTAAATTTCTGGGGTTTCCCTTGTATGTCACTAGTTGCTTTTCCCTTGCTGCTTTTAGAATTCTGTCTTTGTGTTTAATTTGTGTTAGCTTTATTAATATGTGTTATGTTTCTTTTGGGGTTTATCCTGTATGGTACTCTTTGTGCTTCTTGGACTTAATTGATTATTTCTTTTCCCATATTGGGGAAATTTTCATTATAATCTCTTCAAAAATTTTCTCATATCCTTTCTTTTCTTCTTCTGGAACTTCTATAATTCAAATATTGGTGCTTTTGGTATTATCCCAGAGGTCTCTGAGACTGTCCTCTGCTCTTTTTATTCTTTGAGTTTGATTCTGTTCTTCAGCAGTTACTTCCACCATTCTATCTTCCTGCTCACTTATCCAGTCTTCTGCCTCAGATATTCTGCTCTTGATTCCTTCTATAGTATTTTTTTTTAGGTTTTAATTTCTCCATTATTTAGAATTGTTTGATCTGTAAGCGCTTTTCTTTAGGCCAATTAAATTAGAGTTCATTTACGAACTGATCTCAGCAATCAGCAATATTATCCAAAAAGACAAAGGTATGCACTGAGATATATGTATAACCAAATAGACACAGCAAGAGATCCTATAGCTTTGTTTTTCAAACTTAGTTTATGAATCAGATATTACAATATAAAACTCGCTAGTTGTAAATAACAATTAGAAAAAGAAAATTTTGAAAACTTCATTCCCTTTTTCTCTTCTTTTTTCCTCAGGAATTAGAGATGATCTAGATAAGTGGTCTCAAGGCATAGGAGGAGTTATTTCTTCTGAGTAAGAATTTTTAAAGAGATAGTTGTACTTTTCCAAGGTCTTAGTTTTTTTTTTTTTTTTAATTAATGAATTTATTTATTTATTTTTGTACATGTATGTTCCCAGATCAATCAGATGCATATCCCTTGAACCTCCCCCCAAAAGTCAGACCAGAAAGGGCTCAAATTGGCCCTAATAACTAGGGAAGATTGGTCCCAGCAGGGGTTAACCCTTTGGAGAAGCAGGAGTCTTAGTTTGATTAGCCCCAGACTGTTGGTTGTAAGAGGAAACTCCTGATCTAAGGGAACTTCAGTCCATTTTCTTATCTTGTATTAATAAAGATCTAATATTTCAAGTCATTTGTCTTGTCGTTGGATCCTAGCTATAGGTTGACTAGTCATTTAAAAATTTTTCCAGGGGGTTCTCAAGTGCAGTATGGAACCTTAGAGGAAGTACTTTCCATATTAGCTCAAGCAGTTTGTACTAGATGTCTGCACAGTCAAACCAGACCAACAAAACTAAACCTAAACCAACCAGAACTTCACTAGCTGGAAGTCACACTCCAAATAAAACAAAAGACGGATGTCCAGAAATCAAAACCTCCTTTCTTTTCTTCTTCTGGAACTTCTATAATTCAAATATTGGTGCTTTTGGTATTATCCCAGAGGTCTCTGAGACTGTCCTCTGCTCTTTTTATTCTTTGAGTTTGATTCTGTTCTTCAGCAGTTACTTCCACCATTCTATCTTCCTGCTCACTTATCCAGTCTTCTGCCTCAGATATTCTGCTCTTGATTCCTTCTATAGTATTTTTTTTTAGGTTTTAATTTCTCCATTATTTAGAATTGTTTGATCTGTAAGCGCTTTTCTTTAGGCCAATTAAATTAGAGTTCATTTACGAACTGATCTCAGCAATCAGCAATATTATCCAAAAAGACAAAGGTATGCACTGAGATATATGTATAACCAAATAGACACAGCAAGAGATCCTATAGCTTTGTTTTTCAAACTTAGTTTATGAATCAGATATTACAATATAAAACTCGCTAGTTGTAAATAACAATTAGAAAAAGAAAATTTTGAAAACTTCATTCCCTTTTTCTCTTCTTTTTTCCTCAGGAATTAGAGATGATCTAGATAAGTGGTCTCAAGGCATAGGAGGAGTTATTTCTTCTGAGTAAGAATTTTTAAAGAGATAGTTGTACTTTTCCAAGGTCTTAGTTTTTTTTTTTTTTTTAATTAATGAATTTATTTATTTATTTTTGTACATGTATGTTCCCAGATCAATCAGATGCATATCCCTTGAACCTCCCCCCAAAAGTCAGACCAGAAAGGGCTCAAATTGGCCCTAATAACTAGGGAAGATTGGTCCCAGCAGGGGTTAACCCTTTGGAGAAGCAGGAGTCTTAGTTTGATTAGCCCCAGACTGTTGGTTGTAAGAGGAAACTCCTGATCTAAGGGAACTTCAGTCCATTTTCTTATCTTGTATTAATAAAGATCTAATATTTCAAGTCATTTGTCTTGTCGTTGGATCCTAGCTATAGGTTGACTAGTCATTTAAAAATTTTTCCAGGGGGTTCTCAAGTGCAGTATGGAACCTTAGAGGAAGTACTTTCCATATTAGCTCAAGCAGTTTGTACTAGATGTCTGCACAGTCAAACCAGACCAACAAAACTAAACCTAAACCAACCAGAACTTCACTAGCTGGAAGTCACACTCCAAATAAAACAAAAGACGGATGTCCAGAAATCAAAAACCAAGTGGCAACAGTGCCCCAAAAGATGACAAAGTAATGCCCAGATATAAAAACCGAATGGCCTAAATGCCGAAGATTGACTTCCTAGTCCCACTAGACCTGCAACCTGGCAGAGTCAGTGCTAGCAACCATTTTAGTTCTGACATAGTTCAAGTGATTTTCTGTTGGTTTCCTGTAAAGAAGTTACTCTGTTGTTTCTACTTTTAGAAGTGTCAAGATAGTAAAGTAAGCACAGCTGGCATTCTTTTAATTGTGCACACAAAAATATCAATTTCAGATACCAAGATATCAATTTGGGCATTTTAAGTTGTGATCTCTTTTAGTATACTTTTCTCAATTAATTAAGCCCTTGCAAGTATGAGCTCTGTATGTATTTTACATGAATCTGACCAGAGTGTTGTTCAGACATTGATCTTAGCTTTCTGATGCCCCTCATTCCTGTTTTTGAGAGACTTTATTTCCCATTTTAAGCTAAATTTGTCAGGGATAAAATTGCTGGTGAGATTGTGCTGTGGGGCATGTGTTGCTTGAGAGCTTTACTCCTTCAGGAGTCACCCCAGAGTCGTTTCAGCTCTCTTACATGTCTTGGAACCTACCTCTGGCAATCAAAGACCACCGTGGTTTCTCAGGTCACTAAATGGCCAATTATGGCGCCAGAGTAATAACTAGGGAAGATTGGTCCCAGCAGGGGTTAACCCTTTGGAGAAGCAGGAGTCTTAGTTTGATTAGCCCCAGACTGTTGGTTGTAAGAGGAAACTCCTGATCTAAGGGAACTTCAGTCCATTTTCTTATCTTGTATTAATAAAGATCTAATATTTCAAGTCATTTGTCTTGTCGTTGGATCCTAGCTATAGGTTGACTAGTCATTTAAAAATTTTTCCAGGGGGTTCTCAAGTGCAGTATGGAACCTTAGAGGAAGTACTTTCCATATTAGCTCAAGCAGTTTGTACTAGATGTCTGCACAGTCAAACCAGACCAACAAAACTAAACCTAAACCAACCAGAACTTCACTAGCTGGAAGTCACACTCCAAATAAAACAAAAGACGGATGTCCAGAAATCAAAAACCAAGTGGCAACAGTGCCCCAAAAGATGACAAAGTAATGCCCAGATATAAAAACCGAATGGCCTAAATGCCGAAGATTGACTTCCTAGTCCCACTAGACCTGCAACCTGGCAGAGTCAGTGCTAGCAACCATTTTAGTTCTGACATAGTTCAAGTGATTTTCTGTTGGTTTCCTGTAAAGAAGTTACTCTGTTGTTTCTACTTTTAGAAGTGTCAAGATAGTAAAGTAAGCACAGCTGGCATTCTTTTAATTGTGCACACAAAAATATCAATTTCAGATACCAAGATATCAATTTGGGCATTTTAAGTTGTGATCTCTTTTAGTATACTTTTCTCAATTAATTAAGCCCTTGCAAGTATGAGCTCTGTATGTATTTTACATGAATCTGACCAGAGTGTTGTTCAGACATTGATCTTAGCTTTCTGATGCCCCTCATTCCTGTTTTTGAGAGACTTTATTTCCCATTTTAAGCTAAATTTGTCAGGGATAAAATTGCTGGTGAGATTGTGCTGTGGGGCATGTGTTGCTTGAGAGCTTTACTCCTTCAGGAGTCACCCCAGAGTCGTTTCAGCTCTCTTACATGTCTTGGAACCTACCTCTGGCAATCAAAGACCACCGTGGTTTCTCAGGTCACTAAATGGCCAATTCATGTGTGACCCCCCAGATGAGCAAGTATTTTAATTAATGAATGGATTTCCCTACAGACCACTGCACAGTATGAGTATGGGGCCTCCACCACTCCTGCAAACTTCTCAGTCCCCTGAGAAAACCATAACCGGCTGGGAGGAGTCTTGTCCCTTCTCTTCGGAGCAAAGCTCTCATATTTTGCTCACTTTTATCCTGACAAATTCTATAAAGGCAGCCAAATTGAGAAAGAGCATCCAATTAGCCTCTTAACTACTCAGCCAAAATGATTCATTCCTTTACAATGGAGTGACCTCAACATCTTTCAGCTGAGCCCCGGGTTTTCCTTGATTTTTTCCAATTGAGCCCTTCTGCAGTACCTACCCACTGGGTGGATAATTTCCCTGGCATCTCTCAGTCAGCTTGGCATCTTTCAGCCAGCCCCATACCCAGTATCTTTCAACTGGGTTGGAATTCCTCAGTATCTTTCAACTGAACCCCACTCAGTGTCTAGACCATGAGTGGGTATGCCCCAGATGTTTCATCCAGGCACCCCCAGTACCTTTCCCACTGGGAGAGGGGGCAGGTGACCGGCTCACCACCAAATAAAACTCAGAAACTCAATCAATATGGCAGATTCTAGAACCAGGAGGGACTTACCCAAATTCATCTGCACTCCCCAAGGAGGTGGATGGGGACAAGGGGCCTCTGCTGGTACCAAGGCTCTAGTTCCTCATGGAGTTCAGACAAAGGAGGGAAGTCTGTTCTGGGTTGCTTCATCTGTCGCCAGAACTGTCAACTAAAAAAAGATAAAACCCAAATTCATTGAAGCTCTGAGAGTGTTGTTCAGACATTGATCTTAGCTTTCTGATGCCCCTCAGTCGTGTTTTTGAGAGACTTTATTTCCCATTTTAAGCTAAATTTGTCAGGGATAAAATTGCTGGTGAGATTGTGCTGTGGGGCATGTGTTGCTTGAGAGCTTTACTCCTTCAGGAGTCACCCCAGAGTCGTTTCAGCTCTCTTACATGTCTTGGAACCTACCTCTGGCAATCAAAGACCACCGTGGTTTCTCAGGTCACTAAATGGCCAATTCATGTGTGACCCCCCAGATGAGCAAGTATTTTAATTAATGAATGGATTTCCCTACAGACCACTGCACAGTATGAGTATGGGGCCTCCACCACTCCTGCAAACTTCTCAGTCCCCTGAGAAAACCATAACCGGCTGGGAGGAGTCTTGTCCCTTCTCTTCGGAGCAAAGCTCTCATATTTTGCTCACTTTTATCCTGACAAATTCTATAAAGGCAGCCAAATTGAGAAAGAGCATCCAATTAGCCTCTTAACTACTCAGCCAAAATGATTCATTCCTTTACAATGGAGTGACCTCAGCATCTTTCAGCTGAGCCCCGGGTTTTCCTTGATTTTTTCCAATTGAGCCCTTCTGCAGTACCTACCCACTGGGTGGATAATTTCCCTGGCATCTCTCAGTCAGCTTGGCATCTTTCAGCCAGCCCCATACCCAGTATCTTTCAACTGGGTTGGAATTCCTCAGTATCTTTCAACTGAACCCCACTCAGTGTCTAGACCATGAGTGGGTATGCCCCAGATGTTTCATCCAGGCACCCCCAGTACCTTTCCCACTGGGAGAGGGGGCAGGTGACCGGCTCACCACCAAATAAAACTCAGAAACTCAATCAATATGGCAGATTCTAGAACCAGGAGGGACTTACCCAAATTCATCTGCACTCCCCAAGGAGGTGGATGGGGACAAGGGGCCTCTGCTGGTACCAAGGCTCTAGTTCCTCATGGAGTTCAGACAAAGGAGGGAAGTCTGTTCTGGGTTGCTTCATCTGTCGCCAGAACTGTCAACTAAAAAAAGATAAAACAACTTGAGAGTTTCAGGTTAAGTTTTATTTGGGGTCATAATTAGGACTGCAGCCTGGGAAGCAGCACCCCAGATAGCTCTGAGAGACTGTTCCCTATTGTATTTTTAAGTTCAGCCATTGAATTGTTTGTCTCTGTTTGGTGTTTTTTAAGTTCTTGTATTTCTTTATTCAGTGTATTAGTTGATTCTTACAATTTCTCTAAAATTCTGTTTTCAGAGTTTTTGCTCATCACTGCTATCGTTCTTCTGAACTCGCTTTCAGAAAGCTTGTCTAATTCCTCCTTGTTTATTTGGACTTGGTGCTTGTAGATTGTTCCTTCATTTGTGCTTTATTTCTCTGCCATTTCATTCTTATTATTAATTTTTTAACTAATTATGTTAGGAGTTTCCTTTCCCCAGAGTTTGGGTTATATCCATGGGTGTTTGTTGGTCGGATGAGGCATCTTATTCTGGGTAATGCTGGTCATTGGGTGATGTCAAGATTTCCATACAAGTGCTTGCCTTTGTTGGGGTTCTCACTATTTAATGCTCTCTAGTGTTAGGCGTTCTCTGGTTTTTAGGTTTTTGGAGTCAGTTCTCCCTCACTAAGGTCCCTTGTTGCCTGACCAGGTAATGCAGATTTCATGGCTGCTTTGTTATGGCATTAAGTGGTATTAAAGCATATATATGCAAATGAGAACCAGAAAGTATACCTTTGACAAATGGCAATTAAAATATCATGCAAATACTATCTAGTGTACTGGATTATACACACCAATGTATACAGCCATAACATAACCCAAGCATTCCAACCAAAAATACAGTATAATACATTAGCATGGTGAATAGAGAAAACTAAGAATGATATCCATCAGTTAAGAACCAAACTAATTAAGGCACAAATTGGAGAACAATGCTAAAGCAGGGTCCCAAGTGGGGATAAGGCAATGAAAACAAAACAGACTAAGAAATATGGTGCAGAAAGGGAAAAAGAGAAAGGAAGGGTAGAGGAGAAATATAGAATAATAATGCAAAGTTAAATATAGGAAGATGATGATTTAAATGTATTAGAGTTTAGTGTTGTAGGAAAAGAGCATCAGAGAAAGCAAAGAAATAATTGTAGAAGTAATAACACATATAAAAAAATTTAAAAAATTAAAACAGTGATAAATATATAGAAAACTATAGAATAATAAAGCAAAATAATAAAAACAAACAGCACCCCCACAAGACAACAAAAGACCAGTGCAAAATCCAAAGTACATAACCAAAATAAAATGTGTGGTTTAAAAGAAAAAATTTTAAAAAAAGGATGGGGATGGGAGGGGAAGGAAAACAAAAAGTCCAGCAGTAAATCCAGCTCCAGTCATAACCTAAAAACAGTGAATGCTTATGCTCTTCTGTCTCTTGCTGACTATTCAGGAATTATCAGTGTTTTTCTTGCCTCTGGTAATGGTTGGATCTGGAGGCCTCTTTTACAGTTTTTGTCAATTTCTGCCTATTCCAGATCTAAAAGTCCCACCCAGGCTGGCCCTGTCAGTTTCCTTATCATTAATCCAGTTATCTTTGTTGGTCGGATGAGGCATCTTATTCTGGGTAATGCTGGTCATTGGGTGATGTCAAGATTTCCATACAAGTGCTTGCCTTTGTTGGGGTTCTCACTATTTAATGCTCTCTAGTGTTAGGCGTTCTCTGGTTTTTAGGTTTTTGGAGTCAGTTCTCCCTCACTAAGGTCCCTTGTTGCCTGACCAGGTAATGCAGATTTCATGGCTGCTTTGTTATGGCATTAAGTGGTATTAAAGCATATATATGCAAATGAGAACCAGAAAGTATACCTTTGACAAATGGCAATTAAAATATCATGCAAATACTATCTAGTGTACTGGATTATACACACCAATGTATACAGCCATAACATAACCCAAGCATTCCAACCAAAAATACAGTATAATACATTAGCATGGTGAATAGAGAAAACCAAGAATGATATCCAGCAGTTAAGAACCAAACTGACTAAGGCACAAATTGGAAAACAATGTTAGAGCAGGGTCCCAAGTGTGGATAAGGCAATAAAAACAAAACAGACTAAGAAATATGGATGGAAAATGGAAAAAGAGAAAGGGAGGATAGAGGAGAAATATAGAATAATAATGCAAAGTCAAATACAGTAAGGTTCAGATTTGTATGTATTAGAGTTTAGTACCGTAGGAAAAGAGCATCAGAGAAAGCAAAGAAATAATTGTAGAAGTAATAACACATATAAAAAAATTTAAAAAATTAAAACAGTGATAAATATATAGAAAACTATAGAATAATAAAGCAAAATAATAAAAACAAACAGCACCCCCACAAGACAACAAAAGACCAGTGCAAAATCCAAAGTACATAACCAAAATAAAATGTGTGGTTTAAAAGAAAAAATTTTAAAAAAAGGATGGGGATGGGAGGGGAAGGAAAACAAAAAGTCCAGCAGTAAATCCAGCTCCAGTCATAACCTAAAAACAGTGAATGCTTATGCTCTTCTGTCTCTTGCTGACTATTCAGGAATTATCAGTGTTTTTCTTGCCTCTGGTAATGGTTGGATCTGGAGGCCTCTTTTACAGTTTTTGTCAATTTCTGCCTATTCCAGATCTAAAAGTCCCACCCAGGCTGGCCCTGTCAGTTTCCTTATCATTAATCCAGTTATCTTTGTTGCTGGGTGGAGCTAAATTCCCTCCGTGTAGTTTGACCTGCAGCCAAACTACAGTTGGGGTAATGGAGTCTCTCTCACAAAGGATTTGTTCCTACATGCTCTATGACAAGCACTTCCACAGTGTTCCTGACCCTGCTGCAGGCCACCAATGACCCCCACAACCTCTGGAGACTTCAGAATACTCAGAGGTGAGTCTGGCTCAGTCTCATGCGAGATGGCTATTCCCCTCTCCTGGATCCTGGTGTGCACACAGTCTCCAGTCTTACTCAGTGGCTCTATGATCGGGTTAATGATAACCTCCTCCAAAAGAAATTAAGTGCAATGCTGTCTTTCTGAGGACTGCTCAAGGGCACTTCTAGCTTAAAGAGGAACTTGAACCCTCTAAAGGAGGTCTGGCTCAGTCCCTTGTGGGGGTCACTGCTCCTTTCCAGGGTCTTGATTTGCAACAGGCTTTGTGTATTTGGCCCACCCAGTCTCTCTGGTGGGTTTGAGGTTTGGCTTTTAAAAGCACCATTGCACCCCTCCTACTGTCTCGTTGCAGCTTCTTCTTTACTCTTGGATGTGGGGTCTCTTTTTTGTGATCAGATCCAACCTGCTCCTGTTGATGGTTTCTCAGGAACTAGCTGCAATTCTGGCGATTTTGCAGGAGAGATGAGTGCATGTCCTTCTATGCTGCCATCTTAACTCCACCCTCAGCTTGTGGGATTTTAGTTCCCTAATTGGGGATCAAATCCAGGGTCTGGCATTGAAAGAACTGAGTCCTAATCACTGTACTGCCAAGGAGTTCCCGAGAATTTTTTCATCTTATAACTGAAACTTTATGCCCATTGAACAGCATGAAGTAAAGATAAGCAAGAAGCTGAGAAGGGTCAGGAGGCTAGAGAGGGGAGTTTATTTTGCTTTTCTTTTTAGTGTCTTGGAGACAAATAATATAGTAAGCCATCAGGAGCAGCAAACAATGAGCTGAATGAGGGTACAACAGAAGGACAGTGTAAAAAACAGAATAAATTTCTGGGGAGAGGCGTGGAGATTGGCTCTAATGTACAGATGGACAGTACTGTTTTTTTTTTTTTTTAAATGGATGAACATAGCTTCCTATGAAATACCAGGGATTGATTCCTTGTAGGGCAGTGTGTAATCATTTGAAATGAACTTAACAAATTTTACAGTTGTCAGACAAGGGCATTGTGATATTAAAAACCTGTCTTGGGGCTTTGCTACCTTATCAATGGGATTCACCCAGACCACCTGCCGCTGGTGAAGCTCATCCTCTTCCTCAGTGTTCCCAGTCCATGGGTTCTCTTATACTGAGACTCAGTGTAGTTTGCCCTCCAGCATTGGTGTCTGTGTTCCCTAACCTCATGTAAGAAGAGCTACTTGCCTCTGCTCCCGTACCCCTGGTGGGGCATAGTAGCTTGATCTGTCTCCAGTCTTATAGTCTGCATTAAGGGAAAGTGATCAAATAGAAATCATCTATGAAGAGAGCTTACAAAGTGTATGTTGGATGATCTCAGTCTCCTAAGGGAAGCAGGAGGTGAGATCATTTGCCAACCATGGGCAAAAGGAGCGGGCTTGAGGAGAATGGAGGACATTTGGAAGAATTTGGAGAATTCACTGTGAATAAAAGGATTTCTTAACAGTCTGAAGGTGCCAACTAAGATTAGATATCATAAATTTGTAGGGGAGCCAACTGGCATTTTTTGACTTTTTCCAGTATTACTTGGCAGTGGGATAACAAGACCAGAGAAAACATATGGCCAGATTTGTCCAACCCTGAGGATTGGCAGGACAGCTGCAGAGAAAGAACTGAGTCCTAATCACTGTACTGCCAAGGAGTTCCCGAGAATTTTTTCATCTTATAACTGAAACTTTATGCCCATTGAACAGCATGAAGTAAAGATAAGCAAGAAGCTGAGAAGGGTCAGGAGGCTAGAGAGGGGAGTTTATTTTGCTTTTCTTTTAGTGTCTTGGAGACAAATAATATAGTAAGCCATCAGGAGCAGCAAACAATGAGCTGAATGAGGGTACAACAGAAGGACAGTGTAAAAAACAGAATAAATTTCTGGGGAGAGGCGTGGAGATTGGCTCTAATGTACAGATGGACAGTACTGTTTTTTTTTTTTTTTAAATGGATGAACATAGCTTCCTATGAAATACCAGGGATTGATTCCTTGTAGGGCAGTGTGTAATCATTTGAAATGAACTTAACAAATTTTACAGTTGTCAGACAAGGGCATTGTGATATTAAAAACCTGTCTTGGGGCTTTGCTACCTTATCAATGGGATTCACCCAGACCACCTGCCGCTGGTGAAGCTCATCCTCTTCCTCAGTGTTCCCAGTCCATGGGTTCTCTTATACTGAGACTCAGTGTAGTTTGCCCTCCAGCATTGGTGTCTGTGTTCCCTAACCTCATGTAAGAAGAGCTACTTGCCTCTGCTCCCGTACCCCTGGTGGGGCATAGTAGCTTGATCTGTCTCCAGTCTTATAGTCTGCATTAAGGGAAAGTGATCAAATAGAAATCATCTATGAAGAGAGCTTACAAAGTGTATGTTGGATGATCTCAGTCTCCTAAGGGAAGCAGGAGGTGAGATCATTTGCCAACCATGGGCAAAAGGAGCGGGCTTGAGGAGAATGGAGGACATTTGGAAGAATTTGGAGAATTCACTGTGAATAAAAGGATTTCTTAACAGTCTGAAGGTGCCAACTAAGATTAGATATCATAAATTTGTAGGGGAGCCAACTGGCATTTTTTGACTTTTTCCAGTATTACTTGGCAGTGGGATAACAAGACCAGAGAAAACATATGGCCAGATTTGTCCAACCCTGAGGATTGGCAGGACAGCTGCAGAGAAAGCTTGAGTTGGGTGAAAGGATTCCTGGTTACTAGTGAGGGAGAAGAAGGAAGGAGAAATGGGTAACCATGATGTTCAGAAGAAGCAGACAAAAAAGTGAACCAACTAAAGCCAGATGCTGACTGTATAACAGGGGAGGACAGACAGGAGGAAGGAATCTAGAGACAAACCAAGACTCTAAAGGACAAGGAACAGGGTTAGTAGGTGTGAGCAGGAATAGAAATGGCAGAGGATCTGGGTATTCCGTTAACAGTGGATTGGTCAGTGTTCCCATCTGTGAGCCTGCTGGTCAAAAAAGAAATGTTTAGGTGATGATAGGATGTAATGCATGGCTTCCAGGATGTGGGTTTCCAGAGTAGAATAAAGCAAAGTAGAAAATGTAGAGGAAACAGACGCCTTGGATGTTGAAAAAGTTATCAGTTATAAAGCTGAAATCAGCTATGGGGTGAGCTGCAGAAGAAGTTGATGAGGCAAGCATGAAATTCCTCAAAGGTGAGAAAATGAACAAGGTTGTGAGAGATGAAAAAGGCCTGGCTTGAAAATCATATCAACCTGAATGTGTGTCAGCAGTGTACCAATATGGAGGATGAAAAAAAGAGACAAGAGAATTTGTTTAAATTTTACTTCATTGTTATAAAAATATTTAAAATAAAATTGCAAAAAGGCCTCAAGAGCACTCTTATTTATTGCCACTAGGAACAGTCATATTGAGTCTTTATTTCTGAATTAGTAAATGTTAAAGAAAAATGTAAAGAAGGTTCTGCTGTGATGTCTGTAGAAAGGTTCTTGGTCATATTCATGTGGTCATTAATTTTTATTTCTGGACCATGGATATTATTTTTTAAATTCTGAAAATAGAAGTAAAACTGCATATTTAACACAGGGTTTGCAGGTTTGCAGCCACACGACAAGCACATTTCATGAATAATTCTGTCTTCTCTTTCAGTTCTTTTCCTGAGATGACTCCACCACATGGAAAGAATTATCGGGCAACAGTTTTGCAAGGCTCAAAATGACTGGAAATGATCACTTTGTTGTGGGTGTGCTGGATGATGTCATTCGCTTTCCCATCCAGTGAAGGATCACACACCTCGGGGCAGCAGCGGTGAGAACTGCCAGAGCTGTGAAGTGCTAAACTGAAAGACCTACTAGGTTACCAAAGGTCCTCAGACAGAACAAGATTAGTCTCATTTACATATGACTGCGTGTTTTATCCATCAGGCTCGAAACGACTTAAGTCACCTGGGTCCAGCTCTTTATTCTGTCTCATTTTCTTTTTGTTCTCCCATGTATGAGAAAGCCCTTAAATAGTCTTAAATAGTCTCATCAATTATATTCTGTCTCACTCTAGACAGGAAGATCGCCACTCCCACTCCATTTTAAATGGCAATGCCTCAATAAAGACATGTTAGTGTGAGTAATCCATAGAAGTATTTGGAGAGTGACACTGCAATAGTGGATAATTATTCACTGTTCAATTCACAATTCAGTAGTGGATTCACACATTGATGTGAATATCCTATTAACTAATTTATTGAGTAGCAGATTTGTGTCATTAAAAGGATTATTTTCTATTAGACTCAACAGTTATCTCACTGATACGATTTGACCCCACTTATGCATACATTTTTTTTTAAAATTTTGCTCTTAGATAATTTCCCCTGCTTGCCTCTATTTAACTTTCTTCCAATTCAATTCTCAAAAGTCATACTTCCGTCTCACTTTCATGCTTAGTCAGTGCTTCCTAAACTGAGCATTCCTTCAATATCCATTTTTAAGTCTTTAAATTACTGGGAGTCTCTAATGTACTTGCTTTACTGATGTTCCCCTAAGCATCACTCTTTTTTATTATTTCTGTAATTCTTGACTCAGGTGTCACCTTCTTTGGGCAACCATTATGTGTTACCTTCTCCATATCATCCTCTGATGAGACAAGTACCTCTCTCAGGTTATTCTGCAATATTCAGTGTGTTATCCATACACTGGCAAAAAGTTTTTAAATTATTTTTTTAAATAATTCTGTCTTCTCTTTCAGTTCTTTTCCTGAGATGACTCCACCACATGGAAAGAATTATCGGGCAACAGTTTTGCAAGGCTCAAAATGACTGGAAATGATCACTTTGTTGTGGGTGTGCTGGATGATGTCATTCGCTTTCCCATCCAGTGAAGGATCACACACCTCGGGGCAGCAGCGGTGAGAACTGCCAGAGCTGTGAAGTGCTAAACTGAAAGACCTACTAGGTTACCAAAGGTCCTCAGACAGAACAAGATTAGTCTCATTTACATATGACTGCGTGTTTTATCCATCAGGCTCGAAACGACTTAAGTCACCTGGGTCCAGCTCTTTATTCTGTCTCATTTTCTTTTTGTTCTCCCATGTATGAGAAAGCCCTTAAATAGTCTTAAATAGTCTCATCAATTATATTCTGTCTCACTCTAGACAGGAAGATCGCCACTCCCACTCCATTTTAAATGGCAATGCCTCAATAAAGACATGTTAGTGTGAGTAATCCATAGAAGTATTTGGAGAGTGACACTGCAATAGTGGATAATTATTCACTGTTCAATTCACAATTCAGTAGTGGATTCACACATTGATGTGAATATCCTATTAACTAATTTATTGAGTAGCAGATTTGTGTCATTAAAAGGATTATTTTCTATTAGACTCAACAGTTATCTCACTGATACGATTTGACCCCACTTATGCATACATTTTTTTTTAAAATTTTGCTCTTAGATAATTTCCCCTGCTTGCCTCTATTTAACTTTCTTCCAATTCAATTCTCAAAAGTCATACTTCCGTCTCACTTTCATGCTTAGTCAGTGCTTCCTAAACTGAGCATTCCTTCAATATCCATTTTTAAGTCTTTAAATTACTGGGAGTCTCTAATGTACTTGCTTTACTGATGTTCCCCTAAGCATCACTCTTTTTTATTATTTCTGTAATTCTTGACTCAGGTGTCACCTTCTTTGGGCAACCATTATGTGTTACCTTCTCCATATCATCCTCTGATGAGACAAGTACCTCTCTCAGGTTATTCTGCAATATTCAGTGTGTTATCCATACACTGGCATGTTTAATTATAAGTAATTCTTAATATCTCAACATGTACTACTGAATTTTGAGTTTCTTGAGTATAGAGCCATGTCTTATTCTTCTTTGTATTTCTAGTGTCTAAGCATAGATAGACAATTAAATCATGGATGTTGAGTGAAATAATCTACCAAAAAATAGCAAAATCCAGGATTTATTTTTACTATGTGGTCAATGCACTTGGGCCCTTATCAACTTCAAAAAATGATAATTAATAAAACAATGTATCTGTTTTGATTTGGAAACAAGCAAGGTGAGGCAAAGTTGGATGTTCCGTATTGTCATATCTCTATAAGCAGGTAGACTGGTTTCCTTCACTGTCCTGTAACTCCTCCAAAGTGAGGTCAGTGATGGTGGTACTGGAGAGACAGAAAAGCAATTACAGATGAATGTATATTTTTATGATTAGATCTTCAAGTCCAATTCCACTCAAGGGCATTGGTCGGACCACTTATAAGACAGAAAAAACTTCTTCTGCTCATTAGGGATAAAGAATAAGGGCACATAGAACTCCTAAGCTCATTGTGATAGGGACAGAGTAGAATAGGTGGGTGGTTGTGGAGTCCCAGTAGGGGATGGTAGGTAGAAGGGAGACACCTGAGAAAGGTTGGGAGGCCAGTGAGTTGAGGATAACTCAGGAGAGCTGCTCCTTGTTCAGTAAAGCAGGCTCGACTGGGTATAAACAGCTGATGAAGGAGGAGCTGGTGAAGAAGCAACCAATGATGTATGTCCTGCATCTGCGTCTACTTGAGAGGGGTGGTCTTCTACCATCCTATATATATATTGCTGCCCACTCAATTGAGGGAGAGCAGAGCTGAGCTTTCCTGCCTGCTCACTAGCACCTCTTACAACTACCCTACCCTAATAAATCCTCTTCTTGCCTATCACTCTGCCTCTTGCTGAATTTCGTCTGCGCTGAGGCATGAAGAACCTGAGCCTCAGTGGGTCCAGACGTTGGGTGAGTGCTGGATTAAGTCCTGGCCATGTGGGTTCGAGTCCGAGACAGGGTTTTGGCCGGGATTGAGTCCTGACTACCCCAAGCAGGGTTTTGGCCGAGGTTAAGGCTTAGCCATGTGGGTTCGAGTCCCAAACTGATTTTGGCTAGGTTCAAGCCCCAGCCACGTGGGTTCAAGTCCCAAACAGGGTTTTGGCTGGAATTCAAGCTCCAGCCACGTGGGTTCAAGTCCCAAGCAGGGTTCCATCAAGTCTGGGCCCTGGGCTGAAGTCTCAAATTGAGGGCAAACCTTTTCAATTGTAGCATTATTTATAACGAGCAAGAGGTGAAAACAACCTGAATGCCCGTGTATGAATGAATGACCATGGGGTTCTCCAATATATTATATGTTACTCTATTTTACCACAGTTTAAAATATAATATAATATTCTTAAGGAAAAAAAATACTAGACTTTATTGTAGCAAGGTAGGTGCCTCTGACCTTCTCCCTCATGCTCAAATCATGATATTAATTTTCTGATTCTGAAAGATCTAATGTTGACAAGAGGGGCAGGAGAGTGAACCTAAGAAGAGAGGCTCTTCCCTGCTTCTCCCCCAGCAGCAGAGCTGGTCTAGCATCACAGTTCATGAATCTTTTACCATTGGCCTCATATTAGTGCCTGTAAGAACATTTAAGAGTCCTGTTCTCTCTCTCTAAACGGTCAGGTAGTCTGCAAAAAGGCCGATCCATTGAAGTACCTGCATAGAATAGGCATGAATAATTATAAAGAAGTTAGACAAACTACATGTGAAGGCATGTAAAATTTACACTGTGGATAATGTATCCTTCTGATAGCCTTTTAGCATAAAGTGAAATCATAAAATATGTGAGTTAATGCAATTGTTCTATTGCAGTGGTGTCAGGGATGCTGAGGGGAAAGAGACTGAGATGAGAAAAATGTTTAAATGCACCAGTGTTCTTTGACTTACACGACTGAGCAATCATTAGCTCAACAGATTTGGTGTCACCATAGAGGTAAAATGGCAACCATGGTGGCCTGAAAAGTGAGAATGAGAACTGAGAGATTGGAAAGAGTGAGTATAATTGGTATCCTGGGAAGGGAAGCCAGCAAAGTATTAGAGATAAAACAGTTTAGTGGATTTTTTTTCTGCCATGGATGGATGACTTAAGCATGACTAGGCAAGGAGTCTCAAAGGAGAAGTGGAAGATACAGGGGACAGAGGGTAGTTGACAGATGGAGTTGCAAAAGGGAACAGGAAGATCTAGATCTAGGAAAAGGAATTAACATTCAAAAAGAGAGGATCATACATATCTTTAAACAACAAAACTCTGTAAAAGTTAAAAGTAAAAGAAAAGATTAAAAAAAAAAAAGGAAAAGAGAGGATCACCTCTGTTTTCCAAAGAGTGAGAGAGAGAGATACATGAGATATTGAATGGAAGAGTTCTGAGGCTGAACAAGTTAGTTGCTCTTCTCAGTTTGCAAAATGACAGCTCAGAGTCAACTTTTCATATTATCCTGCTTCATTTTGATTGGGTCAATTTGGAGAACATTTAGCCAAGGAGACTTTGGCAAAAGCAAAATATTCTTAAGGAAAAAAATACTAGACTTTATTGTAGCAAGGTAGGTGCCTCTGACCTTCTCCCTCATGCTCAAATCATGATATTAATTTTCTGATTCTGAAAGATCTAATGTTGACAAGAGGGGCAGGAGAGTGAACCTAAGAAGAGAGGCTCTTCCCTGCTTCTCCCCCAGCAGCAGAGCTGGTCTAGCATCACAGTTCATGAATCTTTTACCATTGGCCTCATATTAGTGCCTGTAAGAACATTTAAGAGTCCTGTTCTCTCTCTCTAAACGGTCAGGTAGTCTGCAAAAAGGCCGATCCATTGAAGTACCTGCATAGAATAGGCATGAATAATTATAAAGAAGTTAGACAAACTACATGTGAAGGCATGTAAAATTTACACTGTGGATAATGTATCCTTCTGATAGCCTTTTAGCATAAAGTGAAATCATAAAATATGTGAGTTAATGCAATTGTTCTATTGCAGTGGTGTCAGGGATGCTGAGGGGAAAGAGACTGAGATGAGAAAAATGTTTAAATGCACCAGTGTTCTTTGACTTACACGACTGAGCAATCATTAGCTCAACAGATTTGGTGTCACCATAGAGGTAAAATGGCAACCATGGTGGCCTGAAAAGTGAGAATGAGAACTGAGAGATTGGAAAGAGTGAGTATAATTGGTATCCTGGGAAGGGAAGCCAGCAAAGTATTAGAGATAAAACAGTTTAGTGGATTTTTTTTCTGCCATGGATGGATGACTTAAGCATGACTAGGCAAGGAGTCTCAAAGGAGAAGTGGAAGATACAGGGGACAGAGGGTAGTTGACAGATGGAGTTGCAAAAGGGAACAGGAAGATCTAGATCTAGGAAAAGGAATTAACATTCAAAAAGAGAGGATCATACATATCTTTAAACAACAAAACTCTGTAAAAGTTAAAAGTAAAAGAAAAGATTAAAAAAAAAAAAGGAAAAGAGAGGATCACCTCTGTTTTCCAAAGAGTGAGAGAGAGAGATACATGAGATATTGAATGGAAGAGTTCTGAGGCTGAACAAGTTAGTTGCTCTTCTCAGTTTGCAAAATGACAGCTCAGAGTCAACTTTTCATATTATCCTGCTTCATTTTGATTGGGTCAATTTGGATGAATCATTTTCTAGCCAAGGAGACTTTGGCAAAAGCAAAAGATAATGGATTCAAGGTCATTATTAAGGGTAATTTAAGAGTTTTTTCTCATCTTTACTGGAAAATAGGACAACCAAGACACAGAGCTTTTCCAAAAATGTCCTTCATTGTGTTGAGCATAATGGCTACTTGCCAGATGGCCTCGTCTCCCAGAGAAGCACCAGTCCAGGGCTCAGGTCAATGCAAGGAAAGCCAGTGAAGGACACATCTAATGAAAAATAAACTTGCCTAAATAATGCAGAATGTGGCTTGGGCTGAAATTCAAATCATATTCTTATTAGATGACTTCCCAATGATCTCTTTATAGAGAGACTGGAAGGTGGTTGGGAATCTTTTTTTTTAATGTTTTTGAAGTTATTTCATGATGATTCAGTTTCTATTTCTGTTCAGAGTACTAAGATTATTTATAATCTTATAACAGCTTTTGTTCCCCCAGCTATTTTTATATCATTACAAAAGAACTCCTTCAAAATGGTAAATTGCAGACAGCCTTTTCATATTGCCTTGACTAGTCCTCCTCATTTCATTATTTTTTTATTATGTAAACATCTGTATCATAAAATTCTCAGTGCAAGCTACCATTGAGATGTGAAGGGCAAGCATTCCCAAGAAACACAATCTTATTTAAATGTATTGCTTTATAGGGAACACTAAGGTCCATTGTTAACACAACAATACGCAGCCGTAAAATGATTAAAATGTCCCTGATAATAAACTTTCGACCCCAAGTTACTGAGAGTAGATCGCTATCCTTTAAGCATCGACCACTACCTGTTTTTGGTGAGAGGTGGAGATGGGGAGGTGGAGTATTGTGAAGGTCTGTTGCAGACTAGATAAATTCCTGAGTATAGAGGAACATAACTGATGTCATATTCCATTACAAAAATACAGCACATTCTCCAACATGTCTGATTCTTCACCTTTACCTTGACTGTTTTTTTTCAACATTGGACAAATATTGAATATAATAGTATATGGCTTCTATTGAACATATAATGATAAAAGAACTTTGTCAGTAAATGATCCTTTGTTATTTTCTCTTTTTTTTTTTTTTAAAGATTTATTTATTTATTTTGGGCGGGGATCGGGTTGGGGAGGGAGGGGAGTGGGCGGGCCACTTCTGTTGATCTTTTCATTTCTCTATTTTCATCCGTCTTTGTTCTTTGGCTCCTGTGGGACTCCCATCGTGGTGGCATCTGTCGCTGCAGAGCACCGGCTCTGGGCCCATGCGCTCCAGAGCTCCGGCTCAGTAATTGGACACATCGGTCCAGCTGCTCCGCGGCACTGGGATCTTCCCAGGCCAGGGCTCAAACCGGCGCCCCTTGCACTGCAAGGTGGTGTCCTTACCCACTGGACCACCAGGGGAAGCCCTGTTATTTTCTCTTTCTCAAAACAATTTCTTTTTGATCAGAAGGACTAAACTGTCTGAACTGAAATAAATACGCCTGTGTGTGTATTTGTGTGTGCTAAGTCACTTCAGTCATGTCTCTGATTGTAGCCCATCAGGCCTCTCTGTCCATGGGATTCTCTAGGCAAGAATGCTTGAGTGGGTGGTCACACCCTTCTCCAGAGGATCTTCAAGACCCAGGGATTGAACCTGTCTCTCTTATGTTTCCTGTAATGGCAGCTTGGTTATTTATCACTAGCACCACTTGGGAAGCCTAAATATACCTGGGAAGTGCATATATATGTGTGTGTGTGTGTGTGTATACACCACCTGGGAAGTGCATATATATGTGTGTGTGTACTCAGTTGCACAGTCATGTCTGACTCTTTGCAAGTCCATGGACTGTAGCCTGCCAGTCTCCTCTGTTCATGGAATGTCCCAGACAAGAATACTGGAGTGAGTTGCCATTTCCTACTCTAATATATATACATATAGTTTTTTTTTATGGGTTTTTTTTCCTTTTATACAAAATAATTATATAATAATGCTATTATTCAATAAATTTAATGTTATGGCTTCTATTGAACATATAATGATAAAAGAACTTTGTCAGTAAATGATCCTTTGTTATTTCTTTTTTTTTAAAGATTTTTTTATTTATTTTGGGCGGGGATCGGGTTGGGGAGGGAGGGGAGTGGGCGGGCCACTTCTGTTGATCTTTTCATTTCTCTATTTTCATCCGTCTTTGTTCTTTGGCTCCTGTGGGACTCCCATCGTGGTGGCATCTGTCGCTGCAGAGCACCGGCTCTGGGCCCATGCGCTCCAGAGCTCCGGCTCAGTAATTGGACACATCGGTCCAGCTGCTCCGCGGCACTGGGATCTTCCCAGGCCAGGGCTCAAACCGGCGCCCCTTGCACTGCAAGGTGGTGTCCTTACCCACTGGACCACCAGGGGAAGCCCTGTTATTTTCTCTTTCTCAAAACAATTTTTTTTTGATCAGAAGGACTAAACTGTCTGAACTGAAATAAATACGCCTGTGTGTGTATTTGTGTGTGCTAAGTCACTTCAGTCATGTCTCTGATTGTAGCCCATCAGGCCTCTCTGTCCATGGGATTCTCTAGGCAAGAATGCTTGAGTGGGTGGTCACACCCTTCTCCAGAGGATCTTCAAGACCCAGGGATTGAACCTGTCTCTCTTATGTTTCCTGTAATGGCAGCTTGGTTATTTATCACTAGCACCACTTGGGAAGCCTAAATATACCTGGGAAGTGCATATATATGTGTGTGTGTGTGTGTGTGTATACACCACCTGGGAAGTGCATATATATGTGTGTGTGTACTCAGTTGCACAGTCATGTCTGACTCTTTGCAAGTCCATGGACTGTAGCCTGCCAGTCTCCTCTGTTCATGGAATGTCCCAGACAAGAATACTGGAGTGAGTTGCCATTTCCTACTCTAATATATATACATATATGCCTATATATTTTAAAATGTTTATGGATTTTTTGTTATATAATCGCTGTAAAAGCTTGAGACAATTTTGGGAAATATGAAGACAAAAGTAACTTGATTAATTAATCAAATGCATTTTTGATTCAATAAATACCTACTGAGCAACAACTATATCCAAGATATTATGGGTGGTTCTGCTGAGTTGGTGCTTCCCTAGAGCAATGAGCAAAGTTAGCACAGTACTTGCTATTATGAGAACAGCAGTATATAACACTGGAACTAGGGTTTCTTGGTAGCTCAGTGGTAAAGAATTTGCCTGCTAATGCAGGAGACACAAGTTCGATCCCTGATCTGGGAAGATCCCATATGCTGTGGAGCAACTAAGCCTGTGAGCCACAACTATGGAGCCTGTGCTCTAGAGCCTCAGAGCCACAACTATTGAATCCAACTATTGATGCCCGTGTGCCCTAGAGCCCAAGTTCTACAACAAGAGAAGTCACCACAACAAGAAGCCTGCTCACCTCAACTAGCCCCCATTCCCTGAAACTATAGAAAAGCCTGTGGCAGCAGTGAAAATCCAGAATAGCGAAAAATAAATAAATAAATGATAATAAAAAAATACTAAGAAAAAAAAAATTTGGGGGTAATATCTCTAGGTGTCTCTCGTGAATACGTTTACATGTGAGTGTGTGTTTGTATTTTAAGTACCTATACACGAATTTATATTTTATATAAAGAGGTAAAGTAATAATTCGTGGTCCACAACTTTCTTTTCTTTGGGAACAGTGGGTAATGACCATCTTTGTCAGTTAATATTAAGTAGAGTATCACTTTTCTTGACTCTATGGTATTTTATTGACTGAATGAATGTCTTAGGTTGAGTTCCCTGGTTAACAGAGTTTGAGATGGAGGTTTGTTGTGTAGGAGGGCTTCCCTTGAGGCTCAGTTTGGTAAAGAGTTTGCCTGCAATGCAGGTGACCTGTTCAATTCCTGGGTCAGGAAGATCTCCTGGAGAAGGAAATGGCAACCCACTCTAGTACTCTTGCCTGGAGAATCCCATGGACCAAGGAACCTGGTAGGCTACAGTCCATGGAATGTCCCAGACAAGAATACTGGAGTGAGTTGCCATTTCCTACTCTAATATATATACATATATGCCTATATATTTTAAAATGTTTATGGATTTTTTGTTATATAATCGCTGTAAAAGCTTGAGACAATTTTGGGAAATATGAAGACAAAAGTAACTTGATTAATTAATCAAATGCATTTTTGATTCAATAAATACCTACTGAGCAACAACTATATCCAAGATATTATGGGTGGTTCTGCTGAGTTGGTGCTTCCCTAGAGCAATGAGCAAAGTTAGCACAGTACTTGCTATTATGAGAACAGCAGTATATAACACTGGAACTAGGGTTTCTTGGTAGCTCAGTGGTAAAGAATTTGCCTGCTAATGCAGGAGACACAAGTTCGATCCCTGATCTGGGAAGATCCCATATGCTGTGGAGCAACTAAGCCTGTGAGCCACAACTATGGAGCCTGTGCTCTAGAGCCTCAGAGCCACAACTATTGAATCCAACTATTGATGCCCGTGTGCCCTAGAGCCCAAGTTCTACAACAAGAGAAGTCACCACAACAAGAAGCCTGCTCACCTCAACTAGCCCCCATTCCCTGAAACTATAGAAAAGCCTGTGGCAGCAGTGAAAATCCAGAATAGCGAAAAATAAATAAATAAATGATAATAAAAAAATACTAAGAAAAAAAAATTGGGGCTAATATCTCTAGGTGTCTCTCGTGAATACGTTTACATGTGAGTGTGTGTTTGTATTTTAAGTACCTATACACGAATTTATATTTTATATAAAGAGGTAAAGTAATAATTCGTGGTCCACAACTTTCTTTTCTTTGGGAACAGTGGGTAATGACCATCTTTGTCAGTTAATATTAAGTAGAGTATCACTTTTCTTGACTCTATGGTATTTTATTGACTGAATGAATGTCTTAGGTTGAGTTCCCTGGTTAACAGAGTTTGAGATGGAGGTTTGTTGTGTAGGAGGGCTTCCCTTGAGGCTCAGTTTGGTAAAGAGTTTGCCTGCAATGCAGGTGACCTGTTCAATTCCTGGGTCAGGAAGATCTCCTGGAGAAGGAAATGGCAACCCACTCTAGTACTCTTGCCTGGAGAATCCCATGGACCAAGGAACCTGGTAGGCTACAGTCCATGGAGTCGCAAGAGTTGGACAAGACTTAGCGACTAAACTACCACGAAGACCACAGAGAAGTGGACTTGTGAACACCTACAAGAAACTGAGGGGATTATTATTGGTCATGGGGAAGGGCTGAACTGCGAAGGAATCACAACCAAGTTCTCACAGTCACAGAGGGAGCTTAGAAGCTGGTGTAGCCTTTCAGCGATGCCTTCTTCTGCATCCCCATGTCGATCAGTCATGGATGAGAGCTGTCCTCAGGGGAGGGGCACATTTTTGGGTGTAGGAGCCTAGGGCAATTCCTGAAGAGGGACATCTACATAAAGTGTTAGAACTGTTGCATTTTTTTTGTTTTTTTTTTTTTTGCAAATGGGACAACAAGAACTTCTAAGATTTATTTTTTCCAGTTGGTTAGGGTGTGTTTTATGAAACAAAATATGATATATCTTGTTGAATATTCTATGAGGGCTTGTGAGGAATGCATATCTTGCTGCTGGGGGATGAAGGAGTCTGTAGATGTCATTATACTCAGTTGATGGATGGTTTTGTTGAATTCAGCGCTGTCTGTAGTGATTTTATCCCCTTTGGATCTGTCCATTTTTAAGAGAAGGATTTTGAAGATTTATTTATTTATTTACTTTTGGGCGGGGGTCGGGTTGGGGAGTGGGCGGGCCACTTCTATTGGCTTTCATTTCTCTATTTTCATTCGTCTTCGTTCTTTGGCTCCTGTGGGCCTCCCATCGTGGTGGCCACTGTTGTCGCAGAGCACCGGCTCTGGGTACATGCGCTCCAGAGCTCCGGCTCGGTGATTAGACACATCAGTCCAGCCGCTCCGCGGCACGTGGGATCTTCCCAGGCCAGGGATCAAACCGGCGCCCCTTGCACTGCAAGGCGGTGTCCCTACCCACTGGACCACCAGGGGAAGCCCAAGAGAAGGATTTTGAAGTCTCCAACTATGATAGAGGATTCATCTGTTCCTCCTTGCAATTCTATCAGTTTTTATCTCATGCAGTGTGATGCTCTATTGTTTGTCACACACACACAATAAGAATTGTTTGTCTTCTTGAAGAATTCACCTTTTTTCATCATGTAATGCCTTTTGTTCCTGATAACTCTTCTTAATTTGAAATCTGCTCCTTCTGAAATTGATACAGCTACTGCTGAGTTCTTTCAGTTAATGCTAGTGTGGTATATTTTTATCCATTCACTGATACTTAATCTATTCTCTGTCTTTATATTTAAAGGTGATTTCTTATAGACAATATATAGATGGGTAATATTTTTTTGATACACTGTCACTATCTCTTAGTGAATCTAGACTACTGATATTAAAAGTGATTATTGTGACAGTCAAATTAGTATTGAACATGTTTTTACTGCTTTCTATTTGTTACTCTTGTTCTTTGTTCCTATTTGTATCTTCCACTCTTTTTATACTTTTTGTGGTTTTAATTGAGCAGTTTAAATAATTCCACTTTCTCTGTTTTCTTTGAATGTAGTTATATATATTTACACTTTTTTGAGTGGTTGCTTTAAGATTTCCAACTAATTCCAGTCCACTTTCAAGTAGCATCATATCATTTCATGGATAGGTGAGTACCTTATAATAATAAAAATTAATAAAGTTTCTTTCTCCTGTGCCTTGTACCATAGTTGTTGTTTGTTTCCCTTATACAAACAGGCATAAGGATATGCTAGCATATACATATCACATATGCATAAGCATACATAGTCAAATATATTCTTGTTGACATTGTGGAGAAGGCCAGGTAGAAGTCTCTAAAACTACCTATCCTCCAGTCACTATAGTAAATCAAAAATAATGTCACATCCCAGGGAGAAAGGTAGAGATTAGTGACAGCTTTAAGGAAATAAGGGCTTCCTGGTTAGCTCAGTGGTAAAGAATCTGCTTACCAATGCAGGTGACATGGGTTTGATCCCTTAATTGGGAAGATCCTCTGGTATAGGAAATGGCACTCAAGTATTTTTTCCTGGAACATTCCTTGGGTAGAGGACCCTGGTGGGCTATAGCCCATGGGGTCACAAAAGGGTCAGACACAGCTAAGCAAATGAGCATGAGCATAATTAAGTATACAGAGAGTGAGGTCAGGGGTGTTTCTCATCATAAAATCCTTTCATTTATCAGACTGGCTCCTAGAAAACCAGATAGATTCTGGTGGATATTAGTGACCTACTACAAATTCAACCAAGTAGTAGTTTTCATTGGAAACAAAAATAAGAATTGTTTGTCTTCTTGAAGAATTCACCTTTTTTCATCATGTAATGCCTTTTGTTCCTGATAACTCTTCTTAATTTGAAATCTGCTCCTTCTGAAATTGATACAGCTACTGCTGAGTTCTTTCAGTTAATGCTAGTGTGGTATATTTTTATCCATTCACTGATACTTAATCTATTCTCTGTCTTTATATTTAAAGGTGATTTCTTATAGACAATATATAGATGGGTAATATTTTTTTGATACACTGTCACTATCTCTTAGTGAATCTAGACTACTGATATTAAAAGTGATTATTGTGACAGTCAAATTAGTATTGAACATGTTTTTACTGCTTTCTATTTGTTACTCTTGTTCTTTGTTCCTATTTGTATCTTCCACTCTTTTTATACTTTTTGTGGTTTTAATTGAGCAGTTTAAATAATTCCACTTTCTCTGTTTTCTTTGAATGTAGTTATATATATTTACACTTTTTTGAGTGGTTGCTTTAAGATTTCCAACTAATTCCAGTCCACTTTCAAGTAGCATCATATCATTTCATGGATAGGTGAGTACCTTATAATAATAAAAATTAATAAAGTTTCTTTCTCCTGTGCCTTGTACCATAGTTGTTGTTTGTTTCCCTTATATACAAACAGGCATAAGGATATGCTAGCATATACATATCACATATGCATAAGCATACATAGTCAAATATATTCTTGTTGACATTGTGGAGAAGGCCAGGTAGAAGTCTCTAAAACTACCTATCCTCCAGTCACTATAGTAAATCAAAAATAATGTCACATCCCAGGGAGAAAGGTAGAGATTAGTGACAGCTTTAAGGAAATAAGGGCTTCCTGGTTAGCTCAGTGGTAAAGAATCTGCTTACCAATGCAGGTGACATGGGTTTGATCCCTTAATTGGGAAGATCCTCTGGTATAGGAAATGGCACTCAAGTATTTTTTCCTGGAACATTCCTTGGGTAGAGGACCCTGGTGGGCTATAGCCCATGGGGTCACAAAAGGGTCAGACACAGCTAAGCAAATGAGCATGAGCATAATTAAGTATACAGAGAGTGAGGTCAGGGGTGTTTCTCATCATAAAATCCTTTCATTTATCAGACTGGCTCCTAGAAAACCAGATAGATTCTGGTGGATATTAGTGACCTACTACAAATTCAACCAAGTAGTAGTTTTCATTGGAAACATGGCAAATTTGTTAAGATATATTGACTCAATCTCAAGCACAAGGTCTATGGTTCTTTTCCATCCTTATAAGAAAGGAAATAGTTGGATCAGAGATAAGAAGTAGTTTGTATCCATTTGGGGCAAAAAACAGCATGTACATAACATGCCCCATGGGTATGCTATGTCTCCTGCCTTCTGCCATAATATAGTCTAAAGGGATCTGGACTCATTGGATGTTTTACAGATCATCATACTGATCCACTGTATTGTTAACAGTTTGTTTATTGAATAAGATGAACAAGAAGTAGGCACATTGGAAGTCAGGTAAGACCTACATGCTACACAGGGTACTGATAGACATTCTGAACATCAGTAAAGTTTTTAGGGGCTCAGTGGTCTGGAACCTATCACAACATCCCCTCTAATTTAGGGGTGTATCTTGCACTTCTTGTCACTAAGAAGGAAGCACAGCCTCTGTAGGTTCTAGATATTGCATATTTTATTTGAAGAATATTGCTCCAATCCACTTCCTGAGTGAAGGGGAAAGCTGCCAAGTTTGAGTGGGACCCAGAAAAGCAAAGGGCTTTACTGCAGGTCCAGGCTGCATTACAACTGGCCTGGTAGTTGGAGTCTGATAACTTGGTATTGGACTTCCCAGGTGATGCTAGTGGTAAAGAACCCACCTGTCAATGCAGGGGACATAAGGGACTCTGGTTTGATCCCTGGGTTGGGAAGATACCCTAGAGGAGGCCATGACAACCCACCCATTTTCTTGTCTGGAGAATTCCATGAAGGAACCTTGCGGGCTACAGTCCACGGGGCCGCAAATGACTGAAGCAACTAAGTACGCATGTACGCAACCTGGTATCAGATATGCCTTACCACACAGACTATTACACTAATACAGGTGAGACTTAGCAGTAGCTTGAATTGAGATGGTAGACTTTAAAGTAGTGAAAAATGGATGAATACATTTCGAAGACAGAGATAACAGGTTTTGCTGATTAATTGGATGTGGATTGTAAAAGAAAGAAATGAGTCATGGAGGACCACAGGTTATCAATCAGGGTAGTAGTTTTCATTGGAAACATGGCAAATTTGTTAAGATATATTGACTCAATCTCAAGCACAAGGTCTATGGTTCTTTTCCATCCTTATAAGAAAGGAAATAGTTGGATCAGAGATAAGAAGTAGTTTGTATCCATTTGGGGCAAAAAACAGCATGTACATAACATGCCCCATGGGTATGCTATGTCTCCTGCCTTCTGCCATAATATAGTCTAAAGGGATCTGGACTCATTGGATGTTTTACAGATCATCATACTGATCCACTGTATTGTTAACAGTTTGTTTATTGAATAAGATGAACAAGAAGTAGGCACATTGGAAGTCAGGTAAGACCTACATGCTACACAGGGTACTGATAGACATTCTGAACATCAGTAAAGTTTTTAGGGGCTCAGTGGTCTGGAACCTATCACAACATCCCCTCTAATTTAGGGGTGTATCTTGCACTTCTTGTCACTAAGAAGGAAGCACAGCCTCTGTAGGTTCTAGATATTGCATATTTTATTTGAAGAATATTGCTCCAATCCACTTCCTGAGTGAAGGGGAAAGCTGCCAAGTTTGAGTGGGACCCAGAAAAGCAAAGGGCTTTACTGCAGGTCCAGGCTGCATTACAACTGGCCTGGTAGTTGGAGTCTGATAACTTGGTATTGGACTTCCCAGGTGATGCTAGTGGTAAAGAACCCACCTGTCAATGCAGGGGACATAAGGGACTCTGGTTTGATCCCTGGGTTGGGAAGATACCCTAGAGGAGGCCATGACAACCCACCCATTTTCTTGTCTGGAGAATTCCATGAAGGAACCTTGCGGGCTACAGTCCACGGGGCCGCAAATGACTGAAGCAACTAAGTACGCATGTACGCAACCTGGTATCAGATATGCCTTACCACACAGACTATTACACTAATACAGGTGAGACTTAGCAGTAGCTTGAATTGAGATGGTAGACTTTAAAGTAGTGAAAAATGGATGAATACATTTCGAAGACAGAGATAACAGGTTTTGCTGATTAATTGGATGTGGATTGTAAAAGAAAGAAATGAGTCATGGAGGACCACAGGTTATCAATCAGGGTAGTAGTGTAAATATTTATTTAAGCATCATGTACAGGAATGAGACTGAAAATTCCTAGACAGTAGAGATCATATCTTATTTCTCTGAAGTCTTTTGACCTTGATGAACATCTAGTGCATTGTTGCTCTTATTGTTCAGTCTCTAAGTCATGTCTGACTCTTTGTGACCCCATGGAGTGCATAACGCCAGGCTTTCCTATCCTTCACCATCTTCCAAAGTTTGCTCAAAATCATGTTCATTGAGTCAGCGATGCTGTCTAACTGTCTGGTATATAGTAGGCCCTCAAAACTGGTGCTTAACATAGTTTAATAATACCCATATGTGTGTGCAGTGCTGCCACTGCAAACACTGTGATGGATTTTATTCACTTATATAAAGATTACTTAATCAAAAGATTTCATAATTATTTATAGTTGTAGAACATTAATATTCTCAGCTTGATTATTTTTTGGTACAGAAATATAGGAGACAAATGAACAAGACATGACCTGGAATAGTTCAATGTTATTTTTCCTGATTCCAAAAGCACAATTATTGATTTTATTTTTATCATGGTTAGAATAATACTAACATTTGTCATCTCTGTCTTTTAGCACTCAGCTCATGTGGAACTATTAAAAGTTGCCCTTATAGATTGTGCCATAAATAAAACAGGGCTGCCATATATGGTAAAACAGACCCTTTCAAAAGGGGAGGCACATGCAATCTCTATGCTGTAATGTTAGTATGACTAGGACATTTGGGTAGCAATCTGTAATGATAATGATGAAGATGCTTTATGGATGAATTATGTATCAGTTGTTTTTCTGAAAAAAAAAAAAACAGAGGAGAAGAACTTTATTTATGGCTGGATTTCTTTAAAAGGGTTAGAAAGGTTGCTGTTTTATTGTATGCTCTAAGTTCTCAAATCAATATTTATACATGTCCTATGCTAATGCAATCCTATCCATTTGTTAAAATAAATAGTAAAATGTGACCTAGTTACAGTGCTCTCAAGTCAACTTGCCCAAGGGTAGATATTGGAGAATTAATAACATAAGGTCTATTTTTCCAGTGGTATTTTAGAGTTTCTCATGAATACATTGCTTAGGTATTGTCACCCTTCTTTCTATATTTATTCTCTGGCCACTTGGTACTTCCAAGGGTCTTTATCTATCATGTAATGATTCTTGAATTAGTGTCTGGAGTCCCTGTGAAGAAATATTTCTCTTTGCAAAGTTGTAAGATTTATTAATAAGCTCTAGATGTCAACTCCACTTTGATCTGTGGATGCTTTGCCCCACCCCCATCCTTTTCTTATGAATGGAGAAGGTATTTTTGTCCACTTGCACATTTGTCTTCAGTGTTCTTTTTAAAGCGAAGACGACAGATTGTCATGGTCAGTATTTCCTTTTGGATAACATTCATTTAACTGTCTTTGAACTAAACAGAGACTACTAACCCTTTTTTACCTGAAATCTCTGTCCAATATGGGAAAAAAAAATGATTCAAATGTGGTTTGCACCCCGAGTGCTATTAGGTGTGTCAGTCCAGTGAGAAATGCATCAGTTGAACCTACCATTTGTCTCATTTGATTGGGAATTATCTTAAATCATTCTTGTTTAACAATTTAATTCCAGGAAGTTCAGGTATAATTCATCAGGACCCATTTACCAATAATGATTATAATTGCTTTTTTTGTTTTGTTTTGTTTTACTTTTAGGTGGCTCTCTAAAAGGGATATGAATCATGTAAATTCTTGGTCAAGAGAACAGGTAATAGATTTAAGTTTCAAATGTAAACAACACAATCTCTAAATCCCCCAGTAGGGGCTGGGCAGACAAAATTTGGCCTAATAGGTACACACTATTATAAAGAACACTGGAATTCTATTTATGGCTTAATTTTCCACAAGCAGTATCATTAAAAATTAATATGCTAAGGTAAAAGTCAAGGCAGAAATTTTCATCCTTTTTGCAAGTGTAACACTTTGATTTCATATTGAGAGTCTCCTATTTCACTGCCCCCAAAACCCTAATAAAATATACCAATTAATTATAGACAGACTGCCTACTAACATTGGGGGAATTTAGACAATTTAATAATTTTTACAATGATGAAGCAACTGTTCTTTGAAATATAAAAAATTATAATTAAGCAAACATTTGGTATCTAAATGATTGCAAGTAAATTAGAAAACACTGATTTTCATAAGTTCTAAACATTTATCATTTAAAATGACCCTATGGTCCTTTATACACAAATACTGTTTATATTTACACATTTTATTAGATTTACAAAATGTAATTCTATAAATAACTGAATGAAATAAGACACAAATGAAACTACCTTTGAAAAGACTTTTTTTTTTGCAAAGGGAAACTATGGGGAAAAAGATTAGATGACTCATCCACCCACTGATTAGACGTAGTTTATTAAAAGCCAGAAGTGTAAGGCTTGTTGCGCTTGCAACTGAATAAGAAAAACAGGAAAGTAAACTACATTATTGAACAACTTTACAGTGTCTATCTCTGATGCAAAACAAACACAGCACCACAATCAGAGATTTCAAGCGGTTTCATATATCCTATTAGAAAAACAAGGAAGAATATAATGAAAAGAACATTTTCTGCAACTTCGAAATGTTGCACTTGGTCATATGTTTGAAAATTTTGGAGAAAATAAATTATGAAATTTACTTTTACTTAGACTCTGTTTTTCACTTGCATTTGATTTACATTAGGTTCTTATGGAGTTGCCTAACAAAATAAGAGTAAACTAATTTTAACAAAGCATTTTTTGCTACCTTTAATTTTCTATCATAATGAAGAATAGTGAGTGATACACAACCAATATCCACAAATTTCCTGAATATCTCTTCTTATTAGTGAATTTTGACTAAGTTAAATTTGGTTATGAAATATACAACCAGACAAGTTTTGGTGTGACTTTCTTCACCAGGGGAAACATTTATAGTGTTTTAAGAAATATATAAATCAAGTCAATTAATGTAATTACTACTAAAACAACAGTAATTGCATTACAAATACAGATTTCTTTTTTGTGTTTTGTATCAGTTGCTTCTTAGAATAACTTATTGAGGTCTTTCAATAGATTACTATTACTATATCTTAATATAAAAATATTGTTAAAGGCTTATTTATTATTTATTTCCAACTAGTTCAATTCAACATATTAACAGTGATGGTATGAATGATAAAAGTGAAACTAATTACAGGTTCATTACCTATAGAAGCAAGGCTTATTGTTGTATTGGATAAAGCCACTTATAGACATGGAACTTTCATTGGAAAGGTGTTCAAAATGCACAATGTACTTCCTCAAATATTGTCTGGTTCAATGTCCCGACCAACCTTGCTAGGAACTAAGGCAAATATTATAGTCCCATTTTTATGTGAGCAAACAGGCTAGGAAGGACAGTGATTTCATTAAGGCAAAAACTCAGATGAGGCCTAGCAGACCTCATTCCCAAGTCCTCTGATTTCAATAATATAAAGTTCTGGGTCAAGACAATCACAGGCACCAGGCAAGCAGGCTCACTCAGGCAAGGAGATTACTTGAAATAAGACACAAATGAAACTACCTTTGAAAAGACTTTTTTTTTTGCAAAGGGAAACTATGGGGAAAAAGATTAGATGACTCATCCACCCACTGATTAGACGTAGTTTATTAAAAGCCAGAAGTGTAAGGCTTGTTGCGCTTGCAACTGAATAAGAAAAACAGGAAAGTAAACTACATTATTGAACAACTTTACAGTGTCTATCTCTGATGCAAAACAAACACAGCACCACAATCAGAGATTTCAAGCGGTTTCATATATCCTATTAGAAAAACAAGGAAGAATATAATGAAAAGAACATTTTCTGCAACTTCGAAATGTTGCACTTGGTCATATGTTTGAAAATTTTGGAGAAAATAAATTATGAAATTTACTTTTACTTAGACTCTGTTTTTCACTTGCATTTGATTTACATTAGGTTCTTATGGAGTTGCCTAACAAAATAAGAGTAAACTAATTTTAACAAAGCATTTTTTGCTACCTTTAATTTTCTATCATAATGAAGAATAGTGAGTGATACACAACCAATATCCACAAATTTCCTGAATATCTCTTCTTATTAGTGAATTTTGACTAAGTTAAATTTGGTTATGAAATATACAACCAGACAAGTTTTGGTGTGACTTTCTTCACCAGGGGAAACATTTATAGTGTTTTAAGAAATATATAAATCAAGTCAATTAATGTAATTACTACTAAAACAACAGTAATTGCATTACAAATACAGATTTCTTTTTTGTGTTTTGTATCAGTTGCTTCTTAGAATAACTTATTGAGGTCTTTCAATAGATTACTATTACTATATCTTAATATAAAAATATTGTTAAAGGCTTATTTATTATTTATTTCCAACTAGTTCAATTCAACATATTAACAGTGATGGTATGAATGATAAAAGTGAAACTAATTACAGGTTCATTACCTATAGAAGCAAGGCTTATTGTTGTATTGGATAAAGCCACTTATAGACATGGAACTTTCATTGGAAAGGTGTTCAAAAATGCACAATGTACTTCCTCAAATATTGTCTGGTTCAATGTCCCGACCAACCTTGCTAGGAACTAAGGCAAATATTATAGTCCCATTTTTATGTGAGCAAACAGGCTAGGAAGGACAGTGATTTCATTAAGGCAAAAACTCAGATGAGGCCTAGCAGACCTCATTCCCAAGTCCTCTGATTTCAATAATATAAAGTTCTGGGTCAAGACAATCACAGGCACCAGGCAAGCAGGCTCACTCAGGCAAGGAGTTATCAGTAAGGACATAATTACTGCTAGGAGTGCAAAGAATAAGAATGTATTCCTAGAGATGTTTACAAGTATTATCAAAATAAATCCCACCAAATCTTAATATTGTCAATTCCATAGGCTCGTTGTATCTCCTGATACCCTGCCATATATAGAAAGTAACACATATGAAGAAAATCATATCCTCTTTAGACTCAATAATTCTTGCTTTTAGTATATATAACATTCTTTCTGGCGTTTTCAGGAGTAAAGCCACATATATAATAGAAATTCTCTGAACTTCATGAGAAAAAGGTTGCTTTATAAATATTGGTATGATTAGCATCATTAACATTTTTAATCTTGTCACCCCTCTGCCTCATAAAGGTACTGTGAACATTCGCATGAGGTAATGTCTGCACAGCCTTATGAGTTTTCCAAGTGAGAATTAAAATATAAATACAAAATGTTTTTATCAATAAGTATTAGGTGAATCTGGTCGAGACAGAAAGTAATAAAATTTGGTTAGTGAAATAGATGTGAACAGCCTTTGAAACAGTGCTGGTGACTGGGTTCCACTGGCTTAGACGGTGACATATAAATCTTTGTTTTCTTAAGATTGTACTAGCCTTAAGTAAAATTTTAAATAGGAATCCTTTGAATATTCTCTCAGAGCAAGCCTATATTTTGCAATCCTATTTTTCAAAAATACAAACTTCATTTTATATCTATTAGAAAAAGCTTATTCCTGTGTGAAGTCATAATTATTGGCATTTAATACAATAGCATCCCATAACATTTTTTTTTTTGTATTTTTTCATGAACTTGTATATACCCAGTAGAGTCAAATGACGCCATTAAATTTGCAGGTATAACAGATAGCATATTGTTACTTAATAAGATTATTTTCTTTTTCATTCATCATTCTTATGATCTTTTTTCAATTTACAGAGAAGCTGAAATACACTTTCAGGATGCATATACAGTCATCCTAATCTCCCTTCTCAAGGAAGTTTGTAATATTCCTTTGAAAATAGCAGTCAAAAACACTGCTAATAGAACTAAGGCAGATTGTTTTAAGAAACGTTGCCTGAAGAGTAATCTTTGGATGTTTTACTCATTCCTTTGTTATTGATAGTTATCATTAACAAAATGATCATTTCTTCACAGGGACCCCAGCAGCAGAGTCACACTTAAGGAGTTTCATATTTACTGCAGTGATGTTATATTAGCCTTGTTCCAATTGACAATGCATTTCTCACCTTAGTAAAGTAATGAAATGGTTTGTCCCTTGTCAGAAAAAAGACATCAAGGCATTTCCATTTGTAAAAGGCTCGTTGTATCTCCTGATACCCTGCCATATATAGAAAGTAACACATATGAAGAAAATCATATCCTCTTTAGACTCAATAATTCTTGCTTTTAGTATATATAACATTCTTTCTGGCGTTTTCAGGAGTAAAGCCACATATATAATAGAAATTCTCTGAACTTCATGAGAAAAAGGTTGCTTTATAAATATTGGTATGATTAGCATCATTAACATTTTTAATCTTGTCACCCCTCTGCCTCATAAAGGTACTGTGAACATTCGCATGAGGTAATGTCTGCACAGCCTTATGAGTTTTCCAAGTGAGAATTAAAATATAAATACAAAATGTTTTTATCAATAAGTATTAGGTGAATCTGGTCGAGACAGAAAGTAATAAAATTTGGTTAGTGAAATAGATGTGAACAGCCTTTGAAACAGTGCTGGTGACTGGGTTCCACTGGCTTAGACGGTGACATATAAATCTTTGTTTTCTTAAGATTGTACTAGCCTTAAGTAAAATTTTAAATAGGAATCCTTTGAATATTCTCTCAGAGCAAGCCTATATTTTGCAATCCTATTTTTCAAAAATACAAACTTCATTTTATATCTATTAGAAAAAGCTTATTCCTGTGTGAAGTCATAATTATTGGCATTTAATACAATAGCATCCCATAACATTTTTTTTTTTGTATTTTTTCATGAACTTGTATATACCCAGTAGAGTCAAATGACGCCATTAAATTTGCAGGTATAACAGATAGCATATTGTTACTTAATAAGATTATTTTCTTTTTCATTCATCATTCTTATGATCTTTTTTCAATTTACAGAGAAGCTGAAATACACTTTCAGGATGCATATACAGTCATCCTAATCTCCCTTCTCAAGGAAGTTTGTAATATTCCTTTGAAAATAGCAGTCAAAAACACTGCTAATAGAACTAAGGCAGATTGTTTTAAGAAACGTTGCCTGAAGAGTAATCTTTGGATGTTTTTACTCATTCCTTTGTTATTGATAGTTATCATTAACAAAATGATCATTTCTTCACAGGGACCCCAGCAGCAGAGTCACACTTAAGGAGTTTCATATTTACTGCAGTGATGTTATATTAGCCTTGTTCCAATTGACAATGCATTTCTCACCTTAGTAAAGTAATGAAATGGTTTGTCCCTTGTCAGAAAAAAGACATCAAGATTTTGTAAGTTGAAGTCTTCATTAGTACTTTAAAAGATTTCTCCTTTTGTGTGTAATCTTTAAATCAAATCATAGCTTTAGAGGTAGAAGTTTTAAAATTAAACTCCATGAGCAGACAAAGACAAAAGCAATGCAGACACTTCTGTTCTAGTCTGTCATGATGGTAGCACAATGCCCAGGGGAATAAGATGAGAGATTGGGGATGTCTTTATGCCAAAGCAACTTTAGAATCACACTGAGGGCAGAAATTGAAGTATGCTTGGGGATAACCTCTCATAGACACACACACTAAAGGGTATCATATCTGCTTCAGTCATTTAGATAGCTAAAAAACTTACTTAAGGAGTGACTAAATTATAGAGACATAATTACAAATTATATCATTACAGTTTTAATTAAAAATTATACAGCCCTGTCACATTACAGTGGAGAAAAGTTTACTTTCTGATAGCCATCAGGTTGGAACGCCTTCATATCTAATGGTCACTGAGGCTGATAAACAACATTGGAGAACCTGGGACTGAGTTCCTTTCTCTTCTATCTCACATAGGCTTCTTAGTTTATCTGCAGATTTCTTAAAAGAAAAGCAGGGGCTGATCCAAGTCACCTGTTATTTTAAAGGAACTTAAAAAGTATGTGGCCAAGGGGCTTTTATCCAAGTCATCCTGTTATTTTCATTCATCATTCTTATGATCTTTTTTCAATTTACAGAGAAGCTGAAATACACTTTCAGGATGCATATACAGTCATCCTAATCTCCCTTCTCAAGGAAGTTTGTAATATTCCTTTGAAAATAGCAGTCAAAAACACTGCTAATAGAACTAAGGCAGATTGTTTTAAGACACGTTGCCGCAAGAGCAATCTTTGGATGTTTTACTCATTCCTTTGTTATTGATAGTTATCATTAACAAAATGATCATTTCTTCACAGGGACCCCAGCAGCAGAGTCACACTTAAGGAGTTTCATATTTACTGCAGTGATGTTATATTAGCCTTGTTCCAATTGACAATGCATTTCTCACCTTAGTAAAGTAATGAAATGGTTTGTCCCTTGTCAGAAAAAAGACATCAAGATTTTGTAAGTTGAAGTCTTCATTAGTACTTTAAAAGATTTCTCCTTTTGTGTGTAATCTTTAAATCAAATCATAGCTTTAGAGGTAGAAGTTTTAAAATTAAACTCCATGAGCAGACAAAGACAAAAGCAATGCAGACACTTCTGTTCTAGTCTGTCATGATGGTAGCACAATGCCCAGGGGAATAAGATGAGAGATTGGGGATGTCTTTATGCCAAAGCAACTTTAGAATCACACTGAGGGCAGAAATTGAAGTATGCTTGGGGATAACCTCTCATAGACACACACACTAAAGGGTATCATATCTGCTTCAGTCATTTAGATAGCTAAAAAGCTTACTTAAGGAGTGACTAAATTATAGAGACATAATTACAAATTATATCATTACAGTTTTAATTAAAAATTATACAGCCCTGTCACATTACAGTGGAGAAAAGTTTACTTTCTGATAGCCATCAGGTTGGAACGCCTTCATATCTAATGGTCACTGAGGCTGATAAACAACATTGGAGAACCTGGGACTGAGTTCCTTTCTCTTTCTATCTCACATAGGCTTCTTAGTTTATCTGCAGATTTCTTAAAAGAAAAGCAGGGGGCTGATCCAAGTCACCTGTTATTTTAAAGGGAACTTAAAAAGTATGTGGGGATTATTTTATCAATTAATAATCACAGGAAGTTTCCTGAAGACTTCCTTTGGCATCTATATATTGGATCCTTATTTTTCTATGATCCAACTCAAGCATTGAATCTGGATTTCTTTCCACACCCCTCCTTTTGTTATTGGAGGAATAATTGCTGTTCTTTTCAAATCTCCTAGGATAGCCTTCTGCTCTGCAAAGTTGTAACAAGATGTGACATCCAGTCCTGGTTAATCAGTGTTCAGCCCAAACCCACAGCGGCAGTGAAGGAGGTGGCACTTACAATTTGCCCGTGACACTGGCCAGGTTTTTAAGGAATAAGAGTGAGGGAAAATAGCATGAAATACTTAAATTTTTATGGAAAAGGTATAACTTGGTGAAAAAGCACCATCATAAATCCCCAAAAAGTGTATCTTAATGATACACTTAGAGTAAATCATTTGCCTTGAGAGACAGGAGGTCTCTGGTGACCTGCATTGCAGCCACATGAGACTCCTAGACTAGCTACTTTCAGCTAAATGTACTCTCATATTAATATTTTAAAATGCCATAATGCCTCTCTGAAAACCTCAGAGGACAGATACATCAATTTGCGAGGTCTTCACTCCAGGAAATAGAAACAGGGATAATCTGCCATTAAAAGAAATAGTTCATTATGTCTGCTTCTTGGGAGCACATAAACTATGTCCCTCACATACTTAAGTTGCAAATCCTCACTTTAATGTGAAGGGAAACACCATGCCTCAGAGCTTTATTGTCCCACTGTTTATTAGTACAAAAAGGTTTGTTGTGGTATGAAATCTTAAGCTTGTTGCAGTAATCAATCAGCTTCAAAGAGTCTTTACCCCAAGCCAGATTCATTACAAATAAATCAATTAAACATAAAGTTTCTATTTTCAGGAGTGACTAAATTATAGAGACATAATTACAAATTATATCATTACAGTTTTAATTAAAAATTATACAGCCCTGTCACATTACAGTGGAGAAAAGTTTACTTTCTGATAGCCATCAGGTTGGAACGCCTTCATATCTAATGGTCACTGAGGCTGATAAACAACATTGGAGAACCTGGGACTGAGTTCCTTTCTCTTTCTATCTCACATAGGCTTCTTAGTTTATCTGCAGATTTCTTAAAAGAAAAGCAGGGGGCTGATCCAAGTCACCTGTTATTTTAAAGGGAACTTAAAAAGTATGTGGGGATTATTTTATCAATTAATAATCACAGGAAGTTTCCTGAAGACTTCCTTTGGCATCTATATATTGGATCCTTATTTTCTATGATCCAACTCAAGCATTGAATCTGGATTTCTTTCCACACCCCTCCTTTTGTTATTGGAGGAATAATTGCTGTTCTTTTCAAATCTCCTAGGATAGCCTTCTGCTCTGCAAAGTTGTAACAAGATGTGACATCCAGTCCTGGTTAATCAGTGTTCAGCCCAAACCCACAGCGGCAGTGAAGGAGGTGGCACTTACAATTTGCCCGTGACACTGGCCAGGTTTTTAAGGAATAAGAGTGAGGGAAAATAGCATGAAATACTTAAATTTTTATGGAAAAGGTATAACTTGGTGAAAAAGCACCATCATAAATCCCCAAAAAGTGTATCTTAATGATACACTTAGAGTAAATCATTTGCCTTGAGAGACAGGAGGTCTCTGGTGACCTGCATTGCAGCCACATGAGACTCCTAGACTAGCTACTTTCAGCTAAATGTACTCTCATATTAATATTTTAAAATGCCATAATGCCTCTCTGAAAACCTCAGAGGACAGATACATCAATTTGCGAGGTCTTCACTCCAGGAAATAGAAACAGGGATAATCTGCCATTAAAAGAAATAGTTCATTATGTCTGCTTCTTGGGAGCACATAAACTATGTCCCTCACATACTTAAGTTGCAAATCCTCACTTTAATGTGAAGGGAAACACCATGCCTCAGAGCTTTATTGTCCCACTGTTTATTAGTACAAAAAGGTTTGTTGTGGTATGAAATCTTAAGCTTGTTGCAGTAATCAATCAGCTTCAAAGAGTCTTTACCCCAAGCCAGATTCATTACAAATAAATCAATTAAACATAAAGTTTCTATTTTCAGGAGGTTCATGATGTAGAATAGAAGCAAATGCGTCACAGTTAGAGAAAGGAATTTTCCTGGAGCAATGTCTCTTCACAAAGAGCACGTTTGCCTTTATGGCACCATGGAGCACATGCTGGAGTTTGCTCTTTTATTTTAGTTAATTGCAGACATTCTTCTTCTTAGCATATATTTTTCATTGGGGAAAAATCACATCCATATGAAAAAGATATGTGGTAAGCTAAAAATATCGCTGGAGGCAGGAAAAAAAAAAACAATCGGTTTGTGTCTTCTTGTCTTACCAGCCTAAACCTTTTGTAAGGCATTTGGGCAATTTTCACTCTTCAAGATCTAGTGTATTTTTTTCAACCTCTGTGCTACGATTGTTTACAGTGTAGGCAGCTCAGTGGCAGAAGCAAAAACAAAACAGAACCCCCAACAAAACAGTCAACCAAACACCAAATCAACTAAAAAAAATTCTCAATATAAACCTTCCTCATTATTCAACAAATAAAGAACTGTATATTCTAAACCAGATAATCTCTTACATTCATTTTGGGAGTGAAGTGATGGGGGATAGGAGAAAAATAGGAGATATAGAGACGTCTTTCATTTTATTATCAAACCTGGCAAGTCAAAATTGATGTTGGACTTATCAATTTAACATCAAAAGATTACAAATCTTGTTTCCCTCATGGTTCAGTGGGTAAAGAGTACGCCTTGCAGTGCAGGAGGACACCGGTTTGATCCCTGGCTCAGGAAGATCCCACGTGATGCGGAGCCACTGAACTGGTTTGTCTGATTATGAGCCAGTGCCCTGGAGCACATGTGCCCAGAGTCAGTGCTCTGCAATGAGGCAGGCCACTGCAATGGGAGGCCTGCATAGGCCGAACAAAAAGATGGATGAAAATAAATAAAAAAAAACAATAAAAGAGTCCAAAAATATTTTACAAATCCATGACTTTAAATTATTTTCAGTATAGTTTATCTTAATGTGTGTGTGCTTAAATAAATTAGCTGTTGAAAAAAATAAAAGATTAGCTGTTGAAGAGTTTCCTAGAAAGGAAGAGACCTTGGCTGTGAAAGAGGCCTAATCCAAATAATTTCTTACAGAAATATGGTCAGAAGTATTATGCCACAAGGGGTAGAGTTTGGTAGGGTGTGGAGAGGTGGGTTTGGTGGGGGGCGAGGGTAAATCTGTCTTATGTATCTTTCTGCTTATATAATAAAATGCACACTAGTCTAAACTCAAAACAAACAGATGAAAAGGCCTCAGCACCCCAATTAAGTATCTTCCTTTCATCAACCAGGACTCAACAGTTGTTTTATTTTCTGCAGTAGAGACTTTATTTTTAATCTTTTTGACATCATTCATCAGTATAGACACACACATGCACATGCACTAATTAAACTTTCACAAAACCTGCTTTTCTCTGGTATAAGCCAACATCTTTAATATTTTCTATTTTAGTCAATTTAATCTCATATTTAAAAAGTGCTGGTGGCAGCTCTCTAGACTGATTCCATGACAACACAAGTGGGTCATCACCAACAGCACAAGAATTTGAGTCCTGGACTATAACATTCTCCAAACTCTGACCCAAATATCAATGTATTTTCTTTGGAAATGATAAGAGCAGGAAAGACTATTGCTGCAAATGACAATGACCTCCTCTTTCTTTGAAAGCTCTTTCCACTTTCACCCCTGAAAAGGTGGAGTAACTGGGGAGGTAGGTGGTCGCTGGGCCCAAGGATAGCAAGACAGCATGTGAGTCGGCTACAGACAACACCTCCTGCACCTTTTTTTAAAAAATAATTTTGGTATATATATCTATATCTATATCTATCTATCTATGTATCTATCTATGTATCTATCTATCTATATATGTATATATACTTTTTTATTTGCCTCTAATTCATCATTTATTTTTCATTCATTTTTATTCTTTGGCATGTGTGCGCCTCTCATCACAGTGGCCTCTCTCATTGCAGAGCACTGGCTCTGACTGTATGCGCTCCAGAGCGCTGGCTCATAATTGGACACACCAGCCCAGGCATTCCTCAGCATGTGGGATCTTCCTGGGCCAGGGATCCAACCAGGGCCCCTTGCACTGCAAGATAGACTCTTTACCCACTGGGCCACCAAGGAAGCGCCACCCCTGCACCTTTACATATTGCTTCTCACGTGTTTTGATGACATGTGATGTGCTCTAAATATGGCAACATGTGACCGTTCACTCTTTGGAGCCATCTCAGAGAAAAAAGGTAAAGAAATGACCAACTGTAACAGCAGCACTTCCTGGGAGTAACACCCTCTGCCTACTTCTATACAGGCTACCAATTTAATAAGAAGTATAAAGTTTCAATTAAATATTTTCTCTTAGGCTCCCAGTAGTCTTTTTGGAGAAAGAGGGAGAACATCACATTTTCCCAGAAATTGATAGTGTGAAGGAGGTGATATTTTGTCTGTGGTGAGGTTTCATCAATACCCCCCTTATGGTAATATAGCATCTGATCTTGAGAATAAACAAAACATGCTGGAAAGAGAAAGTATCCCCATGAGCCATTGGTAGACTTGTCCAAAATGTTTTCAAGATTTCTCAGGTATATTGCTTTCACAATGTGTATTCCTTCAATTTTACCTTCAATGAAACTTAATTTTTCCTGATAGTGTGTGGCAATATGAAAATAAACTCATGACAACATCAAATTAGCTCAAGGGAATAATGAATTTTGTATTTTAATCAAGAAAATTAGAACTTATTATGGTAAGTTTTAGTGTTCACTAATGGACAGCAGATAAGTATTCTGCAGACATGTGCATTATCTATGAAAGCAAATATATTTCCTTCACAATTGTTAGAGAAATGTCTACTCTCAAATCAGGTGTTTAGTTATTTTCAAAGAACTGTAAATTTCTAGAACTGGTTTGGGATGTATTTCCCAATGTCTATAAAGTTATAATTTATATGTGAGTTAGACCAATTATATCTCTTGATCTAAAAGGTCTTTGAGGAGGTATAGAAAATATTGCTTAAAAAGTCAAGGTATTTAAGTCAGAGCTAGCATCACAAAGCAATGGATAAAACAGTAAACATAAAGAAATAATCAGGTTATTTTTATAAAGGTGGTTGATTCAGAGTACAACTTATAAAGAAGTTTTTGCTCAACCGCCTCCTAAATCCTTACTGGAATTATGTCATACGACAGTGGAAAATCACTAAGTCTTTTCTTACAAAAAAATGAGGACCACTTGAGGGTTGAGAACAGATGATTTTATAAAATATTTTATTATAGAATATTCTATTAGAAGTTTAGCCTATCTTTATAATGAAATAAAATAATTGATCACACAACAGATTTTAAGATATGCAATATCTAAAATAAGATGTGTGCTCTTAATTGCTTTTGAAAACACATCTACTTTGGCTATTTTAACTGAGTCAGTTATGAATTAGTTTGGTAAAAAAACCGGAAATATAGACAAGCCAAAATAACTGTGTGTTCTGGACAGATTGTCATGAAAAACAAAAATAAGGTGATGATGATGATGATGTGGTGCTCGTGAAAGATGCAAAGTGGAAGAAGATAAAGTTAGTGTGACTTTGACATCACTGATACTGAAAATTTTTTGATTATAAATACACAAGCGAACTAACTTTTAAAGAAGATGTTCCATTAAGGGAGTTAGACTAAGAAATATAAAGCTTTATACTATTATCAGTGCAGAGAGAATTTATCTTTACATTTATTATGAAAGGAATGTTTGTACCTAATTATTAAGAGATATGATATTAACTTATCTACAGAAGAGTCCACATGTAAAGATAATAAAGAAGATTTGGATTAGATAATTTGGGAGAACTTGACCTATGATTGATAACCAATTCCTATTTTAATTATTATGAAGTTTATACTATGATGCAAATTTTTCAAGAAAAGTAATCAAATGGGAATTGTATCAGTGTTTTGGTTCATCTGTAGATTTAGAACTATTTCTAATGAAAGCAAATATATTTCCTTCACAATTGTTAGAGAATGTTTAAAGTTTATTTTCAAAGAACTGTAAATTTCTAGAACTGGTTTGGGATGTATTTCCCAATGTCTATAAAGTTATAATTTATATGTGAGTTAGACCAATTATATCTCTTGATCTAAAAGGTCTTTGAGGAGGTATAGAAAATATTGCTTAAAAAGTCAAGGTATTTAAGTCAGAGCTAGCATCACAAAGCAATGGATAAAACAGTAAACATAAAGAAATAATCAGGTTATTTTTATAAAGGTGGTTGATTCAGAGTACAACTTATAAAGAAGTTTTTGCTCAACCGCCTCCTAAATCCTTACTGGAATTATGTCATACGACAGTGGAAAATCACTAAGTCTTTTCTTACAAAAAAATGAGGACCACTTGAGGGTTGAGAACAGATGATTTTATAAAATATTTTATTATAGAATATTCTATTAGAAGTTTAGCCTATCTTTATAATGAAATAAAATAATTGATCACACAACAGATTTTAAGATATGCAATATCTAAAATAAGATGTGTGCTCTTAATTGCTTTTGAAAACACATCTACTTTGGCTATTTTAACTGAGTCAGTTATGAATTAGTTTGGTAAAAAAACCGGAAATATAGACAAGCCAAAATAACTGTGTGTTCTGGACAGATTGTCATGAAAAACAAAAATAAGGTGATGATGATGATGATGTGGTGCTCGTGAAAGATGCAAAGTGGAAGAAGATAAAGTTAGTGTGACTTTGACATCACTGATACTGAAAATTTTTTTTTGATTATAAATACACAAGCGAACTAACTTTTAAAGAAGATGTTCCATTAAGGGAGTTAGACTAAGAAATATAAAGCTTTATACTATTATCAGTGCAGAGAGAATTTATCTTTACATTTATTATGAAAGGAATGTTTGTACCTAATTATTAAGAGATATGATATTAACTTATCTACAGAAGAGTCCACATGTAAAGATAATAAAGAAGATTCGGATTAGATAATTTGGGAGAACTTGACCTATGATTGATAACCAATTCCTATTTTAATTATTATGAAGTTTATACTATGATGCAAATTTTTCAAGAAAAGTAATCAAATGGGAATTGTATCAGTGTTTTGGTTCATCTGTAGATTTAGAAAAAGAAACAAAGATTGATAGAGAAATAAATATTGCAATTGTTCTGAAGTATTTTCTCAGTGGGTGTTTGCAGGTGGTGCTAGTGGCAAAAGAACCTGCCTACAAACGCAGGAGACATAAGAGATGCAATCCCTGGGTCAGGAAGGTGCTGTGGAGGAGGCAGCCCATTCCAGTATTGTTTCCTGGAGAATCCCATGGACAAGGGACCTGGTAACTACAGTATATAAGGTTGCGAAGAGTCGACACTACTGAAGTGACCTTAGCATGTGAGCGCACGCACACACACGCACATATTTTCTGAGTGAAATAATAATAATATTATTATTATTTTTTTAAGGACTCTGATCAGTAGATTAGCTATTCCTGAAGCTTGCCTGTGGTTCACATAGGAGATGAGACTGTGAGCTCATACCAGCTAGTCAGTGAGAAGAATGTTGTTGGTAAAGAGTTTGACACTGAATCCAGTGAGCCATTATGTACGCAGTTTCAGATAAAAATTTCCTACTTGTTAACTGAATAGGTAGTTATACATCACTCATAAGAGATCTTAGGCAGTTCAAGAGGCAAAGCTGGTTTTTTCATCCTTATATATATAATTATATATATATATAATATATATATACATATACATATATATATGTCATGCACCTTTCTGATTCTTATCAGGGACCATTCTTTCATCTTGAAATCAGGTAGAGATTGTCAATTGGCCATGGATTCAGGAGAAATAAGTCACTCAGTCATGCAGAAAAATTTGCCCTCTTACTGAAAATTATCCTTATAAGGCACCCATGGTTCCAAATCTCCATTGTTGTGGTAAATAATTTTTGAGTCCCAGGGTTTCCCATTGAGTTTTTCTATGATTCATTAAAAACAATAAATTAGGTATAAAATATGATGTATCTTCTTCTGAGTCTATTTAAGTGTATTCTGCTTATGATATTAACTTATCTACAGAAGAGTCCACATGTAAAGATAATAAAGAAGATTCGGATTAGATAATTTGGGAGAACTTGACCTATGATTGATAACCAATTCCTATTTTAATTATTATGAAGTTTATACTATGATGCAAATTTTTCAAGAAAAGTAATCAAATGGGAATTGTATCAGTGTTTTGGTTCATCTGTAGATTTGGAAAAAGAAACAAAGATTGATAGAGAAATAAATATTGCAATTGTTCTGAAGTATTTTCTCAGTGGGTGTTTGCAGGTGGTGCTAGTGGCAAAAGAACCTGCCTACAAACGCAGGAGACATAAGAGATGCAATCCCTGGGTCAGGAAGGTGCTGTGGAGGAGGCAGCCCATTCCAGTATTGTTTCCTGGAGAATCCCATGGACAAGGGACCTGGTAACTACAGTATATAAGGTTGCGAAGAGTCGACACTACTGAAGTGACCTTAGCATGTGAGCGCACGCACACACACGCACATATTTTCTGAGTGAAATAATAATAATATTATTATTATTTTTTTAAGGACTCTGATCAGTAGATTAGCTATTCCTGAAGCTTGCCTGTGGTTCACATAGGAGATGAGACTGTGAGCTCATACCAGCTAGTCAGTGAGAAGAATGTTGTTGGTAAAGAGTTTGACACTGAATCCAGTGAGCCATTATGTACGCAGTTTCAGATAAAAATTTCCTACTTGTTAACTGAATAGGTAGTTATACATCACTCATAAGAGATCTTAGGCAGTTCAAGAGGCAAAGCTGGTTTTTTCATCCTTATATATATAATTATATATATATATAATATATATATATACATATACATATATATATGTCATGCACCTTTCTGATTCTTGTCAGGGACCATTCTTTCATCTTGAAATCAGGTAGAGATTGTCAATTGGCCATGGATTCAGGAGAAATAAGTCACTCAGTCATGCAGAAAAATTTGCCCTCTTACTGAAAATTATCCTTATAAGGCACCCATGGTTCCAAATCTCCATTGTTGTGGTAAATAATTTTTGAGTCCCAGGGTTTCCCATTGAGTTTTTCTATGATTCATTAAAAACAATAAATTAGGTATAAAATATGATGTATCTTCTTATGAGTCTATTTCAGTGTACTCTGCCTATTTTATTTAAAATAGTTTCAGTTGGAGAATAAGTGCTTTATAATATTGTGTTGATTTCTGCCATATATCGACAGGAATCAGCCATAGCTCTCTATATATACCCTGCTTCTTGAACCTCCCTCACTCCTCCCACCCAGTCCCACACCTCTAGATTATCAAAGAACACTGGATTTGGCTTGCTTTTACCATGATATTTCTGGTTTTTTGGCAGCTGATGTGGAATGGGAAGACCAATCTATCTCAGCTGTGAAAAACTGGAGTATTAAGAGGCATGTTTGAACTTGTTTGGGTCAGTTGTTAGTGGACAAACTTTTCTCAGAAGAGTTGGAGCAGAGCACTTTGAATTTTTTGCACTATAATGAAAGGTAGAGTAGTAGTATTAAAGAAGAACTTCATTTCATTTCAGTCTAATAAAAGCTCTGAGCTTGTCATTCCAGTTAAATGTTTAAACTTGGGAATATCAGTGTTATGGACCAAATTTTAATAGGGAAATTCTAATATATTAACTTTATGAGGAAATTCATCTATATAAAGGGTAATTATTAATATTTAATAAAATTGGCCCATGGATCAAAGATATTTTGTTTTCCTGGACTAGTAAGTCAGGGTAGAGGACTTCAGAGTCAGAATGGAAAAACTGGACAGAAGGCAGAGACAGTAGAGACAACTATTTTAAAAGTCTAGAAGGGAAAGGAGAGGGAGAAAATGGTGGAAATGAAAAGAACTTCAGGATTGAGTAAAAGAAACAACATTTTTCCCAAGTGTGGTATTGCAGGCAATGGAAAGAGAGGAGAGGTTCACCATGAGGAAGAGCTAGGTGATAACTAGCAGGTCATGTCTCCCATCATTATAAAGAAACCAAATGGGGACTCTGACAGTGGGGCCAGGTCTTGGGTATGAAGGGGAACTACTGAGATTGTTTTCAATTGGCCAGGGATTCAGGAGAAATAAGTCACTCAGTCATGCAGAAAAATTTGCCCTCTTACTGAAAATTATCCTTATAAGGCACCCATGGTTCCAAATCTCCATTGTTGTGGTAAATAATTTTTGAGTCCCAGGGTTTCCCATTGAGTTTTTCTATGATTCATTAAAAACAATAAATTAGGTATAAAATATGATGTATCTTCTTATGAGTCTATTTCAGTGTACTCTGCCTATTTTATTTAAAATAGTTTCAGTTGGAGAATAAGTGCTTTATAATATTGTGTTGATTTCTGCCATATATCGACAGGAATCAGCCATAGCTCTCTATATATACCCTGCTTCTTGAACCTCCTCACTCCTCCCACCCAGTCCCACACCTCTAGATTATCAAAGAACACTGGATTTGGCTTGCTTTTACCATGATATTTCTGGTTTTTTGGCAGCTGATGTGGAATGGGAAGACCAATCTATCTCAGCTGTGAAAAACTGGAGTATTAAGAGGCATGTTTGAACTTGTTTGGGTCAGTTGTTAGTGGACAAACTTTTCTCAGAAGAGTTGGAGCAGAGCACTTTGAATTTTTTGCACTATAATGAAAGGTAGAGTAGTAGTATTAAAGAAGAACTTCATTTCATTTCAGTCTAATAAAAGCTCTGAGCTTGTCATTCCAGTTAAATGTTTAAACTTGGGAATATCAGTGTTATGGACCAAATTTTAATAGGGAAATTCTAATATATTAACTTTATGAGGAAATTCATCTATATAAAGGGTAATTATTAATATTTAATAAAATTGGCCCATGGATCAAAGATATTTTGTTTTCCTGGACTAGTAAGTCAGGGTAGAGGACTTCAGAGTCAGAATGGAAAAACTGGACAGAAGGCAGAGACAGTAGAGACAACTATTTTAAAAGTCTAGAAGGGAAAGGAGAGGGAGAAAATGGTGGAAATGAAAAGAACTTCAGGATTGAGTAAAAGAAACAACATTTTTCCCAAGTGTGGTATTGCAGGCAATGGAAAGAGAGGGGAGAGGTTCACCATGAGGAAGAGCTAGGTGATAACTAGCAGGTCATGTCTCCCATCATTATAAAGAAACCAAATGGGGACTCTGACAGTGGGGCCAGGTCTTGGGTATGAAGGGGGAACTCACTGGGATGATTTTGTTTTTCTAAGGAAAGTCAGTGACGAGTTTATCTGTTTAGAGTGAAAGAGAGGATGGGTAGACTGAAAGCTGAAAAGAGTGAAGACATTTAGAATTGTTTTGTGAGCAATATGTGAGAAGATTTATATAAGTCCAAGGAGGAGTTAAATCAAAAGATTTGAGAGAGCCACCGTGAACCCAGTTTGAGTGAGAAAACTCTGATTTCAATGCTATTTTTAGGCTGCTTTGACCTACTTTGAAATTTCCCAAATGCTCACAACTTGTCTGCTTCTTCTCTGGACTGCCATTGTGAGGTCATACATTGCCCCTTTGCCTCATGAAAAAAAAAGTGTTTCAAATCTTTCCCACCTCCAAAACCAAACTTCATTTGTTTATTTTGTATCAAATGAATATGGTGAATGTGCACATATAAAAATGCATCCTAATTGCTTTGCCCACCCCTATAAGCTCTTTTAACTGTCATTCTTCCCTTAGTAACATTATTTTTCAGTCAGATAATTCAGAAAATATTTCTAAATTCTACAAGAGAAATTTAAGAATTCATGAAGTTACAAGCAGGATGGGGGGCTTGACAGGCAATCCATATGGGCAGTGGATTTTCAAGGATTCCTTACATTAGGTCATATCACATAAGTGACCACATAAACTATATTGTGTTTTAATATGTATGTATATACAATATCTATTACTATAGAGAGTAATATCTATATTACCTGTGCATTTGATATGTTTTTCTTTTCTGAAAAGCTAGAGAGAAAAGATAGGGATGTAGCTATATAAATATTTCTCTCTGATTACACAGCATATAAAAATAAAATAACACTTGCAAAATACTTTACCCTGAAAACTTTTCTATTACTCAGGGAAGCTCTTCTTAACTGCTTCCTTTGAGTTTGTTCTGTGATTTACTGGGACCATTTGGAGACAGCTCATATTTTCTAGACATACTGTAGATATTTTAATGACTTAATCAATTTTTGCCACTTTAGTTCCTCTACTGGGCTAGATTAATCTTCTCCTAGGTTCCCAACTTTCAAAGAAGATCACTTATCAAAATCATCTTTACAAGAAAAAATGAAGCTGCAATTAAAAAAACACACTTATCTATCTCAAGTCATATATCACAAATATTAACTATGATATAAATAGCATTTTGTTTCTAAGGAAATCAGTGACGAGTTTATCTGTTTAGAGTGAAAGAGAGGATGGGTAGACTGAAAGCTGAAAAGAGTGAAGACATTTAGAATTGTTTTGTGAGCAATATGTGAGAAGATTTATATAAGTCCAAGGAGGAGTTAAATCAAAAGATTTGAGAGAGCCACCGTGAACCCAGTTTGAGTGAGAAAACTCTGATTTCAATGCTATTTTAGGCTGCTTTGACCTACTTTGAAATTTCCCAAATGCTCACAACTTGTCTGCTTCTTCTCTGGACTGCCATTGTGAGGTCATACATTGCCCCTTTGCCTCATGAAAAAAAAAGTGTTTCAAATCTTTCCCACCTCCAAAACCAAACTTCATTTGTTTATTTTGTATCAAATGAATATGGTGAATGTGCACATATAAAAATGCATCCTAATTGCTTTGCCCACCCCTATAAGCTCTTTTAACTGTCATTCTTCCCTTAGTAACATTATTTTTCAGTCAGATAATTCAGAAAATATTTCTAAATTCTACAAGAGAAATTTAAGAATTCATGAAGTTACAAGCAGGATGGGGGGCTTGACAGGCAATCCATATGGGCAGTGGATTTTCAAGGATTCCTTACATTAGGTCATATCACATAAGTGACCACATAAACTATATTGTGTTTTAATATGTATGTATATACAATATCTATTACTATAGAGAGTAATATCTATATTACCTGTGCATTTGATATGTTTTTCTTTTCTGAAAAGCTAGAGAGAAAAGATAGGGATGTAGCTATATAAATATTTCTCTCTGATTACACAGCATATAAAAATAAAATAACACTTGCAAAATACTTTACCCTGAAAACTTTTCTATTACTCAGGGAAGCTCTTCTTAACTGCTTCCTTTGAGTTTGTTCTGTGATTTACTGGGACCATTTGGAGACAGCTCATATTTTCTAGACATACTGTAGATATTTTAATGCCTTAATCAATTTTTGCCACTTTAGTTCCTCTACTGGGCTAGATTAATCTTCTCCTAGGTTCCCAACTTTCAAAGAAGATCACTTATCAAAATCATCTTTACAAGAAAAAATGAAGCTGCAATTAAAAAAACACACTTATCTCTCTCAAGTCATATATCACAAATATTAACTATGATATAAATAGCTTTTAGAATGAAGACTTAAGATAAATGTGTTCTTTGGTTCCAGAAAAAATGTGCAAAAATGGATATTATTTGCTTTCCAGTTTAAGTTAATATGAATTTTAGATTTACTCTGTTTTCTTTTTTAATTTTTTTAAATTTTTTGTGAGGGTAGGGCGGGGAGGGAGGCGGGCGAGCAGGCCACTTCTATTGGTCTTTCATTTTATCTATTTTCACCCTTCTTTGTTCTCTGGCCATGTGGGTCTCCCATCGCAGTGGCCTCTGTTGTTGCAGAGCACCGGCTCTGGGCGCATGCGCTCTAGAGCTCCCGCTCAGTAGTTGGACACATCGGTCCAGCCGCTCCGCAGCATGTGGGATCTTCCCAGGCCAGGGATCGAACCGGCGCCCCTTGCCTTGCAAGGCGGTGGGTGTCCTTACCCACTGGACCACCAGGGAAGCCCTTACTCTGTTAATGTATTATTATATGTCCCTTCCAGAGGAGTAGAGATGTCATACACCAAAATTGTGAAATGAATGAAAATGAGGTTTTAAGACAGGGGAAATGAAATAAAGTAGGAAAGGGCATGAGAAATCCTCTATAAATGATTCCCTACCATCCAATTTTGGGAATACCTTATTTGGTAGGACATTGACTCTTTTCTCCAGGTTTTTATTTCCACTGTGAGGTCATGGGTTTTCACCATATAGACATTTTCTCCTCTTGACGACTATCTTCCCCATCTTGCTTTTCAAGGAGGCCTCAGCTGCCATACAAAGGCATTTAGAAGAAAGAGAAAGTGGTTCCTTTGCTCTTTTTCTACTGTTAGAGGCTACAAACTGGATGGATTACTATTTTTCTCCCTTTTTTTCCAGAAGTCAAGGATTTCCAGGAATACTGATCCTGACTGGATTACCAAGGCAACGAATCGTTACGTTTGACTCTCAACATTTCCACTGTGATGCCATTCCCCTTTTGTAAGTATCCAAAAGGAAGAAGCACATTCTTTTTTAAAAACAATAATTTTATCATTTGAGTATAGTTGCTTTACAATGTAGTGCCAGTTTCTGCTGTATAACAAAGTGAATCAGCTATATGTGTACATACATCCTCTCTTTCTTGAGCCTTTCCCATCTCCCTCCATTCTTAACTCAGGCTTCAACTAAAGCTACTTCTCCGGGTCCTCTGGATGGCTACGGTGATAAACAAATATTAAGGGAGCACAACTGGCAGTCTAGTCTTGGATTCTCAAGTTCATTTTCAATGGAATATTTTAAAATGTCAAAATTCAGAAAGATCTTATGTTTTCAATAGTAAAATAAGGCTTAGACTTCCTCTGAAATAAATTTTAAATCATGTCTATCTGGAGCTGAACTTTAACATGGGAAACTTTCTACTCCTCTCTCCCTTAAAAATTTTGCTGTCATTTCAAAACTTTTATTGGTAAATACATATGACTCTGGTCGATCATGTCTGCAAATATCATCTAGAGAAGTTTTAATTGCCAGAAACCTTTGTGGGCATTGTGTTTTGCTTTGGTGAGCCTAGAAATAAGGTAACGGGACAAGAGGCAAGAGAGGAAAACTTTGGACCAAGAATCAAGAAAATTAGGAAAGATGAGTTCCTGGCTGAACGCCAGTGTTAACTTTTTGAAATCAGGTACACAGCCTCAGGGTGCCTCAATTCCCCCAGCTATAAAATAAGGAATCAGAGTACTTTTGGGGGAATTTCCTAGCAGTAAAAGTCTATGCTTGAAAGTCATTGTCTGAAGGAGCAGGTTCAACCTTTCAGAAAGGGTCTATAACAAGGAAACTGATAAAAAGCTTTCCAAAAGGTCAATTCTTTTGCTTCTCAATGTCTCTGATTTACCTCGAGGCTTTAAAAATATATATGTGCATGCAGCAAAGTGAAGTGGATGTTTTCTTTCTTTGCTTTTTTATATTCAGGACAGCCCACCAGAGTTATGAGAGGCCATAGGAGTGTCCTGAAGTTAGAAAGGAAGAGCAGCTTGAGACCATCACTCAGAAAACAGACTTGGGCTGATGGGAGAGATTCTAAGTGGGATGGTGTGCCCCTTCCTGCTCTTGTTTAATTGAATCTGCGTATTCAGAAGGAAGAAGCACATTCTTTTTTAAAAACAATAATTTTATCATTTGAGTATAGTTGCTTTACAATGTAGTGCCAGTTTCTGCTGTATAACAAAGTGAATCAGCTATATGTGTACATACATCCTCTCTTTCTTGAGCCTTTCCCATCTCCCTCCATTCTTAACTCAGGCTTCAACTAAAGCTACTTCTCCGGGTCCTCTGGATGGCTACGGTGATAAACAAATATTAAGGGAGCACAACTGGCAGTCTAGTCTTGGATTCTCAAGTTCATTTTCAATGGAATATTTTAAAATGTCAAAATTCAGAAAGATCTTATGTTTTCAATAGTAAAATAAGGCTTAGACTTCCTCTGAAATAAATTTTAAATCATGTCTATCTGGAGCTGAACTTTAACATGGGAAACTTTCTACTCCTCTCTCCCTTAAAAATTTTGCTGTCATTTCAAAACTTTTATTGGTAAATACATATGACTCTGGTCGATCATGTCTGCAAATATCATCTAGAGAAGTTTTAATTGCCAGAAACCTTTGTGGGCATTGTGTTTTGCTTTGGTGAGCCTAGAAATAAGGTAACGGGACAAGAGGCAAGAGAGGAAAACTTTGGACCAAGAATCAAGAAAATTAGGAAAGATGAGTTCCTGGCTGAACGCCAGTGTTAACTTTTTGAAATCAGGTACACAGCCTCAGGGTGCCTCAATTCCCCCAGCTATAAAATAAGGAATCAGAGTACTTTTGGGGGAATTTCCTAGCAGTAAAAGTCTATGCTTGAAAGTCATTGTCTGAAGGAGCAGGTTCAACCTTTCAGAAAGGGTCTATAACAAGGAAACTGATAAAAAGCTTTCCAAAAGGTCAATTCTTTTGCTTCTCAATGTCTCTGATTTACCTCGAGGCTTTAAAAATATATATGTGCATGCAGCAAAGTGAAGTGGATGTTTTCTTTCTTTGCTTTTTTATATTCAGGACAGCCCACCAGAGTTATGAGAGGCCATAGGAGTGTCCTGAAGTTAGAAAGGAAGAGCAGCTTGAGACCATCACTCAGAAAACAGACTTGGGCTGATGGGAGAGATTCTAAGTGGGATGGTGTGCCCCTTCCTGCTCTTGTTTAATTGAATCTGCGTATTCAGAAGCCCATCGATAGAAATGGGTAGAAATCTGATTCTATCCTTCCAAAGAAAACTGTTAACGATATACTATGTGAACGTGTTTTTCTTTTTTGCCAAGCAGTTTGTATAGGCTCATTCCTTATTTGTCTCTTGATAACCCCATCAATCTCACCCATGCCCTCCTGACCACAGTGCCTGATTGCAGTAATTCCATTTTAGGGGGCTTTCAGAAGAACTTGGCTTTTGCATTTAGCGAGAGCTGCACGATGGCGTGATCGGTTTTTTTTTTTTTTTCCCTGAGAGTGAGCCGCCAAGATCATATTATGCTTGCCTTGATTTCTTTGTAAAGGCTGCCTATAGAATTTCATATTGATTTTAAGCTGGCGCTGTTTCATTTTTAACTCCTTTGTGAGCCAAGAGTCCGGTTATATTAGTGTCTCCTCCCTGTCATTCTGACAGGCATTGGTTATCTGCCTTTTTTTTTTTCTTTGCAGATTTTAGTCTTTATGCAGACCTTGGTAGCTCTTTTGGTGTAGGATTTATTACCTTTACTCTTTTATATTATGATTGTTTTCTTTGAGAAGCAGAGAGCAGCCTAGTACCAGGTTGCAAGACTGAGACATAGTTAAAACATAATACATATATGAGAACGCTAAGAGCTTCAAAAAACAGGCTTGTAGAGGATGGGTATTCAAGCTGAGGACTCATGATGGCACTGGCAGTCTAACATTGTTCCAGAAAGGGTTTTGAAGAAGTGAGCCCTGCCAAGTAATGTGCAGCAGGCTCCAGTTGTCAGCTGAACAGTGAGAAACGGCTACAGGTGTGACTTATTGAAAGCATACCTTAGTTTCAATGTTTATCAACTGGCTGTCCTCCAGAATCTCAATTTGGTGTCATTTGGCAAGAAGTCTGACCTAAAGTAATACAGATTTATAAGTGGCACCAACACTAATAGCACAATCATTTTGTAGTGCTTTGGAATTTACAAAGCCTTTCGAATCCATTGTCTCCTTGGATCTCTGCATAGGCCCTGTAACATGGGAAGGGCAGGTCTCAACATGCCCACTTCAGAGGTAAGGAAACAGACCAAGAGAACACAAACTAGCCAATCATTAGATATGTGGATAGAACCAGGGCTAATTGATTCTATCCTTCCAAAGAAAACTGTTAACGATATACTATGTGAACGTGTTTTTCTTTTTTGCCAAGCAGTTTGTATAGGCTCATTCCTTATTTGTCTCTTGATAACCCCATCAATCTCACCCATGCCCTCCTGACCACAGTGCCTGATTGCAGTAATTCCATTTTAGGGGGCTTTCAGAAGAACTTGGCTTTTGCATTTAGCGAGAGCTGCACGATGGCGTGATCGGTTTTTTTTTTTTTTTCCCTGAGAGTGAGCCGCCAAGATCATATTATGCTTGCCTTGATTTCTTTGTAAAGGCTGCCTATAGAATTTCATATTGATTTTAAGCTGGCGCTGTTTCATTTTTAACTCCTTTGTGAGCCAAGAGTCCGGTTATATTAGTGTCTCCTCCCTGTCATTCTGACAGGCATTGGTTATCTGCCTTTTTTTTTTCTTTGCAGATTTTAGTCTTTATGCAGACCTTGGTAGCTCTTTTGGTGTAGGATTTATTACCTTTACTCTTTTATATTATGATTGTTTTCTTTGAGAAGCAGAGAGCAGCCTAGTACCAGGTTGCAAGACTGAGACATAGTTAAAACATAATACATATATGAGAACGCTAAGAGCTTCAAAAAACAGGCTTGTAGAGGATGGGTATTCAAGCTGAGGACTCATGATGGCACTGGCAGTCTAACATTGTTCCAGAAAGGGTTTTGAAGAAGTGAGCCCTGCCAAGTAATGTGCAGCAGGCTCCAGTTGTCAGCTGAACAGTGAGAAACGGCTACAGGTGTGACTTATTGAAAGCATACCTTAGTTTCAATGTTTATCAACTGGCTGTCCTCCAGAATCTCAATTTGGTGTCATTTGGCAAGAAGTCTGACCTAAAGTAATACAGATTTATAAGTGGCACCAACACTAATAGCACAATCATTTTGTAGTGCTTTGGAATTTACAAAGCCTTTCGAATCCATTGTCTCCTTGGATCTCTGCATAGGCCCTGTAACATGGGAAGGGCAGGTCTCAACATGCCCACTTCAGAGGTAAGGAAACAGACCAAGAGAACACAAACTAGCCAATCATTAGATATGTGATGGATAGAACCAGGGCTAGGATTTCAGTTTCCTCACACCAAAGTTGTTGCTCTTTAATTTTGTGCGAATCTGAAGTAATGCAAGCAAAAATATCACTTGCATGTGTTTTGCATTACCTATGTACAATTCCTTATTTATTTCCTTGTCTTTGTACTTTTCAGGGTGTCTTTTTAGATTTATCTCCAACATGGCAGAGTTACTTTTATCACGAAGGAGAATGACAGAAATCAGGGTCTCCATGTTAAGCATATTATTCTTTACCGCTTAGAGAATTTTCCCACTGAATTGCCCTATTGTATTTTAAATTTTATTTTAGCTCTATTTTCTCGTTGTAAAGTGAAGGGGTTAGGCTGTGTTCCTTCACATTCTATGGTACCATGATTAGGAGAATGGGAGGTGAAGAAAGAATCAGAGCTGCAAGTGAATGTGATTATCACAGAATCACAAGTACAGTGCATTATGCATGTTTTAAAACTGGATATAGTATTTATATTCTAAAGTGTTTCCTTATGAATTACCTTCATCCTTCAGTGTACTGTTAAGTTTTACTGCAAACATAATCCTTACACAAATCCAAATCAATTTGTTTGTCCTCTATATAAGCTACTTAAAATTTTCAAAATGTGTTTATGTCCAAAGATAAAATGTTCAGTTTTATCGAATTCTCTCAGTTGATATAGGGTTTTGCAAGATTGACTATAAATATCCTCTAAAATATTCACATTTTCCCCCTTAGTCACGACTTTCTAGAGTGCTTCAGCATTAGTGATCATTTTAATTTCGTGATTCCATAGTCTTTATTTAATACCTCAGTGCTATATTTGAAACCAAAGCATAGGCATGGATTTCAAAATTCAAGAAAAAATGCATTTTGGAAAGACTTGTGTTGGATTCAATAATTTTTCTTGTAAGATCACTTCAAATTTTAATTGAGATAAATTTCCATTTCATGTTTTAATAATTATTCTTACTAAGTAATCAGATTATAAGTGGAAAAAGAATTTGGCTTTGGAATTTACAAAGCCTTCGAATCCATTGTCTCCTTGGATCTCTGCATAGGCCCTGTAACATGGGAAGGGCAGGTCTCAACATGCCCACTTCAGAGGTAAGGAAACAGACCAAGAGAACACAAACTAGCCAATCATTAGATATGTGATGGATAGAACCAGGGCTAGGATTTCAGTTTCCTCACACCAAAGTTGTTGCTCTTTAATTTTGTGCGAATCTGAAGTAATGCAAGCAAAAATATCACTTGCATGTGTTTTGCATTACCTATGTACAATTCCTTATTTATTTCCTTGTCTTTGTACTTTTCAGGGTGTCTTTTTAGATTTATCTCCAACATGGCAGAGTTACTTTTATCACGAAGGAGAATGACAGAAATCAGGGTCTCCATGTTAAGCATATTATTCTTTACCGCTTAGAGAATTTTCCCACTGAATTGCCCTATTGTATTTTAAATTTTATTTTAGCTCTATTTTCTCGTTGTAAAGTGAAGGGGTTAGGCTGTGTTCCTTCACATTCTATGGTACCATGATTAGGAGAATGGGAGGTGAAGAAAGAATCAGAGCTGCAAGTGAATGTGATTATCACAGAATCACAAGTACAGTGCATTATGCATGTTTTAAAACTGGATATAGTATTTATATTCTAAAGTGTTTCCTTATGAATTACCTTCATCCTTCAGTGTACTGTTAAGTTTTACTGCAAACATAATCCTTACACAAATCCAAATCAATTTGTTTGTCCTCTATATAAGCTACTTAAAATTTTCAAAATGTGTTTATGTCCAAAGATAAAATGTTCAGTTTTATCGAATTCTCTCAGTTGATATAGGGTTTTGCAAGATTGACTATAAATATCCTCTAAAATATTCACATTTTCCCCCTTAGTCACGACTTTCTAGAGTGCTTCAGCATTAGTGATCATTTTAATTTCGTGATTCCATAGTCTTTATTTAATACCTCAGTGCTATATTTGAAACCAAAGCATAGGCATGGATTTCAAAATTCAAGAACAAATGCATTTTGGAAAGACTTGTGTTGGATTCAATAATTTTTCTTGTAAGATCACTTCAAATTTTAATTGAGATAAATTTCCATTTCATGTTTTAATAATTATTCTTACTGCATAGAGCTAAGCTAATTGAACATAGTGATTATTTGCTAACCTACTTCTCATCTAATAGATAAGAGGAGCTTAAAATATTCAGACCTAGAACAAAACAAGATTCATAAAATCTTCTCTTATAAAGTCCTTAGATAAATGCTGACTTTTAAAAGACTTGGGTTACATATCCAGTCTTCAAATACGGACTTTGGAAACCAACGACATCAACACCAATAAAGCCACAATCATAATACAAAGCTCAAGGAAATATATTTAATATATATATTAAATAAATATATTCTCTTTCTTCTTTCAGCTTTAATTTTTATAATGCTATTAGTAGATTCCTAGTAATACACTCATTATTTGACCTTTCATCTTCTTGTTTCTCTATACATCTAAATAAGTAGGAGCTCAAATTGTGAGGAAATTTAGAGCTTAATTTTTTGTGATTTCTAATATTTCATGGGCAGAAGTGACTCATTTTCAGTTTTTTAAGCCTGGTTTTCCCAAAGTTTATTTGGTGTAAAGGTCACCAGACTGGTTTTTCTTCTTAAAACATACACTGATTTTTAACATGATGGGTTTTTATTCCCTTATATTTAATCCTAAGGTGGACATGATCAAAACTGGCAAAAAGTAAACACATTCTCTGAATAAAATCCATAGTCATAGTTACATTTGTCCACAACAATGGCAATGAAACCGCAAACCAGGCAAAACTCACCACTTTTTCCTAAAAAAACATCATTCAATATGTAGCTCAGTTTCATTAAACGGCTTCGAGAGGTCTAAATGTCTCTCTATGTACCTGGGTCAACTTCTGCACACATTCCGGGAGATTTCTGGTTTAGATGGAATCACTTCTAACTCTCAGTGTGCTGAGGTTTGCTTTGAGTCTTAGAGTATATTCATATGAAAACTCAAGAGGTATAAACTGAAATAAAAATGCTATGTTCAAAGAGTTGCCTAAAAGTTGAAACCACCCAGCCTCATGCAGCTGCGGCCATTGTGATCCTCTGACCAGAGTGTCTGGAAGGCTTACCCTCAGTGTAGTCATTAACAGAGTAATTGCACCAAATTTTTATACGCACATCAACTGGTGATGATAGAGCTTGGTTTAATTTTTCTAGTCTTTTTGCTTATGTTTCAGGTTTATTTCCTGTGAGACTTGTTTCCAGGACCAGGGGAGGTAAAGAGAAAAAAATGACGTGGGGAGGAAGAGTCCTTACTGCTACATGTGCATTTTCGCTGATGTTTCTGATAGAGAATCTTAGAGTGGACTTATGAGGGGTGAGTGCACGGGAGCACATATTGACTTGGTTGGCGGCACTTCCCACTGAGTGCCAAGCTCACAGATGCATTCTCAATCAATTCCCACACAGTTCCAGTTCAGAGGACTGTTCTGAAAGCAAAAAGCATGGCACTGAGCGCTGTAAGATACAGAAACATCAGAGAAAGTTTGGAGGAGAGCAGATCTCCAAAAAAGCAGAGCTAGAGTAGATCTAGAAAGACAGAGCTGCAAAATTAAGGAAGAATGCGTCAACGTGTGTGTGTTTATACATGTGAATAGATGTAATAAAAACACACTTAAAAATTGTCATGTGTTTGTTACCTATGAGATACATTGGGTATTGCCTTGTGGAGTAGAGACCAAATACCTATTGTTGAACTTAATGAAATGGAATAAGTGAAGTTCTTAAGAACCTCATATACTGAACAAACCAGAAGTAAAAAATATTATGTGTATCATATACATTTCTTTTTAATGCATTTTCAGTAATAATAAAGTCTGATCAAATAACAATTATAGCTTGAAAACTGACTTTGCTTAGATTTTATCTAAGAACCTTGCATACTATATTCTATGAACAATTCTGTAGCTTCAGAGATTGTCCTGTGAAGGTCTTCATTTCTACATGTGTGTATAAATGTGCTTTATGCTTACAGATATGTTAATATAGATGTATTATATATGTATAGCATATATTATATATAAATGGCATATATATTCTTTACATATATGCCATTTATCATCTGGTAAATGAGACTTACTGGAGAATTTTTTGAAATTTCTGAAGACATTCTTAGAAATATAAAATATTTTGTATTGAGTTTAAAGTCAAAAATACTCATTTTAAAAACTCAAAACCCAAAATACTTAATTTTGATCAAGTTGGAGATGCTTAAGTTGGTTAAAATGGACAGAAATTCATGCATATGATAATGGCTTAAAGCTCAAAATCAAAGTAATTATAAAAGCAGTTTTCCAGTATAAAAATGAAAGAGCCTGTTTTTTTAATGTCACTAATTTTTAATTCAATGATTTACAAATATTATTTATTAAGAATTCCACAATGTATTTTTTGAAGTTTATGGTTTAGTTATTAGATTGGATAAGCAGCTTATTTAGGTAGAAATACATGATAAACTGAAAACTACAGGTTAGCAATTCCTACAGTAAACATCATGGAATAAAAAAAATCAAGATCTAAGAACAAAATTGGTCATATTTTACAAAAGAAAAGATGCAGACATTCATTTTCAGTAAGTTTTATAGGACATGAGAGGTATGTATGAAATGAAAGTTTCAGAGGTGAAGTTCTAATAGGCAAATAAGCTGCTTACAATATTGTGAGGTCTCTCTTACAAGTGTCATGGACAATTCACTTCCTAAGGTAGTCCAAACCCAGATAAGGAGCCTCAAGAGGGAGCACATAAAATAATATTCAACTATACATTACTTTTGCTTTACACCATATTTTGCACTTTTATAAATATGCATGTCTTTTTCAGTTAAAAGATTCTTAAAGATAAAAACTGATTATACAGCAATTACAGCTTGACAAGTACTTAATTTACATAATCTCAATTTTACCTTTAGGTCTTCCAACCACACTGTGAGATTATTCGTCTGCCCTCCAGATGATAAACCCTGGTCTATGGTGGTTAATGGAAATGCTAGAACAAAACCATTCATTTCAGTCACTAACTTCCTTGGCAGGCATATCTCACTTCTCTGAAACAGAGTGCTACAGTCATATATTTAATAAAAACCTCACGGTATATAGGTACAGTGATTACTGTTAACCACGATTCTTACCTCCAGTGACGTAAGAAAAGAGAACATTTGTATAGCATATATTATATATAAATGTTTTCAAGTTTTGGAAAGACTTACTGGAGAATTTTTTGAAATTTCTGAAGACATTCTTAGAAATATAAAATATTTTGTATTGAGTTTAAAGTCAAAAATACTCATTTTTAAAAACTCAAAACCCAAAATACTTAATTTTGATCAAGTTGGAGATGCTTAAGTTGGTTAAAATGGACAGAAATTCATGCATATGATAATGGCTTAAAGCTCAAAATCAAAGTAATTATAAAAGCAGTTCTCCAGTATAAAATGAAAGAGCCTGTTTTTTTAATGTCACTAATTTTTAATTCAATGATTTACAAATATTATTTATTAAGAATTCCACAATGTATTTTTTGAAGTTTATGGTTTAGTTATTAGATTGGATAAGCAGCTTATTTAGGTAGAAATACATGATAAACTGAAAACTACAGGTTAGCAATTCCTACAGTAAACATCATGGAATAAAAAAAATCAAGATCTAAGAACAAAATTGGTCATATTTTACAAAAGAAAAGATGCAGACATTCATTTTCAGTAAGTTTTATAGGACATGAGAGGTATGTATGAAATGAAAGTTTCAGAGGTGAAGTTCTAATAGGCAAATAAGCTGCTTACAATATTGTGAGGTCTCTCTTACAAGTGTCATGGACAATTCACTTCCTAAGGTAGTCCAAACCCAGATAAGGAGCCTCAAGAGGGAGCACATAAAATAATATTCAACTATACATTACTTTTGCTTTACACCATATTTTGCACTTTTATAAATATGCATGTCTTTTTCAGTTAAAAGATTCTTAAAGATAAAAACTGATTATACAGCAATTACAGCTTGACAAGTACTTAATTTACATAATCTCAATTTTACCTTTAGGTCTTCCAACCACACTGTGAGATTATTCGTCTGCCCTCCAGATGATAAACCCTGGTCTATGGTGGTTAATGGAAATGCTAGAACAAAACCATTCATTTCAGTCACTAACTTCCTTGGCAGGCATATCTCACTTCTCTGAAACAGAGTGCTACAGTCATATATTTAATAAAAACCTCACGGTATATAGGTACAGTGATTACTGTTAACCACGATTCTTACCTCCAGTGATGTATTTACAAAAGTAAGAAAAGAGAACATTTAAGAAAACAGAACAAACGCCTCCTATTTTTCACCAGCTCCTTAGGCTTTTCCCAGCTTTCCAGGAGTCAAGCCCCCGTATGATGAGATCAACAAACCTCTTTTTAAGTACAAATATATTTTCTTTCCTCAGAACTCTTCCTCTCTGTCCCTGTGGCATCCTGATCAATGTAGTGCAAAGGGTCGATGTGTTTGTTATGTGTTTGTTTGATCCAACCATTAAGGATTTACTCAGCATCTCATTTGAGAGACACAGAATGATGTGCAAAGTAGGGTTGGATGGAGTCAGTAAGAGGAGAAGAACCGGCTTTTCTTTTTAAAATATTTTTTAATTATTAGAGTGTAGTTGATTTAAGTGTTGTATTAGTTTCAGGTGTACAGCAAAGTTATTCAGTTATATATATATATATATATATATATATATACAGATATCCACTTTTTATTTTTTTAGATTCTTTTCCCATATAGCCATTGCAGAGTATTGAGTAGAGTTTCCTGTGCTATACAGTAGGTTCTCACTAGTTATTTATTTTATATATGGTAGTGTGTGTATGTCAATCTCAAGCTTCCAGTTTATCCCTCCTTGCCCCATGATAACTATAAATTTGTGTTCTACATCTGTGACTCTATTTCTGTTTTGTAAATACATTCATTTGCACCCTTTTTTAAAGATTCCACATATAAGAAATATCATGATGTTTTCTTTCTTTGACTTACTTAGCATGACAATGTCTAGGTTCATCCATGTTGCTACAAATAGCATTATATTGTTCTTTTTATGGGCGAGTAATATTCCATTGTATACACGTACCACATCTTCTTTATTCCTATATTGTCCTATATTGATGGACATTTAGGTTGATTCAATGTCTTGGCTATAGTAAATATTGCTGCAATGAACATTAGGGAATATGTGTCTTTTTGAATTATGGTTTTTCCTGGTATTTGCCCAGGAGTGGGATTACTGGGTCATATGGTAGCCCTATTTTTGCTTTTTAAAGGAACACTCACACTGTTCTCCATAGTGGCTGTGTGTGCATGCTCAGTTGTTTCAGTTATATCTGATTCTTTTGAGATTCCCATAGACTGTAACCTGACAGGCTCTTCTGTTCATGGGATTTTCCAGGCAACAATACTAGGGTGGGCTTCTATTTCCTACTCCAGGGAATCTGGGCAAGGCTTTCCCCTCCCTGCAGATCTTTCCATCAACATTGTAAGAGAAGAGAACATTTAAGAAAACAGAACAAACGCCTCCTATTTTTCACCAGCTCCTTAGGCTTTTCCCAGCTTTCCAGGAGTCAAGCCCCCGTATGATGAGATCAACAAACCTCTTTTTAAGTACAAATATATTTTCTTTCCTCAGAACTCTTCCTCTCTGTCCCTGTGGCATCCTGATCAATGTAGTGCAAAGGGTCGATGTGTTTGTTATGTGTTTGTTTGATCCAACCATTAAGGATTTACTCAGCATCTCATTTGAGAGACACAGAATGATGTGCAAAGTAGGGTTGGATGGAGTCAGTAAGAGGAGAAGAACCGGCTTTTCTTTTTAAAATATTTTTTAATTATTAGAGTGTAGTTGATTTAAGTGTTGTATTAGTTTCAGGTGTACAGCAAAGTTATTCAGTTATATATATATATATATATATATATATATATACAGATATCCACTTTTTATTTTTTTAGATTCTTTTCCCATATAGCCATTGCAGAGTATTGAGTAGAGTTTCCTGTGCTATACAGTAGGTTCTCACTAGTTATTTATTTTATATATGGTAGTGTGTGTATGTCAATCTCAAGCTTCCAGTTTATCCCTCCTTGCCCCATGATAACTATAAATTTGTGTTCTACATCTGTGACTCTATTTCTGTTTTGTAAATACATTCATTTGCACCCTTTTTTAAAGATTCCACATATAAGAAATATCATGATGTTTTCTTTCTTTGACTTACTTAGCATGACAATGTCTAGGTTCATCCATGTTGCTACAAATAGCATTATATTGTTCTTTTTATGGGCGAGTAATATTCCATTGTATACACGTACCACATCTTCTTTATTCCTATATTGTCCTATATTGATGGACATTTAGGTTGATTCAATGTCTTGGCTATAGTAAATATTGCTGCAATGAACATTAGGGAATATGTGTCTTTTTGAATTATGGTTTTTCCTGGTATTTGCCCAGGAGTGGGATTACTGGGTCATATGGTAGCCCTATTTTTGCTTTTTAAAGGAACACTCACACTGTTCTCCATAGTGGCTGTGTGTGCATGCTCAGTTGTTTCAGTTATATCTGATTCTTTTGAGATTCCCATAGACTGTAACCTGACAGGCTCTTCTGTTCATGGGATTTTCCAGGCAACAATACTAGGGTGGGCTTCTATTTCCTACTCCAGGGAATCTTCCCAACCCAGGGATCAAACCTGTGTCTCTTGCATTTTTACCACCCTTGCCACCAGTTTGCACTCCCATCAACACTACAGGAGGGTTCCATCTCTTCATACCTACTCAGCATTTATGCTAACTTTTCTTTACAACTGAACTGGCCATCTGACATTGGGGAAGTCTCTTGCACATCTGCCTCAGTGTCTCACCTGTACGGTGAACGTGTTTGACAGGTTAATTCTAAGATTCCTTAGAATCTATGATTCCTTAGAATCTTAGTAGCTATGATGGTCTCTGGTTTTATGTCTACAACACCTTTGTTTCTGGGTGTGGGTAAGGAGAGGCATCTAGAGAAATAGACTTGGAAGAGTATTAATATTCTGAAATAAACAATTTGTTGAGCTTATTCCAAAGAAGAATGCATTCTATTTTTTCTCCTCAATGGCTTTCTCATCTTTAAGTTTATATTTTCAAAATGACACCTTCTAAATAAATAGATGGGGCAATAAAAGCAGTCATAAAAGCAACCCAGTAAGGTGGCCATAAAATATGAGTCATGGTTCCTAGAATCAATAGCATTGTCAAAAGGTATAGGTCAGTGTGTACGATGCTAGAGAACTGTCATATTCACTGAAGAGCAGGGGATGGTCTGCACTCACCAAAGACTGAGCAGACATCAAGGTTAAAAGAGGGAAAGGGCATAAAAAACTCTCCATGTCTCAAAGCCAGTCTGGCTCAAAAAACTACCATTTGGAAGAGATCTGGTGTGATCCACCAGAAGAAATGGGTGTCAAGGAATTGCAGGCAGCTATTTCTGTCTCTGATTCTGTCCTTAATATAATGTGTGATGTTGAAGAAAGTCATTTGATATTGGCTGTCTTAAATTTTGGAAACATTAGGAATATGTGTCTTTTGAATTGTTTTCCTATTTGAGATGGTACGGCCCTATTTTTGCTTTTTAAAGGAACACTCACACTGTTCTCCATAGTGGCTGTGTGTGCATGCTCAGTTGTTTCAGTTATATCTGATTCTTTTGAGATTCCCATAGACTGTAACCTGACAGGCTCTTCTGTTCATGGGATTTTCCAGGCAACAATACTAGGGTGGGCTTCTATTTCCTACTCCAGGGAATCTTCCCAACCCAGGGATCAAACCTGTGTCTCTTGCATTTTTACCACCCTTGCCACCAGTTTGCACTCCCATCAACACTACAGGAGGGTTCCATCTCTTCATACCTACTCAGCATTTATGCTAACTTTTCTTTACAACTGAACTGGCCATCTGACATTGGGGAAGTCTCTTGCACATCTGCCTCAGTGTCTCACCTGTACGGTGAACGTGTTTGACAGGTTAATTCTAAGATTCCTTAGAATCTATGATTCCTTAGAATCTTAGTAGCTATGATGGTCTCTGGTTTTATGTCTACAACACCTTTGTTTCTGGGTGTGGGTAAGGGAGAGGCATCTAGAGAAATAGACTTGGAAGAGTATTAATATTCTGAAATAAACAATTTGTTGAGCTTATTCCAAAGAAGAATGCATTCTATTTTTTCTCCTCAATGGCTTTCTCATCTTTAAGTTTATATTTTCAAAATGACACCTTCTAAATAAATAGATGGGGCAATAAAAGCAGTCATAAAAGCAACCCAGTAAGGTGGCCATAAAATATGAGTCATGGTTCCTAGAATCAATAGCATTGTCAAAAGGTATAGGTCAGTGTGTACGATGCTAGAGAACTGTCATATTCACTGAAGAGCAGGGGATGGTCTGCACTCACCAAAGACTGAGCAGACATCAAGGTTAAAAGAGGGAAAGGGCATAAAAAACTCTCCATGTCTCAAAGCCAGTCTGGCTCAAAAAACTACCATTTGGAAGAGATCTGGTGTGATCCACCAGAAGAAATGGGTGTCAAGGAATTGCAGGCAGCTATTTCTGTCTCTGATTCTGTCCTTAATATAATGTGTGATGTTGAAGAAAGTCATCAACCTTTATCTATCAATCTCTTCATAGTGAAGTGGGTGAAATAATTCTTTCTATTTCTGCTTGTATCTTAACAGGTTTTATAAACCTATTCAAAGGTTTTGTTTCTTTATATAGAAGAACTCAACACAACTAATAAAAAGAACTGTATTCACTTTCCGTTACCGATGTTCATGAAATAAAATGAACAGTGTCACAGAGCAATTTGCTAAGCTATATTTTTGTAAGTACAAATAGGAATTTTCTGCCTCACATACAATTTAGTCTATCGAATTAGGATGAACGTTAACTAAAGAGAACACAATACAAGAGCAGTAATTTAATGATCATACTAGACAGCCACCTCCTACATGGCAATAGGTTATCATAATTATTTACATTTGGGTATAGAAATAAGACAAAATGTGTCATCTTTTTGGTTGCTGCTTGCATTCAAAAAGGAAATGATCTTCCTGAGAAGAGCGCAGTCAGCCAAATGAATTAATTAAAACTCATCAAGTTTCATAGTGGAAAGGCCATTTTATCAAATAAAAAATTTCTCTAATTCAAGACAAGAGTTTCTCCAGAGAAGAGAAAATCTTAAAAAGATGCAGAGGAAGGAAATAACAATTTTTTGGCATCTCACTGCAGCCACATTTTTAACAGTTAACTCACATAGTGATGGAATCCATTGGAGAAACAGATTCTGAGGGCACTACACCTTGATTCTCATTTTCCTTTCTCTCTCAGATTTCCAAGATTTTTATTTAGTATGTGTACTGCTTCCTGGACCTAGAAAGATGCTTACAGATGATGTATTACAACCAGGGAGAGTAAACAATGACTTTTGAGTTGACTTGAAATAGGGATTGCTTCCTGTCCAGCTGCTTTTGGAAGAGCAGGGGATGGTCTGCACTCACCAAAGACTGAGCAGACATCAAGGTTAAAAGAGGGAAAGGGCATAAAAAACTCTCCATGTCTCAAAGCCAGTCTGGCTCAAAAAACTACCATTTGGAAGAGATCTGGTGTGATCCACCAGAAGAAATGGGTGTCAAGGAATTGCAGGCAGCTATTTCTGTCTCTGATTCTGTCCTTAATATAATGTGTGATGTTGAAGAAAGTCATCAACCTTTATCTATCAATCTCTTCATAGTGAAGTGGGTGAAATAATTCTTTCTATTTCTGCTTGTATCTTAACAGGTTTTATAAACCTATTCAAAGGTTTTGTTTCTTTATATAGAAGAACTCAACACAACTAATAAAAAGAACTGTATTCACTTTCCGTTACCGATGTTCATGAAATAAAATGAACAGTGTCACAGAGCAATTTGCTAAGCTATATTTTTGTAAGTACAAATAGGAATTTTCTGCCTCACATACAATTTAGTCTATCGAATTAGGATGAACGTTAACTAAAGAGAACACAATACAAGAGCAGTAATTTAATGATCATACTAGACAGCCACCTCCTACATGGCAATAGGTTATCATAATTATTTACATTTGGGTATAGAAATAAGACAAAATGTGTCATCTTTTTGGTTGCTGCTTGCATTCAAAAAGGAAATGATCTTCCTGAGAAGAGCGCAGTCAGCCAAATGAATTAATTAAAACTCATCAAGTTTCATAGTGGAAAGGCCATTTTATCAAATAAAAAATTTCTCTAATTCAAGACAAGAGTTTCTCCAGAGAAGAGAAAATCTTAAAAAGATGCAGAGGAAGGAAATAACAATTTTTTGGCATCTCACTGCAGCCACATTTTTAACAGTTAACTCACATAGTGATGGAATCCATTGGAGAAACAGATTCTGAGGGCACTACACCTTGATTCTCATTTTCCTTTCTCTCTCAGATTTCCAAGATTTTTATTTAGTATGTGTACTGCTTCCTGGACCTAGAAAGATGCTTACAGATGATGTATTACAACCAGGGAGAGTAAACAATGACTTTTTTGAGTTGACTTGAAATAGGGATTGCTTCCTGTCCAGCTGCTTTTGGATCATCAGCTTTTTTTTTTTTTTTTTAATAGAAAGTAGACTTAGGGATAGAAGATGATCCTAGGCAGTAATCTTCTAATGAAATCACCTTTCTCTATTCCTTTCATCTATTCCAACCTTTCCTAAACATGGAATTGAGTAAGAGCTGGAAAAAAGTCTGGTTTTGGCGCATGTTCTTCCCCACTGAAGTGGTTTTAAGGATAATGATGTCACTCCATTCTCCATAAATATGTCCTCATTAGTTTACTAGCAGGGAGTGAGGTCATGACTCACACAGACTATGGAATCAAGGTGCTGAGACTTTCTAGCTCTATTTGCAAAAAAAAAAGAGGAATAAAAAGGGTCAGGACCAAGATCATTAAAGTGAAATGTAGAGCAGATTGGAGTACGGGAATATGCTAGAAACTGGAGTATATCCAAAGAAAGTAAATTGAGTGTTTTTCAGAATAAGGGTATTTGGGCAACCAGGAGCAGGGAGGCCACTAGAAATATTTAACCAAAGAGAGAGCTTAGAGGTCAATTTTACTTACTTTACATCTTTCCCAAGCTTATACTCTGGAAAACTTTAACAGTTAATTTTTATTGCATCTTCTCTGAAGACCCAGAATTTGGTTAAACTAAGCAAGCCCAACTTACCTATTACCTTACTCAATGTTTCATGAACAATATTGAAAAGCTGTGTCCCTTTGATTATACCCAGAGTTGTTCCATTTGTCGATGTACTATTAATGTACTGGTGAGGACTAATGAGAACATACTGCATAGCACTGATAATTCTACTTAATACTCTGTGGTGACCTGAACAAGAAGGAAGTCCAAAAGGGAGGGGATAAATGTATACATATGGCTGAGCCATTTTATTGTGCAGTAGAAACCAACACAACATTGTAAAACAAGTCTAGTCCAATAAAAATCAATTTAAAAATTAAAAAATAAAGAAGTTCATGTAGATGAAAACAATGCAATTCATATGAATTGCATGAGACAAATAAAAATTTATCCAGAAATTCAACCAGTATTTACTGAGTGACTACCATATACCAAGCACACCTGCAGGTGCTGGGAATACCTTAGAGAACAATACGAATACCTCTGCCCTCAAGGGCTCATGTTCTCTTGGGGAAGGGACAGGCAGTAAGGAAACAAATATGGAAAACATGAGGTGTGTCAGAAGATCCTAAGTTATGAAGGAAGATTTAACAGGATAAAGGATCCTAGGCAGTAATCTTCTAATGAAATCACCTTTCTCTATTCCTTTCATCTATTCCAACCTTTCCTAAACATGGAATTGAGTAAGAGCTGGAAAAAAGTCTGGTTTTGGCGCATGTTCTTCCCCACTGAAGTGGTTTTAAGGATAATGATGTCACTCCATTCTCCATAAATATGTCCTCATTAGTTTACTAGCAGGGAGTGAGGTCATGACTCACACAGACTATGGAATCAAGGTGCTGAGACTTTCTAGCTCTATTTGCAAAAAAAAAAGAGGAATAAAAAGGGTCAGGACCAAGATCATTAAAGTGAAATGTAGAGCAGATTGGAGTACGGGAATATGCTAGAAACTGGAGTATATCCAAAGAAAGTAAATTGAGTGTTTTTCAGAATAAGGGTATTTGGGCAACCAGGAGCAGGGAGGCCACTAGAAATATTTAACCAAAGAGAGAGCTTAGAGGTCAATTTTACTTACTTTACATCTTTCCCAAGCTTATACTCTGGAAAACTTTAACATTTAAATTTTTTATTGCATCTTCTCTGAAGACCCAGAATTTGGTTAAACTAAGCAAGCCCAACTTACCTATTACCTTACTCAATGTTTCATGAACAATATTGAAAAGCTGTGTCCCTTTGATTATACCCAGAGTTGTTCCATTTGTCGATGTACTATTAATGTACTGGTGAGGACTAATGAGAACATACTGCATAGCACTGATAATTCTACTTAATACTCTGTGGTGACCTGAACAAGAAGGAAGTCCAAAAGGGAGGGGATAAATGTATACATATGGCTGAGCCATTTTATTGTGCAGTAGAAACCAACACAACATTGTAAAACAAGTCTAGTCCAATAAAAATCAATTTAAAAATTAAAAAATAAAGAAGTTCATGTAGATGAAAACAATGCAATTCATATGAATTGCATGAGACAAATAAAAATTTATCCAGAAATTCAACCAGTATTTACTGAGTGACTACCATATACCAAGCACACCTGCAGGTGCTGGGAATACCTTAGAGAACAATACGAATACCTCTGCCCTCAAGGGGCTCATGTTCTCTTGGGGAAGGGGACAGGCAGTAAGGAAACAAATATGGAAAACATGAGGTGTGTCAGAAGATCCTAAGTTATGAAGGAAGATTTAACAGGATAAAAGGATCTAGAGTTTCCCTGGCAGGTAGAGGAGGTGGGGATGTGCCATTTCACCTGGAAAATTCAAAGAATGCCTCTCTGAGAAGGTGGAATTTATGCCATACCTGAAGGAGTTTAGGGCAAATGTATCTACAGCAGTTAAAAGAAGTGTTCAGCTTTTAAATGATCTCATATGAATTCAGCTGTCAATGTGACTTGTCCTAATTTCATTTGATTCTTTACCTTGATAAATGTAGATAAACTCTCATGAAGTATATACTACAAAATATAGTTATCCCCTATTGTTGTACATGTTTCCTAACAAAAACTGCAAACCTAAGCTTGAGAGAGATTTAACTTTCTTAAGCTTTTATAATTGTCATCTCTTTATGAAAAATTACCTCATGAGGAAAAAATGTAATCTTAATCCTTACTGTAATGCACTGCAGTGTCTATGAACCCCAGTTTGGAGGTTTCACTGTGCTAGGCAAATGAGGGTCTCAGACTACTTCAACATTTCCAAAATGATGTTGCTCAGAGCACTAGTGGTAGAGACACTTTTGGGAAAAAGGCGACTTCATGGAAAATTACATTTGGAAACACCATTTATCACATGGACTTTCACTGGTGAATTGAAAGCAAAGAATCTGAAGAAGTATTGACTATAAGGAACCACTTAATGGTAAAGTTGGTTTAACTCAAGGTTTCCTAAGCATACTGGAATAGATCAGGAAGAAGCTGATATAAATAATAAATGCTAATATTTCTTAGTTGAGAAATTTTATATAGGAGTATAATTGCTTTACAATGCCATATTAGTTTCTACTGTACAACAAAGTGAATCTTCTATATGTATACACACATCCTCTGACTCTGGGTCTTCCTTCCCTGGCCCCTATCTCACCCATCATCACAGAGAACTGAGCTGAGCTCCCTGTCACAGAGAACTTTTTTTTAGAAAATTCAACCAGTATTTACTGAGTGACTACCATATACCAAGCACACCTGCAGGTGCTGGGAATACCTTAGAGAACAATACGAATACCTCTGCCCTCAAGGGGCTCATGTTCTCTTGGGGAAGGGGACAGGCAGTAAGGAAACAAATATGGAAAACATGAGGTGTGTCAGAAGATCCTAAGTTATGAAGGAAGATTTAACAGGATAAAGGATCTAGAGTTTCCCTGGCAGGTAGAGGAGGTGGGGATGTGCCATTTCACCTGGAAAATTCAAAGAATGCCTCTCTGAGAAGGTGGAATTTATGCCATACCTGAAGGAGTTTAGGGCAAATGTATCTACAGCAGTTAAAAGAAGTGTTCAGCTTTTAAATGATCTCATATGAATTCAGCTGTCAATGTGACTTGTCCTAATTTCATTTGATTCTTTACCTTGATAAATGTAGATAAACTCTCATGAAGTATATACTACAAAATATAGTTATCCCCTATTGTTGTACATGTTTCCTAACAAAAACTGCAAACCTAAGCTTGAGAGAGATTTAACTTTCTTAAGCTTTTATAATTGTCATCTCTTTATGAAAAATTACCTCATGAGGAAAAAATGTAATCTTAATCCTTACTGTAATGCACTGCAGTGTCTATGAACCCCAGTTTGGAGGTTTCACTGTGCTAGGCAAATGAGGGTCTCAGACTACTTCAACATTTCCAAAATGATGTTGCTCAGAGCACTAGTGGTAGAGACACTTTTGGGAAAAAGGCGACTTCATGGAAAATTACATTTGGAAACACCATTTATCACATGGACTTTCACTGGTGAATTGAAAGCAAAGAATCTGAAGAAGTATTGACTATAAGGAACCACTTAATGGTAAAGTTGGTTTAACTCAAGGTTTCCTAAGCATACTGGAATAGATCAGGAAGAAGCTGATATAAATAATAAATGCTAATATTTCTTAGTTGAGAAATTTTATATAGGAGTATAATTGCTTTACAATGCCATATTAGTTTCTACTGTACAACAAAGTGAATCTTCTATATGTATACACACATCCTCTGACTCTGGGTCTTCCTTCCCTGGCCCCTATCTCACCCATCTAGATCATCACAGAGAACTGAGCTGAGCTCCCTGTACCACACCGAAGGTTCCCATTACCTATTGATTTTATAAATGGTAGTATATTTATGTGCAGAACTATTTACAATAGTCAGGATATGGAGATGACCTGACTGTCCATCCATAGATGCATCAATAAAGAAGATGTGGCACATATATGCAATGGAATGTTACTCAGCCATAAAAAGGAATGGAACTGGGTAATTTGTAGAGATGTGGGTGGACATAAAGTCTGTCATACAGAGTTAAGTATGTCAGAAAGAAAAAAGGCAAATATCATATATTAATGCATGTACATGGAATCTAGAAAACTAGTACAGATGAATCATTTCCAGTGCAAGAATAGAGACATAGACATAGAGAACAAATGTGTGGACAAAGAGAGGGAAGGAGAGGGTGGGATGAATTGGTCTGACATAAATACAGCTTAGAAATTTTATAATTGTTCTTTGTTATTAAGTTATTCTCTTTATATCAGTAAAGATAGGCTAAATTATACTGAGACCTAACAACTACTGTTAGGTCTTAAGAAACTTAAGACAAAAACATTTATTTCTTACTCAAGTTGCATGTCCCATGAGAATTGGCTCCAAACTCTCTTCAGTGTTTTTACTGAAGTTCCAACTGGGCAGAGTAGTCACAACCTAGAACATCCCAGTCACTGTGAGGTCCAGAAAGAGAGCTGAGCATGACCTAATCTTTTTTTTTTTAAGATTTATTTATTTATTTTGGGAGGGGGTCGAGTTGGGGAGGGAGGGGAGCGAGCGGGCCACTTCTATTGGTCTTTCATTTGTCCATTTTCATCCACCTTTGTTCTTTAGCCCATGTGGGCCTCCCATCGCGGTGGCCTCTTTTGTCGCAGAGCGCCGGCTCTGGACGCATGCGCTCTAGAGCTCCAGCTCGGTAGTTGGACACATCGGTCCAGCCGCTCCACAGCACATGGGATCTTCCCAGGCCAGGGATCGAACCAACGCCCCTTGCACTGCAAGGCGGTGTCCTTACCTACTGGACCACCAGGGAAGCCCCAGCATGACCTAATCTTAAGGTATAATTGGAAGTATGTGTTTGATGTGTGCTTAAGAAGAATACAGGTATTTGGTAAAAGCAAAGATGCCTCCATATTTACTTCTCGAAGTAATATGATGCTTACACTAACTTTAATGGAGGGTGGCTTTTATGTTGTTTTGTGTTGAATCTTGTTGAATCCCAATAAATGGCATTGGATTTTAGTTGGGCAGACAGTATTAAGAGCCGACTCATTGGAAATGATCCTGATGCTGGGATAGATCGAGGGCAAGAAAAGAAGGGGGTGACAGAGAATGAGGTGGTGGGATGGCATCACTGACTTAATTGACAAGCATTTGAGCAAACTCCAGGAGACAGTGAAGGACAAGGAAGCCTGGTGTGTTGCATTTCATGGGGTTGCAAAGAGTAAGACAGGAGTTAGAGACTGAACAACAATGATAACAATTGATTACTCATGAATGCATTTACCTTTTTAAGGCTTATTTCCAAGATATTTTTAAAGATAGTCTTTTCTTTTTCCTAGTGCTAATTTATCCCTACTTCTAAGGTATGGCCCTTAGGTGGCCTCTATTGAATGCTCTGAGTATTTAAAGGGACTTCTCTACTCTGGCTAGTAGGAGTTTCACAATTCCTAGCCCTGGATGGACTCTGAAATTTAATCACTTGTCAAGCTCTAAGGAAGTTTTCCTTTTGGCAGAAGCTATTCTCACCTTCTTGGGGTTTCACTCTATCCATACACAGGTTGATCTTCAAGATTCAAGAAGATGCCTCTGCATATTTTTGGTAACACTAGTGCCATCTAACTCCTACAAATTCTAGCTGCTTCTTCACTCAGGGAGGGCTCCAGACTCTTGAATCTCCCTCATCATGCTACAGTTTAGAAATTTTCTCTAGGCAGAAAGCTTGGATAACTGTAGGTCTCTCTTTCTGGTTTCATTTCTCTTAGAGATCACATTTGTCTGTTTTCAAGATGAATTTTCTTTTGTCCATTGTCACATCGGTCCAACTGCTCCACAGCACGTGGGATCTTCCCAGGCCAGGGATTGAACCAACGCCCCTTGCACTGCAAGGCCGTGTCGTTACTGGACCACCAGGGAAGCCCCAGCATGACCTAATCTTAAGGTATAATTGGAAGTATGTGTTTGATGTGTGCTTAAGAAGAATACAGGTATTTGGTAAAAGCAAAGATGCCTCCATATTTACTTCTCGAAGTAATATGATGCTTACACTAACTTTAATGGAGGGTGGCTTTTATGTTGTTTTGTGTTGAATCTTGTTGAATCCCAATAAATGGCATTGGATTTTAGTTGGGCAGACAGTATTAAGAGCCGACTCATTGGAAATGATCCTGATGCTGGGATAGATCGAGGGCAAGAAAAGAAGGGGGTGACAGAGAATGAGGTGGTGGGATGGCATCACTGACTTAATTGACAAGCATTTGAGCAAACTCCAGGAGACAGTGAAGGACAAGGAAGCCTGGTGTGTTGCATTTCATGGGGTTGCAAAGAGTAAGACAGGAGTTAGAGACTGAACAACAATGATAACAATTGATTACTCATGAATGCATTTACCTTTTTAAGGCTTATTTCCAAGATATTTTTAAAGATAGTCTTTTCTTTTTCCTAGTGCTAATTTATCCCTACTTCTAAGGTATGGCCCTTAGGTGGCCTCTATTGAATGCTCTGAGTATTTAAAGGGACTTCTCTACTCTGGCTAGTAGGAGTTTCACAATTCCTAGCCCTGGATGGACTCTGAAATTTAATCACTTGTCAAGCTCTAAGGAAGTTTTCCTTTTGGCAGAAGCTATTCTCACCTTCTTGGGGTTTCACTCTATCCATACACAGGTTGATCTTCAAGATTCAAGAAGATGCCTCTGCATATTTTTGGTAACACTAGTGCCATCTAACTCCTACAAATTCTAGCTGCTTCTTCACTCAGGGAGGGCTCCAGACTCTTGAATCTCCCTCATCATGCTACAGTTTAGAAATTTTCTCTAGGCAGAAAGCTTGGATAACTGTAGGTCTCTCTCTTTCTGGTTTCATTTCTCTTAGAGATCACAGTGTTGTCTGTTGTTGCAAGTATGAGAGTATTTTTTTCCTATATTTTGTCCACTTTTCTAGTTGTTTATGGCAGGAGGTTAATTCAGAAGCCTGTACTCCCTTATGGTTAGAAACTCATGTCTCCTAAATCTAAATTTAGTTCTTGTTTTATAAACACTTTGTTTTTCAGCATGGCAGAGCACCATGTCTTGAAGGTCAACAAAATGGATTTCTTGTTTTTTTTTTTCTCTGGGAGAACAGAAAGCTATAAACATGATAAACTCCAATACTGTACTGTCAGTTTCCTGAAATTTAACTCTTGTAACCAGTAGGAAAAGCATATACTGACATAGGTAATTGTCAAGCTGTGTAAGCAAAGAGACCAGTTTCTAAGGCAAGTAACTTATGTGTCTCTGAAGCATCAAGACAGTGAAAAAATATTCCAGATCCTATAAGTCTTTATATTGAAATCATATAAAAATTAAACCACATTATCAAGGAAGCAGTGTGAAGTTAATCAAGAAAAAAGCACTACTTTTATTATATATGATATTTCATGGTATGTCAATGGTTTGAGTTTTTAGTTTGGAAGGTCAGGCATTTCCTTGTACTAATTATGACAATAATAACCTAAGAATTGTCATTAATGGGCTGAAATCTAGACTGTAGTTCTTGACGCTGCTATATCCTGGTGCCTATGAATCTCAGGCACATTATAAACTGCCTAATAGAAATATTAATTGAATGAAAAGACTAGCTAATTGTGATATAATAAAGATCTTTTCTTAGAAGGCAGGTGTTACACTCTATTTTCTAGAAGTACTGAGTTCTGGAAATGTCCAAAGTTGAAAGGGTTGATTTTAACATTGTACAGATTGCATTGTATAGATGCAGTGATAGTGTATGGATGCTTTCCATAAGAATTCTAGCGATAATAATAATAATACAATACAATAATGATGTCATAATTAAATGAATAATAATGAGTAATAAATTATTCATTGTATGATTTCTATGTACCAGACATAAGTTGTTTTTTTTTTTTAATAGCTCTTTCAGTCTTTTTTTTTTAAAAAAAGATTTATTTATTTATTTATTTATTTATTTTTTGGGCGGGGGTCGGGTTGGGGAGGGAGGGGAGCGGACGGGCCACTTCTATTGGTATTTCATTTCTCCATTTTCATCCGTCTTTGTTCTTTGGCTCCTGTTGGCCTCCCATCACGGTGGCATCTGTTGCGGCAGAGCGCCGGCTCTGGGCGCATGCGCTCCAGAGCTCCGGCTTGGTAATTGGACACATCGGTCCAGCCGCTCCGTGGGAAGTGGGATCTTCCCAGGCCAGGGCTCGAACCGGTGCCCCTTGCACTGCAAGGCGGTGTCTTTACCCACTGGACCACCAGGGGAAGCCCCAGACTTAAGTTTTATTATAGTTTTTATCTGTACCTCATATAACTTTTACTATAACACTATGAGTGGATAATACCATCTCTATGTTTATCTTGTTTATAATGACCATCTCAGTTTCCATAACTGTAAAATGGGGTAATAAGTCCTTTGAGCATTGTGACATACCTAGATCATATGGATATACAACACGTAGTAATACAGGCATGTTGTTGTTTAGTTGCTGTGGCATATCTGACTCTTTTGCAGCCCCATGCACTATAGCCCTCCAGGCTTCTCTCTCCATGGGATTTTCAAGGCAAGACTACTGGAATGGGTTACCATTTCCTTCTCCAGGGGATATTTCCAACCCAGGGATCAAACCCTCATCTCCTGTACTGCACAGAGATTCTTTACCACAGAGTCACCCAGGAAGCCCATGTTTGCTGGTGGTTTGGTTGTTGTTCAGTCACTCAGTCATGTCTAACTCTTTGTGATCCCACAAACTATAGCACTCCAGGCTTCCCTATCCTTCCTTATCTACCAGAGCTTGCTCTCACTGATGTCCATTGAATCAGTGATGCCATCCAACCATCTCATCCTCTGGCGTTCCCTTTACCTCCTGCATTCAAACTTCCCCAGCATGACTCTTTTCTAATGAGTCAGCTCTTTGTATCAGGTGGCCAAAGTATTGGAGCTTCAGCATCAGCATCATTCCTTCCCATGGGATTGACTGATTTGATCTCCTTGCAGTTCAAGGGACTCTCAAGGGTCTTCTCTAGTACCACAATTTAAAAGCATCAATCCTTTGATGATCAATCTTCTTGATGGTCTGACTGTCACATCTGTATGTGACTACTGGAGAAATCATAGCTTTGACTGTATGGACCTTTGTTGGCAAAGTGATGTCTCTGCTTTTTAATAAGCTGTCTGGCCTTGTTGTAGCTTTTCTTCCAATGAGCAAGTGTCTTTTAATTTCATGGCTGCAGTCACTATCTGCAGTGATTTGAGACCCCAAGAAAAGGAAATGTCACTGTTTCCACTTTTTTCTATTTGTCATGAAGTGATGGGAACAGATGTCATAATCTTTGTTTTTTGAATGTTGAATTTTAAGCCAGCTTTTTCACTCTCCTCTTTCACCTTCATCAAGAGACTGTTTAATTCCTCTTTACTTTCCGCCTTTAGGATGGTGTCATCTGCATATCTAACATTATTGATATTTCTCCCAGCAATCTTGATTCCAGCTTGTGATTCACCTGTCCTGGCATTTCACATGATGTACTCTGCATATGCCCTATGACATAGGTCTTATTATCAGACTCATTTGTGTAGAAGAGAGAATTGAGGCCAAGTGAAGTTTAATACCTTTAGTCAGTAGATCATAACTCCCATTAACTCCAAAGCCTAACTGTTTGCTATGCCATCTTCTAATGCATCATCCCTTTAGAATACAGATGGTATAGAATTTAAATGTAAATACATAGTCAATATATTAATTTTCTTTTGTTTTCTAATCTTAATTTTTCACATTGGTACACCAATTATTACATTTGTCTAATACCACTAGGTTGGCCCACCCTATGCGTGAATGTCACTCAGTCTTAACTCTTTGTGATCCCAGGCTTCCCTATCCTTCCTTATCTACCAGAGCTTGCTCTCACTGATGTCCATTGAATCAGTGATGCCATCCAACCATCTCATCCTCTGGCGTTCCCTTTACCTCCTGCATTCAAACTTCCCCAGCATGACTCTTTTCTAATGAGTCAGCTCTTTGTATCAGGTGGCCAAAGTATTGGAGCTTCAGCATCAGCATCATTCCTTCCCATGGGATTGACTGATTTGATCTCCTTGCAGTTCAAGGGACTCTCAAGGGTCTTCTCTAGTACCACAATTTAAAAGCATCAATCCTTTGATGATCAATCTTCTTGATGGTCTGACTGTCACATCTGTATGTGACTACTGGAGAAATCATAGCTTTGACTGTATGGACCTTTGTTGGCAAAGTGATGTCTCTGCTTTTTAATAAGCTGTCTGGCCTTGTTGTAGCTTTTCTTCCAATGAGCAAGTGTCTTTTAATTTCATGGCTGCAGTCACTATCTGCAGTGATTTGAGACCCCAAGAAAAGGAAATGTCACTGTTTCCACTTTTTTCTATTTGTCATGAAGTGATGGGAACAGATGTCATAATCTTTGTTTTTTGAATGTTGAATTTTAAGCCAGCTTTTTCACTCTCCTCTTTCACCTTCATCAAGAGACTGTTTAATTCCTCTTTACTTTCCGCCTTTAGGATGGTGTCATCTGCATATCTAACATTATTGATATTTCTCCCAGCAATCTTGATTCCAGCTTGTGATTCACCTGTCCTGGCATTTCACATGATGTACTCTGCATATGCCCTATGACATAGGTCTTATTATCAGACTCATTTGTGTAGAAGAGAGAATTGAGGCCAAGTGAAGTTTAATACCTTTAGTCAGTAGATCATAACTCCCATTAACTCCAAAGCCTAACTGTTTGCTATGCCATCTTCTAATGCATCATCCCTTTAGAATACAGATGGTATAGAATTTAAATGTAAATACATAGTCAATATATTAATTTTCTTTTGTTTTCTAATCTTAATTTTTTCACATTGGTACACCAATTATTACATTTGTCTAATACCACTAGGTTGGCATATGGTAGAAAACAGTATTTCCTATGCTGTGTTATTCAAAATGTAACAACAATAGATACCACGTCCATACATTATTGTAAAATGAAGAATGCCATTCAGTACTGGAAGTTCAGCGGTGGTCTACCTCTATGCTATTTCTCTACCCATATCATGACGAATGATGAATTATTTTCCTTTTGCTTCATTTTTTATTGTGATTTGATTTGTGGGGAAGAATAAAAGGGTTAAAGTTCTCAGGCTCAAAGTAGAATTTACCGGAAACAAGGATATGTGTAATAATTTCCAAATTGTATTTACAGATACCATTTTATTCTATTGATTGGAAACTACTCAGCAAAGGGAATCATACAAAAGAGATAAGAGAGAATGAGAAATTGAAACAAAGCATTGATGGAAGTTTCCTAACAGCAAAAAATGAGAAGTCTGTGCTATCCCAGGGGAAGTGGGGGTGGACCCGATGCCTGCAACAGTGAGCGCTGTGATGGAATCAACTTCAGCGACTCCCGTAATTACTAAATTAGACTGTTCCATTTCTGGATAATGCATACTGCATTTTGATCTTGATTTAAAACCCAATTAGATCAGGATCATCATTCCTGTTAGTTGTAACTTCTCTCCGGTGGCTTTGAGAATGGAACAATGGATAAGTATTTTTATGTTTGTTCTTTGTGAGGCGTCTTTGAAGACATGACTTTTTAAATCTATAGCAACAGGTGTCCCCCTCCTACTCTCACATATTTTACTGATTACTCTCTCAATTTATCCTCAAATTCTCTCAAGTCCTAGTAACTAGTGAAATTATACATTGATACACATTTGGCTTTTCCAGTAAATAATGACAGTCATGACCCTCTTGTCTTTGAAATTACTGCTTCCTTTTAAAAATGTGTATGCTTTCTTTCCTGTGTACAGAGATTGCCTTTACGGACTCTGTTCTTCATCCTCTTGTTTTTATTTATTGAAATCATTAGGCATAATATCATGATGGAAATATTATGAAGGAGTGAACCTTCAAAGGAGAAAAACAGATTATAGATTTTTCAAATGTTAGAGATGAAGACTTCTGGAAAATGAGCATTGTTTTCTGGTGAGAAGGAAAAGGGAACTTCAGGCAGCCCATTGAAATGGCTTCAGTATGCACACATGATTCCATCAGTAAGTGACTGAAGACAGTACAAAATAGCCTCCATGGAAAAACTAGGATTTATATATTAGAATCTATTAATCTGTGGCTTATGATTATGAAATTATTCTGAGTGTACAGTTTTGCTTTTTCTTGTTAAATATATTATCAAAACTTCTGCAATGGTGGTGTAATATACATTATAAAAATATGTTATTCAAAGTGAAGTGTGGAGTTACACTATACAATAATTTTATACCCCAAGGAAGAAAACAGGCACTTTTTTCCTCCATGGGTTTGCTGAAGAAAATGGGAAACATTGATTGAGAGCTCCTTGTTAATTCACACTAGGGAACCATGTAGATTACTTAATTTTGAAAATTACAATGTAAACAAAACCAACGCCATAAAGGAGTTCAAGGGCCCTACATCAAAATAATATTTTGTTCATTTACTTTGACAAGTGTGGTTCATATACTCAAGTATTACTTAGGATTATAAATTAGACTGTTCCATTTCTGGATAATGCATACTGCTTTTGCTTGAAAATGCATCTTTTGTTAGTTGTAACTTCTCTCCGGTGGCTTTGAGAATGGAACAATGGATAAGTATTTTTATGTTTGTTCTTTGTGAGGCGTCTTTGAAGACATGACTTTTTAAATCTATAGCAACAGGTGTCCCCCTCCTACTCTCACATATTTTACTGATTACTCTCTCAATTTATCCTCAAATTCTCTCAAGTCCTAGTAACTAGTGAAATTATACATTGATACACATTTGGCTTTTCCAGTAAATAATGACAGTCATGACCCTCTTGTCTTTGAAATTACTGCTTCCTTTTAAAAATGTGTATGCTTTCTTTCCTGTGTACAGAGATTGCCTTTACGGACTCTGTTCTTCATCCTCTTGTTTTTATTTATTGAAATCATTAGGCATAATATCATGATGGAAATATTATGAAGGAGTGAACCTTCAAAGGAGAAAAACAGATTATAGATTTTTCAAATGTTAGAGATGAAGACTTCTGGAAAATGAGCATTGTTTTCTGGTGAGAAGGAAAAGGGAACTTCAGGCAGCCCATTGAAATGGCTTCAGTATGCACACATGATTCCATCAGTAAGTGACTGAAGACAGTACAAAATAGCCTCCATGGAAAAACTAGGATTTATATATTAGAATCTATTAATCTGTGGCTTATGATTATGAAATTATTCTGAGTGTACAGTTTTGCTTTTTCTTGTTAAATATATTATCAAAACTTCTGCAATGGTGGTGTAATATACATTATAAAAATATGTTATTCAAAGTGAAGTGTGGAGTTACACTATACAATAATTTTATACCCCAAGGAAGAAAACAGGCACTTTTTTCCTCCATGGGTTTGCTGAAGAAAATGGGAAACATTGATTGAGAGCTCCTTGTTAATTCACACTAGGGAACCATGTAGATTACTTAATTTTGAAAATTACAATGTAAACAAAACCAACGCCATAAAGGAGTTCAAGGGCCCTACATCAAAATAATATTTTGTTCATTTACTTTGACAAGTGTGGTTCATATACTCAAGTATTACTTAGGATTATATTGCATTTGAATTAACATAGTGCATTTCATCAAAATAATGAAATCTTAGTGATATAATAACTTACAGAGAAAGTTCATTACAGTTTTCTGATACAGATTATTTTAAACAATTTATATGCATTTATGGGTGCATTAATGTTTCTCCATCTGTCCATCTCACTCTATTTCCCTCTCTCTCTCTCTTTCTGTCTGACACACAGAGGATTAACAGTAAATTTAATAATTCTGCTGTCTTTTTGTATGCTTATAGATCATGATTATTATTTAAAAATGATTATGTGGTTGATAAGTCATACACATGCTGTATGCTTAGTCTGCATTCTGTATGCTTAGTTTGCATTCTTCATGTTTTCAAAAGTATTACTATCTGCTTGTGTAGCAGCTATCACATTGTGATGGATTAATAAGCAATATTAATCTACTAAAACTACTAACCTAGTAAATTAAGTAGTCTAATATTATGATTGTGCATCAAGCAAAAAAGTGGAGAGATAGAAATATTATCATAAAGATATTGAGGAGGGAAGAGATGTAAAGGTTCATTATTTTTAAAATTAATTTTATATACAATAAGAAAAAGAGTATAGAATAGCATACTGTTATTTTAAAACTTATTTTCACTTAAATTGTATCTTAATTATCAAAATACTAGAATAGATAGAATACTATACAAAATATCATAAACAGGTTTAAGTTTGGCTTATGATTATGAAATTATTCTGAGTGTACAGTTTTGCTTTTTCTTGTTAAATATATTATCAAAACTTCTGCAATGGTGGTGTAATATACATTATAAAAATATGTTATTCAAAGTGAAGTGTGGAGTTACACTATACAATAATTTTATACCCCAAGGAAGAAAACAGGCACTTTTTTCCTCCATGGGTTTGCTGAAGAAAATGGGAAACATTGATTGAGAGCTCCTTGTTAATTCACACTAGGGAACCATGTAGATTACTTAATTTTGAAAATTACAATGTAAACAAAACCAACGCCATAAAGGAGTTCAAGGGCCCTACATCAAAATAATATTTTGTTCATTTACTTTGACAAGTGTGGTTCATATACTCAAGTATTACTTAGGATTATATTGCATTTGAATTAACATAGTGCATTTCATCAAAATAATGAAATCTTAGTGATATAATAACTTACAGAGAAAGTTCATTACAGTTTTCTGATACAGATTATTTTAAACAATTTATATGCATTTATGGGTGCATTAATGTTTCTCCATCTGTCCATCTCACTCTATTTCCCTCTCTCTCTCTCTTTCTGTCTGACACACAGAGGATTAACAGTAAATTTAATAATTCTGCTGTCTTTTTGTATGCTTATAGATCATGATTATTATTTAAAAATGATTATGTGGTTGATAAGTCATACACATGCTGTATGCTTAGTCTGCATTCTGTATGCTTAGTTTGCATTCTTCATGTTTTCAAAAGTATTACTATCTGCTTGTGTAGCAGCTATCACATTGTGATGGATTAATAAGCAATATTAATCTACTAAAACTACTAACCTAGTAAATTAAGTAGTCTAATATTATGATTGTGCATCAAGCAAAAAAGTGGAGAGATAGAAATATTATCATAAAGATATTGAGGAGGGAAGAGATGTAAAGGTTCATTATTTTTAAAATTAATTTTATATACAATAAGAAAAAGAGTATAGAATAGCATACTGTTATTTTAAAACTTATTTTCACTTAAATTGTATCTTAATTATCAAAATACTAGAATAGATAGAATAAAAATTAGCTAAAAAAATAAATCAATTACAAATGACCTAGAGGCAATTACAAATAATCTATAGAGAGAGCAATACAGCTTTATATGTATCTGTGGTGGCTCAGACAGTGAAAAAAAAAATTGCTTTCAATGCTGGAGACATAAGTTTGAACCCTGTGTTGGGAAGATCCCCTGGAGAAGGACATGGTTACTCACTCCAGTATTCTTGCCTGGAAAATTCCATGGGCAGAGGAGTCTGGCAAGTTACAGTTAATGGTGTGACAGAGTCAGATTGATTGAATGACTACCACTTTTCACTTTTAAATTATGGTATAGCATATCATGGTATGTCTTTTGAAGAAAAATCATAAAAGAAATTCTATCAGTAATACTTAATTCTTTTTTTGTGAATTGATTTTGCTTATATTCTAATTAACTTAAAGGTTACTCATTTTAAAGATATTCTACTTTATTAACTGAGGATTAATGTAATGGTGACCCAGAAATTAAAATACAACATTCAACTAATCTATTACTTTTAACTAAGACTATTCAATATATTTTTTCTTTGTGAGGGCATGCTGATATTAAAATTTTTGATGAATTTATTGTGTCTAGTTGAATTAATCTAATAGATTTAGACCTTGAGAGTAGGAGCAAGTTGGTATGAGGTGGAACCTCATGCCATGAGCTTCTCATGAGGACCAAAATGAAAACTTCAAAACTCATGCCCTGGGGCTTCCCCTGGTGGTCCAGTGGATAAGGACACCGCCTTGCAGTGCAAGGGGCGCCGGTTCGATCCCTGGCCTGGGAAGATCCCACGTGCTGCGGAGCGGCTGGACTGATGTGTCCAATCAGTGAGCCGGAGCTCTGGAGCGCATGCGCCCAGAGCCGGCTCTCTGCGACAACAGACACCACCGCGATGGGAGGCCCACAGGAGCCAAAGGACAAAGACGGATGAAAACAGAGAAATGAAAGACCAATAGAAGTGGCCTGCCCGCTCCCCTCCCTCCCCAACCCGACCCCCGCCCAAAATAAATAAATAAATCTTTAAAAAAAAAAAAAAACAAACAAAACTCATGCCCTAAGGAAAAAGTCAGGAATATTATTTAAAGCTGCAAAATATACTAATATGTTTCCTTCATATATTAGGAAGAATACTATAAAAATCAATTTATCTAGGTAATCATAAGACTACCAACTCTCCAGGTGAATTTTGAATTTACAAAAAAAAAAAATTAAATATCAAAATATAGTGTAGGTACTAAAAGTAAAAATTTATTTTTCACCTCCAAAACTTATAGAAGCAACTAAACAATTTTTCTTTAATATTAGGGACATTAAAATCACAGACGAAGTCCAGTTTTAAGCAGTTTGATTTTAGGTACAGTTCTTCTATCTACAAAAGCACTGCAATTAACAAAAGACATACTAACTCAAATACTGTACTGTGTGATACTGTCCATTTTAAGTAATATTGAAAAGATATGGATGGAGCTCATGAAACTATGCTGTAATGTCGACCATAAACTGAATTGTTTTTAGTTAGTCGCTGTTGTGTCTGACTCTTTTGTAACTCCATGGACTATAACCCATCAGGTTCTTCTGTCTATGGGATTTCCCAGGCAAGAATACTGGAGTGGGTTGTCATTTCCTTCTCTAGGTATTTTCTTGATTCAGGGGTCTAACTGATGTCTTCTCCAATGTGATTTTCTATTGCTTTGTTTTCTTTTAGGGATTAGAAATGAGCACACACTTAGAAATTATTTTTAACAGTTTTAAAAGAAAATATCCCTCATGTGGCAAATAAAGAACATAAAAATATATTTTTCTCTTATAATTTCTTATCAAATTCTTTATCTCCAACTTATAAGGGACAATCTAGAACATCTCTCAGATTTCTTACCAAGGTTCTTTACTTCTGAAGAAAGAGAAGCAAATTTCATTCATTATCAGCCCATCTCTGCTCTGTTAAGAAGCAAATTAGTAGATGTTTCTAGGTTGCTTTATCCATAACGAATGCATGGATATTGCCTGTTTCTCCCAGAGAGTCACAAAGATAGGAGATGGCTTTGAAAAGAAAAGTGCTAGTCCCTGGGGATCAGAATTCTTGTATCCGTCAGAAAGTTAAATGTGTCTTAGCTGATGGCAGCTGTTCACTTAGACGTTCAACAATGAAAATCTTTTTGATGGATTTTTAAAAATTATATATATATATATATATATATATATATATATATATATACCCACATATCGCAGAATATCAAGGGTGTGTGCAGATCAAGGACATGTATATGCCTTGCTTTAGCAGAAGTGGAGAAATAGTTATGAAAAAAATTAGATTTCCTGTCAGCATCCGCATGCTATTTCAGCTACATTAGTCCGGTCACGCTCAATAGTCCCATATCAGTTTTGACTGAAAGTGAAAGTATTAGTCATTTAGTTGTGTCCAACCTTTTGCCAGCCCATGGACATTAGCCCACCAGACTTCTCTGTCGATAGTATTCTCACGGAAAGAATAATGTCCATTCCTTTCTCCAGGGAATCTTCCTGACCCAGGGTCTAACTGATGTCTTCTCCAATGTGATTTTCTATTGCTTTGTTTTCTTTTAGGGATTAGAAATGAGCACACACTTAGAAATTATTTTTAACAGTTTTAAAAGAAAATATCCCTCATGTGGCAAATAAAGAACATAAAAATATATTTTTCTCTTATAATTTCTTATCAAATTCTTTATCTCCAACTTATAAGGGACAATCTAGAACATCTCTCAGATTTCTTACCAAGGTTCTTTACTTCTGAAGAAAGAGAAGCAAATTTCATTCATTATCAGCCCATCTCTGCTCTGTTAAGAAGCAAATTAGTAGATGTTTCTAGGTTGCTTTATCCATAACGAATGCATGGATATTGCCTGTTTCTCCCAGAGAGTCACAAAGATAGGAGATGGCTTTGAAAAGAAAAGTGCTAGTCCCTGGGGATCAGAATTCTTGTATCCGTCAGAAAGTTAAATGTGTCTTAGCTGATGGCAGCTGTTCACTTAGACGTTCAAAAATGAAAATCTTTTTGATGGATTTTTAAAAAAATTATATATATATATATATATATATATATATATATATATATACCCACATATCGCAGAATATCAAGGGTGTGTGCAGATCAAGGACATGTATATGCCTTGCTTTAGCAGAAGTGGAGAAATAGTTATGAAAAAAATTAGATTTCCTGTCAGCATCCGCATGCTATTTCAGCTACATTAGTCCGGTCACGCTCAATAGTCCCATATCAGTTTTGACTGAAAGTGAAAGTATTAGTCATTTAGTTGTGTCCAACCTTTTGCCAGCCCATGGACATTAGCCCACCAGACTTCTCTGTCCATAGTATTCTCCAGGAAAGAATAATGTCCATTCCTTTCTCCAGGGAATCTTCCTGACCCAGGGACGGAACCCAGATCTCTGGCATTGCAGGCAGATTCGTTATCATCTGAGCCACCAGAGGTTTGACTGAGGGCCATACTATTACCCTGGAAGATGTAAAGAATGTGAACAGACAGCAGCTCCTGGATAGCTAAAGTAAGCACCAGTGTCTTAGGCAATTTTAATATATAATGGGGTGATGGTTATAGAGTATAATATGTTTTAAAATCACAATATGGGGCTTCCCCTGGTGGTCCAGTGGGTAAGGACACCACCTTGCAGTGCAAGGGGCACTGGCTCGAGCCCTGGCCTGGGAAGATCCCACGTGCAGCGGAGCGGCTGGACTGATGTGTCCAATCACCGCGCCAGAGCTCTGGAGCGCATGCGCCTGGAGCAGGTGCTGTGCGACAACAGACGCCACGGTGATGGGAGGCCCGCAGGAGCCAAAGAACAAAGACGGATGAAAATAGAGAAATGAAAAACCAATAGAAGTGGCCCGCCCGCTCCCCTCCCTCCCCAACCCGACCCCCGCCCAAAATAAAGAAAAAAAAAATCATAATATGATTTGAAGAGTCCACCAAAATCCAGGAATTTAACAAGGGCTAGTTTCTATTCTATTAAGAGCCACTTAATTTACCTCTATCAGTTAACGTAAATGTAGGTTTCAGGTAAGTTGCACTTGTCCTTTGAAAAAGGTATGAAGACTTGTTTAATTTCTGTAGTTTCTTGCAGTTTAGCAATAGTGCCTATCACTTAGATTTTCAGAATTGTAGCATGGGAGTGGGGTTAGTTGAGACTTATGGGGGAAAAGGAGCCTCAAGACATTGACCATCCCAAGATTCAAAGTTAGGACAACATGTTTGGATACATAGGGTGGTCCTGGCTAAGCACTGTTGGCAGCAAAGGGCTCTGAGGCTTAAAAGGGGTTCTCTCAGAGGTCTGATAACTCAAGTTCAGTACACAGTCATATGCATTCATAAATAATGCTGATTTCTGGCACAGGATGCATTCTGCAGAGCCACTATGTTGTGATACATGCAGTGAAGAACAATGAACCCTATGAGTGAAAAGAATTAGAACATTATAGCTCATATTTGCAGCACATTAGCAATTGAAGATGTAAGGTCTAGAAGCATTGCAGTTGTGAGACCACAGGTAAATTAATCCCTCAGTGTTCAATTTTCATTTACTAAAGAACATTTACTTTCTTATAGAAAAGGTCTTCTTATAGGGTAGATATTAGTGATTGATGATATATATTGAGTGACTAGCATAGTGCCTGGCACTTACATGCTTACTAAATAGTTTGTAAAAAATGATCGCTGATTATTACTACATATTATACAAAAGCAGCATGTTGAGATGAAAAGTACCTCTTATTCAGAACCAGCAGTCTTGGGTTCAGGCTCCAAGTGAATCTAGGTGATGCCTTACAGACATTCAGTTTTGTAGACCAAAAAATCATTATTTTTTAAAAAACACAGCACATCACTTAATCAGTCTCTTTGTTTCAGCTTTCTTATCTGTCCTTTTAGAGAAACAGTAGGCCCTGCCCTCCTTACTTTACACTCTTACTGTGATTATGAAATGCAGTGGTCTCTCTGTAAATGTAAATGACGATGAATTATATACATTTTAATTATTAACCCTGTCACTATTAAGAGGTGGTTTTGACCTAGGGTCCACAGGGGCACACATGCATGCAGAGGTGAAGGCTTAGTGGTTTTACCTAAAACAGATGAAGTGGAAGTTCAAGATCCTCGTATGCAAACATGGGGCTTCCATGGTGGCTCAGATGCTAAAGAATCTGTTGGCAATGGGCAGAAAGACAATAGTGCCTATCACTTAGATTTTCAGAATTGTAGCATGGGAGTGGGGTTAGTTGAGACTTATGGGGGAAAAGGAGCCTCAAGACATTGACCATCCCAAGATTCAAAGTTAGGACAACATGTTTGGATACATAGGGTGGTCCTGGCTAAGCACTGTTGGCAGCAAAGGGCTCTGAGGCTTAAAAGGGGTTCTCTCAGAGGTCTGATAACTCAAGTTCAGTACACAGTCATATGCATTCATAAATAATGCTGATTTCTGGCACAGGATGCATTCTGCAGAGCCACTATGTTGTGATACATGCAGTGAAGAACAATGAACCCTATGAGTGAAAAGAATTAGAACATTATAGCTCATATTTGCAGCACATTAGCAATTGAAGATGTAAGGTCTAGAAGCATTGCAGTTGTGAGACCACAGGTAAATTAATCCCTCAGTGTTCAATTTTCATTTACTAAAGAACATTTACTTTCTTATAGAAAAGGTCTTCTTATAGGGTAGATATTAGTGATTGATGATATATATTGAGTGACTAGCATAGTGCCTGGCACTTACATGCTTACTAAATAGTTTGTAAAAAATGATCGCTGATTATTACTACATATTATACAAAAGCAGCATGTTGAGATGAAAAGTACCTCTTATTCAGAACCAGCAGTCTTGGGTTCAGGCTCCAAGTGAATCTAGGTGATGCCTTACAGACATTCAGTTTTGTAGACCAAAAAATCATTATTTTTTAAAAAACACAGCACATCACTTAATCAGTCTCTTTGTTTCAGCTTTCTTATCTGTCCTTTTAGAGAAACAGTAGGCCCTGCCCTCCTTACTTTACACTCTTACTGTGATTATGAAATGCAGTGGTCTCTCTGTAAATGTAAATGACGATGAATTATATACATTTTAATTATTAACCCTGTCACTATTAAGAGGTGGTTTTGACCTAGGGTCCACAGGGGCACACATGCATGCAGAGGTGAAGGCTTAGTGGTTTTACCTAAAACAGATGAAGTGGAAGTTCCGAAGATCCTCGTATGCAAACATGGGGCTTCCATGGTGGCTCAGATGCTAAAGAATCTGTTGGCAATGCAGGAGACCCAGGTTTGATACCTGGGTCAGGAAGATCCTGTGAGAATAGAATGACAATCCACTCCAGTAATCTTGCTGGAGAATTTCATGGACAGAGGAGCCTGGCGGGCTACAGTCCATGAAGTCTCAAAGAGTTGGGCATGACTGGGTGACTAACACACACATATGCAAACAATGTCAAATGAAATTAAGTGATAAAGAAAGGATGGGATTTTTCAAACAGTTTTAGATGATTGTATCACCATCAATTAGTTTGCATTTATTAAACACTTGAGTGAATTAAATCTATTTATTAAACACACAATAAAACTGACATAAGGGAGTAAGCTCTGTGGGAGCAGAGGCTGGGCCTGTCTTTGCTTACTATTGTCTCTCAGTGTCTAGCTTTGAATAAATGAATAGCACTGTGTTTGGTGCTTTTAGAGATACACTGAAAAGGAAGACATAGTTCCTACCTACCTGTGTCCCTTCCTCAAACATTTATTGAGAAGTTAGTTCCTAGCTGCCTCTCTCTCTTCCCCAAACATTTATTGAGAAGCTATTATATAATAGGCACTCTGCAGAGCAGGGAAACCAACAAACAAGAACTAAACCACTGCATTGACAAGCCAACAGCCCAGAGAGAGATTTACATGTAGAAAGATGAGATGAATATGATACAATGTGACAAGTGATATAACAAAGCAGGAACAAGTGTTGTGGGAGACCCAAGGGTAGAACACTTCTCTCTGCCCAGATCAGACTAGTTCCTTCTACACAAAACATCTGGAGCACACACAAGGCTGTGTATACTCAAGTGATGGAATAGATACTGCATGAAAGTAGATATCATTAAGAACTAAGAATATACTATGCAGTATCAGTAGCTAATAGAAAAAGTCATGTCACAACTGGCCTGTGGACCAATGGAAAAATAAATGTGAATCTAAGGAAATCCTTTGCTGGATTAGTGTTACTGAGGTCAGATGCCTGATCCCAAGTTGAATCTCAACTGTCCCCCAAATTAGAGAGTGCCTGAAATAAATCTTTTTGATCATACTAACAGTTCCAAGCATTCACATGCTGACAGTACATTTACAATTTTAAAGCTTTGGTAATATTATTCCCTGACAAGAAAATGGAAAAGCAAAATCCTTGTGTAGGATAAATAGTCCCAGTTAGCTCACTCTGAGACCTTCAACCAGGTTAGGAGATTTCGGCTCCTCTTCCAACAGATGAGACAACAAATGACGTTAAGCTCCCCACTTTAAGCCATTTTTGTCTGTCTTTACAATCTTCATTCTCCATGACTTTGGTACCTCCTCTTGCCTGAATTCCTCATCTCCGTTGTCCTCATCCTCTACATTCTCTTAGTTGCGTACTCCCTCAACCTAAATGATACACCACCATCAAAACTTCCATACAACTTAAATATACATTTTGGACAGCTTCTTTGAAAACTGGCCATCACCTTTGATGACCTCCATACTTCAATCTTTCCTCTATTTCATCCATCATCAAGTTCCATTGTGTAGTATTAACAATACATCTTCATTCATTCATTCTTTCCTTTCCTTGCATCACCTTAGGCTAAACCATCCTCAATCACTTAGGTAACTATTAAATGTGTAACTATAGCTTAATACACCAGTAAAAATCCTAATAAAAATACTAGCACAGTTAAGCAGACATGTTCAGTTTCCTATTAAAAAAAGATCAGAGTAATTATAAGATTTATTTACCTTAAGAGGGGGAATGTAGCTTACACAGAAATGTAAATAAAGCTTAAAGTGCCAGATTTACATAGATAAATGCAATACTCTATAAGAAACAATGATGTCTACATCACACTAACATCATTTCCCATTTCCTATTTATGATCACATATGAGTTAACTGATATGAAAGTAGATAATTCATTAAGAACTAAGAATATACTATGCAGTATCAGTAGCTAATAGAAAAAGTCATGTCACAACTGGCCTGTGGACCAATGGAAAAATAAATGTGAATCTAAGGAAATCCTTTGCTGGATTAGTGTTACTGAGGTCAGATGCCTGATCCCAAGTTGAATCTCAACTGTCCCCCAAATTAGAGAGTGCCTGAAATAAATCTTTTTGATCATACTAACAGTTCCAAGCATTCACATGCTGACAGTACATTTACAATTTTAAAGCTTTGGTAATATTATTCCCTGACAAGAAAATGGAAAAGCAAAATCCTTGTGTAGGATAAATAGTCCCAGTTAGCTCACTCTGAGACCTTCAACCAGGTTAGGAGATTTCGGCTCCTCTTCCAACAGATGAGACAACAAATGACGTTAAGCTCCCCACTTTAAGCCATTTTTGTCTGTCTTTACAATCTTCATTCTCCATGACTTTGGTACCTCCTCTTGCCTGAATTCCTCATCTCCGTTGTCCTCATCCTCTACATTCTCTTAGTTGCGTACTCCCTCGACCTAAATGATACACCACCATCAAAACTTCCATACAACTTAAATATACATTTTGGACAGCTTCTTTGAAAACTGGCCATCACCTTTGATGACCTCCATACTTCAATCTTTCCTCTATTTCATCCATCATCAAGTTCCATTGTGTAGTATTAACAATACATCTTCATTCATTCATTCTTTCCTTTCCTTGCATCACCTTAGGCTAAACCATCCTCAATCACTTAGGTAACTATTAAATGTGTAACTATAGCTTAATACACCAGTAAAAATCCTAATAAAAATACTAGCACAGTTAAGCAGACATGTTCAGTTTCCTATTAAAAAAAGATCAGAGTAATTATAAGATTTATTTACCTTAAGAGGGGGAATGTAGCTTACACAGAAATGTAAATAAAGCTTAAAGTGCCAGATTTACATAGATAAATGCAATACTCTATAAGAAACAATGATGTCTACATCACACTAACATCATTTCCCATTTCCTATTTATGATCACATATGAGTTAACTGATATGAAAACATGTTTGGAGCAAATGATACTTTTCTGTAAACTCTCTAAAAGCTAGCATTCTATTAAAGTGAGTCTTATATTTTAGGAAATTCTTAAATCATTTAGATTATTAATATGAATGAATTCATGTATTATGTAAAGCTAGATCATCTTAATTTTAATATGTGTTTTCCCCCTTTAAGAGCCACAAGACCTTTAGCTAGTCACTTAGCTAGTTGATGACTTCTTCTGAACTGAAAAGGGAACAATTGCACCTGACTTACCTTCATAACCAAATTGTTATGATGATCAAGTGGGTATAAATGAAATTATGTAATGAACATAATAAGCATAAGTGAATTTGAGCTCGAAATAATGCTATGTATATGTAAAATGTTCAGATTAATAGGAGGAAAAGTTTATTACTGGTAATTGCTAAACCTTGTCTGTGCATTGCACAGCCTCTAACGTGCACATCTATGAAACTCTACCTCTAAAACAAGAGCAACAATACAAACTCTCAAGGAATGAAAACCAACATTTTCATAAGAACTCAAATTGATCACAGGCTTCTGAGGTGACTCAGTGGTAAAGAATCTGCCTGCCAATGCAGGAGATCTTGAGACTTGAGTTTGATCCCTGGGTTCTTCTACAGAAAACATCTGGAGATCCCCTGGAGGAGGGCACAGACACCTACTTCAGAATTCTTGCCTGGAGAATCCCATGGACAGAGGAGCATGGCAGACTACAGTCCATGGGGTCGCAAAGAGTCGGACATGACTGAAACGACTTAGTATGGATGCCTGCATATTGATAACAGCAGGAACAAAAGGAAAAATATTGCAACAGGGCAAATGTAAAGCAAAATGAGTAAGCTTGGAAACTGAAACACATTCGTGCCACCAGGATGTTCTATTTGGGGGCGTTTGTGAGAGTGGTGTAATCCAAGGGGCCTTTTCTCGGAGCCTCATGGTTTCTCCCATCAGCAACAAGCGCACACTGCCTAGAGGGTTCCCATGGTCAAAGAAGAAAGGCATACTTGGTGTGGCCATTTATTAATTTGCAAGGGATTGAAGAGATCAGTATACAGAGTTATAAGGCAAATTACTCTTTAGATCAAAATTTACACGTATGCCTTAATCTACATCAATACCTATATCTATATCACTTGTGTATCCCTCTTTTCAATTGTTAAAGGGCAAGGCAGAAGTGAAGGCTGAGATTCAGTATGTGAAAGAAAGATTTGGACACTGTGGTGAGGTTTGTTTCAGTGGACAAACAGTTCAAATATACAAAGTAATGGAAAGACTTCCATAGATGCTGTAAGTCTCAGAGGCAAGCACTGAAAAAGAGTGACAGGAGAGGATGGATTTAAAAATGGACTCAATTACCTAGTGATTTGATGGCCTTGAAATAAAAATCAGAGGGCTGGATAAAGGAATACAGTCATTGGAGGAATCCAATTTGATGTTCAAACGGGGTTTAAAAACCTCTGAGGAGCAGATTGCAGTTATAATTAGGGATAATGTTTCACTTCGTTTTAAAAATGAGTCATTGGAAAGGGAGAGGAAAAAAAGCTACATTTCCTTGGTCCTCTAATCAGTGCAGGAATTAGAAACCTAAAGAAAAGGCTAGGACTGTTTTAACAGGCTATTTTGACTTAATTCCTTTATTTTTCTTTACACATGCACTATACAAACAATTAGTAAGTATCTCTAGGTGCACGACCAGGATAATGTTAGATGAATAACTACAATATAAAAGCACACAATCTGAGAGCTGTGGTTCATACAATAAGTACATAGAAGGCCCATAAAAATAGAAGACCTATTTTACTAATGTTTTTATTTTAACCATTATTTTAATAAAAATAATGCCTGTATATGGTTAAAAATATTTAACAGTAATAAATGTACACACATATACATATATATATGATTCTTGCCAGCATTTAAGCACCAGGTCCAACATCTTAGAGGTAATAATTGTTACTAATTTCTATATCTATGTAAAATACTTTAAATGTACTATCTGTGTGTTCATGTATGCTTGGTTGTGTCCAATTCTTTGCAACCCCGTGGACTGTTGCCTACCAGACTCCTTTGTCTATGGGATTTCCCAGGGAAGAACTGGAGTGGGTTGCCATTTCCTTCTCCAGGGGATCTTTCTGACCCAGGGATTGAACTCATGATCCTTCAATAGCAGGCTGATTCTTTACACAGGGGAAGCCCAGTCTGATTCCACTATTCATATTCTCCTGCAATTTGGCTTTTGTTTTGTTCAACAGTATATATTAGAAACTTTCCCAGGTTGACACCAGAAATTATGTAACTTTCAGCTACTTACTTTTCCATCACACAGCTGTGTATAATTTTTGTAATAATATGAATGAATATATGTGGTTTCCCAAGTGGCTCAGTGATAAAGAATTTGCCTGCCAATGCAGGAGCCTCAGGAGATGTGGGTTTAATCCCTGGGTGGGGAAGATCCCCTAGAGAAGAGAATGGCTACCCACTCCAGTTATTCTTACCTAGAAAATTCCATGGACAGTGTAGCCTGGCGGGTTACAGTCCATGGGGTCACAAAGAGTTGGACACGATTGAGAGACTAAGTACACATGAAAGAATATATAGTTTAAAATATTTAATATTATTACTAGCAATGTTGCAATCTCCATATAGGAATCTTTCTCTTGTTCTGGTTTTTCTTTTGAATAAGTTTCTGATATAGAAATTCTGGGTCAAAATCTCATACATTTCCAGTATAGACTGGTGATGCCAAATATGCATTGCATGCTAAGTTGCTTCAGTCATGTCCAACTCTTTGCAACCCCACGGACTATAGCTTGTGAGGCTTCTCTGTTCACGGGATTCTTCAGACAAGAATAGTGGAGTGGGTTGCCATTTCCTCTTCCAGCGGATCTTGCCTACCCAGGAACATAACTCGGGTCTCTTACATCTCTTGCATTGGCAAGTGGATTCTTTACCACTAGTGCCACCTGGGAAGTTGCTACAGTACCTTCTTGCCAACACCGGATATTACAAAATTTCATTATTTCGTCAAATGGATAAGTGGTAAATTATATCATTTTTTAGAGTGTGTTCCTTTATTTATAAGAAACAATGTGCATTTTGCTTATTTTTTTAAATTAGTTGTTATTGGAGTCTAGTTGTTTTACAATGTGTTAATTTCCGTTGTACAGCAAAGTGAATCAATTATACATATACATATATCCACTTTTTTCTAGATTCCCTCCCCATTTAAGTCACCACAGAGCATTAAGTAGTGCTCCTTATGCTATATCGTAGATTCTTATTAGTTATCTATTTTATGTATAGTAGTATATTCTCTTCCCTTTCTTAGCTTCCCTCTCTCCAAATTATGAGTGTGGCGGAGGAACCCAGAGGAGGAACCAGCCTTCCCACTGCAGGTGCCCTCACTCCATCCAGCCATTCAGATGCCTGGATGTCTTACTCCACACCTGTGGTTTCCTCCAGCCACAACCAGAGCAAGGACTGCATTTTATTTTATTTTATTTGAAAAATCCTCTGAGAGCACTGACCCTGTGCCAGGCACTGTTCTAAGCTCTTCACAAATGCTGACTCCATCTGTCCCTGTAACAACCCAGTGAAGAAGGTAGCCCCATTAGCCACACTCTCAGAGGGGGAAACTGAGGCTCTGGGTGGTTAGGAAGTAGCCCAGGGTCGCAGAGGCTGGAATTTGGATCCCAGTTTCTCAGTTCCAATCTTTGTTCCTGACCTCCAAGTTGTTGCCCCCTTTAGAGAAGCGGTGCAATCTGACATCTCTGAGGGGAGCCATGTTGACTGCTGGTGACATCTCTCCATGCTCCCAGTTCCTCCTGAGAATGGGCAAGATTTGAGAATTTAGATTTCTCAAAATCCACATAAACAAAACTAATAGGCTGATAACCCTTCTCTCCCACAACACTTTTGGTTTTCGACTCTGCCCAGCTCTCATACCCTTTTGCACCACTTTCAGTCTCAAAATGACTGTATAATTTATCATCCAAACAGACACTTTGAGCGTGAAAAGGTCAACTGTTAATAATTACCCCAGGACCACAGGTGGGTACTGGAGCTGTCCCGATGAAACCAGAAATATGGCCATGTTATTTCCACCACCTTGCAAAGACACAGAGTGCTGGTGGGGGCCCTCCCTAGCCCCTGCTCTCCTCAAGGGACTGGGCTGCCCTTACCATTCTCTCCCGTATCTGGGGCCTTGGGTCCTTCTGACCCAGTGTCTGTCCTGCCCTTTGCCAATAAAGGTCTATTCACTGATGGAAAGCACTGAGGGGTCAGATGAGGGAGGATGCAAAATGGCTCCACAAAACAGAAAGCTTTGGAGGCAGGAGGGAAAGCCAAGCCTTTGGGCCCAAGAGGTCTAAGTTCAAATCCCACTCTGCTCCTTATATAAAGTGCGGCCTTGAGCAGATACTTCTCCAAGCTTATATCCCATCTGTAGAAAACGTTCCTGAGGCTGTTGCAAAGAGAAAGGTGTAATGAAGCCTAAAGGAACTATAACGTAGTGAGGGCTACTTTGGGAGAAGTTGTGATGTTTGAGAAAGTTGAAGGTATGAATATCCTATTCCCTGTTTCCTCTCACTATTCTCTTCCTGGGGTTCCCCAACTCCTGAACCCAATTAGATACGGGAGAGTAGCAACCAAAGATCATCTGTTACTAAGGGTGATCATCATTTTTTTCTCCTTTAACTTACTTACATCATTTCTGTTGTCAAATTGCCTTTGTGTTCCTGGGGTGGAGGTTAACTTTACTATCTTACATTATTTTTACATATCCAATATTATATTTAGGATTTTAGCAACCATATTCATGAACACTACTTACTAATATTCTGTAGCTTTTCTTTGTTTTGTTTAGATTTTGGCACTGATTTTGGAAGACCTGAAGTTTTCCCTTTCTGTGTATGTTCTAAAATTGTCAAGTCACCTTCATGTTGTTTGTAGGTTTGAAAGAATTAATGATTTGTAAAACTGCCTGAGGCATATGTTTTTTGTGATGTGAGAGTGACTATATGTTTATTCTATGTTAATTAATCTGTTTAATTTGTTATTACTGTTTTCCTTTATGTTTTCATAGAAGATCATTTCTTGCATAGGCAAAATTTAAATTTTTAGTATATTCTTATTTTACTTCTATCACTTAGTTTTCTTATTTTTAATTTTAGCTTAATTGTCTTTTATACATCTAATTTTTAACTTGCTGTCTCCCCAGTTAATAAATACTTTTAGTTTTATAGTTTCCTCATATGTTTCTTGAAAAAGGTAGCTATTAGCTTATCTATTATGTTCTATTTTCATGCTAACAACCTGTTGTTGGGTTGCTTTTTTGTGTACTTATTGATTTTGGTTTTATTTCTGTTAATTCTCAGTACCTTTTATCTTTTCTTGCTATTTATTGACTACTTAATTGTTATTTTCATTTTTGCCTCTACAACTTTAAGAATATGAATTCCCTCTAGGACAAGGTTGACCATATAACTCATGGTTCTAATTGTGGTTTTTCTTCTCTCTTATTATTTTATAAATACCTTGACCAAAATGTTGACAAAGATAGCTTTATTTTATTTTTTCCTATTACCAGATGATTTTAAATCTCTACCTTTTAACTGTTCTTTGTACATTCTCTGGTGTAAGTGACTAGGAAAGCACATTTTTAAAAAAATTTTAATTTATTTTTAATTTTAATTTTTAAGACTTTTTTAATTTTAAATTTTTTACTTTTAACTTTTACATAGTTTTGTTGTTTACAGATATGTATAATCCCAGAGGCAAGCACATTTTTTACAAAGCAGGATTTTAAAACTAATTTTATCATCCTAAGAATTAAATTTTTAAAGAACTGAATAGTGAATCAATAAAATAAATATGTACATATTACTAATATGCTCAGAATTCTGTCTCTTTTTAAAATCTTTATTTAGTATTCATTTGCCAATTGTTCTGTTTCAAAGAATAGCTTAATGAACGTATATACATATATAATACACATATAATACAATAAACATTAATTTTAAGATAAATATTTTTTAAAATGTAACCTTTCTAAAATTGAAAGGCATAGTTTAATAGGCAGATTTTCCTTAGTGATAAGAAAAGTAACAGTATATCTTTCCATTCATAGCACCAGTTTCAATGAAATCTGGTAAAAATATATCAGAAACAAGTATAATCTGAGATATAAATTTATATTAAGTTAATTAATTAAAAATCATATTATTTATTATCTGTTTGCCCCTAATATTGGGGACTATTTCAATGAGAACTTTTACTATATGCTGAGGATATAATTTAATCAAGCTATTTCTGAACTCTTGAAATAAGGAAGTTGTATATTATACTAGAAATAATATAGTATTGGGAGTCAGTATACATTATTTGCATGATCTTAGGAAGCTTCTTAATACTACTGCCCCATATTCTTTAAGTGGAAGATTGTGAGACTCAAATTACCAGATAACTGGACTAAAATAACTAGATCATCCTATACTCTATGAATTCTAATAGTGTGTGAAACCATTAATTCTAGGAAGCACAGGTTAACCTCACCATTTAATGAAATGGGTGATAGATACATCAGAAAGTAAGGTTTTAAACCTATGCTTGATATTTCATCCTCTCTAATAAACGGGGGTTAGAAATTAAGGGAATGCCAGGGTGAGTGCCCTGTGTAAAATAGGTGAAAACCCTTTACTGTGAGTTGAGAGATTCTCTAATCTGAAAACTGAGAACAGCTTCTTCCAAACCATTATCAGTGAAATGTGCTTGTAGCCAGAGTTTCCATTCATATGGGCACTCACCCCACTCTTTGATCAGTGCTAGCTGTGTGACATGTTTGGGTTATCTCACTTTGAACCTTTTCTTTTCTCTATAGATCAGAAGTATCAGCATACAAACTTCCTACTTAGGGCAACTGAACAAAGCCTAGTGAATCAGGGGGAGAAAGAATTGCACAAACAGGAGTCAAGTCATTGGAGATTTGGATGGGAGAGCAAAACAGCAAGAGCAGATCCCTGCTAATGGCGAAGAAACCCTTGTCAGCTGTGCTTCGGTGGCAAAATCTCTTCTGCCCAATTCCCACTCTGTAAACTTTATGAAGTCTTGGAAGGGCAAGGATTTATCATGCTAGAGAGTCCTCAGGAAGTCAGCACTTTCTTTTGAGTTCGGAAAAATTTAGAACTCCATTTTTTCTAAAGGTTTCACTTGAATTTTTATTTCAGTTATTGAATTACTAAAAGATTCTTCTCTTTACTTTTTGTTTTTAGTGATTCCTTCATCTAGATATAACAATAGAACTTATCATATTATTTATTATCTGTTTGCCCCTAATATTGGGGACTATTTCAATGAGAACTTTTACTATATGCTGAGGATATAATTTAATCAAGCTATTTCTGAACTCTTGAAATAAGGAAGTTGTATATTATACTAGAAATAATATAGTATTGGGAGTCAGTATACATTATTTGCATGATCTTAGGAAGCTTCTTAATACTACTGCCCCATATTCTTTAAGTGGAAGATTGTGAGACTCAAATTACCAGATAACTGGACTAAAATAACTAGATCATCCTATACTCTATGAATTCTAATAGTGTGTGAAACCATTAATTCTAGGAAGCACAGGTTAACCTCACCATTTAATGAAATGGGTGATAGATACATCAGAAAGTAAGGTTTTAAACCTATGCTTGATATTTCATCCTCTCTAATAAACGGGGGTTAGAAATTAAGGGAATGCCAGGGTGAGTGCCCTGTGTAAAATAGGTGAAAACCCTTTACTGTGAGTTGAGAGATTCTCTAATCTGAAAACTGAGAACAACTTCTTCCAAACCATTATCAGTGAAATGTGCTTGTAGCCAGAGTTTCCATTCATATGGGCACTCACCCCACTCTTTGATCAGTGCTAGCTGTGTGACATGTTTGGGTTATCTCACTTTGAACCTTTTCTTTTCTCTATAGATCAGAAGTATCAGCATACAAACTTCCTACTTAGGGCAACTGAACAAAGCCTAGTGAATCAGGGGGAGAAAGAATTGCACAAACAGGAGTCAAGTCATTGGAGATTTGGATGGGAGAGCAAAACAGCAAGAGCAGATCCCCTGCTAATGGCGAAGAAACCCTTGTCAGCTGTGCTTCGGTGGCAAAATCTCTTCTGCCCAATTCCCACTCTGTAAACTTTATGAAGTCTTGGAAGGGCAAGGATTTATCATGCTAGAGAGTCCTCAGGAAGTCAGCACTTTCTTTTGAGTTCGGAAAAATTTAGAACTCCATTTTTTCTAAAGGTTTCACTTGAATTTTTATTTCAGTTATTGAATTACTAAAAGATTCTTCTCTTTACTTTTTGTTTTTAGTGATTCCTTCATCTAGATATAACAATAGAACTTATCATAAGAAATTTGGTTACGTTGAAGAATTTGGTAAAAAGCTAGGGCCATGGTGAACCTCCTTTACACATGTGAGTCACCTCATTTTGAATCAATGACTTTTCATTCCATATCCAATTCATGCAAGCCACTAAGATAGGCATTAGAAAGACTGCCATAATGCAGGAAATATAAACACTTCCCTCGAGGTGATTAAAAGACAAGTACCTAAAGTAACAAAACCTGTGGCAGACTAAGAACTCTACATAAGAGGAACGCAACACACTAAATGGATCGTGATAATTCTGTCTGACATAAGTCATAGAAGTGTATTTTTAGGTTAGTCTCCCAAGGCAATAGAAATAAGAGCAAAAGTTAAAAAATGGAACCTAATCAAACTTATAAGGTTTTGCACAGTGAAGGAAACCATAAACAAAATATGTGGTGCTTGGAGATACCCCTCCTTCATCCTGGTATTTTCCGTAAGGATGTAGCCATTAGCCATTTTCAGTATCACTAAAAATAAAGGTCATTACCTTTAAATGCATCCTCATTAACCAGATTTACTGTTTTCTGTGATATTTTAAAATAGTTATATTATCATTAAAATTTTCCCTTTCGAACGAACTTGACTTTGAGGCCTGGTATTTAAAAAATGGCTTTGATCAAATGCACACTCCACAAGTTAATACAAACATGGAGTGATAGTATGTGTTCCTTTATCAGGGAGATGTCTATGACTTGAAGTAAATCCTAAGAATGCCAGCCAGGGACGGGGCGGGGGGGTGCACATGAAATTTATATTATCTAATGTTACCTACCATATGATGAGATACGTGAGTGTATACAATAATAACAAAAACAATAATACATTCTGTATTCACCAGTAATGTCCCATGACACCTGAATTTGGAATTTTAGAAATCAAGCCTCTTAGAATCATTTGAAGCTGATGAGTTTAATACAAATTACTGATGAAGAGTAATATAAATAGGAAGAATATAATATTTACATTGGACAGATTTTCTATATATTTCCTATCCCCTCTTTCAGTTTCTGTACTTCAAAGAATCTCAAGGAAAATTTAAAGATCTTGTGACCAGTAACGAACTTCAGGTCCTGTACCTGGTACAGAGTAAGTTTGTTGTAGTTACCACCCTCTGTGATTCACATTAGAAGAGAATTGGGGTTTTAGTGCTTAAAAAAAATGGTTTATTATCTTTTAATTGTAGTTCAACTACAAATTCTATAGGAATCTTTCCCTTTTACTGATACTGGGAGAGTCACCCATTCTATGTGTTCTTATAAACATTTGATCTTACAATTCACAGTGTTAAGTAAACATTTATTTGCTTCTGTCCACAGTGGGGCTGTGACTGATTTGCTGTTGAATTCCCGGTGACCTGCAGAGTGAACAGAGCGTGGGGTAAGTCTGGAGTCTGCAGTACAATTAGTTCAATTCAGTTTTGTTGCCCAGTTGTGTTTGAGTCTTTGCAATCCGGTGGACTGTGGCATGCTGGTACAATAAATAGAGGTAAACTATATTGTACCCATGTTTCTTGTGTTAAGAATATGATGTTGATGTTTGAGGTTGAATCCTGGTATTTTCCGTAAGGATGTAGCCATTAGCCATTTTCAGTATCACTAAAAATAAAGGTCATTACCTTTAAATGCATCCTCATTAACCAGATTTACTGTTTTCTGTGATATTTTAAAATAGTTATATTATCATTAAAATTTTCCCTTTCGAACGAACTTGACTTTGAGGCCTGGTATTTAAAAAATGGCTTTGATCAAATGCACACTCCACAAGTTAATACAAACATGGAGTGATAGTATGTGTTCCTTTATCAGGGAGATGTCTATGACTTGAAGTAAATCCTAAGAATGCCAGCCAGGGACGGGGCGGGGGGGTGCACATGAAATTTATATTATCTAATGTTACCTACCATATGATGAGATACGTGAGTGTATACAATAATAACAAAAACAATAATACATTCTGTATTCACCAGTAATGTCCCATGACACCTGAATTTGGAATTTTAGAAATCAAGCCTCTTAGAATCATTTGAAGCTGATGAGTTTAATACAAATTACTGATGAAGAGTAATATAAATAGGAAGAATATAATATTTACATTGGACAGATTTTCTATATATTTCCTATCCCCTCTTTCAGTTTCTGTACTTCAAAGAATCTCAAGGAAAATTTAAAGATCTTGTGACCAGTAACGAACTTCAGGTCCTGTACCTGGTACAGAGTAAGTTTGTTGTAGTTACCACCCTCTGTGATTCACATTAGAAGAGAATTGGGGTTTTAGTGCTTAAAAAAAATGGTTTATTATCTTTTAATTGTAGTTCAACTACAAATTCTATAGGAATCTTTCCCTTTTACTGATACTGGGAGAGTCACCCATTCTATGTGTTCTTATAAACATTTGATCTTACAATTCACAGTGTTAAGTAAACATTTATTTGCTTCTGTCCACAGTGGGGCTGTGACTGATTTGCTGTTGAATTCCCGGTGACCTGCAGAGTGAACAGAGCGTGGGGTAAGTCTGGAGTCTGCAGTACAATTAGTTCAATTCAGTTTTGTTGCCCAGTTGTGTTTGAGTCTTTGCAATCCGGTGGACTGTGGCATGCTGGTACAATAAATAGAGGTAAACTATATTGTACCCATGTTTCTTGTGTTAAGAATATGATATGTTGATAGAAACAGTATTACTGCTCATATGGGAATAAAAACTATCAAATTACAAAACAGGCATGACAGTGTAGTCATTCTCAGAACAATCCACTGAGTACATTCCTCAAGGCTTTTGCAATATTCGGTAACAAACAAAATTAAATAAAAGAGCTAATGTTTAAGCAGAAGTTTCCATTACAACTATATGTTCACATAGGCATCCATGTCCTTTAGTGTCTGAAAATTCATTAACAGAAAAGAGCTATTTTTATTTTTCCTATACACAAAGATTCAACTCAGAAATATGATCCATTCTTTATGGGAATGAAAAGGGAATGGAAAGGAAAAGGAATTTGACTCTATAAAATAGTTTTTAAGTGGTATGAGAACTTCTGCCATGAAAATTAAGAGCCATGAAAAAAAAATCCCTTTCTAACCTTAACTCAATATTTGTACTTCTTTACTTCACAGCCACCTTTTTCTTTTTTCTAGCTTTCTCATTCCTTCCTCTCATCTTAGAAAAATAAATACATTTTTGGCTGAAGCTGTAGGTTTGTGTTCATTGGCATCTGTCATGTTTTCTGTCACTCTTCTTGTATCAGACTTCTTTTAAATCATAAAATTTATCCTCTTCCCTCTCTTTTTTTTTTGTCTGGTACACTTATATTTTTGCTACTATAATTAAAAATAAAATCCAATAGCTCCTAATCAGCTCATGCGTGCTAAGTCACTTTAGCCGTGTCTGACTTTTTGTGATCCTGTGACTGTAGCCTGCCAGGCTCCTCTGTCCATGGAATTCTCCAGGCAAGAATACTGGAGTAAGTAGCCATTCCCATCTCAAGGGGATCTTCCTGACCTGAGGATTAAACCCCCATCTCTTCTGTCTCTTGCATGGGTAGATGTGTTCTTTACAACTTGCACTGCCTGAGATGCCCAATAGCTTCTGGAAAGGCATGAAAAATGTTCAATTGTCCTGAGGGTTTTACTTTATTTTTAAAGATTTATTTACTTTATTTAAGTATAGCTGATTTACAATTTTGTGTTAGTTTCACCAAAATGACTCGGATATATATACACACATATATATATTTCTGATTATTTACCCTTATAGGTTATTATAAAATATTGAGAAGAGTTCCCTGTGCTATACAGTCGGTGCTTGTTGGTTATCTGTTTTATATATAGTAGTGTGTATTGGCTCATCTCACTCTCCTCAACTGTCTCTTCCATCCTTTCCTTTTGGTAACCACAAGTTTATTTTCTATAGCTATGGATCTGTTTTTTTTTTGGTAGGTAAATTCACTTGTATCTTTTTTCCTTATATTCTATATAAGAACAAAGTAAAATAATGGAAGTGTGTGCATATCAGATCATCAAAACTTAAAAAGTTTGGCAACATAAATTTGATAAGGGATGGTTTAACAGGCTGCCTCATGGTAAGAATGGAATTCAGTACAACTTCTGTGGATTGAAATATGGTACTATCTATACAAATTTAAAATGCAATTATAAGTCTAAGATTTTCCCACAAAATACGTACTACTTGGTTCATTGTGATGGTTTATAATGACAAGTAAAGTTTGTGAAGCGTTCATTGTCATGGTTTGCAAAGGTATTTGTAAAAATTATCAAAAAGTAAATACCCAAAAAAGTACATCAAATATCGAAAAGTATATTTAGTAAGGCATTAACTAAATATATTATTGGCATACAGAGACCAGTATGAAGCTGCTCAGAAAAGTAAGTAGTGATGTGGAATATTGTCCAAAATATTTGTAGTTTTGTTTATTTTTTAAAATCAGTGTATGGAAATATGTACAAATATATATATATATATATCTTACAATGCATAGATTTCTATAGAACACATACAAATCATTTCCGAAAATTACTTTCTAGAAGTCAAACTGGATGTGCCAAAATATTTTACTTTTTGTAAGCTATCTCTTAGTACTATGGTTCAAATTTTTGGCTATGTTACTTTCATAATTAAGTTTATTTATATAGTTGATGGGAGTTTGAACTAAAACAAAAATCCCATCATTTAAATTCAAGTTGTCATCTTTAGCCTTGATATTGTTTATAACTATGCTCATTGTGTAAAATAAAAATGACATCAAAATTGAAAGGCTGACTTCTTTCTCCCCTGTGTGTCTAGATGCCATTGCTTAGGCAGACTCATGGTTAATGCTTTGATGCTCTTTTTTCCAGGACACCAAAATTCTCCTTACTCCTGCCTGGGGCTCTCACTGGCTCTAAGGAGGGGGATGCATGATGGGGAGGAGTTCTGGCTGTGGGGTCACTGTAGCCCTGTACCTTCCTGTCCATGTGACTCTGGCCAGCGTACATGCACAGTGCCTGTTTTCTCTTATGTTTAACAGAGCCTATTAATGTTGTGGAAAATCCAGGCACATCACAAGATCTGAGACATAGTAAATCCTCATTAGTGGTGATTGTTATCCTCATGGTCAGACCATTCTTTTCTATTTTTCCTCTCCCCATCCTACAATTCTTCAAGCTCTCCATCATTAAAACATTTTTGCATTGACTTTGCCATACTCTCCATTTATTATCCTCCCATGTCCCCTCTGCTACCACACCTTGAGTCTAGGTTGCCTTCTGCATTGCTGCTTCCTCCAACTACCACACTGCTCTCTATCCTTAACCATCTAGATTTCACCTGCATTATTCTGCTAAAAGTCCTTCATAAACACTTGCTAAAGGCTCAGTGTAGTCATTAAATAAAATGAGAACTTCTTAGCATTGTGCAACTTTTTTACATACTTTCAAGCATTCCTGCTTATCTTTCATCTCTTCCCTTGGTTTTCTTGACAGTTTTCTCAGTACCCTTCAAATGAGCTTCTCTAAGTCAGTTTTTTTTTTTTTTAAACTTTCCTCTAAATGTGCTAGTCCACAGGCTTCTTTGATCATTTTGTTTCTCCTTTTATATTTTATCCATTGGCAAGAGCATTCAAACCAAGGCTTGAGCTTTCAAGACTTTGAAAATTACTCCCAAAGCTTTACATCCCATCTTGTGATTTCCATAGTCATTGTTCTACATTTCCAAATGACCATGTTACATTTTCAGTAGAGATGACATCAAATTTAAGCCAAGCATAATTCTTCTTCCTCTACTTCAATCTGTTTTTTTTTGTTGTTATTGTAGAGAAAAATCCATCTTTCTCTATCACGTAAAAAAATTACCATTGTTATTGACTCTATTCTTTCCCTTGTCCCCACATTCGACAGTTTGCTAACAACCATCAGTTTCACTCTCTAAACAGGCTCCAAGCTGCTCTTAGTTCTTTCTACAGCCATGATCTAAGTTGAAGTCTTTATGACCTTTTTCCCCTACTACTTGAAAAGTCGTTGAGCTGGTATTCATGCTTTAATCTCCTCCTCTCCTTTAAACTTTCCTGAGTAGTACTTTTGAATGAATTTCTTATTCTCCCAGTTCTTATACTTCTTATATTTCTCCATGGAAGCAGTTTTAGTATAATTATAAAGGACTTGGATTTTGAAGCCAGTTTCCCTGGATGTGAATTCAAGATCCACATTAACCAGCTGAGGAAACTTGAGAAAACTGATTAAGCTTCCTGTACTTTCATTTTCTCATCTATAAAATGGAGACAGTAATAGTACCTATCTCATAATGGTGTAAGTATGAAAAAATTAATAAGTGAAAGTGTTAGTCATTCAGTTGTGTCCGACTCTTTGCCACCCTATGGTCTGTCCATGGAATTCTCTAGGCAAGAACACTGGAGTAGGTTGCCATTCCCTTCTCCAGAGGATCTTCCTGTCCCAAGGATGGAACCCAGGTCTTCCTCATTGCAGGAAAATTCTTTACTGTCTGAGCTACCAGGAAACCCTGAATAAAAATAAATAATACCTATTGTAAACTTTGTGTGGATTAAAAACAGCATCTAGTTCCTTTTTGAATCCTCTACTATGTCTAGTAGGGCTTCCTTGATGCCTCAGCCAGTAAATAATCCATTTGCAAGTGCAGGAGACAAAGGAGAATTGGGTTGGATTCCTGGATGGGGATCCTCTGGAGAAGGAAATGACAATCCACTCCCATATTCTTGGCTGAAAAATCCCATAGACAAAGGAGCCTGGCAGGCTCCATGGGGGTTGCAAAAGAGTCAGACACAACTGAGTGAGTAAACACACACACACAGTGCCTAGCACAATGCTTCATATATGGTAGATTTTTCCATAAATGTTCACTGCATAAGTGAATAAACACATAAAATAAGGAAATCTTAGAATGTAAAAGATATTAGAAAATTACCAAGTAAAATTTAGGAAAAATAAAAGAAATTAATATTGCCATAAACTTATTATCTGAAGTAGCAATACCTATATAAAATATAAATTAAATAGATCCTATAATGAATTGTTAAATCCTTGTAAAAGAAGGTGAATGAATGCAAACTTTAAACATACATTTAAGAATGTCACGGGCTTCTCTGGTGGCCCAGTGGCTAAGACTCCAGGCTCCCAACATTGGGGGCCTGGGTTTGATCCCTGGACAGGGAGCTAGATCCCATGTACTGTGACTAAGACCCAACATAACCAAATAAATAAATGTTAAAAAAAGAGAAAAGAAACGAAACCTCGCAAAATACTTTAAGAAAAAAAAAAAAGAATGTGAAAGTACCTTCCTATAATCTAAAGATGATTGTGCTAGAAAGATAGAAACACTTTCAGAATCTCTGGAGTAGAATATATTGCAAGGCTTAGAAAATACACTTTTCTTTGTTAAAATACCTTTTGACATAAACCCATTACATTAGAAAAATTTACTCTTGAGTTACTTCATAACTATCTACTGTACTTATTTCTGGTACACAGAAGTATCAATTATTATTCTGTGGCAAAATCAAACTAGAAAAAATCTGTTGCTTTAAAATATTTGTCTTTGAATGATGCTATAAAGAATGAGAAGAACATTCATCTACTGAAAAGGGAAGAGTCATAGAATGAAATTGCTGAATTTCAAGAAATAAATTTTTAAAGAAGATAATAGTGTATCCACAAGAACAAACTGGAAAATATTGCAATATATATATATGACAGTGAAATAGTGAAATATGTAATCACAATTTCTTTTATAAAAACATTATTGCAAATTAATTCTTAGAAGATGTACACCCCTATTTAAAAATGGGTTAATGACATGATAATAGGTCTAATAAAACAAGAATGAACAATGTCCAAAAGATGCTCTTTTAGACAAATAGGAACATTTGCTTTCTATCAAAAATTATATATGAATACCTCTTCTCAGATTATACATGTATTAATAACCCAGTATTGCTGAGGGTACAGTAAAAATGATTATTATCTATGCTACTGAAGGATGTATGTTGTTGTTATTCATTCTCTAAGCTGTGCTCCCATAACCCCATGGATGCAATATACCAGGTTTTCCTGTCCATCACTATCTCCCTAAATTTGCTCAGGCTCATGTCTGTTGAGTTGGTGATGCTATCCAACCATCTCATCCTCAGTCATCCCCTTCTCCTCCTGACCTCAATCTTTCCCAACACTGAGGCCTTTTCCAATAAGTTGGCTTTTCCCATCTCGTGGCCAATGTATTAGAGCTTCAGCTTCAGCATCAGTCCTTCCAATGAATATTCAGAGTTGATTTCCTTTAGGATTGACTGGTTTGATGTCTTTGCAGTCCATGGGACTCTCAAGAGTCTTCATCAGCACCACAATTCAAAAGCAATAATTCTTTAGCTCTCAGCCTTCTTTATCATCCAACTACTACATCCATACATGACTACTGGAAAAACCATAGCTTTGACTATATGAGTCTTTGTTGGCAAAGTGATGTCTCTGTTTTTTTAATATGCTTTCTAGGTTTGTCATAGCTTTCCCTTCAAGGAACAAGTGTCTTTTAATTTCATGGCTGCAGGCACCATCCACAGTGATTTTGGAGCCCAGCAAAATAAAATCTATCATTGTTTTCACTTTTTCCCCTTCTTTGAATGTGAAAGAGGAGGAGAGTGAAAAAGCTGACCTAAAATTCAACATTCCAAAAGTTAAGATCATGGCATTCAGTACCATCACTTCATGGCAAATAGCAGTGAAACATGTATAAATTGATAGGATTTACTAAAAGTGATTCGTTAACATGGATTTTTAAACTGTACCTTTTTATTTATTTATTTATCAAATATTTCTTAACCATCTTGCATTGTTTGTAGTACTTGAGGTGAAGGACAAACATGCTACAAGCTATTAAATAGATACAATATCATGGAAGGAGTACGAAATGTTTGAAGAAAAGTAAAAATAGAATAAGCAAATAGGTAATACCTTGAGATGCTCTCTGACTTATGGAAGTTAGGGAGTGCCCCACTGGGGTAGTTATGATTTGAGAATAGAACTGAATGAAGGGAAGGAATTATCCATGGGTCATGGATAACTGAAGGAGAGTATCACAGGCAAAGGGAGAAGAAAAAACAAAGACCCTAAGTGTGTTTGGGAGCAGGAAGCTCATGTATTAAGTGCAGAGGACACAGTGGGAAGAGAAGAGGTCAGGCAGGTGGCCAGGACTGAGATCTGATAGGATCTCCTTCTAGGTGGTGCTTAGCAGCATCAAGTTTTTTTGAATATAAGAAGCCATAGAGATGTTTACATATGGAGTAACATAATGTGATTTCTTTCTTTATCATTACTGTCTGGAAAATAGCCTACAGAGGGATCAGGGCAAGGATGGATGCAGGGTTGGGGAGGCTATTATCCAATAATGTTTTAGGACTCAGAATCCCTTGGAATTTGTATTTTAAATGCACTGTCAATTTTCTGGTTGATTTACTGGAGGTTTTTAAAAATGAGTTTTCTTCTGTTTTGATAGTCTTATTTTAATTAAAAACAGATATATCCAGTGTCCCTTCTGCTGCATCTTACAACATCTGGAATTGTAGTTTAGAGCACTCTGAGTTTTATTTTTTAGTTTTTTTTTAAATAAATGTTTTCTAGGAAAAGGTTGCTGGGAAAGTCTTTAGCCTAAGTCCTGCAATAAGTGATAATATTTCTCACCAGAATTTTGTAGATGAGGTAGACAAGGCCCAAGAGGTTAAGAGCCTTCTCAAAAGGCTAGAGCTACTAAGTGGATGAATGCAGACTATAGTTAAGCTTATGTCTCTCCACTAGCACTTGGTGATCTTCCCTTATAGATGACACTGAATACTAAGGAAGATGGAGCATTTGGGTTTCTTGGTTTGAGGGGTTCGGGGAGTGTATTTACTAAAAGTGATTCGTTAACATGGATTTTTAAACTGTACCTTTTATTTATTTATTTATCAAATATTTCTTAACCATCTTGCATTGTTTGTAGTACTTGAGGTGAAGGACAAACATGCTACAAGCTATTAAATAGATACAATATCATGGAAGGAGTACGAAATGTTTGAAGAAAAGTAAAAATAGAATAAGCAAATAGGTAATACCTTGAGATGCTCTCTGACTTATGGAAGTTAGGGAGTGCCCCACTGGGGTAGTTATGATTTGAGAATAGAACTGAATGAAGGGAAGGAATTATCCATGGGTCATGGATAACTGAAGGAGAGTATCACAGGCAAAGGGAGAAGAAAAAACAAAGACCCTAAGTGTGTTTGGGAGCAGGAAGCTCATGTATTAAGTGCAGAGGACACAGTGGGAAGAGAAGAGGTCAGGCAGGTGGCCAGGACTGAGATCTGATAGGATCTCCTTCTAGGTGGTGCTTAGCAGCATCAAGTTTTTTTGAATATAAGAAGCCATAGAGATGTTTACATATGGAGTAACATAATGTGATTTCTTTCTTTATCATTACTGTCTGGAAAATAGCCTACAGAGGGATCAGGGCAAGGATGGATGCAGGGTTGGGGAGGCTATTATCCAATAATGTTTTAGGACTCAGAATCCCTTGGAATTTGTATTTTAAATGCACTGTCAATTTTCTGGTTGATTTACTGGAGGTTTTTAAAAATGAGTTTTCTTCTGTTTTGATAGTCTTATTTTAATTAAAAACAGATATATCCAGTGTCCCTTCTGCTGCATCTTACAACATCTGGAATTGTAGTTTAGAGCACTCTGAGTTTTATTTTTTAGTTTTTTTTTAAATAAATGTTTTCTAGGAAAAGGTTGCTGGGAAAGTCTTTAGCCTAAGTCCTGCAATAAGTGATAATATTTCTCACCAGAATTTTGTAGATGAGGTAGACAAGGCCCAAGAGGTTAAGAGCCTTCTCAAAAGGCTAGAGCTACTAAGTGGATGAATGCAGACTATAGTTAAGCTTATGTCTCTCCACTAGCACTTGGTGATCTTCCCTTATAGATGACACTGAATACTAAGGAAGATGGAGCATTTGGGTTTCTTGGTTTGAGGGGTTCGGGGTGTGAGTGTGTGTGTGTATGTGTCAGTGGCAGTGGGGGTGGTGGAAGTTTGACACAAAAGGCAACACAGCCTGCCATGAGACAGGCTACTGGTTATGTGTCATCTATCTGTCTCATCATAATCCAAGAAGTCTGTTGGAACAGAGGAATTAGCCAAATTCCTTAGGCAAAACCAAATTTCTTACTTTCCAGGAAAAAGCATCCAAAATGTTTCTTGGATATCAAATCACTTTGCAAAATAATATTTTGATGACTTAAGTGTGAACAAATCAGAAACAAATGTTTTCAGTTTCCTGGGGAATAATGATTGCTTTAAAATTAACCTAAAGATGCCAGGTGGAGTTTAGATTTTATTAAGTCTCAAACATTTGGCAAATAGTTCAAGATGTTAGACCCTATGAGCATCTGGACTTCTCCAGTCCTGATATAAATTAGATATCGCAAACATGTGTTGAGTTGTGTGACTTTGATCTCCTTTGAAAAGGGATTGGATTCTGGGAACCTAACTTGCTCTCACAAATGGAAGTTCAGTGTATGCCTGGAGTTTCCTTCTCCCCATTAATATTTTCCATTAACTCATGGGAACATGGACGAACATTTAGAAACGCAGTTTAGGAATGTGTCATGACCAAAGGAACTTCATATTTAAAAATCAGTAAGTATAATTGTTAATGATCATCACAATTCTGCACAGGGGACCTTTTAAATTGGTGCATAACTTTTAGAAACTGTTCTTATTTAAGAAACCATGGATCAGATTTTTGTGAGTATTTCAACATAGGATTCAGGATCGTAGGAAGTTGTGAAGCATAAACACGGATAAGAAAAATCCTAATCTTATTCACCGTGAGTTAAAAAAAAGGCAGGGGGAGAAAACAAATTTTAAAGAGAAAACCTCTTTGGACTTTAGCTCACATTGAAATACTGGTTATAAATGATGTGTGTGTGTGTGTGTGTGTGTGTGTGTGTGTGTGTGTTAGTCACTCAGTCGTGTCTGATTCTTTGTGACCACATGGACTGTAGCCCCCCAGGTTCCTCTGTCCATAAGATTCTCCAGGCAAGAATATTAGGGTGGGTTGCCACTCCCTTCTCCAGAGATCCTCAATACCCAGGGATCAAACCAAGGTGTCTACATTACAGGCAGATTCTTCACCTTCTGAGCCACCCGGAAAGACATAAGTAAAACCAGTATAATTCTGACTAATGCTATTCAGTTTAAATTGATAATACTTTAGAGATACCAAGTGAGCATTATTTAATAGAGCATAATATATTATCTTATTTTTTCAACAATTTTAACTTTCTTTTGCATTTGTGTATATAAGTTTTTTCTCCAGAGGCTAATTGTTGCTATGCCTCTTCCCATTTGTTGGAGGGAGGCTATACCATGGAAAGCAGGAGTCACAGCTGTTTGAGCTGGCAGAGCCTCACTCATGACACAAGACTGAGTTGCATTTCTTCTAGGATGTCGAATAACTTCTTTTAGTCTTATATTCAGCCGTTTCTCCTTTGTATCTCAGATGAATCTAGAGGTTGTCTGCCTTGAAGGCCCCCAATTTCTATTTTGCCAGGGGAACTTTCAAAGTTGTTCAGCGTACTTTTGTATACATCTTTTTCAGTTTCAAGTGATGATTTCACTTTTAATTCATTTTTTATTATTTCTATAGGTTTCCTTTAAGATAGAATTAAGTATGATAAAGGCACAAAATTTTAAAAAGCACATTCAGAGACTGGTGGAAGACTTCAAAACTAAATTGCATAACAATCCTGAGGTATTTTAAGAATTCTTAGAGAAGAAAGGAAAATGTATTGTGAACTGAATAGAAAGATGTTTGTGCAATTTCATCTGACTGATTTTCTTTCTTTTTAATAGTTTTTCTTTGGTGTACACCTAAAAAATGATTATGAACAGGAAAGTATAAATCTTTGCTTTATCCTTACTTCTATGGCAATTTTATTCTATGTTAATTAATAATTATTTTGTGTGGCACTGAAATATTGTACATATTCATCATAAATCATCTACCAGTTTTCTAACGTTATGCATATTATTTAACTTCTCTAGGCCTTAGTATCCTCAAAGTGGAAAAAAATAATACAACTATTTGATGACTTGAGTTCATACATGAAAAGCACTTACAACTATCCCTAGCACATTGTAGGAGGTCAATGCCTTATTATGACTATTAGGATCTACAGTTGTGACTTGAACCTATAAATGATCAGAGAACATCAAAGACAAAATTTGATTGCTGCAAAGTACCATATTGGGTAGGTCTGACTAAGCTTTTCAATGGTGGAAACCTAGAAGTAAAATCTCACTGAGGTAGCCTAATAGATTGGTGGTAGAAAATGCTGTGAGATCCACATGTGTTGGTGATACATTTATTGAGTTGAGGGAGGACGGGAGAGAAATGAGTTTTGGATCCAAGAGGCAAAGATCCCAATGAGATATGAAAGCAGGGCCCTGAGCCAGAGATGTACAATTGGGTGTACTTAGCTTATAAATACTTCAATAATTTGGCCACTTGATGTGAAGACACTACTCATTGGAAAAGATGCTGATGTTGGGGAAAATAAAGGGCAAAAGGAGAAAGTAACAACAGAGGATGAGATGGTTGGATGGCATCACTGAGTCAATGAGCATGAGTTTCAACACGTTCCAGGAGATGGTGAAGGACAGGGAAGCCTGTTGTGCTGCAGTCTATGAGATCACAAAGAGCTGGACATGACTCAGCTACTGAACTGAGCTTATAAAGGGCTTAAACACACAGCAGTGAAGAAAGTGCTATGGAAATAGGGTTCAGACAGAGACAAAAAAAGAAATACACAATTTCCACCTTTGCAAGACTGGCACAAGAAGGAATGTCAAACTAATTGCATAACAATCCTGAGGTATTTTAAGAATTCTTAGAGAAGAAAGGAAAATGTATTGTGAACTGAATAGAAAGATGTTTGTGCAATTTCATCTGACTGATTTTCTTTCTTTTTAATAGTTTTTCTTTGGTGTACACCTAAAAAATGATTATGAACAGGAAAGTATAAATCTTTGCTTTATCCTTACTTCTATGGCAATTTTATTCTATGTTAATTAATAATTATTTTGTGTGGCACTGAAATATTGTACATATTCATCATAAATCATCTACCAGTTTTCTAACGTTATGCATATTATTTAACTTCTCTAGGCCTTAGTATCCTCAAAGTGGAAAAAAATAATACAACTATTTGATGACTTGAGTTCATACATGAAAAGCACTTACAACTATCCCTAGCACATTGTAGGAGGTCAATGCCTTATTATGACTATTAGGATCTACAGTTGTGACTTGAACCTATAAATAATCAGAGAACATCAAAGACAAAATTTGATTGCTGCAAAGTACCATATTGGGTAGGTCTGACTAAGCTTTTCAATGGTGGAAACCTAGAAGTAAAATCTCACTGAGGTAGCCTAATAGATTGGTGGTAGAAAATGCTGTGAGATCCACATGTGTTGGTGATACATTTATTGAGTTGAGGGAGGACGGGAGAGAAATGAGTTTTGGATCCAAGAGGCAAAGATCCCAATGAGATATGAAAGCAGGGCCCTGAGCCAGAGATGTACAATTGGGTGTACTTAGCTTATAAATACTTCAATAATTTGGCCACTTGATGTGAAGACACTACTCATTGGAAAAGATGCTGATGTTGGGGAAAATAAAGGGCAAAAGGAGAAAGTAACAACAGAGGATGAGATGGTTGGATGGCATCACTGAGTCAATGAGCATGAGTTTCAACACGTTCCAGGAGATGGTGAAGGACAGGGAAGCCTGTTGTGCTGCAGTCTATGAGATCACAAAGAGCTGGACATGACTCAGCTACTGAACTGAGCTTATAAAGGGCTTAAACACACAGCAGTGAAGAAAGTGCTATGGAAATAGGGTTCAGACAGAGACAAAAAAAGAAATACACAATTTCCACCTTTGCAAGACTGGCACAAGAAGGAATGTCCTATCAGGGAAATCTGAGAATGAATGACTTGATAGAAAACCAAGATATGGTGGATTAAGAGGAAGAAAAAAACCCCAAACTAAAATAGCCATTCTCTGAAGGGTACATCAAGTCATGTCTTTCCTGCATTATCCAGTATTGACTAGATAAACATCTCATCCACAGTCATATCCACAAAGTTCGTTAACGTGAGCTGAGACAGCATCTTTTCTCAGCAAGCATTAGCAAGGCAAAAAACAGGTGGTTTTAGATAATGACACTCTCCGTTCAGCACCACCCACAAATGGTAAGGTTAAGATAACAGCCAGAGACCTATGGCCCCTCTGATCAGGTGTCTTGGTTGGAAGACAAGTCTTTGGTACTAAAAGACCTTATTCCTGTACCATAAAGTGAGTTGGGCTAGCTGGAAATGCAGCCTAGAAGAACCTTGAAAGTCCACACTTTGTTTTTTCAAGCTTATTTAAAGCAAGGTCAATTAACAAGCTTCCAAAAACTAGCCAGTGGCATACTAGCCCTTTTTCCTGATATTTAGTCTACACTGTAATATAGACATCAGCAACAATACAAACATAAATACTTTATGTCACCATACTGTCACTTAGCTTTCAAGGTAGACTCATTGCCTTACTCATTTCTCTAGCTCCAGAAATGTCACCTACACCTGGCAGAGAGTGGAAACTTAAATCAGAATTTCTTGAATGAGTAAAAAAAAAAGAAGCACAATGTAGAATGCTGAATAAGTAAGAAGCTTAGTTAAAACTTAAAAGGAGATGGTTTTGAAAGGATGTTGGGGAAAATAAAGGGCAAAAGGAGAAAGTAACAACAGAGGATGAGATGGTTGGATGGCATCACTGAGTCAATGAGCATGAGTTTCAACACGTTCCAGGAGATGGTGAAGGACAGGGAAGCCTGTTGTGCTGCAGTCTATGAGATCACAAAGAGCTGGACATGACTCAGCTACTGAACTGAGCTTATAAAGGGCTTAAACACACAGCAGTGAAGAAAGTGCTATGGAAATAGGGTTCAGACAGAGACAAAAAAAGAAATACACAATTTCCACCTTTGCAAGACTGGCACAAGAAGGAATGTCCTATCAGGGAAATCTGAGAATGAATGACTTGATAGAAAACCAAGATATGGTGGATTAAGAGGAAGAAAAAAACCCCAAACTAAAATAGCCATTCTCTGAAGGGTACATCAAGTCATGTCTTTCCTGCATTATCCAGTATTGACTAGATAAACATCTCATCCACAGTCATATCCACAAAGTTCGTTAACGTGAGCTGAGACAGCATCTTTTCTCAGCAAGCATTAGCAAGGCAAAAAACAGGTGGTTTTAGATAATGACACTCTCCGTTCAGCACCACCCACAAATGGTAAGGTTAAGATAACAGCCAGAGACCTATGGCCCCTCTGATCAGGTGTCTTGGTTGGAAGACAAGTCTTTGGTACTAAAAGACCTTATTCCTATACCATAAAGTGAGTTGGGCTAGCTGGAAATGCAGCCTAGAAGAACCTTGAAAGTCCACACTTTGTTTTTTCAAGCTTATTTAAAGCAAGGTCAATTAACAAGCTTCCAAAAACTAGCCAGTGGCATACTAGCCCTTTTTCCTGATATTTAGTCTACACTGTAATATAGACATCAGCAACAATACAAACATAAATACTTTATGTCACCATACTGTCACTTAGCTTTCAAGGTAGACTCATTGCCTTACTCATTTCTCTAGCTCCAGAAATGTCACCTACACCTGGCAGAGAGTGGAAACTTAAATCAGAATTTCTTGAATGAGTAAAAAAAAAAGAAGCCCAATGTAGAATGCTAAGGAAGTAGAAATAAAGATGACAGAAAAAAAAAAGCAAAAAACCTTAGCTTCTATTATGAAAATTCTTACATGATCTTTTTTCTAGGTCCTATGCAAAGTATCAATATGTTAACTATCCTAAAGCCTCTTCCTGGGCATCAACATTTGTACAAAACTATGAATTTTTCATCATAGATCTTTTTCCACTCAAGGGAGCTATTTTGCTAATGCAACAAAGGCAGGGAAAAGAACCAAGGCAAAACTTTCCAATACCAACAGTGATGGTAAGGCTGAGCTGTGACATGGTAAGTGCTATCCCTTATTTTACCAAAAAAAAAAAAAAATCCAAATTGATATGTAATAGTCTGATTGTTGTGCCAGGAGCTCACAGAATGCCAAAGAAACACTTGTAGATTGCAAAGTGATATTTAAAGAAAAATGCAGACCCGATAAGCATTTCCATGTTTTCTGTATTTGCTTTTCAAGAAAATATGTTGAATAGGCTATTTGATAGGTTAGCTGAATGCAGCTGTTTAGATATGTGTTGGGTCTGCTATTGAATTTTTCATTAAAAATATGTGGTTAAAAAAAAAATGTGGTTAACAGCAGCCAACCTGATTTGCATGTGTGTGTTTCTGATTTGCTCACTGCTATGCCTCCCGTCTCCAACATCTTAATCACACCCAGGCGCCCGCCCCATTACATTACCAGAAGGGAAGTGATGGACATCCTTTGACTCTCTTCATGACCCCCTGATAATCCTGTTTCACACACAGGCTCCCTGCTGCAGGAAACACAAAAGCTGCCACTGTAGTTCTTTACTTCCAGTCGATATTCTGACAGACTTGATCTAGCAAATTAGTATGCTGTGGTAGGGGCATGACAAAAGACCCTTTTGACACACTCTGAATCAATACCAGGGCCGACAGAGAGCCATTTCACTGTAGTTCTGTTATTTTTCCCTCTTTGATGACCTTTGCTTTTTTTTTTTTTTTTTACCAGCTTAGATGACCTTGTCAGATTTAGAAACATAATGTTGGAAAAGTCATCCTAGCACACACATGTGCATGGGCGCATGTGCACATACACACACAAAGACCACAGAGAGCATGCCAGAAGGCCTCATGCAAATATGAAACAGAAATGTACCTGGTGAGGAAAGTCAAATGCCTCTCAAAAAATGATCCTTCTTTTTACTAAAAAAGTGGAAAATAATCAGACATCTTAATTGCCTATATTGCTCAATATAGTTTATTTATGTCAGACCAATTTCATAGAGGTTTACACATGGATATCGCCAGTTTTCATATTGTTTTACTTGTTAAAGAAACCATATAATTCCATGCATTTTGTATGTTTTGGATTGCTTATTGGTTATTGTAAGCAAAGCTCCTAAGTAGAGGATATTGAACATTTTGTTAAATTTCTGAGGCTAATACTATTAGGAAGGAAATTTCAAGTAGTAACAGGGAACAAAATAAAATTCTTAATAAAATATAGTTTCCCTTTACCAATATTTATAACAAAATATTACCTTTTTAATATGCATTTTGGTACAGATATTCTAATTTTTGACACTTATAGTACAAAGAATCCCAATATTATATTTCATTTGCTACACATCTAATATGACTTCTCTAAATGTTTGTTTTTTGAACAAAAATACTTACATAATTAGCATAGATGTTGGTCCTCTATGAAGTTTAATCTAAGTGTATCTGATGTATGTAGCTGCTAGACTATCATTTCATTTTATGTTAGCTTGAAAGCACAATTATGTGTATTATAAGTGCCAGTTCTCCTAAATGATATGTCTTTATTCACTCTTTACCCAGCAAATAAGAAACTTGTGCTTTACTGTGAACTTTTTTGTAATTGTAATTTTTTTTTTTTTTGCAGTCACAGAACACAAAAAAATACTTGAAAGTATTTCTTGGAGCTTAGTATGTAAAAAGATTAGACTAAAGAAAAGATAGGTCCAAAAAATCGAGGTTCCCAGGCTTAGAAAACACTTTTACTACAAATTAATCTCCTCTTGAAACAGATGCTCAGTTGATTTCTAGTGTTTTCCTGGGAGTATGTACGCCACCTTTGTGGCACTTCACTACCTTCCAGCACAGAAGCCTTATTCTCTCAAATGAAACAACTCTGTAAGACTCAATTCAGATATTATATTACTTTGGTTAATCCTTTCTAGAAATATGTTGGCAAAATTATCCAATATAATTCCAAATCCTTGCTAATTTTCTTTCAATGAAACATTACTAGGAACACAAGTAGTCTCCAAAATCACCCCAGCTTGAGACCAGTTTGTGTTCTTTTGATTTATTAGTGTTAATATGGGGGCATACTGATTCATGGGCCCATGTCTATGTATAGGGCACAGACTTGGATGATATAAGATAGATCACAGCTGTAATGGTCTTAATTGTATAAATTCCTTTGTGATGTCTAAAATAGAAAGGCAGTACAATTCTGGAATATATGGTATTTGCATTTCAAAGAACTTGTTTAATATAATTTCTTTTATATCATGTGCACTGTAAGACATTGGGAGGATAAAAATATAGATATAAATGATATCTTCATTGTTACTTACATTTGGGTAATTAGTTAACAGACAGATGAAGGTAAGAAAAATGGTTTTCATAGAAAGCTATGTCTACAAGACATAAGTGTTTTAAATCCCTTGTATTTTTTTGTTGTTTGTTTCAGGAGTATACACAGTTTTTACAAATGGACTAATCAGGAAAAACTGGGAGGCAGGTGTTGGATGTCTATAACTTCCTATTCAAACAAATCACACAAACCTAGTAGGTTTTCTATAATTTGACTTTCCTACCTCAATGTACACACACACATGCGTGCGTGCACGTGCACACACCCATTTTGACTGTAACTGCTCTATCATTAGTTAAGATGATGAAACTCTCTTCCAGATGAAGCAAAACTTTAGACGTTGGAGTCCAATTACCTGAAAGAGGACAGTTAGACAACACACAAGAGTATAAAATTTTTTTTAAAAAAATATCTATTTGTGATCCAGAGAGAAAAGTGTTGTTAGTTTCTCAGTCTAACCCAGGTCTCCTACATTGCAGGTGGATTCTTTACAGTTTGAGCTACCAAAGAAGCCCAGCAAGTCTAACCCACTCTCCATAACAGATGCTCAGTTGTTCTATTTTCGGTACTTTACCTTCCAGCACAGAAGCCTTATTCTCTCAAATGAAACAACTCTGTAAGACTCAATTCAGATATTATATTACTTTGGTTAATCCTTTCTAGAAATATGTTGGCAAAATTATCCAATATAATTCCAAATCCTTGCTAATTTTCTTTCAATGAAACATTACTAGGAACACAAGTAGTCTCCAAAATCACCCCAGCTTGAGACCAGTTTGTGTTCTTTTGATTTATTAGTGTTAATATGGGGGCATACTGATTCATGGGCCCATGTCTATGTATAGGGCACAGACTTGGATGATATAAGATAGATCACAGCTGTAATGGTCTTAATTGTATAAATTCCTTTGTGATGTCTAAAATAGAAAGGCAGTACAATTCTGGAATATATGGTATTTGCATTTCAAAGAACTTGTTTAATATAATTTCTTTTATATCATGTGCACTGTAAGACATTGGGAGGATAAAAATATAGATATAAATGATATCTTCATTGTTACTTACATTTGGGTAATTAGTTAACAGACAGATGAAGGTAAGAAAAATGGTTTTCATAGAAAGCTATGTCTACAAGACATAAGTGTTTTAAATCCCTTGTATTTTTTTGTTGTTTGTTTCAGGAGTATACACAGTTTTTACAAATGGACTAATCAGGAAAAACTGGGAGGCAGGTGTTGGATGTCTATAACTTCCTATTCAAACAAATCACACAAACCTAGTAGGTTTTCTATAATTTGACTTTCCTACCTCAATGTACACACACACATGCGTGCGTGCACGTGCACACACCCATTTTGACTGTAACTGCTCTATCATTAGTTAAGATGATGAAACTCTCTTCCAGATGAAGCAAAACTTTAGACGTTGGAGTCCAATTACCTGAAAGAGGACAGTTAGACAACACACAAGAGTATAAAATTTTTTTAAAAAAAATATCTATTTGTGATCCAGAGAGAAAAGTGTTGTTAGTTTCTCAGTCTAACCCAGGTCTCCTACATTGCAGGTGGATTCTTTACAGTTTGAGCTACCAAAGAAGCCCAGCAAGAAACTCTCCATCCAATGAACAAAGATCTCTATAATTCTGTTACTGGTTTGTTTGTACTCCACCCATTTCCACCCCAGTTTCCCTACTGCCTCCTACTTTGCACCTAAGGGTTTTTCTTTGTTTTGTTTTTGTAGAGATTCTCTGTCCAGTACTAATTATTACTTGTTTGGGGATTAGATTTTTTTCTTACACACTTACGCCCTTGAGTTTCCCTGATAGCTGAGCAGATAAAGAATCCCCCTGCAATGTAGGAGATGTGGATCCATGGGTTTGGAAGATCCCCTAGAGGAGGAAATGGGAACCCATTCCAGTGTTCTTGCCTGAAAAATCCCATAGACAGGCTCTGGTGGTCCAGTGGCTAAGACTACAGGCTCCCAATGCAGGGGACCTGGGTTCAATCCCTGGTCAGGGGGCTAGATGCCACATACTGCAACTAAGACCCAGCACAGCCAAATCAATCAATCAATCAATAAATATTTTTTTAAAATTCCATGGACAGAGGAGCCTGGTGGGTTGTAGTCACGGGGTTGCAAAGAGTCAGACATGACTGAGCACACACACATGTCGCACCTGTATAGCAGTTGTTTCAATCTTAGGTCTTAGGTGATAGGAAAACCTGTGGTTCAGCCTAACTTGAGTCTTGTATAGAAACAGTTTTCTCTTTAGAAAAATGATCCTTTGCAAAATGTTCTCTTTTTTTCCCTGTAGTTTTCATCTCGCAAATTCACATTTCACCTATGAGGACTTCATGTAACTGAGTTTAGATGAAAGTTGAGCTATAGGAAAAGAGTCATTTACCTGGGCAGAAGTTTATTGTGTGCCTGGATATCCTAATTTGTTCTATACAATTTGTTGGACTAAACTCATCATGATGCACACACATCTAAGGACTTCTGTGAACTGGCTTGATTTACAGTGGTAAAGATCATCTTTCTGTTTTCTAAAACAGGCTTTTAAGTTACAATTGTCACCTTTCCATCTGTACAAATCTTTATTTGTGCATGTTTTTTGAAGTATTTCCCCTTATTTATTTTTATTTTTTAAGATTTATTTATTTATTTATTTATTTTGGTGGGGGGTGGGGTAGGGAGGGAGGGGAGCAGGTGGGCCACTTCTATTGGTCTTTCATTTATCCATTTTCATCCATCTTTGTTCTTTGGCCTTTGTGGGCCTCCCATCATGGTGGCATCTGTTGTCACAGAGCACTGGCTCTGGGGGCATGCACTCCAGAGCTCTGGCTTGGTAATTGGACACATCAGTCCAGCCGCTCTGCGGCATATGGGACCTTCCCAGGCCAGGGATCGAACCAGCGGCCTTTGCATTGCAAGGCGGTGTCCTTACCCACTGGACCACCAGGGAAGCCCTCCCCTTATTTAAATAAGAGTTCAAACTCTTGAGTCAGATACACTCTACACTGCAGAAAATATCTGTGTAAAACTTGAGTATTCTGTGAACATTGATTTATTAAAAAGAAATTATTACAATCTGGAAAAAGATTTTAAAGAATAGGTATGTTAAATATGGGAAATTTTTCTTTATTCACAACATTAATGAAAATTCCAAAGCTCTTTCACAGCTAATTCCTGATTACTTAGTAGCAGTTTATCCAATGCTTTTCTAGATAAATGCTCCTTTTGGTTTTTGCAATACCTACCTCCTGATGGCTTTATTTCTTCAAGGTTCTAGACAGTGGCAAACAAGTAAGAGACAAATATCACTCAAGGCAGACACCTGTGTAGCTCTTTACAAATGATCTTCTTTTTTCCTATATTTTTCATCACAATTAAAACATTGGAATGTTAAAGTAGATGACTATCATTCTCAGAAAGACTGAGTGAGATTAACATGACAGAAATAAGACTCATCAGAGAATTCAAACTTGTGTTCAAGAAGTTCTATGAAATAACACAATTTCTAGGAAGGAAAAACATTCCATAAGACCAAATTATCATGTGTGGGGAAAGAAAGTCAAGCAAAAGAGCAATAGAAGAAAAGATGACACAAAATGCATGCTTACAAGGCATAAAGTCTATTTGCTAATAATTTCTGCACGATGGTTTTATATTTATTTGACCCAGTATTTTGGTTCAAATAAATGACCAAGACGACATTTTTCAAAATGTCTTTTGCAAAATGATTAGAAATGGGGAGAAATGGCACTAGAATGACTGCCATCTTCATGATTTAGAGAATTGGCATAATGTAAAAAAAGAATGAATTCAATGTTGAATGCTATTCCCAAATTCATTACTATCCTAACTATACTTTCTATGAATCCTTCAGAAATAAGAAAGGCAAAACCATGAAAATGCTTCTGGAGCTCTTTTAGTCTCTAAACTAGGCAAGTCTTGTTTGACTGAAGTAACATTCACCGGTATTAAACCTCACTCATCAAGCAAAAAAGATATATAACTGCATGAACCAGATGAGTGAAGGCTAGTGGAGGCCTGAAGTCTCTGATGCCATGATGGATAGTTGTGGAGGCACATGGTGGGTCAGCTTAGCCAGGGATATGATTAGGCCTGGTTGTTGACGGTGGGTCAGGCACATAAGTGAGAGTGCTTGGTGCTCTTAGCTGGGAGTACCACATGATTCTTAAGTTATACACAGTGGAAACACGAAGAGCCAAAACCTTGGAAACAAAGGGCAGGAGAGGATTCTACTGAGGAGATATCCTAAGAGAAAGTGAATTCATTCTCCTGTTGGCTCCTCATACTTCTGGGAGAGAATTCTTCAGAGTGTAGGAAGATGTTAGAAAATATTTCTGGATAAAGCAAAGAATAATAAACCCCAACTGCAATTTCTCCTTAGGAAGTTGGCAGGCCATTCTGATGAATGTGTTTTACTGTGAAGAGGTGGGGAAAATCATATGCATATTGAAATCAACCTCTTCATTCCACACAGTCATATGTGGAGAGTATTGTTCTGGGTCTCCAAGTCTAGCCTAGAGGAGGTACTTGCATAACCCATGACTTGCTTCACTGCATTTGAAAGAGAGAATTGAGAAAGGAGAAAAAGAGGTAGAAAGTATTGACTGAAAAGAGAGGTCTGAATTATTTTGTTGGGTTTATTCATGTTCTACTTCCCTATTAATTTCCATGAAAGTGGTATTTATTGTGACTGTGTCAGAAAGTATTCAAAAAAAATGACAAAAATGACTTACAAGGCATAAAGTCTATTTGCTAATAATTTCTGCACGATGGTTTTATATTTATTTGACCCAGTATTTTGGTTCAAATAAATGACCAAGACGACATTTTTCAAAATGTCTTTTGCAAAATGATTAGAAATGGGGAGAAATGGCACTAGAATGACTGCCATCTTCATGATTTAGAGAATTGGCATAATGTAAAAAAAGAATGAATTCAATGTTGAATGCTATTCCCAAATTCATTACTATCCTAACTATACTTTCTATGAATCCTTCAGAAATAAGAAAGGCAAAACCATGAAAATGCTTCTGGAGCTCTTTTAGTCTCTAAACTAGGCAAGTCTTGTTTGACTGAAGTAACATTCACCGGTATTAAACCTCACTCATCAAGCAAAAAAGATATATAACTGCATGAACCAGATGAGTGAAGGCTAGTGGAGGCCTGAAGTCTCTGATGCCATGATGGATAGTTGTGGAGGCACATGGTGGGTCAGCTTAGCCAGGGATATGATTAGGCCTGGTTGTTGACGGTGGGTCAGGCACATAAGTGAGAGTGCTTGGTGCTCTTAGCTGGGAGTACCACATGATTCTTAAGTTATACACAGTGGAAACACGAAGAGCCAAAACCTTGGAAACAAAGGGCAGGAGAGGATTCTACTGAGGAGATATCCTAAGAGAAAGTGAATTCATTCTCCTGTTGGCTCCTCATACTTCTGGGAGAGAATTCTTCAGAGTGTAGGAAGATGTTAGAAAATATTTCTGGATAAAGCAAAGAATAATAAACCCCACTGCAATTTCTCCTTAGGAAGTTGGCAGGCCATTCTGATGAATGTGTTTTACTGTGAAGAGGTGGGGAAAATCATATGCATATTGAAATCAACCTCTTCATTCCACACAGTCATATGTGGAGAGTATTGTTCTGGGTCTCCAAGTCTAGCCTAGAGGAGGTACTTGCATAACCCATGACTTGCTTCACTGCATTTGAAAGAGAGAATTGAGAAAGGAGAAAAAGAGGTAGAAAGTATTGACTGAAAAGAGAGGTCTGAATTATTTTGTTGGGTTTATTCATGTTCTACTTCCCTATTAATTTCCATGAAAGTGGTATTTATTGTGACTGTGTCAGAAAGTATTGAGTAATTTTTTTTCCAACAAATATTTCCCATCCTTAAGCAGCATATTGATAAGTATGTGGGTATATCCGGACTGGTTTATATTTCAGAATATGGAATTCATCACCTAGGAAAAACTATTTTCCTCCTGAGATCAACAGCTTTATTCATTACAATTGCATCCTTTAAACTCACAAGCCTACCTAGAGTTTGCAGTTTTCTTGGATACAATGTCTAATAATAGTGCATCATTTCAGTCTAAAAAGCATTTCTTGAAATTAATTTATGAATATTTGTGAGGCCAACTAATCTTTATAGTGCCCTGGAAGAACTTGAAAGTACAAAATTTTATTGACATTTCACAGTTTCAAAACTGAAGCTCTGCTGAGAGAGATGAGGAAAACACTATTAAAAATTACATATTTGAAGGGGTGGCTTCATTATTACCTGTTTCTATTTGCTTTCCTTTTTCCTTAGGAGTTAGTGCCTTTTCTTATCTCTTATTCCTGTTCATTGGATTACACACTCTTTCAACTATAAATGTAACTTTGATGGAAGTGCCTTGTACATCCATGTTTCTAAAAATTCAGACTCTAGTTTTTAAGCACATGTGGCCATCACTCTATACATCTCTAACCAAATCCATCATCCAAAGCCAAAAACAATCTATTCTCATTGCTGAGACTCCAAATATCTGAGTCATTATCAATTTTTCTCTTTTCTTTTCTTCCTGTCTGTTCAGTGAGCAAATTCTACCCACACAGCCTCTTCTATATCCTTTATTTCTTTTTATGCATCTCTATCCTGCCAATTCTGCTTTTGTTTATGTTCTCCTTTCCAGAAACTATGAGTATTTCAACAATCCCATAATGGTTGTTCTTTCTCTCTTCCACATGGACAATAGGACTAGTTTACTGATTCTATCTAATCTTACATATTTTTTTTTTACATAAAAATCTTCAGTGACTCATTGCGTGACAAAAAAATATGTTTTCATAGCTTTGTCATTTAATCCCACCCTACTTCATTACCCATACTGCTTCTGTGAATGTCCAGCTGTAGATCTAATACTTGAAAGCCTAGCTCTTATAGGATGCTTCCTGCTTCTGAACTGCCCCTTCCTCTTACTTGCAATTTTCTGTATCCACATAATTACCCATCAATAGCTTTCGTATTTTCCAAGTCCAGTTCATCTATTAACTCCTTTCTGAAGCCTTTAAAGATACCACAGGGGCTTCCCTGGTGGTCCAGTGGGTAAGGACACCGCCTTGCAGTGCAAGGGGTGCTGGTTTGATCCCTGGCCTGGGAAGATCCCACGTGCCGCGGAGCAGCTGGACCGATGTGTCCAATTACCGAGCTGGAGCTCTGGGGTGCATGCGCCCAGAGCCGGTGCTCTGCGATGACAGACGCCACCGCGATGGGAGGCCCACAGGAGCCAAGAAACAAAGACGGATGAAAATAGAGAAATGAGAGACCAATAGAAGTGGTCCGCCGGCTCCCCTCCCTCCCCAACCCGACCCCTGCCCTAAATAAATAAATAAATAAATAAATCTTAAAAAAAAAAAAAGATACCACAGATATTATTCTTTCCCTTCCTGATAGAACATTTTGCCTCATATTGTGTACGCTAAGTCACTTCAGTTGTGTCCAGCTCTTTGTGACCCTAGGGACTGTAACTGTAATTAATTAGAAATATATCTTTCTCCTTAAATTGTTTCTTACTTTGTATTATATAGTATGCTCATCAAAATATTTGCTAAACTGCATTATTCTTTTGTAGGCATAAAGCCTGAGAAAAAAGAAAAATGTGAGCAAAACATACCTGAAGAAATAAGCTGAATCCTATATATGCTATAATTCCTTCTCTTTACATCATTTCCATAAACTATGAGTATTTCAACAATCCCATAATGGTTGTTCTTTCTCTCTTCCACATGGACAATAGGACTAGTTTACTGATTCTATCTAATCTTACATATTTTTTTTTTACATAAAAATCTTCAGTGACTCATTGCGTGACAAAAAAATATGTTTTCATAGCTTTGTCATTTAATCCCACCCTACTTCATTACCCATACTGCTTCTGTGAATGTCCAGCTGTAGATCTAATACTTGAAAGCCTAGCTCTTATAGGATGCTTCCTGCTTCTGAACTGCCCCTTCCTCTTACTTGCAATTTTCTGTATCCACATAATTACCCATCAATAGCTTTCGTATTTTCCAAGTCCAGTTCATCTATTAACTCCTTTCTGAAGCCTTTAAAGATACCACAGGGGCTTCCCTGGTGGTCCAGTGGGTAAGGACACCGCCTTGCAGTGCAAGGGGTGCTGGTTTGATCCCTGGCCTGGGAAGATCCCACGTGCCGCGGAGCAGCTGGACCGATGTGTCCAATTACCGAGCTGGAGCTCTGGGGTGCATGCGCCCAGAGCCGGTGCTCTGCGATGACAGACGCCACCGCGATGGGAGGCCCACAGGAGCCAAGAAACAAAGACGGATGAAAATAGAGAAATGAGAGACCAATAGAAGTGGTCCGCCGGCTCCCCTCCCTCCCCAACCCGACCCCTGCCCTAAATAAATAAATAAATAAATAAATCTTAAAAAAAAAAAAAGATACCACAGATATTATTCTTTCCCTTCCTGATAGAACATTTTGCCTCATATTGTGTACGCTAAGTCACTTCAGTTGTGTCCAGCTCTTTGTGACCCTAGGGACTGTAACTGTAATTAATTAGAAATATATCTTTCTCCTTAAATTGTTTCTTACTTTGTATTATATAGTATGCTCATCAAAAATATTTGCTCAACTGCATTATTCTTTTGTAGGCATAAAGCCTGAGAAAAAAGAAAAATGTGAGCAAAACATACCTGAAGAAATAAGCTGAATCCTATATATGCTATAATTCCTTCTCTTTACATCATTTCCATAACACAGCCGCTGCACCTCTTCCTGCTGAATCTAATTTTACTCTTTCAGTTGCTATGTCAGGAATTTGGATAAGATGGCAGAATAGATGGGCTTTGAACTTCTTGCGTGAGTACAGCAAAATCACAACTAACTGCTGAGCAACTACAGGTAAAAAAGACAGGAACCTACCAAAAAATATAATCTACATCCAAAGACAAGAAGATGGTAGGAGGGACACACATGCGATACAATCAGTTGTTATGTCCTCCTTTTTCTTTTCTTGTCAGCCACACTAAATTTCACTCTAAATGTGTAAAGTGCATTTCCACACTAAATGTGTAAGCTGCATTTCTCTAAGATCTACTGATTCCTTCCATACCAAGCTTCTCTGGTTTCTTGCTTTTCTTTGGTTTCTAAGAAAGTATTTGCTGAAGGAAAATATACCCAATTTTCTTGGTTTTTCATGTTTTTATTATTTTTTAATTGAAGTGTAGCTGAAGTATAATTTTATATTTATTTTAGATATAAATACAACAATACAGTTTTTATATGTATTAAAAAATGATCACCATAATTCTAGTCAATGCTCATCACCATACACAGTTAAAAATTTTTTGTTTTCCTGTCATGAGGAAGAACTACTATGATTTAGTTTCTTAGCAACTTGGCAACTGTTTTGCTGTTTTTAAAGTTCCTAGATACCATGTCTGGAAAGAGTTCATCTTTCTTGGATTCTATTTACAGGAGAAGTTAAGGCATGGTAGAATATTCTGTAGTAATTTGATGACAAGCGCCAGAAGCCAGCACTTTAGTTTTTAGGGAACTTTGCTCCTGACCAAATAGGATTAAGGCTGTTTAAAAATGTAATTCATTTGGATTTCCCTTTTCTTTGATACAAGTGCCCTATGGTGCTTATTTTGTCTAGGTGAAAAACATATGACTTGCTGTAGGAAAAATTTTACTTAGTTTATGTCTGGTGTAGTTTTTTTTCTTTTTTAATGGGTTAGAATTTCTCAATGAAAAACTGTTTCCAGAAACTAAACATAATGAAATACCTGATTACAGAACTGCAACACCTTACTCTCCAGTCAATGAAATTTTATACTGCCCGAGGCTTATGGCAATGTGCTACTCTGTCTACTACCATGAATCTTAGCTCAATCAAACACCACAGCCTTTCCCAGGACATAGAACAGCAGACAGCAGGTTCAAATGGAATGACCACCATGGCCACATGTTAAGCCTAATTCAGGGGGATGAATGAATATATGATTTCTCATTTTCTTCTTTTCCTTGGGCCACCTTCCTAGTCTAGATAAACATTCTTTCTACCTCTTAACCCTTTCTCTCCCTGTGCTATTTTAGAAGCTTTGTCTCTCATTTTTTGAATGTATAGTCTCCCAGAATTTTTTTCTCCTGATATTTATTTTATTTCAAAATATCATTGTTCTTTGTTTTGAATAAGAAGATCATAAAGTATATAGAAAACTCCCTCAGTTGTCTCTAGATTTCCTTACAGGCTGTTTTTTTTTTTTAAAGTTTAAAATTTTGGTTTCATGTTTTATTATTTTATAATTGAAGTGTAGCTGAAGTATAATTTTATATTTATTTTAGATATAAATACAACAATACAGTTTTTATATGTATTAAAAAATGATCACCATAATTCTAGTCAATGCTCATCACCATACACAGTTAAAAATTTTTTGTTTTCCTGTCATGAGGAAGAACTACTATGATTTAGTTTCTTAGCAACTTGGCAACTGTTTTGCTGTTTTTAAAGTTCCTAGATACCATGTCTGGAAAGAGTTCATCTTTCTTGGATTCTATTTACAGGAGAAGTTAAGGCATGGTAGAATATTCTGTAGTAATTTGATGACAAGCGCCAGAAGCCAGCACTTTAGTTTTTAGGGAACTTTGCTCCTGACCAAATAGGATTAAGGCTGTTTAAAAATGTAATTCATTTGGATTTCCCTTTTCTTTGATACAAGTGCCCTATGGTGCTTATTTTGTCTAGGTGAAAAACATATGACTTGCTGTAGGAAAAATTTTACTTAGTTTATGTCTGGTGTAGTTTTTTTTCTTTTTTAATGGGTTAGAATTTCTCAATGAAAAACTGTTTCCAGAAACTAAACATAATGAAATACCTGATTACAGAACTGCAACACCTTACTCTCCAGTCAATGAAATTTTATACTGCCCGAGGCTTATGGCAATGTGCTACTCTGTCTACTACCATGAATCTTAGCTCAATCAAACACCACAGCCTTTCCCAGGACATAGAACAGCAGACAGCAGGTTCAAATGGAATGACCACCATGGCCACATGTTAAGCCTAATTCAGGGGGATGAATGAATATATGATTTCTCATTTTTCTTCTTTTCCTTGGGCCACCTTCCTAGTCTAGATAAACATTCTTTCTACCTCTTAACCCTTTCTCTCCCTGTGCTATTTTAGAAGCTTTGTCTCTCATTTTTTGAATGTATAGTCTCCCAGAATTTTTTTCTCCTGATATTTATTTTATTTCAAAATATCATTGTTCTTTGTTTTGAATAAGAAGATCATAAAGTATATAGAAAACTCCCTCAGTTGTCTCTAGATTTCCTTACAGGCTTCCTCTTTCTTAAAAAAGAATTCTAATTTTTTTCAAGTTCTTACTCCTCTGTTCCAAAGCCTTGTCTCTGTCATACAGAGCAAAGACAGGTCTCATTAGTTTTAGGGATATCTGTTCTGCTAATGTGCTTCCCTGGTGGTGTTAATGGTGAAGAGGCCACCTGCCAATGCAAGAGACATAAGAGACAGGGGTTCAATCCCTGTGTTGGGAAAATCCCCTTGAGGAGGGCATGGCAGTCCACTCCCAGTATTCATGCCTGGAGAATCTCATGGACAGAGGAGCCTGGTGGGCTACGGTCCATGGGGTCAAAAAGAGTCAGACACAACTGAAGTAACGTAGCATGCACACACACATTCTGCTAACATTGGTTAAGAAATTAGAATGTGAGCACATTCTGGTGAGATGGAAGGAGACTCTACAAAGGAGTGTACAAGAATATTCTTCACTTAAGAAAAGAAAGCCAGAAGATGTCTCTTGTCTTCCTTGGAACATATTACCAAATGTATCATATCCTTATATCAATTGCTCTTGTTAACTGCCTAATGATAAAACAAAACCAAAGATGGCAGGGAACAGAGGTGGAAAAGACCTGCTCTTGGGTGACATCCTCAAACTACTGGTTCAACCATCAGCCTGACTCTGAATTTACTTTTCACATAAGATAATCCATGGATTTCCAGATGGTGTTAGTGGTGAAGAACCTGCCTGCCAATGCAGGAGACTTAAGAGATATGGGTTCTATCCCTGGATCAGGAAGATCCCTGGATGACATCACTCAAATATTTTCCCCCAAGCCATTTTAGTTAGTTTCCACCATGGCCACATGTTAAGCCTAATTCAGGGGGATGAATGAATATATGATTTCTCATTTTTCTTCTTTTCCTTGGGCCACCTTCCTAGTCTAGATAAACATTCTTTCTACCTCTTAACCCTTTCTCTCCCTGTGCTATTTTAGAAGCTTTGTCTCTCATTTTTTGAATGTATAGTCTCCCAGAATTTTTTTCTCCTGATATTTATTTTATTTCAAAATATCATTGTTCTTTGTTTTGAATAAGAAGATCATAAAGTATATAGAAAACTCCCTCAGTTGTCTCTAGATTTCCTTACAGGCTTCCTCTTTCTTAAAAAAGAATTCTAATTTTTTTCAAGTTCTTACTCCTCTGTTCCAAAGCCTTGTCTCTGTCACACAGAGCAAAGACAGGTCTCATTAGTTTTAGGGATATCTGTTCTGCTAATGTGCTTCCCTGGTGGTGTTAATGGTGAAGAGGCCACCTGCCAATGCAAGAGACATAAGAGACAGGGGTTCAATCCCTGTGTTGGGAAAATCCCCTTGAGGAGGGCATGGCAGTCCACTCCCAGTATTCATGCCTGGAGAATCTCATGAACAGAGGAACCTGGTGGGCTACGGTCCATGGGGTCAAAAAGAGTCAGACACAACTGAAGTAACGTAGCATGCACACACACATTCTGCTAACATTGGTTAAGAAATTAGAATGTGAGCACATTCTGGTGAGATGGAAGGAGACTCTACAAAGGAGTGTACAAGAATATTCTTCACTTAAGAAAAGAAAGCCAGAAGATGTCTCTTGTCTTCCTTGGAACATATTACCAAATGTATCATATCCTTATATCAATTGCTCTTGTTAACTGCCTAATGATAAAACAAAACCAAAGATGGCAGGGAACAGAGGTGGAAAAGACCTGCTCTTGGGTGACATCCTCAAACTACTGGTTCAACCATCAGCCTGACTCTGAATTTACTTTTCACATAAGATAATCCATGGATTTCCAGATGGTGTTAGTGGTGAAGAACCTGCCTGCCAATGCAGGAGACTTAAGAGATATGGGTTCTATCCCTGGATCAGGAAGATCCCCTGGATGACTAAAGTGACTTAGCATGCATGAGATAATACATTTTCTTGCTGCTCAAGCCATTTTAGTTAGTTTAAGCCTTGAGGGTGAAACTATCCTGTTTCAAAGGTGCACAAAATTCAAGCCCTAAAGAAATACACGAAGAATCCATAGTAGGGTTTCCCTAGTGATCCAGTGGTTAAGAATTCAACTGCCAATGCAGGCAACATGGGTTCAATCACTGGAGAAGATTCTATCTACCATGCGGCAGCTGAGCCCATGTGCCATGTTGCTCGTCTTGTACTGTGGAACCCAAGAACCACAACGGCTGAGCCCACAAGCCACAACTACTAAAGCCCTTGAGCCCTGGATCCTGTGATCCCCAACAAGAGAGGCCACCACAATGAGAGTTCTGCACTCCCGAACTAGAGAGTAGCTCCCACTTTCCACAAGTGGGAAGAACCTGCACACAGGGGAGGAGACACTGTGCAGCCAAAAATAAATACTAAATTTTAAAAAATCCATGGTAATCTCACTTATTTATCTTAATTCTAGTGTTCATCTCAATGCCCAGTGACGGCAAAGAGAGAAAAATCACCTAAAAATATAAAGGCTTAAATCCTTCTTCAATATGAAAATCCAGGCTGCTACCCTTATCCCAATATCTGGTGAATGGCACTGTTAACAACTTTTTTTTTTTACTTTAAAATGGTGAATTTTAGGGGTATATCAACTGTATCTTTTGTCTCTCAATAATAAAAGATGTTTATCTGTTTTCACAATCAATTGCCAGACAAAAAATAAAAGATAATTGCATTTGCAAGCCATGGGAACATGATTAACCTAACAACATTTTAACAGGGAAAGCTTGTGTGAGAGCAAAGCTTTGTGCGAGCAAAGCTTTTCACCTCTTAGATATAAAAGAGCAGATGGAGAGAAGGGCAGAACTGCAAGACCAGCATTACCTGCTTCTGTTTTTACCTGCAGGCAAACTTGGCAGCTACCATATGCTTACATGCTTCATCATGCAAGACCATAAATGAACATTTTATATCCCAGTGAACAAACACTGTTTTTTTGTTTGTTTGTTTGTTAACACATTTATTCAACAAATCTTTGCTGAAGGCACAAGATATCATTATACCCCTGGTGGGAGAGAGATTTGTCATATTTCTGCAAGCACTGAGTTTACAGCACAGAGGTGAAAAGAAGGCAGGCCCTGAAAACAATATGGGAAGGATCTTAGAGATGGTATACATTAGCCGTCCCCCAACTTTTTCGCATCAGGAACTGGTTTTGTGAGAGACAATTTTGCCATGGATTAGGGCCGGGATGGGGGATTATTATGCACTTCATTTCTGTTACTATTGCATCAGCTCCACCTCAGAGCATCAGGCGTTAGATCCTGGAGGCTGGGGACGTCCTACCATCCTTTCTCCCATATGGTGTGAGGTCTGAGAGGCACAGTATTTCCAAGGCTCAGATGCTCTTCTCTACGTCACTCTATTGCTGGTCCTTGTGCAGGCTACCACCACGGGCATATCTCCAGTCCAGTGATTTTTAACCAGTTTCAATGTGACTTGACCTAGTTTCACATGACTCATGTCATGAAGCTGCTACTCCCTGGAGAAACACTGCACTGTAGTCTCTTTTTAGAGATGTTACTTCTCTGGCCTTCTCTGATACACACAATGCATGTAGCCCTCAGCAATGGCCAAAGGCTGGATTGGGTCCCTTATACCTGCTGAAGTCTAAGGCCTTGTTAGTAAAAAAGCTCTTTAGAGCTTTCTGGAATTTGCTTCACAAGCCCAGGCCCAAGTGCTCTTTCTATTCACTGAAAATTCTTTTCTTTAGGGCTACACAGTAATCATTGGTGGGTTTTCCACATGACTCTAGAGGTAAAGAACCCACTTGCCAATGCAGGAGACATAAGAGATGTGGGTTTGAACCATAGGATTTCAAAGAGTTGGACTTAAGCAACTTAGCATGAACACAGGCACAGTAATGGTAGGCATCATAGGGAAAATTCAGATAACACATACTACGAAGTCAGTAACAATAATATTAATAATAATCATATTTAATGAGCATTTTTAATTACCTGCTTCTGTTTTTACCTGCAGGCAAACTTGGCAGCTACCATATGCTTACATGCTTCATCATGCAAGACCATAAATGAACATTTTATATCCCAGTGAACAAACACTGTTTTTTTTGTTTGTTTGTTAACACATTTATTCAACAAATCTTTGCTGAAGGCACAAGATATCATTATACCCCTGGTGGGAGAGAGATTTGTCATATTTCTGCAAGCACTGAGTTTACAGCACAGAGGTGAAAAGAAGGCAGGCCCTGAAAACAATATGGGAAGGATCTTAGAGATGGTATACATTAGCCGTCCCCCAACTTTTTCGCATCAGGAACTGGTTTTGTGAGAGACAATTTTGCCATGGATTAGGGCCGGGATGGGGGATTATTATGCACTTCATTTCTGTTACTATTGCATCAGCTCCACCTCAGAGCATCAGGCGTTAGATCCTGGAGGCTGGGGACGTCCTACCATCCTTTCTCCCATATGGTGTGAGGTCTGGAGAGGCACAGTATTTCCAAGGCTCAGATGCTCTTCATTAAGTCACTCTATTGTTGGTCCTTGTGGATGCTACCACCACGGGCATATCTCCAGTCCAGTGATTTTTAACCAGTTTCAATGTGACTTGACCTAGTTTCACATGACTCATGTCATGAAGCTGCTACTCCCTGGAGAAACACTGCACTGTAGTCTCTTTTTAGAGATGTTACTTCTCTGGCCTTCTCTGATACACACAATGCATGTAGCCCTCAGCAATGGCCAAAGGCTGGATTGGGTCCCTTATACCTGCTGAAGTCTAAGGCCTTGTTAGTAAAAAAGCTCTTTAGAGCTTTCTGGAATTTGCTTCACAAGCCCAGGCCCAAGTGCTCTTTCTATTCACTGAAAATTCTTTTCTTTAGGGCTACACAGTAATCATTGGTGGGTTTTCCACATGACTCTAGAGGTAAAGAACCCACTTGCCAATGCAGGAGACATAAGAGATGTGGGTTTGAACCATAGGATTTCAAAGAGTTGGACTTAAGCAACTTAGCATGAACACAGGCACAGTAATGGTAGGCATCATAGGGAAAATTCAGATAACACATACTACGAAGTCAGTAACAATAATATTAATAATAATCATATTTAATGAGCATTTACTGTATCCAGGCACTGAGCTAATTTTTACTGTTGACTTGACTTTCACAGTTGCTCTCTCTGATAAATAGTATTATTTTATCCAAACTACAGATGCTAAAAATGAGGCCCAGTGAAACCAAACAATTTTCCCAGAGTCATATAGCCTTATTCTTGACCCGATAGGAAAATAAGGCAGACAAGTCTCATAAATAACCTCAGTTCCATACTCTAAAGGAGAGTTTTATTGCTGTGCTATTTCTAAGGAATTGGACTGACAAGGATGAGGAAGACTATGTGAAGTTGGCAAATTTAAAAATCTGTGTAACATGGAGCCTTGTCCTTAATAATTCTCAGTCTCTCAGAGAGACAGAAAGAGTTAATGATATCAAGTGATGTGTTACACAGCTAAATGCATTATCTTACAAAGTGATTTACAGTAAGATGTCCACATGGGGAAGATGCCTATATTTCATCTTTGAATGAATGGGCCTAAGAGGAGGCATCCAAACACATTAACTAAAGTGACTCCCTTCTTCAATGTCAGAATAAACAATGTCTAAGAAATTTGATAAATAATGTTCGAAATAGATTGGCACTAGAAGACCCTGGACATCTCAGGATTTGTTTTCTAAGAATGTATTTCCCATATTTCTCGGAAATGACAGAGATAAATAACAGAAGCTAGTTGCATAGGATGGAGGCAAAAAATCAAGTATCAGTCCTCTCCTCTATGGTCCAGCACCTGTGCTCCACTCTCCACCAATATAGGATGCTCTCTCCCTGCCTCCATCTGTTGAAGTAGGTCCCATGGAGCTCAAATAACAGGTCTAATAAGTGTACCCCGATCCTCACTTTGACATGAACTTTCCCCCTCCAGTGTCCCCTCCTCCTTCGTGCTTTGCTAATGACTTTTATTCGTCATATTTTGTATGGGAATCACTTGCTCACCATCCACTATACAAGCTGCCAATGTCCATCTTCATTTTCCCAACCTCCTCTGTCATGAGGGCTCAGACTTGTGACACAAATACAGCCAATAAGATACTCCTGCTAGGGCTTCCCCTGGTGGTCCAGTGGGTAAAGACACCTCCTTGCAGTGCAAGGGGAGCCGGTTTGATCCCTGGCCTGGGAAGATCTCATGTGCTGCGGAGCGGCTAGACCGATGTGTCCAATTACTGAGCCGGAGCTCTGACGTGTGTGCGCCCAGAGTCAGTGCTCTGCGACGACAGTGGCCACCGTGATGGGAGGCCCACAGGAGCCAAAGAACAAAGATCGATGAAAATAGAGAAATGAAAGACCAATAGAAGTGGCCCATCCATCCCCCTTCCTCCCCACCCCTCCTTCAAAAGATAAATAATAAATAATAAAAAAAGAGATACTCCTGCTACATATTTTGAGTCAAGAATTAGGGGCTCAAAGAAGCAAAGAATAGAGAAGAATTTGATCTGGGGGGTCGTGGTTGGTAGTAGTGGCAGCAGTAATATCCATTTCCTGAAAGCAGCAATGGAAATACCCCCCAGTAGGGGGTTGGTTAGGGTGGTAGCTGATGCTGGTGGAACACACAGCCTGTTCAGGTGCAGCAACTGGAGCAGCTGTGTCCTAAGAGTACACATGGTTTGGCTCCTGTTCAGGTGTCTAAGAAATTTGATAAATAATTTTCCCCGCAAAAAAAGAAATTGGAAAACTAGAAGACCCTGGACATCTCAGGATTTGTTTTCTAAGAATGTATTTCCCATATTTCTCGGAAATGACAGAGATAAATAACAGAAGCTAGTTGCATAGGATGGAGGCAAAAAATCAAGTATCAGTCCTCTCCTCTATGGTCCAGCACCTGTGCTCCACTCTCCACCAATATAGGATGCTCTCTCCCTGCCTCCATCTGTTGAAGTAGGTCCCATGGAGCTCAAATAACAGGTCTAATAAGTGTACCCCGATCCTCACTTTGACATGAACTTTCCCCCTCCAGTGTCCCCTCCTCCTTCGTGCTTTGCTAATGACTTTTATTCGTCATATTTTGTATGGGAATCACTTGCTCACCATCCACTATACAAGCTGCCAATGTCCATCTTCATTTTCCCAACCTCCTCTGTCATGAGGGCTCAGACTTGTGACACAAATACAGCCAATAAGATACTCCTGCTAGGGCTTCCCCTGGTGGTCCAGTGGGTAAAGACACCTCCTTGCAGTGCAAGGGGAGCCGGTTTGATCCCTGGCCTGGGAAGATCTCATGTGCTGCGGAGCGGCTAGACCGATGTGTCCAATTACTGAGCCGGAGCTCTGACGTGTGTGCGCCCAGAGTCAGTGCTCTGCGACGACAGTGGCCACCGTGATGGGAGGCCCACAGGAGCCAAAGAACAAAGATCGATGAAAATAGAGAAATGAAAGACCAATAGAAGTGGCCCATCCATCCCCCTTCCTCCCCACCCCTCCTTCAAAAGATAAATAATAAATAATAAAAAAAGAGATACTCCTGCTACATATTTTGAGTCAAGAATTAGGGGCTCAAAGAAGCAAAGAATAGAGAAGAATTTGATCTGGGGGGTCGTGGTTGGTAGTAGTGGCAGCAGTAATATCCATTTCCTGAAAGCAGCAATGGAAATACCCCCCAGTAGGGGGTTGGTTAGGGTGGTAGCTAGTGATGCTGGTGGAACACACAGCCTGTTCAGGTGCAGCAACTGGAGCAGCTGTGTCCTAAGAGTACCAGTCTTGTGGCATGGTTTGGCTCTACCATTGGTTGTTCCTCCCTCATTTCTCTGACCCTGGATTCTTCAGCCCTCTCATTGATGGAAAACTTTCTAGTATGTTTTCAAGAAATTCCTTAACTGCTTAAATCAGTCAGAGCTTGTCACTGTTACTTTTTACTAAGAATCTTGGCCTGTACGTTCACTTAAGCTATTATTCCTTGTTCTTCTCTTAAGAAGAAAGAAGAAAGACATTATTAAATATTACCCTACCTAGGATAACTTTTATAACCTCAAGGAGTAGCACTATGCCAGTTACCTGTCACAAATGGAAAACTCCACAGGTTGTCTGGCATAAAAGGGAGTATTAGTTGGAGTCAGTATATTCATAAATCTATTTTAAACCCAGTCTATATCATGTCTGTGATTCCTCTCTATCTTAAAAAATAGGGAAAATGGTCAAATAATTGCCAAGCCAGCTATAATCAGCACTCTCTAATTAGATGTTAGAGATGAAAGTATGTCATCTTCCTTATTCTTAACCTTTCAAAGTTAGATGACACGAAGTGATCTTCCCTTTTAGCAAGACTACTTTTGACACCACTGAATTTGTGTATTAAGGGAAGAGATTTAGAAATAATTTGTTAAAGGAACACATGTCATGCCTCACTACTGTGTTTACACTGATGACTTCTTCATGTGCTACATTAATTATGGTACAGCCTAACATTTACATTATGATTATTCTTTTTGAAAGCATTTTAAATCATCTTCCTTGATCCTTAAAACAGGTCTGTGAGGTGGTGATTTGTAAGTTCAGATCCAGAAATCATTGAGTTCTTGCTTTTTTAAAAAGGTGCATTTTCTAGGCTTACTGATTATGTTCAAGTCACCCAAACCAGTTAATGAAAAACCAGAAGTATCCTGTGGTTTTTTGATCCTGAGAAAGTTGGCCTATCAGAGTTAAAGAATTGAAATGAGCTTATCAGTCAATAAACGTGTCAGTCAGTGTTTTCTTAAGCCTCTGCAGTGCCCTTAACATTGTCCTAACCCTTGCCACTTGAGATATAGAAAAAGCATTCAACATGGCCACTGCTTACAAATATCTTACTCTTCAAATTATTCCCTATGTAAAAGGCTCAAATAAGACATAAAGTGGGGGAAAAGTCGAGGAAGAAAGGAACAGGAAAAGATCTCATTTTTGCAGAAAAAGTAAGAAAAGAGATGACTACTGGTAGGTCCCTGTCATTCCTCAATTGCAAAATTCACAAAAACTTAAACATGAGAGTAAATGGAAACCAGTCTCAGCAGTTATGAAATGGGAAACTCCATTTTCATCACTCTTCTTTAGTGATTGTCTTCTCCTTTGATAATCTTCTAGGTTTCCTATTCCTTCTCCACATCTAATACAATCTGCATTCCATCACACCTTGGGAAACTGTTTTCCAAGCTTATTTACCGTAAGTTGTTAAGGGTTAATGTAGTTTCAATTCAATGCTAAAGAATGTTCAAACTACCGTACAGGTGTGCTTGTTTCTCATGCTAGTAAGGTTATGCTCAAAATCCTTCAAGTTAGCTTCAGCAGTACATGAAGCAAGAACTTCTAGATGTACAAACTGGATTTAGAAAAGCCAGAGGAACCAGAGATGAAATTGCCGACATTTGTTGGATCATAGAGAAAGCAAGGCAATTCCATATAAACATCTATTTCTAATTCATTGACTGTGCTAAAGCCTTTGACTTTGTGGATCACAACAAACTGGAAAATTCTGAAGAAGATGGGAGTACTAGACCATCTTACCTAGCTTCTGCAAAACCTGTATGCAGGACAGGAAACAACAGATAGAAGTGAATATGGACAACGGACTGGTTCTGAACTGGGAAAGGAGTATGCCAAGGCTGTATATTGTCACTCTGTTTATTTAAATTATATGCAGAGTACATAATGAGAAATGCCAGTCTGGATGAAGCACAAGCTGGAATCAAGATTGCTGGGAGAAATATCAGTAACCTCAGGTTTGCAGATGACACCACCCTTATGGCAGAAAGTGAAGAGGAACTAAAGAGCCTCTTGATGAAGGTGAAAGAAGAGAGTGAAAAAGCTGGCTTAAAACTCAGCATTCAAAAACCTAAGATCATGGCATCCAGTACAATCGCTTCAAGACAAACAGAAGAGGAAAAAGTGGAAGCAGTGGTAGACTTTATTTCGTTGGGCTCCAAAATCACTGTGGGTAGTGAGAACAAACATAACATTAAAAGACACCTGTTCCTTGGAAGGAAAGCTACGACAAATCTAGAGAACATATCAAAAAGCAGAGACATCACTTTGCTGTCAAAGGTCTGCATAGTCAAAGCTATGATTTTTCCAGTAGTCATGTATGATGTGAGACCTGGACCATAAAGAAGGCTGAGTGCCAAAAAATTGATGATTTTGAACTGTGGTGCTATAGAAAACACTTGAGTTAAAAAAAAAAAAAAAGACTCTTGAGTGCTTTTGGACTTCAAGGAAATCAAACTAATTAATCCTAAATGAAATCAACCTTGAATATTCATTGAAAGGACCTGAGACTGAAGCTGAAGCTCCAATACTTTGGCCACCTGATGCAAAGAGCTGACTTGTTGGAAAATACCCTGGTGCTGGTAAAGACTGAAGGCAAAAGGGGAAGGTGGTGACAGAGGATGACATGTTTAGATGTGCATGAATTTGAACAAACCCAGGAGACAGTGAAGAACAGGGAAGGCTGGTGTGCTGCAGTCCATTGAGTCACAAAGAGTCAGACATGACTTAGCGACTGAACAACAACAAATGCTACCTTTCCCAGGAGAGCCTTCAAAGACTTAAAGAAGAGGACAAATTACTTGGTATCACAAGGTACTTTGTTAGTTAATGGAGGAAATAAATCAGACGTGGGATTTTTCATCAGCATTTAAATTAGTACCATTATATTTTATATTCACTTTTTTTTAATACTTAGTTTTTTTTATTCATACAGAAAGACCTATGTTACAGATATTTTTTGATTACTTCTGAGAAAAATATGATAGATTACCTAAAAGATTAAAGGAAGATAATGCTGAAATAATAATAATAGTAATAGCAACAAAAGCTAGGGAACAGTTCACTATTCTGGAAACAGTACCTGGAGTGTGTAGTGTATCTAGGCATGGCTATGCCCCAGAAGATACATCTGCATTCTATTTCTTGAGACCTGTGTATGTGACCTTATTTGGAGAAAGGCTCTTTGCAGATGTTTAAGTCTGAAGACATGAGTCCAACTCTGTTTCTACTTATACTATGACCCTGTGATTTCAGATTCTTTTTTATTTAAATTTTACTGAGTTTGGTGTGTCTGTCGATCACACCTGAAATAAAAATCTCAGTTGGTCAATCAAAACCTTTTTATGAACGTATAATATGAACATCACACCTTTGGTGAGATGTGTCAATATCTTAAGAGTTCTTTTCAGTCTATCATGAAATGCCTCTTCTATACTCCTTTTTCTGAATTTAAGCATTTTGGTTTACAATAGCTGTTGATGTAATTTTGACTCAGTAAAATACATTCAAAATGTTTTTAATTAGAGTTTTATATGAGCTATCCTAAGTTTTATTCATCCTTCTCTCCTTTAACAAATATATTTTTATTAACATTATGTTTTTCATTATACTTGTCCTTTTGCATATTATTTTAATCAACTACTTTCAACCACATATTACTTAAAGATTTATTTATTTATTTATTTTGGGTGGGGGTCGGGTTGGGGACGTAGGGGAGCAGGCAGGCCACTTCTATTGGTCTTTCATTTCTCTATTTTCATCCGTCTTTGTTCTTTGGCTCCTGTGGGCCTCCCAACGCGGTGGCGTCTGTCGTTGCAGAGCACCAGTTCTGGGCATATGCACTCCAGAGCTCCGGCTCGGTGACTGAACACATCGGTTCAGCCACTCCGAGGCACGTGGGATCTTCCCAGGCCAGGGATCGAACCGGCGCCCCTTGCACTGCAAGGCGGTGTCCTTACCCACTGGACCACCAGGGGAAGCCCCACATATTACTTAAATAAATGGTGCTAATGGCTAAAAGAAATGCAAAGATAAATCATGTATGGACTTTGTCTTTGAGAGATTTTAATATATTAAGCATCTTTAAGAACACCCTGAATTTTTATTGGAAGGACTTATGCTGAAGCTGAAGCTACAGTACTTTGGCCACCGATGCAAAGAGCTGAGTCACTGGAAAAGACCCTGATGCTAGGAAAGATTGAAGGCAGGAGGAAAAGGGGACGACAGAGGATGACATAATTGGATGGCATCACCGACACTACGGACATGAGTTTGAGCAAACTCCAGGAGATGGTAAAGCACAGGAAAGCCTGGCGCCCTTTGGTCCATGAGGTCACAAAGAGTCAGCCACAACTACTGAGTGACTGAACGACAACAACAAATTTGGAGAAAATTATTATACATAGTATTAAAACAAGCTGGAGAGTTATAAGTACCATCAGTTCAGTCGCTCATAAGTACCATAAGTCTTTCCAAATCAATTACTGAGAGAGTTAGACGGCTACACAGAGCTCCCAGGCAGCGATCCTCTTCATTGTAGAAGGCTTTATGGGATCAGAGAGGTATCTATGTAAGAGAAAGGGTGTTCCCAAAACACTGATAGCAGACATCTCTGAGGATCATATAGAGGAACGCTTCCCATATTTAGCTGTTTCACACTGCTCAGTTCCTTTCTTCAACAGCCTGCTGCTGAATGATTTGCTTTCTCATCCTTGGACTGGCAGATGGATAACTTGAAAGAGCCTAGGCATTTCTTGTTGCACTCTTCTTCCACTCTACCTCCTTCTCATCCACCTCAAGGTCACCCTGCTGTAATGGTTGCACTGTCAGCAGCAACTCTCTCTCCTCATCCAAGGGTTAAGTTGCTCTCTTCCCAGTAGGTGCCATTTGCTTATGAAGGAAGTTGACTTGATATGCAGAACTCTGTTACCTAAATAGAATTAGGTACTGTTATCCCCATTTAACAGCAAAGATACTTGAGATTCAAAGGCAGTCACTTCCTTTAGGCTCAGTTCAGTTCAAACGCACAGTTGTGTCTGACTCTTTGTGACTCCATGGAATGCAGCATGTCAGGCTTCCCTGTCCTTCACCATCTCACAGAGCTCACTCAAACTTATATAATATATAAGATGTTTATATGCCAAGAAGTTCATTTGGGTTTTTCCATAAGATGTTACGGTAAAACTCTAATGACCTTTTTGGCCAAGTCAATAGGTGTTTAATCAAACAACTGAGACTTATTTTACCATTAAATGGATATGTTTGCTTTTACAGAAAACACTGAGATTCAAATATTTTTTCATGGAGAAGCAGAATAAAAACTAAAACTTCATAGATGATTAGGGATAAAAGGAAGAATACTATCTCCAAAGAATCTGGTTTATGTTAAGTATATTTTAGATAGATGATAGAGATATCACTTAATTCTAACAGCAACCTTATGAGTTATTACTGTCTCCATTTTCACCAATGAGAAAAATGAGACACATTATGCTCATTTATGCTTATCAATTAATTTACTTATTAAACAGTGGTAGTAGATATTGTTATACACATTTCACTTAACACTCAACCACAGAACTGTGTGCAAATTATCATTTATTCTCATTTTACAGAGAAGACTAACATTCAGGGAGACTATGAGATTTTCTTGATGCTAATTCTTCTGTTATTACTTATATAACTTTTGCCTCTCATTTTCTGTATTTTTCTGTAAAATTCCAGTTATAATATTTCAAGTTATGCATTGACTCAATTTTTATGTTACATTTACTCTCAACTATTTAGCTGGGAAATAGTTGAGAGTAAATTCTGGGAAATTCCTTCAACTTTGCTTCAAACTCTTTATTGAGCATTTCACATTTCAGTCCTGGCAGATGGATAACTTGAAAGAGCCTAGGCATTTCTTGTTGCACTCTTCTTCCACTCTACCTCCTTCTCATCCACCTCAAGGTCACCCTGCTGTAATGGTTGCACTGTCAGCAGCAACTCTCTCTCCTCATCCAAGGGTTAAGTTGCTCTCTTCCCAGTAGGTGCCATTTGCTTATGAAGGAAGTTGACTTGATATGCAGAACTCTGTTACCTAAATAGAATTAGGTACTGTTATCCCCATTTAACAGCAAAGATACTTGAGATTCAAAGGCAGTCACTTCCTTTAGGCTCAGTTCAGTTCAAACGCACAGTTGTGTCTGACTCTTTGTGACTCCATGGAATGCAGCATGTCAGGTTTCCCCTGTCCTTCACCATCTCACAGAGCTCACTCAAACTTATATAATATATAAGATGTTTATATGCCAAGAAGTTCATTTGGGTTTTTCCATAAGATGTTACGGTAAAACTCTAATGACCTTTTTGGCCAAGTCAATAGGTGTTTAATCAAACAACTGAGACTTATTTTACCATTAAATGGATATGTTTGCTTTTACAGAAAACACTGAGATTCAAATATTTTTTCATGGAGAAGCAGAATAAAAACTAAAACTTCATAGATGATTAGGGATAAAAGGAAGAATACTATCTCCAAAGAATCTGGTTTATGTTAAGTATATTTTAGATAGATGATAGAGATATCACTTAATTCTAACAGCAACCTTATGAGTTATTACTGTCTCCATTTTCACCAATGAGAAAAATGAGACACATTATGCTCATTTATGCTTATCAATTAATTTACTTATTAAACAGTGGTAGTAGATATTGTTATACACATTTCACTTAACACTCAACCACAGAACTGTGTGCAAATTATCATTTATTCTCATTTTACAGAGAAGACTAACATTCAGGGAGACTATGAGATTTTCTTGATGCTAATTCTTCTGTTATTACTTATATAACTTTTGCCTCTCATTTTCTGTATTTTTCTGTAAAATTCCAGTTATAATATTTCAAGTTATGCATTGACTCAATTTTTATGTTACATTTACTCTCAACTATTTAGCTGGGAAATAGTTGAGAGTAAATTCTGGGAAATTCCTTCAACTTTGCTTCAAACTCTTTATTGAGCTTATTATATGGTCAATCATATTTTCATGTCCCAAGATCTTATATTGTTTCTGATATTGATTTTTTTAAGTAACAATTTTTTCTTGTTTTATGGCTATAATATACCTTGAATCTCTCTGCAGACATTAATTAGAGCTTGAAAATATCTTTCCTAAGTTATATGTTATATCTGGAATTAGTTGCTCTATTTATTCATTTGAACCTACTTCTTCTGATATTGTTCAAATTTTGTTCATCTTAGTTTTCTTTTTTATTAAGGATTTTTGTCCAGTGACTATTAGTTATCTGCCACATACAGAGTAGAGACAGGCTAATTCATAAAGGTGAATGGCATGAGCTCTCTTTTCTTTTTCTTTTTTTGGCTACTTCTATTGGTCTTTCATTTATTTTCATCTTTGTTTTTTGGCCTGTGTGGGCCTCCCATCACAGTGGCCTCTCCTGCAGCAGAGTACGGGCTCTGGGGCAAGTGCTCCAGAGCTCTGGCTGGATAGTTGGATATATCGGTCTAGCTGCTCCATGGCACGTGGGATCTTCCCAGGCCAGAGATCAAACCAGGTGTCCTTACCCCACTGGGAAGCCAGGAAAACCCCTCTCTTTTCTTTTCTTTTTTTTTTTTAAAGATTTATTTATTTATTTATTTTGGGGGGGCGTTGGGTTGGGGAGGGAGGGGAGCGGGGGGGAGGGCCACTTCTATTGGTCTTTCATTTCTCTGTTTTCATCCGTCTTTGTTCTTTGGCTCCTGCGGGCCTCCCATGGCAGTGGCCTCTGTTGTTGCAGAGCGCCAGGTCTGGGCACATGTGCTCCAGAGCTCCGGCTCGATGATTGGACACATCAGTCCAGCCGCTCTGCGGCACATGGGATCTTTCCAGGCCAGGGATCGAACCGGTGCCCCTTGCACTGCAAGGCGGTGTCCTTACCCACTGGACCACCAGGGGAAGCCCACCCCTCTCTTTTCTACTACATGTATCTCTTTTCTACTACATAGGTCTCTCTGTGTTTTCACTAGGCTGTTCTCTGAAGGAGCGTGCCCCCTCGGAGCTTTGTGTGTGATCAGGCAATTGTCACTTCATAAGCTTATGTTTAGGGAGTGCTGATACAAAGAAAGTCCTTTTAACGATAGAATGAGTTTCCTCTCTGGGGTCCTAACATGGTCATCAGAAGTACCAGATTTTCTCAGACAGATGGTTGAATTTCTTTAGAAAACAGTTGTCCAGTTCCTGCCTGGGAGTACACAGAGGGTAGCTAGTTGGTTTGGGTCAAAAGAGATAGAAGAAAGGATAGGGAGCTGATCAGAGCAGATGCTCTGAAAAACAGTCTTTCAATGAATCACGGCCTTGGGCCCTGTTACACATTCGTGATTTCCATATATGCTGAAGAAAACTGTGAATCTTCTCAGGAGTCTTATTGGAAAGATGCATTTCCAGGGACATCATGGATATTTTGCATTTTCTAGGCTTCAGATTCCTCCAGCTTCTTTTATTCAGTTAGTTATTCTCCTACATTGGATTCTTCTAGAAAAAGCTTGTCAGCATGTCTCCTAACAATGACTCCAACTCCATGTATCTATTTTCCTGGATATATTCCTCTTTGAATTTCTTGATTTCATTTTGATGAAGTGTTGGAAAAAGGAGGAAGCTAAACTCTGAGCTCAACTTCATCTTTATTCTGAACTAAAGTAAGTTTAAGGTGACAATAAGTAACACTTGAAAACCAATGAAAAAAATGTTTAACTTTGGTTTAAACCAAAGGGCTTCTACTAAGACTTTGAATAAGGAAGCAAGAGTGGTATATTAGCAGAAGCTTATTTTAGAGCTCTCAATTTAAACAGCTGAAATGGCAGTGGCCTCTGTTGTTGCAGAGCGCCAGGTCTGGGCACATGTGCTCCAGAGCTCCGGCTCGATGATTGGACACATCAGTCCAGCCGCTCTGCGGCACATGGGATCTTTCCAGGCCAGGGATCGAACCGGTGCCCCTTGCACTGCAAGGCGGTGTCCTTACCCACTGGACCACCAGGGGAAGCCCACCCCTCTCTTTTCTACTACATGTATCTCTTTTCTACTACATAGGTCTCTCTGTGTTTTCACTAGGCTGTTCTCTGAAGGAGCGTGCCCCCTCGGAGCTTTGTGTGTGATCAGGCAATTGTCACTTCATAAGCTTATGTTTAGGGAGTGCTGATACAAAGAAAGTCCTTTTAACGATAGAATGAGTTTCCTCTCTGGGGTCCTAACATGGTCATCAGAAGTACCAGATTTTCTCAGACAGATGGTTGAATTTCTTTAGAAAACAGTTGTCCAGTTCCTGCCTGGGAGTACACAGAGGGTAGCTAGTTGGTTTGGGTCAAAAGAGATAGAAGAAAGGATAGGGAGCTGATCAGAGCAGATGCTCTGAAAAACAGTCTTTCAATGAATCACGGCCTTGGGCCCTGTTACACATTCGTGATTTCCATATATGCTGAAGAAAACTGTGAATCTTCTCAGGAGTCTTATTGGAAAGATGCATTTCCAGGGACATCATGGATATTTTGCATTTTCTAGGCTTCAGATTCCTCCAGCTTCTTTTATTCAGTTAGTTATTCTCCTACATTGGATTCTTCTAGAAAAAGCTTGTCAGCATGTCTCCTAACAATGACTCCAACTCCATGTATCTATTTTCCTGGATATATTCCTCTTTGAATTTCTTGATTTCATTTTGATGAAGTGTTGGAAAAAGGAGGAAGCTAAACTCTGAGCTCAACTTCATCTTTATTCTGAACTAAAGTAAGTTTAAGGTGACAATAAGTAACACTTGAAAACCAATGAAAAAAATGTTTAACTTTGGTTTAAACCAAAGGGCTTCTACTAAGACTTTGAATAAGGAAGCAAGAGTGGTATATTAGCAGAAGCTTATTTTAGAGCTCTCAATTAAACAGCTGAAGCTCTGACATAGGAACTTAGATACAACTGCTCTTAATAACATATACCAACGCTTTAAGCGAATGTACACTAACACTATTTTTTTTTCTCAAGTCTGTGTTATGTGGGAGTGGAGGCAGTGCCTTTCTAAGTAAATTTCTATGTGTAACATAAATGTTTATTCTTCCAAATCTTACCATTTTTGCAAATATTTATGCAAATTCCCAGGTGCACTTTAAAATACTAAATAAAAGGCAAGAGGTACATAAATATATTCAGGAACCTCAGTTGAAGCAAAGTTGCCAAGTGTGCCAAATAGAAGCCAAAGTTACTGTAACATTTTTCCCCTCCTCTGTGATTTAAACCACACAATACAGGTTTTTTTGTTGCTGTTGTTATTGCAAAAAAAGAAAAATAAAGCAACTGATGAAATTTTTGGATACATTTTTAGATTTTTTTTTTTTAATTTTGGCCTATTTTGTTAGTTTTTGTTTTTTTTTTCCATCCATCATTATTCTTTTGCTTGTGTGGGCTTCCCATTGCAGTGGCCTCTCTCGTTGCAGAGCACTGGCTCTGAGCGCATGCACTCCAGAGCTCCAGCTTGCTAGTTGAATACATCCGTCCAGCTGCTCCACGACACGTGGGATATTCCCAGGCCAGGGTTCCAATTGGCACTTCCTGCACTGCAAGGCTGTGTCCTTACCCACTGGACCACCAGGGAAGCCCCTCCATGCTACTCTTAAACACATCAGTTTTACTTAAATCCTGAGAAAAGAGAAACTCATGCAATCTTTTGGCCTTGACTTCTAAGAATCATATGAAAGTGGATTAAAGCATTCATCATGCACCACAGTAATCAAGTTAGATTGTAAGATGCCATATTGGAGCAAAAGACTTAAAATGATAATTGAAATGCTTTTTAATGTGTTTTGTTATATATTTTATTAATAATTTTCCTGTAGGTAATTTTCTTTCTGCATGGGGTCAGCAAGTTGATTTCCGCCAATCAGACAGTCTTATATTCAAGTCGGAACAATGCTATAAGCACATTGACTTTGGCAGTTGAACTTGGCATAGAGGGTCATGTAATTCCCCAGTGAAGATAAGTCAGAATGCTCTCCTTTTTATACTAAATGAGAGCCATGTTCATAGCAAGCATAAAAAACTATAAATGAGTGAAGTAAATAAATGAATAATATCTGTAGAGGAGGAGCTACACTGTCATGATTAAACAGGTTTCAAAATAATTGAGATATAATAATAATAATTGAGATAAATAATTCTTTGTGGTGTTTCCTTGGTGTTTAAAATTAAGAACAGAAAAATAATCACTAGCTTCTTTGAAATTTTGGTCTCACTCAAGTATCATCTTATGACAACATTTCAATTCAATTAGCTCATGTGATTAGAAAATTATTCATCCAGCCAGGCTCACAAAATACTGATTTTGCGACCTGACTTACCATATTCTTTCCTAAGTGTGTTTTATCTTTTATATTCTCTCAGCTGGAGTCAGCCCTTTCCAGATAGAAGCCTTTCAAGGTAGAAAGGTGGAAATCATCCCTGTCACATCCAGTTCTCACCTCTCATGTGATTCTTTCAATGGACCCACAGATATTTACTGAACACTGTTTGCTTCAGACACTATGCCAGGTGATGTGTTTGTAGAAGTGATAAAAATGGACATTTCTAGTTTCACAGAGCTTGCATTCGAGTAGGAGAAGATGAAATAGACAAATGGGTGTGCTAGCTGTTCAATGGAGAGAAGTACAGTGAAGAAAAAATATGCAAAAAAAGAGATAGAAAGCTATAGAACTTCATTCCATTCTCATCCTCCCTTGGTTCAGAGTTCCTTATCCTCTCTCAGAGGAGGGCAGCAACAGTCTTTTTACTTCATCATCTCTGCCCTTTGTGGATGTTTAAACAGTCTGTCTAGAACAGTACTCAGATCTTTTCAATTTCCTCAAAATTTTCAGTGTCCTGTCACCTTTAAGAAAGGCCTTACCTGCTACCCATAACATTCTGACTTTCTGATATCTTGCCTCTGCCTTTGTTTCTAGTTTCATTGTTTTAGCCTTTCTGTCCCAAGTGTATTGTTTAGCAGTCTCTTGCAGATCCTACCATAGACATTAGAGATGTTCTGTGCAAGTATTTGCTTTTGTGGCATTCATAATAGTAGCTAATCTGTTCTAGTGTTAACCACTTATTGCTGTGTCCCTTGCCTAGGAGATCACCTCTATCCCTTTACATGCCTGATATCTCTTCAATCTGTAACACTTTTATCCATGAAGGCTTCTGTGATCTCTTCATTTCCCCTACCCTACTGGATGCATATCAATTCTGTAAGCTCTTATAATGCCCAATACTTATCTCTGCCACTCCAATTTGCCTTATTAGATTGTAATAATCGTTTAGCGACTCCTTTACTTCTACTAGGAACTGCTTGAGAGGAAGAGCCATGCTTGCTTTTGTTCTGCCTACTCAGTGTCTAGCATAGTGCTTGGTTCATATTAGGGATGCAGGCAATGCTTGTTAAATGAATGAATGAATGAATCAGTGACATTATAAAGAGCCAAAATCTAGGCATCAAAGTTCTGAAATACAGATCATGGGGAAAACCACGAAGAAGAAAAATATTCAGGAGTCCTGAGAAGCCGGAAATAGTAATAATACTCACAAAGCCACACAGTAAATTGAAGAGAAACAACAGCAATGGCACCAAGTCATCAATAGCTGTCATTTTATTGATGAATAAAAACATACAGAAGGAAATCACTTTACAAATAACACAATAAATATCAAGGTGATTACTAGGCAGAAATATTGAGAGGATAGCATTGGATATAGGGCAATACTTATGACAAAACACAAGAGAAATATAGATTGGAATTGGAATGAGAGTTCCATTTTAAACCAGATTCAATGATGATCAGACCAGAGAGAGGCTAAGACAGAAGGATTGTTCAGACAAGAGGGTCAGCACTAGTAAGGGCTTAAAGGAAGGAGCCAGCAGCCTCAGTGGAAGAGGACGATTGAAAACCACAACTGAACGCTTAATGGAGCCTGGTGGCAAGTGAGCATTTCCACTGTAGTCCTTCCCCTGGGAACAATGTGTGGGCATGGAGGTGGCAGTTGAGTTTCTCAAGGAAATCTCTAGGGTAATGTTGCCATGGTCCTATATAACCATGGTCCATACAGCCAGCATGAGAGAGACTATGTGCATACAAGACATATGCTAGAGATTTTTGTACTGATTTTTTGAAGAAGAATACCTTTATAAGAAGAATATTAGTGACTCAGTTTGTATTGCAAATATGTTAGTCTTGTAATTCAGGAGCTACTAATAGACTAAGGTAATTCAGACAAAGATCACGTTCAAGTATCTGATACTAAAATGGTGTGAATTCATCAACACACAATCATCTTAAATAATGTTTAGCTTCTAATTAGGCTCTGAGAATATACTAGTGAAATAAACATGTGTAGAAAAACTGGAGAAGTAAAAGTCCACCAGCAATAGAACAGATAAATAACTTATGGTGGGTTAAGAAATGAGTTGCCATAAGCACTGGAAATGAACTAATATATCTCATAAAAAATGGATAAATTCCCAAGCATACAAATAAATGAAAAAAATTTAAAAGTCCACCAGCAATAGAACAGATAAATACAGATCATGGGGAAAACCACGAAGAAGAAAAATATTCAGGAGTCCTGAGAAGCCGGAAATAGTAATAATACTCACAAAGCCACACAGTAAATTGAAGAGAAACAACAGCAATGGCACCAAGTCATCAATAGCTGTCATTTTATTGATGAATAAAAACATACAGAAGGAAATCACTTTACAAATAACACAATAAATATCAAGGTGATTACTAGGCAGAAATATTGAGAGGATAGCATTGGATATAGGGCAATACTTATGACAAAACACAAGAGAAATATAGATTGGAATTGGAATGAGAGTTCCATTTTAAACCAGATTCAATGATGATCAGACCAGAGAGAGGCTAAGACAGAAGGATTGTTCAGACAAGAGGGTCAGCACTAGTAAGGGCTTAAAGGAAGGAGCCAGCAGCCTCAGTGGAAGAGGACGATTGAAAACCACAACTGAACGCTTAATGGAGCCTGGTGGCAAGTGAGCATTTCCACTGTAGTCCTTCCCCTGGGAACAATGTGTGGGCATGGAGGTGGCAGTTGAGTTTCTCAAGGAAATCTCTAGGGTAATGTTGCCATGGTCCTATATAACCATGGTCCATACAGCCAGCATGAGAGAGACTATGTGCATACAAGACATATGCTAGAGATTTTTGTACTGATTTTTTGAAGAAGAATACCTTTATAAGAAGAATATTAGTGACTCAGTTTGTATTGCAAATATGTTAGTCTTGTAATTCAGGAGCTACTAATAGACTAAGGTAATTCAGACAAAGATCACGTTCAAGTATCTGATACTAAAATGGTGTGAATTCATCAACACACAATCATCTTAAATAATGTTTAGCTTCTAATTAGGCTCTGAGAATATACTAGTGAAATAAACATGTGTAGAAAAACTGGAGAGAAGTAAAAGTCCACCAGCAATAGAACAGATAAATAACTTATGGTGGGTTAAGAAATGAGTTGCCATAAGCACTGGAAATGAACTAATATATCTCATAAAAAATGGATAAATTCCCAAGCATACAAATAAATGAAAAAAATTTAAAAACGATTGAAGAATAAACTCAACATTATTTCAGTTATTTAAACATCTGAAATAAGAAAGTAATAAATGTTCTTTAGAGATGAATATATAGGTAGGTCAATGGTAAAGAACCTGCCTGCCAGTGTAGGATACACTGATTTGATCCCTGTGTCAGGAAGATCCCCTGGAGAAGGAAATGGCAACCCATTCCTGTATTCTTGCCTGTAGAATTCCATGGGCAGAGGAACGTGGTGGGCTATAGTTCATAGAGTGTCAAAGCATCAGTCACACCCTAGCAACTAAACAACAAACAGGACACGAAAGCTCCCCTTTCTGACCTCCCTCCATGAGGAAAAGTATGGCAATTTTTTTTTTAATTAGCTGCTTGTTGCCTCTTGCAGGGCTTCCCAGGTGGCTCAGCAGTAAATAATCTGCCTGCCAGTGATGTAGGAGACCTGTCCAGGGTGTCATAAAGATTTGGACACGACTGAGCCACTGAGCACCTCTTGGAGGAAGGAGGGGGACTTCACATAGAGAGGTTTCCAGGAAAAGTAAAGTTTTGGTTACATTCTACTTTTATCTGGTGGTAGAATCATGATGTTTATTTTATCTTTAACTATACCCTATATACACATATTGCATATAATGTATATCTAATACATAATGCACATAAGTCTGCATTATATATATATATATTCATATATGTGTGTGATAGGGGTCATAATTTTACTTAATGATGTAATGCTTTTATCTCTAAAACAGTTCTGGGTTAGTTGGTCTGCATGTGAATCAAAGTTTCAAACTCCATGCCTCTGCCCGCACCTGATGGGCTAAGTGAACTGTCACAAAGCTAACAGCGTTATTTCAGTCTGGCAATTGATACCAATCATCGCAGCTGACTTTTCCACCTAGCAATCTGTGCCAATTGTTAACACGGGTGAAGGGAGCCAATTGCTTGAGACCAGACTTTATTAATTTATATTAAAATTTAGCCTTAGACAGACTGGGGAATTAAAATTAAAAGGGCAGACTAAAAATACCACAAGGAATCTAGATTATTTTGGGAGCCAGTACTTTCATTGTAAAACAGAAACCTTTATTCAGAGCAATTGGAAATCAAAAGCCTATTTGAGTGCACATCATTTCTGGCAATTGTATAATTCATAAATAGACAAATGGCTTATGGAAGGCGGTGAAAAAGTGTACTCCTAAGGAGGTATCATCTATGCCAAGTTTACTGCTGAGATCATAAACCAATGACAATAGGGGTTAATAATAGAAATGTTGGTAGTCATCTATTATAATAGAACAAACAGCACTACTGTAATTACAATTTTCTTTTCCCCTCTGTTATATAGAAATGAATCAATATCCAAGTAAAGAGAGGATAAAAATGTCTTCAATAATTTGAACTGCTCTTCAAAGGAATTGGCTTCTTAGGTCTGCAAAGTCAATTGTATCATTCAAAATTATTACAAGGTTATTTATCAAATAGTGTAAATTAAAATTTGTTTTGACCTATTGAAGGCTCTTTTATGTTATTTTCAACTAGAGACTGAATAATCATGCACCATTTCCTTTTCTTTACCACGTTACTTTCAAAAAGAATCAATATGCTGTTTCAACGGATGTTTAGAAAAGTCAGTGCTTCATGTGTTCTTTCACTAAGTTATGCTGACACCAAGACAATTATATATAGATGCTCCTTGCCTGGCTTGTTATTAATTAGATCCAGGGAAACATGTGATTAGTGCTTGTAGCATTAACTCATATATCTTGCATGGGCTATTATTATTTCCAAGAAAAATAACAGCCAATCTGATTCAACTGTGTTACAGGATGAGTAAGTCAGTAAAACTGGGGATATATACAAATGAGAAATGTGTATTTTCCCTATACTCAGCGCTTCAACCGGTTTGTGAGAATTTAGAATGTGGTCTAAGTTAAAACAGTAATGAGTCTAAATTCTGTGCTGCTTTGTTTCTTATTTCTTTACTATTGTCTTGGTAATCTGTTTGCAGGAGGAACCTACATGAAAGATTTTTGGTCTAAAGTATAGCTAAGGGAGCCAATTGCTTGAGACCAGACTTTATTAATTTATATTAAAATTTAGCCTTAGACATAAAAATGGGACTAAAAATACCACAAGGAATCTAGATTATTTTGGGAGCCAGTACTTTCATTGTAAAACAGAAACCTTTATTCAGAGCAATTGGAAATCAAAAGCCTATTTGAGTGCACATCATTTCTGGCAATTGTATAATTCATAAATAGACAAATGGCTTATGGAAGGCGGTGAAAAAGTGTACTCCTAAGGAGGTATCATCTATGCCAAGTTTACTGCTGAGATCATAAACCAATGACAATAGGGGTTAATAATAGAAATGTTGGTAGTCATCTATTATAATAGAACAAACAGCACTACTGTAATTACAATTTTCTTTTCCCCTCTGTTATATAGAAATGAATCAATATCCAAGTAAAGAGAGGATAAAAATGTCTTCAATAATTTGAACTGCTCTTCAAAGGAATTGGCTTCTTAGGTCTGCAAAGTCAATTGTATCATTCAAAATTATTACAAGGTTATTTATCAAATAGTGTAAATTAAAATTTGTTTTGACCTATTGAAGGCTCTTTTATGTTATTTTCAACTAGAGACTGAATAATCATGCACCATTTCCTTTTCTTTACCACGTTACTTTCAAAAAGAATCAATATGCTGTTTCAACGGATGTTTAGAAAAGTCAGTGCTTCATGTGTTCTTTCACTAAGTTATGCTGACACCAAGACAATTATATATAGATGCTCCTTGCCTGGCTTGTTATTAATTAGATCCAGGGAAACATGTGATTAGTGCTTGTAGCATTAACTCATATATCTTGCATGGGCTATTATTATTTCCAAGAAAAATAACAGCCAATCTGATTCAACTGTGTTACAGGATGAGTAAGTCAGTAAAACTGGGGATATATACAAATGAGAAATGTGTATTTTCCCTATACTCAGCGCTTCAACCGGTTTGTGAGAATTTAGAATGTGGTCTAAGTTAAAACAGTAATGAGTCTAAATTCTGTGCTGCTTTGTTTCTTATTTCTTTACTATTGTCTTGGTAATCTGTTTGCAGGAGGAACCTACATGAAAGATTGCTGAAATTCTGCACTAAATAGATCTTTTGAGAGAAGAGTCATATTGGCAAACCTACACAATGAAATTTGTTAAGATTGAATTCAAAGATGAAAATTAAAGCTGAAGAAGGAAGCAAATTTTGAGTTTCTGTTTATGGACTTCTGCTTTTTCTTTCAATGAATATTTCATTCCTGTTTTCAGATGCAGCAACACCTTTTTGAGCAATAATGCTGATCGATGTTCTCATCTTTCCGTTTAGTCCTTGACCTGATCAGCTAATTTTTCCACGTATTAATCTGTTAGGTTTCTGCCCCAGGATTCTCTGTTCATCTTTCTCTTACTCTTTAGTTCTCACTGTCAACTACCAACTGTATTCACAGAAGCCCTGGCTCCCCTCTGAATGGTCTGTGATGATAGGTACGGGACTCAACCACTCTAAAACTCATTTCACTCTTCTTTAAGAGCCTCATGTAAAGCAGTGTTTCTGAAATAAATGTGAAAACTCTAGAATGGTCCCCAAATTCCATTCAGCTTGCAAGCTACATCATGACCATGTGGCTAATAATACAAAGAGAAAGGTAGCAGTGCTCTTGGACCCAAAGTATTCTAAGTGCTTCCTGTTTCATCTCCTTAAAATTTCTCACAACCTTATAAAATATGTATTATTGCTATTTTTATTTTACAGCTATGGAAACTGAGGTTCCAAGAGGTTAAGTGTTTTACCCCAGGGCTTACAGTCTCCGGAGTCCACTCATACAGCCACTATGTAGCCTCTCCAAATACTTGTTCATTAATATATTAAAGCATTCAATAAGATGAATGAAAAAAGCCAATATACTTTCCAACTTCAATATAACTGGCTCTTTTCTTCCTGAATGCCTTGTCCAGACAATTTTAAGGATGAGTAAGTCAGTAAAACTGGGGATATATACAAATGAGAAATGTGTATTTTCCCTATACTCAGCGCTTCAACCGGTTTGTGAGAATTTAGAATGTGGTCTAAGTTAAAACAGTAATGAGTCTAAATTCTGTGCTGCTTTGTTTCTTATTTCTTTACTATTGTCTTGGTAATCTGTTTGCAGGAGGAACCTACATGAAAGATTGCTGAAATTCTGCACTAAATAGATCTTTTGAGAGAAGAGTCATATTGGCAAACCTACACAATGAAATTTGTTAAGATTGAATTCAAAGATGAAAATTAAAGCTGAAGAAGGAAGCAAATTTTGAGTTTCTGTTTATGGACTTCTGCTTTTTCTTTCAATGAATATTTCATTCCTGTTGTCAGATGCAGCAACACCTTTTTGAGCAATAATGCTGATCGATGTTCTCATCTTTCCGTTTAGTCCTTGACCTGATCAGCTAATTTTTCCACGTATTAATCTGTTAGGTTTCTGCCCCAGGATTCTCTGTTCATCTTTCTCTTACTCTTTAGTTCTCACTGTCAACTACCAACTGTATTCACAGAAGCCCTGGCTCCCCTCTGAATGGTCTGTGATGATAGGTACGGGACTCAACCACTCTAAAACTCATTTCACTCTTCTTTAAGAGCCTCATGTAAAGCAGTGTTTCTGAAATAAATGTGAAAACTCTAGAATGGTCCCCAAATTCCATTCAGCTTGCAAGCTACATCATGACCATGTGGCTAATAATACAAAGAGAAAGGTAGCAGTGCTCTTGGACCCAAAGTATTCTAAGTGCTTCCTGTTTCATCTCCTTAAAATTTCTCACAACCTTATAAAATATGTATTATTGCTATTTTTATTTTACAGCTATGGAAACTGAGGTTCCAAGAGGTTAAGTGTTTTACCCCAGGGCTTACAGTCTCCGGAGTCCACTCATACAGCCACTATGTAGCCTCTCCAAATACTTGTTCATTAATATATTAAAGCATTCAATAAGATGAATGAAAAAAGCCAATATACTTTCCAACTTCAATATAACTGGCTCTTTTCTTCCTGAATGCCTTGTCCATATTGAATAACGAATAGTCACAGCTTCTACCTCTTCGCAATCAAAACCATTTTCTAGCTTTAAGTTCCATTTTGCTGCAGATGGTACTCAATTTTACCAAGCCAATCTTGTCATCTAATAGACACATTCTATTCATGATCTAACACAAATCTACCAACTTGCCAAATCCTCGAGCTTGACTCAGGAAAAAAAGTCAACTTCCTGACATTCTCTTCCAGCTGTACTTCTGAAGAATCTTCTTATACTTTTGAAATAAACGAAGATCCCACCATTTTTTATGGGCATTTTTCCTGTTTCTACCACCAAGCTAAGATGGGGATTCACTTTGCTCAATTTGTTTTCTATACCAAAATGTTGTTTCATCTTTCTTGATATGTTTACTATTTCTGTCTTTATTCCTGCTTCCAGAAATAAATTTATTTCCTGGCTTCCTTACAAACTCTTACTCTTTGTGTATATTTATGTAGAAATTTAGACTTTTTATTCTAGCATTTATGTAATTACACTTAGATTCTTATATGTTGCTGTTGCTAAGTCACTTCAGTCATGTCTGACTCTGTGGCTATGGATCGTAGCCTGCCAGGCTCCTCTGTCCCTGGGATTCTCCAGGCAAGAATCCCAGAGTGGGTTGCTGTGCCCTCCTCCAGGGGATCCTTCCAACCCAAGGATCGAACCCACATCTCTTATGTCTCCTGCACTGGCAGGCAGATTCTTCACCATTAGTGCCACATGAAGCCCAAGGTTCTTATATATTTACCTATGTGGCTAATAATACAAAGAGAAAGGTAGCAGTGCTCTTGGACCCAAAGTATTCTAAGTGCTTCCTGTTTCATCTCCTTAAAATTTCTCACAACCTTATAAAATATGTATTATTGCTATTTTTATTTTACAGCTATGGAAACTGAGGTTCCAAGAGGTTAAGTGTTTTACCCCAGGGCTTACAGTCTCCGGAGTCCACTCATACAGCCACTATGTAGCCTCTCCAAATACTTGTTCATTAATATATTAAAGCATTCAATAAGATGAATGAAAAAAGCCAATATACTTTCCAACTTCAATATAACTGGCTCTTTTCTTCCTGAATGCCTTGTCCATATTGAATAACGAATAGTCACAGCTTCTACCTCTTCGCAATCAAAACCATTTTCTAGCTTTAAGTTCCATTTTGCTGCAGATGGTACTCAATTTTACCAAGCCAATCTTGTCATCTAATAGACACATTCTATTCATGATCTAACACAAATCTACCAACTTGCCAAATCCTCGAGCTTGACTCAGGAAAAAAAGTCAACTTCCTGACATTCTCTTCCAGCTGTACTTCTGAAGAATCTTCTTATACTTTTGAAATAAACGAAGATCCCACCATTTTTTATGGGCATTTTTCCTGTTTCTACCACCAAGCTAAGATGGGGATTCACTTTGCTCAATTTGTTTTCTATACCAAAATGTTGTTTCATCTTTCTTGATATGTTTACTATTTCTGTCTTTATTCCTGCTTCCAGAAATAAATTTATTTCCTGGCTTCCTTACAAACTCTTACTCTTTGTGTATATTTATGTAGAAATTTAGACTTTTTATTCTAGCATTTATGTAATTACACTTAGATTCTTATATGTTGCTGTTGCTAAGTCACTTCAGTCATGTCTGACTCTGTGGCTATGGATCGTAGCCTGCCAGGCTCCTCTGTCCCTGGGATTCTCCAGGCAAGAATCCCAGAGTGGGTTGCTGTGCCCTCCTCCAGGGGATCCTTCCAACCCAAGGATCGAACCCACATCTCTTATGTCTCCTGCACTGGCAGGCAGATTCTTCACCATTAGTGCCACATGAGAAGCCCAAGGTTCTTATATATTTACTTTTATTACTTTATTATTACTATGCATTTTCTGACCTACATAATATCTTATAACTCATTTTTATGAGACCGAGCTTTATCATACTCTTTAAATTTTAGAGTTTATAGGCGGATATTGTGTCTTCCAAAGTTTTATTTGTTCAATATTGACAAGCACAATGCCAAATGCTATAGCGTTTATTTTTTATAGGTTTGCAAAAATTTTTCCCCATCATGTCTCTTTTATTTATATTTGTTTCTATCCATCTTTTTATTCTTTGGCATGTGTGGGTCTCCCATTGCAGTGGCATCTCTCACTGAAGAACACCAGCTCTGGACACATGTGCTCCAGAGAACTGACTCCTAATTGGACACATCAATCCAGCTGCTGCGTGGCACATGGGATCTTCCCGGGCCAGGGATTGAACCAATGCTCCTTGCACTGCAAGACAGACTTTTTACCCACTGGACCACCACAGAAGCCCCTATAGCATTTCAATAATAAAGATTATAGGTGTTTCAGCTCAGTCTCTTCATTTTACACAAACAGAGGCAGAGGGCATACCTTAGAAATCTGGATTAACAGCATTATTTTCTCATTCATGCACTTATTCATTGCTTACATTATCAAGAACCTACAATGTTCCAGATAGTTTTAAGACATTACCCTTAATTCCACGACCACCAGTGGGGTCATCATTTACCACTACTTCCAGACAAGGAAACCAAAGCAGAGTGTCTGGTTTGTCCATGATCATGCACTAGTGTAAAGCTGGGATGCAAAGTCAACTTGTCTGACTTCATAACCTGGAGTAACTCCTTTATTTCATCATGCTTCTTCCCTGATTTTACAGAGCAACCGTTTTACTAGCAAGTTCCATGCTAGAAGTACCAAGTCATGTAATACCAGAGCATTTGAAGCCATCAGCCCTTTCAAGTCATTCCACAAAGCTCAGCCAAAATTTAATCAGTGAATTGAAAAAGAAAAAAAGATGAGTCCTTTTAGAATATATTTTCATGTCTGAATAAAAATTGATAAGCATTTGGTGTTAAGGAATTCAAAGGTGCCTTTCAAAATATGTTATTTTGCTAACAGTTCTGAGAATATGACAAAACTGGGAAAGTAAAAGTATTCTGGGATAGATGCTCTTCACTGTGTTCTTTTTTACTGTTTACCAAGAATACTAAGATGATTCCCCCCAGATTTCCTGCCTTAATCCTTGAAAACTGTTTATCCCATGATTAGGTTATGTTATGTGGCACAGTTAACATTAAGAAAGATTATTCAGATGGACCTAACCTGATTACATTAACCCTTTAAAAGATGAATTTTCTCTTGTTGGTTGTAGAAGGGGAAGTCAGAGAGTTTAAGCTTAAGAAGGATTTGACAACCCATTTCTGGCTTGAAAATGGATGAAACTGTGTGCCAAAGAATGCAGCTGGATTCTAGAATTTGAGGGCAATCTCTAGTTGACAGATGATCAACAGAAACTTTAGTCCAACAACAATAAGGAGCTGAATTTGGTCAATAACAAGCATTGACTTGTAAGTAGGTTCTTTATCAGGGCTTCTAGATGAAAACTCAACCCCTGTGGAAAACCCAGTGATCCCATGCCACAACCTGATCTATAAAATTGTGAGCCAATATATGACTATTAGTTTAAGGCATTGAATTTGTGATAATGTGTTACCCAACAGTAGATGACTAATACACCAATCTTAACTCAGTTGGCCTTCATTTCATCATAATAAGTTCAGGCTTTGAACACACATTTTAAAACACATTTAGACACATGATGCTGCTGCTTAGTCACTTTAGTCGTATCTGACTCTGCGTGATCCCATGGACTGCAGACCACCAGGCTCCTTTGTCCATGGAATTCTCCAGGTAACAATACTGGAGTGGGTTGACATGCCCTCCTCCAGGGGGAATCTTCCCAACCCAGGGATGGAACCCCGGTCTCCTGCATTGCAGGCAGATTCCTCACCACTGAGTTGTCAGGGAATCCCCATATATATACTGTAGCTTGCCAGGCTTCTGTCCATGGAACTTTTAAGGCAAGATAACTGAAGTGAGTTGCCATTTCCTCCTCCAATTTAAACACATGAAAACATTAAAACACACTTTTAAAGACTTCTATTACAATTATATTATGAACCATTTTTGTTCTCACTTTAGGAAGAACAAATAATCTGAATGTTCTGGAAAACATTTCTACCTTCACTAAATTTGACTTTCCTGAGAAGGCATGACTTTCCCTGCTATTCTCTTAAGGCAGTATGCTTTTTCTCTTATTCCACATGTAGGTCAAAAACAAAAAAATTGGAGTTGATGCTATCTTTGCCCTTCTAGTAACTTTCAGACTGTTACTACAATTTCTATTTCTGCTTGGGTACTTGATAACTACCCTGTATATGCCTAAACCACATTCTTCCTACTATAATCTTAAGCACACTTAATTATCCATTACATATTTTATCTTTCACCTCACTTCTAATACTATTCTCAAAATCCTGCTATTGTTCTTGGTGACTTGAAAATCCACAGAGATGAACACATCAACACTTTAGAAATCCAGTTCCTCAGCCTCATCTTCTCTACCTTTTGCTTCATTCTGCCTAAGCAATACCCGAGTTTGTACCTTGCATTGTCATAAATAGATACTTAACTCCCCAAATCTGTATTTCAAATGTTCAGTTTCTAGCCCATTTGCTCAAGCACCTTCACCATTCTTCTACCTCATGATCCTTTCAATGCTTTCTCACTAGTCTCTGCTTCTCTTAGCCCTTTTACCTTTATTTAGCCTAAAGTCTAAGATTTTGGCACCTCCTCACGGGGTTCAGGCTTTGAACACACATTTTAAAACACATTTAGACACATGATGCTGCTGCTTAGTCACTTTAGTCGTATCTGACTCTCGTGATCCCATGGACTGCAGACCACCAGGCTCCTTTGTCCATGGAATTCTCCAGGTAACAATACTGGAGTGGGTTGACATGCCCTCCTCCAGGGGGAATCTTCCCAACCCAGGATGGAACCCGGTTTCCGGCATTGCAGGCAGATTCCTCACCACTGAGGTGTCAGGGAATCCCCATATATATACTGTAGCTTGCCAGGCTTCTGTCCATGGAACTTTTAAGGCAAGATAACTGAAGTGAGTTGCCATTTCCTCCTCCAATTTAAACACATGAAAACATTAAAACACACTTTTAAAGACTTCTATTACAATTATATTATGAACCATTTTTGTTCTCACTTTAGGAAGAACAAATAATCTGAATGTTCTGGAAAACATTTCTACCTTCACTAAATTTGACTTTCCTGAGAAGGCATGACTTTCCCTGCTATTCTCTTAAGGCAGTATGCTTTTTCTCTTATTCCACATGTAGGTCAAAAACAAAAAAATTGGAGTTGATGCTATCTTTGCCCTTCTAGTAACTTTCAGACTGTTACTACAATTTCTATTTCTGCTTGGGTACTTGATAACTACCCTGTATATGCCTAAACCACATTCTTCCTACTATAATCTTAAGCACACTTAATTATCCATTACATATTTTATCTTTCACCTCACTTCTAATACTATTCTCAAAATCCTGCTATTGTTCTTGGTGACTTGAAAATCCACAGAGATGAACACATCAACACTTTAGAAATCCAGTTCCTCAGCCTCATCTTCTCTACCTTTTGCTTCATTCTGCCTAAGCAATACCCGAGTTTGTACCTTGCATTGTCATAAATAGATACTTAACTCCCCAAATCTGTATTTCAAATGTTCAGTTTCTAGCCCATTTGCTCAAGCACCTTCACCATTCTTCTACCTCATGATCCTTTCAATGCTTTCTCACTAGTCTCTGCTTCTCTTAGCCCTATGTTCACCTTTATTTAGCCTAAAGTCTAAGATTTATCACTCTAACACAACCTTGCAAATACCCTCTACTTTCTTGATTGTGCTTGTCTTGCAAAACCTTGAATTTGAAAAATACCTACCATCAACCTCCTCTATGTCTTCAAGGGAACAGCTGTATATTACTAGAGGAAATCACCTTATTGAAGTCGGTTTCACTTTAAAACTCAGAGATCAAATAGACAATAACATCTACTTATCTTATCATGTTTCTGCAAAAGGCATATATTTCCTACATCCTAGAAGACTAGTTTATACATTCTCTCCTGTCTTCAAAAATTCCTCATTTCCACTCTGCTCATGATTAACAGATGACTTCATTGCGTATTTTATTGAGAAAACAGCATTTGACAGGTAATGCTTCATGTTTTGTCCACCAGATCTAAAATCTCAACTCTACCAAAATCTACCTTCTTTTGTTTCCTTCTTTCACTTCAGAAACTGCCCCCTGTCCCCCAGCATCAAATGCAAACTCTTTCTCTGGACCTCAGTTCCTCTTCTCACAGTATTCGTGACTCTCGCTTCTTTAGTTTTCTCTTCGTTTTTACTAGATCATTCCCATCAGCATATAGAATCCCATCTAGAATCTTCTATCATACATAAAAATGCATCCCTTTTCCTCACCTATCACTCCATTTCTCTGGACCTCTTCTAAGTTAAGATTTTATAAAAGTTGTATACATTAGTTGTTTATGTATCTTCACCTCCCATACCTCGGCCCACTACAGTGATTATTCACTGAATAATTCCACTGAGACTGCCTTTATCAAGATCACAATGACATCCATTGACCTATTTTAATAGGCCACTTTCTGATTTATATTTCTTGGATGTTCTGCAATCTTCACCAGAGTCAACCACTCCTCCTTCTTGAAATATTGCCCTCTTTGAACTTTTACAGCAATGTTTTCCTGGTTTTCCTCAACTCAGTGTCTACTTCATTTTCCCCTCAATTTTTCTCTTCTTTGTTTTCTTTTTACTTCAAAATGCTTAAATTCCTTACTGTTCATTATTGAGCATTCTTCTTATCTTTTCTACATATTTTTCTTGGAGATTTTACCCATTTTCATGAATTTAAGCATATCTTCATGTTTATGACTCCCTATGATTCATTCTCAGCCATATCTCTCCTCCAAGGAAGATGGGCTTACCCAGTGGCTCAACGGCAAAGAATCTGTCTCCTGCAGGGCAGGAGATGCAGGAGATGTGAATTCAATGCCAAGAGGGGAAGATGCCCCAGAAGAGGTCATGGCAACCCACTCCAGTATTCTTATTTGGAAAATCCCATGGACAGTGGAGCTTGGCAGACTACAGTTCTTGGTATGCCCTGCACTAAAAGAATTAGTATGCATGCACACTGAAGACTGTGGCAATGTTTCCTGAAAATGCTACAGGCAATGACAGTTGCAAAATGAACACAACCAAAACTTTTGAGACCTCTGACAAAAACATTGTTAGCTTTAGGATTAAACAATACAACTGAACATTAAGACCATTTTGAAATTCAAAACAAGTTTTTAAAAACAGAGTAGACATTTCTGGCACCGATCCAGAGTGACACCAGGCAAGACCACAGTTACATTTGAGAAAAAGGTCTGAATATTAAGGATAACTGTGTCTGATTGCAATACCCAGTGCCTTCAGGTTGGCACTTCATCAATAATGACAATGATGCAATCACACTGGTAAGAACTTGGAGGTGAGTCGTGACCTACCATATCCCACTTATTAATACAAGTATAGAAATATGATTTTGTGCTCTCATAGACAAAAGATTTATATTTGAAAAAACTTTCCATCAATATTAGGAAGGGTGGCAGTTAAAATAAAAGAGGAGGTAAAAAATGGGAAATGAATTTGATACCAACAAATTAGCTAATTTTCACTTGGAAAATCATTCAAATTTTAGTATTGACTAGAAATATATTTAATTGACAATTGCACCACATATTTGATAGCTAAAATCCAAAACAGATTTTCTACAATCTATGTCTAAGTAAAAGACATGAGTAATGTATCTGTCATTATTTCTTTGGTGTTTGTTTAGTCACATTCATGAAAGGGCAGAAGTATCCCTATTTATTTAGAATCTTTTTTTCAAAGTCATTTTTCCATAAAATATTTTTATATTAAAAGATAACTAAAATTGAAAAAGACACATTAAATATATAATAATTTTAGAAGATATTGTTTATCTTTCTGACCTCTTTAAAAATGGATTATATTATACAAAGGAGAATAGAAACACAAGAAAACATTACAACTATATTTATCAAGGAATGATATATCACTTTATTTTCAGTAACAGATTCAATCTTCTCTTTTCCCAGATTAAAGATTAATCTTTTTCATTTTTATGACTGTACATATAGATTTCAAAGCATTTAAAAATACTGTGCAATATTAGTGTAAGATTTTATTTTTTATGTTTAAAATTATGTCTTAAATTACAAGGTACAACATTAGTAAAGGAATAATTTACATAAATGTGGATATTATTCTTTGCGACGTTAATTTTGAAGTAATAATTTTTAACTGAATAGAATGCTTTATTGTTAATACTTTGCCTTGTATTATGTTTTTGTACTCAACTTTTCTAAAGATAAAATTTTAGGCTAAATTATATAATGAAAATGTTTTTAAAAACAGAGTAGACATTTCTGGCACCGATCCAGAGTGACACCAGGCAAGACCACAGTTACATTTGAGAAAAAGGTCTGAATATTAAGGATAACTGTGTCTGATTGCAATACCCAGTGCCTTCAGGTTGGCACTTCATCAATAATGACAATGATGCAATCACACTGGTAAGAACTTGGAGGTGAGTCGTGACCTACCATATCCCACTTATTAATACAAGTATAGAAATATGATTTTGTGCTCTCATAGACAAAAGATTTATATTTGAAAAAACTTTCCATCAATATTAGGAAGGGTGGCAGTTAAAATAAAAGAGGAGGTAAAAAATGGGAAATGAATTTGATACCAACAAATTAGCTAATTTTCACTTGGAAAATCATTCAAATTTTAGTATTGACTAGAAATATATTTAATTGACAATTGCACCACATATTTGATAGCTAAAATCCAAAACAGATTTTCTACAATCTATGTCTAAGTAAAAGACATGAGTAATGTATCTGTCATTATTTCTTTGGTGTTTGTTTAGTCACATTCATGAAAGGGCAGAAGTATCCCTATTTATTTAGAATCTTTTTTTCAAAGTCATTTTTCCATAAAATATTTTTATATTAAAAGATAACTAAAATTGAAAAAGACACATTAAATATATAATAATTTTAGAAGATATTGTTTATCTTTCTGACCTCTTTAAAAATGGATTATATTATACAAAGGAGAATAGAAACACAAGAAAACATTACAACTATATTTATCAAGGAATGATATATCACTTTATTTTCAGTAACAGATTCAATCTTCTCTTTTCCCAGATTAAAGATTAATCTTTTTCATTTTTATGACTGTACATATAGATTTCAAAGCATTTAAAAATACTGTGCAATATTAGTGTAAGATTTTATTTTTTATGTTTAAAATTATGTCTTAAATTACAAGGTACAACATTAGTAAAGGAATAATTTACATAAATGTGGATATTATTCTTTTGCGACGTTAATTTTGAAGTAATAATTTTTAACTGAATAGAATGCTTTATTGTTAATACTTTGCCTTGTATATTGATTGATAAATTAATGTGCCAAATCCATAAACTCAACTTTTCTAAAGATAAAATTTTAGGCTAAATTATATAATGAAAATGTTTTTTCATCCAGAAAAAATGTCCATAAAAGAAGTCTGGTATATAGAGGAAAGAAGACTGGGCTTTGTTTCTTTCTTTCTTTTTTTTTATTTAAATTCCAGCTCTTACCAACAATATATATGAAAACATATTAGCCAATATAATAGAAGATTAATATACTAAACCACAGTACCAACCTATTACTTTACCAGTAGGGCCAAAGTTATCTATTTGCAGGAAGTGAGCACCTTCCTTGTATTTGGGGGATATGCCACAATTTACCTCACAGTTTCCAGCCACACTTGTGGATTTGGAATTAGGGCTAAGTTTTGTCATCTCAGTGTCAGTTTTGGCAAAGCCAGAGTGGTCTGTTGTCCTTTTTTCACTATGGGGATTTTGCTGCTTAAATGACTCAAGGTATTATCTGAAACCAGTTTTCACAGGCATTGTTTGTGCTCTCCCAGATGTGTGTTTCTAGGTTCCTCAACTTTGGAATCATTATTTTGCCTGCATTTTTTTTTCTTCATGGCATGATATAATTCCCCAGATAACACAGTATTTGTACTTATTATATTTCATAGACATTGTTTTTTGATGTCACTCAAGGGAACATTTATTCAAGTCATAAAGTAGGTGGGGTACAACAGCCAATTCTGTTCAGAATGTGTCGATGTGAATATGGAATAGGCATTTTGGAATACATGGAGTAAAGTCTAATCCAGGTAATGAGGCAGTAAAGCTATTATGTTAAAATCATTGTTAATTCTCAGATACACTGGAACCATCCTCCCTGAATTCTTTCTGAAAAGAAAGCTTACAGACTCATATCTGGAGTGATAAAGTAAACTGCAAATGCAGTATCAGAGGCATGGTGTATAGTCTTTAAGATGTTTCAGTAATAGGAGAAAGGAATAGATATCTAAAAATTAAAAAGTAAACGTCACAATATTTTAAAAATTAGACAAGCTCAGATGATAGAATTTAAACACAATTATGTAGTTAATACATCTATTCACAATCCATTATTAAATTAACACCTATTTCAACTCTTTCTCTCATTTTTGGTGTTGTCTTTCTCCTGACATTACCTTCATGAAGCCTTCACATTTCCCGACCCCTCAGTTATACCACTTCATGTTCCCTTTCCTGATTTAAGTCTTGTGCCACTTTAGTCTTATCTGTTCCCAAGTCTTATCTGTAGTTCTTTTAACATGGTTTTCTTCTCTCACCAAAATACATTTAAGCTGAAGGACTGGCATTGTGAGCAACTGTGTATGCATGCTAGGTTGTGTCTAACTCTTATAACCCATGGTCTGTAGCCCACCAGGTTTCTCTGCCCATGG